>JACGCM010000868.1:0-600000 GCA_014058105.1 Kingdonia uniflora | reverse complement strand
ACGCAAAATTACAAATGAAGATAATGAACTCGGTCTCCTTTGCAACCACAATTGGATTGAGGAAACCAGTGATAAGGCCATTACAAATTTAGGGCAATACCATGATGCATTGAATATAACATACAACAAGAAAGTTTGAGAACAAAAATTCATTATTGGAGACCTTGTCATACGACGAATAGAAGATCTTACTCGACCTGAGAATTCTAGAAAATTATCAAAAAACTGGGAGGGACCCTACATTATCAGCAACAAAATAGATAACAGAACTTATTGGCTTATGACTGAGGATAAAGTTCATCTTGAGTACTCATGGAACACTGCCAAGCTTAAACTCTTTTATAGATGATACCCTGTAATCATTTCTTTCGAATCAAATAAACAATTTTTTACTGCATCATTATCTTCTTTACTACTTCAATTTGTTCTCAATCTATACTTATCACGTATAGATCTAACAAACGATCTCTTTCTACTTCGATTTGTTCTCAATCTATACTTATCAAATATAGATCTAAAAAACGATCTTTTTCTACTTCGATTTGTTCTCGATCTATACTTTTTACGTATAGATCTGACAAACAATTTCATTCGAATTTGATTTTTTTTCGATCTATAATTTTTACCTATAAATTTGTCAAACGATCTCTTTCTACATTGATTTGATCTCGATCTATACTTCTTAAGTATGTATCAGACAGACGATCTATTTTCTACTTCATTTCCTCTCAATCAATTCTTACCAATTATGCCTGAGACTAACTACTTCCTTACTATCTTGATTTGTTTTTAGGTCCTTGCCTACACAAGTCTCCTAAAACCTGTCAATCAACTTCACGCGACCACTATCCAATTATAGGATAGTTTACTTCGCATTCTTTACTTGTCAAACGATCTCTTATGAGCTTTTATTCTCCTCCAACTCTAAATCCAGATACCTATCTCCGAATATACATCTGATACTCCTTACTTGCCAGTTATTGGCCATCTTTTACATTTCGCGCACACAAGCATTCTTAACTTATCTGCTCGAATCTCCTATCACTTTACAGACCTACTACTTCAACTTATTTTTACATACAAAATAGTTATTTCACAAAATATTTAAACAAACACCAAAATCCTTCACACACACCAACTTAAAATGTTTTTGGTCCTACAGACCATTTGTTATATACTTTTATTTCACATATCACTCTTTAAACGAGATTTAACATTTCAGAAGGAGATGCCTCTTCATTTAAGGTACCTTCGAGCACCTGCACATCCGATACTTCCCCAAGATGAGGACCTTTGACCTCCATCGTCACTTCATTGTCAGCCACCTCAGTTACTTCATAAACATCAGGCGCCTGGGAAACATCATCATCTGAACTGTCCTCACATGGCAGTCCACCAGCTTTCACAATTCCTTTGTAATATTTTTTCCTTTCTTCAGATTTATTAAACTGTTCCTTAAAGTGCATCCTCACTTCCTGGCACTTTTTCAGCTTTTCTTCGTTTATCCGCGCTTTCACCTCATCGAGCAGTTTGTTCTGCTCCAGCTCCATCGATCTGCGAACATCGGCAACATATTTCAGGAATGCGGCTTTCTGCACTGCCAAGACATATTTCTTTTCTTTCTCTAGCATTTTTTTCATCTCAGCTAGCGCCGCCTCCTTCGCCTTGTTCTTTCCAAGTTGTGCCTATTCAAAGTCACATTAAGATTGGCATTTTCTGCGGTCAATTCTATCTCTATATTTTTGTAGGCAACCAACCGGTTTGCTAACTCACCACTACCCTCAACACGACCCAATTCTTTACCCATTACCGTCTTAATCTACATGAAAGTCATATAATGAGTATTTGTTTGACTTACCAAACTTTTCACTCGAGCATAAGCTTTAAAATTTCACACCTTCGACAAATTCCTCTTTCCCTCGCTGAAAAAGGTATCCAAGCAATCAATCCCTTCCATGGAATCCGCCATATCTTTCTTCAACACATCTGCCCCGACCGAATAAGACTTCATAGTCTTCTGCAACTCCGCATGAAACTCTTCTACAATTTTCTTCTTCGATGTCTCACCAGTCATCTTCCTAAGAGGCACACTACACGAACCTTGTGGCGGTAGCCCACTACCCACGATAGTTGGTTTAGCAGTCACTTCGACACCCTCAGCTGTCGACTATTGAGTACTCCTTTTCGGATTCAGCAGCGGAGGTGCTTCAGCGTTCACCTTCCTTTTCTTTTCGTTTTTGACAAAGGACTCCCCCAGCATAACATCGATCTCCGTATCTGTGTTGTACCCTGTCAGCGAAAGATTGCCCAAAGGCAAACTCCCATCTGTAGTACCTTTTGTTATTTGCTGACATTTTTCCCCCGATAACAGATACATCAAAACCTTTTGTTCTCGACCTTTTCAACCCTACTTCTTGAAAAATCTCACTTAACAGCTCTTGATCAATCATTAAGTTATTGATCCTGCCAAAAAATCCTCTTCTTATCTTATACAATTCTTCCTCCACTTCCGCCTTCTTCCCACTCTCCTTCAATGCTGCAACACAGAGAAAAAACACAAATTTACACAACATACATCTAACCAAAATTACATCAAACTTAATCATTTAAATTACCTAACCACAGATCTAGATCAAACGCTTTTTTTTTAGCGGCTCCCCTGGGTCTTTTTGACCAAACTCATAGTTTCTGGACAATAGTAGACGTTCATCTGTCCATCGACCTCCAATTGACACCATATCATAAAACATCGGCCTCTTCAAGCACCTTGCCAAGTAACGATACCCTTTTCACTTCGGGTTCATTTTCAATGTGTAGTACACGCACAAATCATCTTCAGTTATATCCTCCTCCCCTCTGGCCTTAAGTCTACCATTTATTGCATCATATACCTAAAACAGGTCATATACATTAGGATTCAATTGACCCGGGGCTACATCGAATAAATTCATTAATTTTTTCTGATCCTCCATAAGGGGCAGCTTCAACCCTTTCTTTATCTGTTCTCGATGTACCAGAATACCATCTAAGGGTATCTCCTGGTCGATCATTTCATATTGATACTCCTCTAGTCTCACATCCCTAGGAATACCATATTTCTTTTTGAATTTTATAATTTATTTGGTGTCTAGACCCTCTCCATAACAGGCTTCTTCGTCCTCTTCCACATCTTCTTCCCCATCCCCACTCCCTTCTCGATCGCTCGCCTGAGGCTCATGATCCACCTCAGTCTCCATTACTCCCTCCTCAGATACTTTGATAGCACTAGGTACTACCCTAAAATATTCTACACCCCCTCTATCAACACTGCTCAAACCTACTATGTATCTCCCCCCCTAATTGTTGCACACAAGTTCTCATATCAATCATCAAGGGTTCTACATCTTCGAGACTCGTAAATATATCTTTATCATCATTTAAAATAGGTTCAGCCATTATTAGAACCTACCAATCAGATTCCATAATTTTGCACAGTAAGAATCTTTCATATGAGAAACATATGTATATATATATATTCCTAAATTCGTATATTCATAAAGATATCGTTGTCGAGATCACTCTCCAACACCTCATTCACTTTACTATCAGCTACAATTATTTACATTTATACTTATTACCACAGTTCTCGATCAAGTTCATATCAATTAATTCATCTTGATATTTTTCATTAAATAGCCATCTGCTCAGTTCTTGATGCTTTTCTATGTTTCTAAGTAACCTCGATAAAATTGTTAATTTTTATCCTTAATCAAATTACAGGAATCTGAACAGCTTCTCGAACACATTTAACATTTTCCCGCAAAAAATAGTTATTTCCATTTTACGAATTCCCTTTCTCCGGCACAAAATCCGGCAACAACCATAATCTCTGGAAAATCTGACTATTTCCCTCATATACGCCATAAATTACAGCACCCACCATCTATCTATCTATCTCCTTTTTCCTCCATCAGAAACCTAGAATCACCATCTATCAATCTATTTAAATCACTGATCCTAATTTATTTTACCAAATCACTATCATATTACTCCAACTCATTCATTTTCAATCTATCTAAACATATAATAACTCATTCGTTTCCAATTCACTATGATATTATTCAATTTACATATCTAATTCCTCGATTCCCAACCCATCAAATTAGAAAACAGTTTCAAAAGAATCACTAACCTTGCTTACGCGTCGATTTTGTATCCCTCTCCTTCACTCGCTTAGCCCTTTCGATCAACACACTAATTTCTTCCTTAGCAATTGTATCTAACCACTTCAGCGACGAGCAACAACAATTCACTCCCTCAAAAAAAATTCAATTTGCAAAAGATAAGAGCAGTCGCCCAATTCTGACATATTTATAGACCCTACGTGACCGTTCGTCGCACTACTTGGCGACCATCTAGTTCCTCGAATTTAATGCCTCATACGTTTTTTCTCGACTTCTTTGACTCTTAATCATCTTCCCACTAATAAACCTCTACATTCGTACTTAAATCCTTCAAATTCTTGAAGAATTTTTGTAGACACATTCATATCCATCAGTGCACAATTTATCTTCCAATAGCCGATTTAAATCGTTTTCCTTATATTTCATGCCATCACCTAATGGAACACATCTTACCATACTCATTTTTCATGTACGTTCCCCTATTTAAGCTATCCTACCAATTCCTATACTTATAGGATCATATTCGACATAGGTTAACTATTATTTTATTCGACAAAAATTCGTTTAAACACAATCTTTATTTCCCTACAGTTTACAAGTAGATATCCGTTCGAGGAACAAATTCATCAACCAACAACACCTTCTATATATAATCCTTCCAGTCAAAATACAACTCACCTACATTTATTATGCTTTGGAACTCTACACAGTCATAATCAAATCAATCACCCTCGACATCAACTAGTCATTGACCCCACACCGTAACAACCTTCGACTTTATGAACAAGACACATATTCGATAAACATTATAGCAACATGTTCTTATTAATATTCAGTACTGAATGCAATACACAGACACAAATAAATTAAATATACATATTTATTTATTTTATAACTTGATTCTTACATTTGATATCTCTCTCATTCAATTTCATTACATTCAATATCTATTTCTTTCGAATACAATCATTCCTAATTTCGATGTTTGCTTTTCGCCAGAATCTGACATTAAAGCCTCTTTCTAGTCCTCAAAGCTTAGTGACTCTCAAGTCACTGAACTTTTAAGAGACACTTCAACGGGAAAAAAATAGCAAAAAATTGCAAGAACACTCCCACATTTGGCAAGATCTCTGGGCACCCATCCAAGCTTCAAATCTTCATCATCACCACTGACAGTTACCCCTTCACCCCCCAACTGATACCATACATTACCTTCATAACCGCATGATGATACCACTATTTCCAACAGACATATCTCGTCTCTGCTTGATCTTTGTTCCTACCCCAATGCTCTAATCCGATCACATAACAATTTCTCAACTCTCGGTCTGTGCCAGATTTTGTCAGACCATTCACCGTCTTCAGCCCCATAATGCATCATCCACCATACTTGGGGCGGTATTACTAAAAAAAACACCACCATCCTACCTTCCATAATTTCTAATTTATACCCGACTTCCTCCCCTTACATTCAATGCACAATATTAATTATGCCTCAAAACCAACCTGACTAGATACAGTTTGCCCTGACCTCGGTAATGACATATACTAACTACTAAAAATATTCGAGAACCTCTTCCGCTTCCAGTTTTCTTCTCGACACAACTACAAGTACTTCTGTCGATAATGGGGCGATTGTAGTATCATATTCTCCCGATTCAACAAGAATAAGCCAGTATTCTATAGTCGAAGACAGCTCAACACTCTGTAGTCAAAGACAGCTCAATATTCTAAAAGATTCCATAAGTCCTCGACTTACCAAAAGTAGCCGTTGAAGCCCGGTCAAAAAGGAACTGTTAGAGATTCGTAAAGTTTACCCACTACCCCTGGAATAGGAGATTCTTTCTTCCTTTTTGTTAACTTCCTGTATATACTATAAATACATGCAGAGAATAGATTCTAAAGAACCGCAAGTCTTACATTTCTCAATGCTAAACACTAGCAACACCCTTAAAACTTGTAATAACTAGCATCTACTAGATTTTACATCAAATCATCCTCGAGGCATAGTTTTTCTCAATTTCTGCTGAGTTTTCCATGTAAAATCTTGGTTGTTTAGCTCTTTATTGCGCAATCCTTACAAACAAGTATTGACGAAGGTTTTTCTCCTGGAAAATACGCCATTACAAACCTGCTTCTTATTGTTTTCATTTTTATATCCTTCCATATCGGTAATGTATTTGAGCATTTTACCATCTCTTAAAATGTACTCCAGCAATCTTTGTATGGCATAGCACTGGTAGGTTTCATGATGCGCTATCGTGTGGTGCATATAATATGGTTTTCCTTCAATTGGCTCTAGAGGTTGAGCCACATGGAAGAATTTATCTTTTGCCAGTATATGGTAGATCGTTGAGATCTTGACATTTAGCTTTGGAAGGATGGGTTTTGGTAAAAAGTTTCCTTTTTGTAATTTCTTGGCATCTATTTTAGCCCGTTTCTTATCACCCTGGTCATCATTGTTGCATTCACTGTCTCTATCTATAGGTGGACCTTTAATGGCTAGGACATTTTTAATAGATTTATGTCGTTCAAACATCATCCTTTCTAGATCGATATACCCATTGACCTTCTTAATCATATCTTTTAAAGTTGAGGATTTGTTCAAGAAAAGATGCTCTTTTTCTTTATAATCAATTTTTAGTGTATTGATAAATGTTGATACGGCAATTTTCTTATAGAGATCATCAACTTTTCTACCAAGTTCGAGAAAATTCTTTGTAAACAATTCGAGCTTCTCCCCTTGAGATTGTTTGAGACTGATAAAAGTGTACAAGTTCTCTTCTTTATCTTTATTATGAGCATAAGTCTTGATGAAGATTTTTTGTAACGGGTCAAATGTACGGATGGAATTCTCAGGTAGAAAATAGAACCACTGGAGTGGCTCCCCTTGGAGACTTGTGGCAAATAATTGATAAAGAATGTGGTTTAAGTTCAAATTCAAGCCCAACGAATCTCAAAATTGTTGTACATGTTTTCTAGAATCTGTACCTTTGTATTTTTGTATTTTTAAAGTATAGAATTCTATTGGGACTTCTATATTGAACAACTCTTTAGCAGTCAGACTACCTTGCTGCTTGCTCAAATCGTCATTACTAGAAAGAGCTTGAGCTTCTATTAATTCTTTGTTTTACTGATCCTTGCATTTCTGTATGACGTATTGGTGGGGTGTTAGAACTGTTTGACGTGCAGGTCTTTGATTATGATTCCCACTTCCCTCATTTAAATGTTCATGAACTAGTACCCTGGATGGAGGTCGTGGTTCTTCCTCTTATCATTTTGTGTGTCTGTGCCCCCTACTAATTTCTTACTAACCTTCTCGTCCCAGATAAATTGAGGCCTCCGGTACCTATTGATCATTACGATGACGTCTAGAAGCTCTTTTGTAAGCAGTACCTCGAGGTCCCAATCTATCTCGTGCTGAAATCCTAGAATTTATCGTTATGAGCTCACGTTCCCTGGGATCTTGATTCTGTTAGTTACCTTGTAGAGCTTTCAAGGCAGCATTCAATGTTATCATTTGTCAAGCTCTACGTTCTTCTTCGAATTCCTATTCGTGAAGCTCTCAGTCATGTACCAACTGGAGTTAAAGATAATTCCATTTCAGGGTTTTGGCGTTGTGGTTTACCCACAATTCTACTAGTTGATCGGGTTCTGTGGAATGTTCATGTTGAATCACCGAAGTTGGTCATTTGGGATTCACCATGATAGAATGTTGATCGCTGAATAACTACATGCCTCAGGATTTCGTGGAATGTCTCCTTTCTCACAAACAACACCAAATGTAAGGGCCTAATTTTGTAGGTCGATTGACCTTTTGCACCAAATGTACCTATGACAAATATAATAATAGAGAATATAAATTGACATAGGTTTAAGCGTGAAAACCTCTGAATAGGTGAAAATCATGACCTTAGTTCGAGGATTTAGTAAAAATAACATTATTTCTTGAGATTGATATAATTTGACTACAATTTGTGATCTCTTGAGCCAAAAAGAAGTGGTCATTTCTCATTTTTATCTTATTCTTTTTATAAACCTTATTATTGATAGACACGTAATATTTACGTGTACAACTCCTAAATTTATATCGACCTAGTCATTTATTAAATAAATGTGACTCTAATAGTGTTTCTGTTTATATTTATAGAAATTGGTCACATGATAAACAAGTCGTACATTTTTTCGGTTTTCAACAAAAAACAAGGGTAATGCACTCCAACAGTGATTCTCATTTGAAATTGTTAACCAAAGGCCCTTGGAAGCCCATTGAAGAGAATTAAATGTATAAATTATTCTCATGAGTTGTAATATCTATGCATGATCTAAGGCATTGTTTAGGGGATTTTACATTAATAGTGATATTTTGAAACCCTTTCTATACTCTATAAATAGGAGGGGAGCCCCACCCATGAGAGATCATCTTGGAGAGTGTAAATATCAAGGTCCAATAAATAATAAAGTTCTTGCTCTTCTTTTCTTCTTGTCAATTACTCTTATTGTAGTAATAGTATAATGGAAATGATCAAAGGGTTGAGTAGATAAACCTCTTAGCCAAGGCTAGAGGAAGCTCCATCCAATGTAGCCTCAGTGCAGATTGTGTAGTTTAGTTAGAGTAATTGTATTCCCTTTATCTCGGCATAATGCATATACGTATTCATTCATCCTATGCTTGACCATAGCTAGGATTAGGAGGAATAAGGAATCTAAGTAACCATCTTGTTTGACCATAACAAGATAGGTTAGGAACATGGAGAAGAGAACATAATCCATGCTTATCAACCGAACCATGGTTGAGTAAGTTGGTTTATGGATAATTATCTTATCTCATGATGCATTGTATATACCCGACCAAAGATATGCGATACAGGAATTCGTGAATACTCTAACTAGGTGCACTATCTCAAGGTTACAACGAATGAAGTGGAATCACACATTGGTTTCCTCTCTAATTGTATCAAGACCTTTTCTAGTTTATAATTTTTTTTAATTTCTTCAATTATAAATTTCTAAAATTCATTCTTATTGGATAAAATTAATAGCTCAAAGCTAATTCGTACCTACCAGTCTCTTGGGATACGACCCTTCGTACCATAAGTCTCTTGGGATACGACCCCACTTTCCTCTGTACTCAACGGTACGCCATGCGCTTGCAGGTCTTTTAAGACATTGGTTTTTAATCGATCAAGTTTTTGGCTCCATTGCCGGGCACTTTAGGTGCATTTTATTTTTTTTGAGTAGTTATTTTTAAGCCAATTTTATCATTTTTTCTCCTTTCCTTCTATTTCCATTTCTTTTCTCCTTTTTTTCTTCTTTTTTTTGCAACCACTTGGTACAAACAGTAGGTATAGTTTTCTATTTGATGCATATGGTGTTGCTACAACACCAACAATAAGTTTTCTCTTTGTGCAAACTTGTTGTGGTTTACCTACTATTTATCTACTGTTACAAGTTGGTTTAACAATTACAAGTAAAGAAAATCTTAGACTAAGGTGCTTAACAAATTTTTTTTTCTTAATTTTGTTGTGGGTCCGAACAACTTAAGCACGGACTGTTTTATAACTTATAACTTGAGCTCGTGTTTTTGTTAAAAGTTGCTTTTGGGTGGTCCCACTTGAGCACGACATGTAATGTTTCTTTTTACAAGCTCGGTTTTTGGTTTCCAAACGAACTATTTTGGTGTACCTTAATTCAAACTTAGGCTTTGGTTTCCAATGAACTGTTTTCCCACTCAAAGCACCGACTGTTTTTACGAACTCAAGTACGAACTGTTTTCATAAACTATTTTCCAACTCGAGCACAAACTATTTTTATAAGCCCTAAAGTAGAAGTTTGGGAAGATAAAGTTAGTGGCCTACAAACATTACTTCATGGAGTCACAGTAAGACCATCTTTTGTTTTAACATTGCTTATTTTGCATGTGCTCACAACATGACTTCATTTAGCGTGAGCACGAGCTTGAACACGAACTTGAGCACAAGCTTGAGGACGAGTTGCTTTTGCAAGTTTTACTTGAATTGGGATGTGATAAAGACCATTTTTGCTAATCTTGATTATTACTCTCCATTGTCGATCAAACACAAGCCGATTACACTTTGACAATTTTGGGCACTGATACGGGATACAAAAGAACGGAAAGCGCAAAAATTTTGTAGGTGGAAATACGAAAAGCTTAAAGCAGGGGAAATTTTATGAAAAATCTTTCTTGTGCCCCCTAAGTGAAGGGGCGTTCCTTCTTTCGCCCCTAAGTGAAGGGGCGGCCACAACTACACCGGGAAACACTTCTTGTAGGTTGGTACTTCTCTAACTTGACATCTAGAAGGGGTACTATCCGCTACGCCCCGGCACTAGGACATATAAAGTCATGTGGATTGTGAAAATACACGCTGCTCTAAATAAAAAAATTGTTGTGGTTGGATTGACCTATTGTTGTCTTTAATATTATTTTTCATTCCAACATTAGTAAAGGTAAAAACTGTTAGAGACTTACCGGATTTCATCACCCAAAAAACTCTCCAGCAAGTAGATCCACGCATTAGAGATACGAAGAAATTCGTATCGCACAAAAATTAAACGTCCCATACCTTAAATTAGTTGTTAATAAAAAAGAGTAGCAAGATTCCTGCGAGATTTCATCACCCAATGGATAGGTGTACCAAATTGAGGTACAAACACGGGTTCATAGGATACGGCCCCAGCCTAGTACCACGAAATACTAGCTGTAGGTATGCGACATTACCTTTCTGAGTGCTGACGTACGATAAGGCGACTCACTCGAGCGTGAGGACTGAGCATCTACTTTAAGCTGGTACTAGCATATATACGCAGGGAAGTATAGGAACCAAAGTATTTTGCCATCCTACCCATTGTGAACATAGAAGAATATAGGGGAGACCTATTTATAACTTCTAAAAACTATTGATGTGCAAGAGTTTAGGCTTGATTGGTTATTTATTGCATTGGGTGTTGCTTTTATTTCAAAATGTCATACATGCAAGAACATTGGAATCCATACAGCCCATAATTCGACATCCCGCAGCAACCTCAAAATCATTTTCAATCATGGAATCACCAAAATTCTCAATACATGGAACCTTTCCTATCCCATTCATATAAACAAGCCCATCAGTCCGGTCAGTCATCCAATCAGTTCCCACCCGCTCCACCCAAACCATCTTTGGAAGACACCCTTTTACTATTCATGTAACAAATGATGCAATTCCAACAACAGACATTGGTGAATCAAACTTCTTCGACCCAATCTATCTCTAGATTAGAGACTCAGATAACTCAGTTGTCAACCACTTGGAGTGAAATAGAGCACAAAAAACTTCCAAGCAATGAAGAAGAACAATCTGAAGTTAAATCCCCTTGCGATTTAGAAAAAGATAAATTCAAGCCTAATCAAGGAATGTTTTCCCCGTGGGGTGAATGGATACCATATTACGAGAAAGATTAAGAAGATGAACAATTTAAGATCGACGATCCTATGTCACAAGAAGATCTTGAAGAAGCAACTATCATGTCTAATACAATTATTTCTCAATCACCTCCAAATTCAGCCCTCAACATTCAACCACCGATGCCACTATCCATCATTTTATTTGTCAACCTAATAAATTCTTTTGAGGAAACTATGACCGAGACTGAATATTTTTCCCTCTCCTCTAATGATTTTTCTGACGATGATGGTGACGAGATAAAATATGAACATATAGAATCACCTTCTAATTATACGATAACGTGCGAGAAATTTGTAGATGATATTTGTATCAAAATCTAGAAATTGGAAATTGTTGAACCTGTTGTAAATATTATCAACTTGTCATTTCCTTTTCAGTTTCCTTATGAGTCACCTCAGCCTTGCCTTGAGCCGCGTCCACCTAACACAAATTGTGATGTTAAAAGCCAGTGGGTAGACGACCCTTCTTTACAGGATATATCACTATTATTGGGGGTTGATTCTATTTTGGTTACTCCTTCACCAACCCTCCCTATACCTATGCCTACGTCTTCATTTCACAAGCTACTTGGGGGTACCATAATTGTTAATGAATTTGAGGATTTGTTAACATTAGCTGTACCAACTCTATTGATCAATGTTTGAATTATTTCATGTAGTGGGATAACCTCGTAATTCTAAAATTAGTACAAGCATTATCACCTGCAACTGAGTCATACAAACTTGAGCCCGACCCACAACCACACGATCGACATAACTTTAATTGTTTAAGTAACTTTTTGGAATATGATGAATATCAAGATATATTTTTGGTGTATGGGGCTATACCTTGTAAAATATCCAAAGTGAGATTCCCCATATATTAAATAAGGAAAATATTTATCCTGAGGGATTAGACTATGAGATATTTTTATTTATCATGATTGCATCAGCACAATTAAGTTCAAATAATGAGAACCACTATTTTTTTATTATCTGGTTATTTAAGGATAAAGACAATTTTGGTGTTCCTCGGTTATTTAAAGAGAAATAGCAACCTGGATAGTTCATAAATTATTGTACTTTGTACCCCTTTAGACCTATATTATGATATTCAAGTTTGGGGGTACATTCGTCTGGCTGAAGATGGTAAAACTTAGCGATTCTTGGAAGGCAACCCAAGGTACATTCAGGTGAGAAGTTCCAGTTTTTATTTCTCATTCCATTTGGTTCTCAAACATTGAGGACAACGTTTTATTTAAGTTTTAGGGCAGAAAGACTATATTTTATATACTTTTGATGAAGAGTAAGATAATGACTATTTGGCAATTTATGATATATTTTTGGCAAATTTCTAGCATTTAGACTAATTTTATTTAGTCAAAATGATATGCTGATTGGAAAACCCAAAAAATTTGATATTTTACCAAGTGTACACTAGAGTATTTATTTATCATGGTCTTAAACTCGATGTACTACCTTGTGATTAGCGATAAACTCAAATTGTTCTTGGGATATTTTCAAAACTTACACTTTTGGAAAATTTAGCATTTATGTTAGGAATAATTTACTCCAAGGGAGAAAACTGCCTAAGAATAAGTTCATTCCTGAAAGTATAAAAGAAAAGGCAAACTTGGTCTAAAACTTTTACGCTGTAGGGCATACTCGCATGATTAAGAACTGAAAGAGGAAAAATTATCACCAATCTCGAGTATGACAATGAACTATGTGAAAGGAGCAAGAAAAGTGTTACTTGTGAGAATCTTGGGTCTAGGTCAAGAAGGGGCACCAAACCCTGGCAACCTTAGCCAACTGATGGGGATTGTTGATCAAAACTCTTTGAGATGGAAGCTTCACTAAGAAACCATGTGCAAAAAGAAAAAGAGGCTTGTAAAAAAAAGAATACCAGGAAGACGAATTGACTAAGGCACTTGTCAAACTAACCTGTGAATTTATTCTAATAATATTAGACTGCCAAACACTGACTCAACAATTCTATATAATATATTGTGTTGTAATACTATCTTCACTACACTGAGATATAGCTAAGGAAAATATTTGAATCTTTTTCTAAGCATGAGGTAACATGTCAAGTTTTGGATTTTAAAAATGAAATTTTATGGTCCACTAGAGAAATATTGAGTATTAGGGAATTTTCTGTCATAATATTTTCTTGTTATAACAAAATAAGGATAAGTTGACAGGAAATAAGTTTTTTATCATCTAGAATTGCCAAAGTGTCATTTTCAATTTTTGTGTGTATAATCACTATAAACCCTCATGAGATAACACTCGTTCACTTGGGGAACCTGGGGGTTTAACTGCTTGCTGCATACGCTAAATACAATCGCGTGACATGCGAAAATGGTTTTTGTTTACTTTTGCTCGAGGACTAGCAAAATATAAGTTCGGGGGTATTTGATAGACACGTAATATTTACGTGTACAACTTCCAAATTTATATCTACCTAGTCATTTATTAGATAAATGTGACACTAATAGTATTTTTGTTTGTATTTACAGAAATCGGTCACATGATAAATAAGTCGTACATTTTTTAGGTTTTTAACAAAAAATAAGGGTGATGCACTCCAACAATGATTCTCATTTGAAGTTGTCAACTAAAGGCCCATGGAAGCCCATTGAAGAAAATTAAATGTAGATATTATTTTCATGAGTTGTAATATCTATGCATGATCTAAGGCATTGTTTTGGGGATTTTACATTAATAGTAATATTTTGTAAGCCTTGCTATACTCTACAAAGAGAAGGGGAATCCCACCCATGAGAGATCATCATAGATAGTATAAATATCAAGGTTCAATAAGTAATAAAGTTCTTGTTCTTCTCATCTTTTTGTATTTTACTCTTATTGTAGTAATAGTATAATGGCAATGATCAAAGGGTTGAGTGGCTAAACCTCTTAGCCAAGGCCAGAAGAAGCTCCATCCAATATAGCCTTAGTGAAGATTATGTAGTTTAGTTAGAGTAATTGTACTCTCTTTATCCCAACATAATGCATATTTGTATTCCTTCGTCCTATGCTTGACCATAGCTAGGATTAGGAGGAATAAGGAATCTAAGTAACCATCTTCTTTGACCATAACAAGATAGGTTAGGAACATGGAGAATAAAACATAATCCAAGTTTATCAACCGGACCATGGTGGAGTAAGTTCGTTTATGGGTAGTTCCCAATCAATAATTATCTTATCTTATGATGTATTGCATATACCCGACCAATGATATGCGATACGGGATTTTGTGAATACTCTAACTAGGTATACTACCTCAAGGTTCCAACAGATGAAGTGGAATTACGCTTTGGTTTCCTCTCCAATCGTATCAGTACCTTTTCTAGTTTATAATATATTTTAATTTCTTCAATTATAAAATTCCCAAACTCATTTTTATTTGATAAAATTAATACCTCGAAGCTAATTCGTACCTACAAGTCTCTTAAGATATGACTCCGCTTTCTCTTGTACTTAACGGTACACCGTGCGCTTGCGAGTCTTTTAAGACGTTGGTTTATAATTAATTAATTATGAATTTGCTTCTATGGGTTAGCATGTTCTCCTAAAATGGGGTTAAACTAAAGGTTATTTCTATAACTTCAAGGTCGTGGGAGGCAGGTGTCCTTAACTTATTATATTTTATTTCGAGTGCACGAGCCACGTTCCTTTTCAGTTTGTGGTCCAGGTGTCAATGTTTACAAGGTATACATTTTGCGTGAGTCTGTCATTGTACTAATTTGTTATTTCCCCAAGTTGAGGGACAGGTTCCTATAGTCCCTCTACTTTATTGTGCCTTTGATAGTTTTATTGGCAAAATATTATAATGCCCCTAATGCCTCTGCTTAGCCTAGATATTATTTTATTGTTCATTTTAAGGTGTATTTGATGTCTAAGTGTATTTTAATGAAATATGGATGTTCCTCTACTTTATTGTGCCTTTGATAGTTTTCTAGACAAATGATTATAATGCCCCTGATGCCTCTGCTTAGCGTAGATATTTTTTACTGTCAATTGTTAGATGTGTTTGATGTCTAAGTGTATTTTAATGAATTATGGGTGTCCATCTACTTTATTGTACCTTTGATACCTTTCCAGACAAAAGATTATAATGCCCCTAATGCCTCTATTTATCTCAGATATTTCTTGTAGTCCATTGTTAAGTGCATTTGATGTTTGTATTTTGATGAAATATGGATGCCCCTCTACTTTAATGTGCCTTTGATACCTTTCCACACAAAAGATTATAATTTATTGTCGGTAATGCCTCTGCTTAGCCTAGATATCTCTTTTTGTCCATTATTTCTAATCAACTTTGTGAATTTTTAATCCATAATTGAATAAGAGATTAACCTGTAACGAAGAATAAACAGATACGAACGATTTGGCGGGATATTTTCCCAATAAGAGCTTCAATTGATTGATTCTAATTGAATTCCTCTTTCAAACCTTAAGTTTTTTTATTACAAACTTGGATTCTTTCATACACTAGGCCAAAAAGCATAAATATTGACACATTTGGATATGCATTTATGACCAGGCAGGTGTGCTAGAAATTTTTGACATTCTTTAACAGTCATAAAGATGGAGATCAATCTTTTGTTTTAGGAATTTGCTGCAATAAGGTTTGTACTTAGCAAAAGAATCATCTAATTTTTCCCTTCAGAATTTCAATTTCACTAAAGTTTTTGGGATTGGGATCTTTTTATGGATTTTATTTCTATCTTATTTCATGTATTGCAGTTGAAAGCTTCCAGATTCATTTTGGAAACAGTGTGAAATTACATAAAATTTTAAAAGTATAAAGAGGTATGTATTGTTATGGTATTTTTTGTTTGTTAATTTTTTATTTACTAAATGTCAAAAAATTGTATATTAATTTTCTGACTTTGAATACAGAATTTAGGGATATTCCTATTTTTGTTAGTATTTGGACTTTTTTGTATGTCAGATTTCTAGGGTTTCTTATTCTTCATCATTTTAATGACTAATATCTTTATCATAATCTTGTTGTTATTGATTTCATATTTTCTGTAACAGCTTTTTCTTACTATATAAATCTCGCCGTCTTCATTGCAAAAGGTAAGATTTATAGGGTTTGTCTTTTAATATTGCCGATGATTTCAAATTATAATGTGTTTTGTTACATGGTTGTTGTGATTCTACATATGGGTAACTATTTTATTAGTATTAGTATTAGTATTTTGGTATAAAAACATTAATGGCTAAATAGGATTGTGTAAAACGGTTGTATTATTTGGTTAGGGGTTGCAATGCTCTTAAATGAATAATTATTAAAAGATTGAGAAGAATGTTATTGAAGATTGAAAGTCTTAGCTATAAAGATCTTAATGGCTGACTTAGAATATGAAATAACCCATAGTCTTTGACAATCCCTTTTAACTGCTATATCCACACCTTGTATAATTGATTGTAACTCTGCCATGTAGTTTGTTATTGGGCCAAAAACTATGTTGCTTAAAATGCCTAGTACAACCCCTCTCTAATCTTTAAACATTTTACAAATGCCTGCATTTATTAGATTTTATAAGGCATCCCCATCATATCAAATTTTGGTCTCAATTTCTGTAAAAGGCTCCCATCAGAAACTCCGATTCTCCTTTAATATAGGATGACTTCGTTCAAGCCGGTGATCCCAAAGATGGAATGGATGACGTCACCACGAGACTCTTACGAATATCTCAAGGGCGTCAAGTCATTCATTCACTTTCTAATTTTAAATAGAGTAAATTTGGGTAGTAAAGATTGGTATAGTTGTCAGTGCGTCAAATGTTGTAATAGGAAATGGTAGAAAGTAATGATAGAGTTTAAGAAAGTACTAATTTTAAATAAACAAATTAGCTACTGATATTGATGTTACTTTAAGAGCTGTTACTTTAATATGATATGGTTAGAGTTACTGATAGAGTTTCCAAACCTACTAGCCTATAGAGGATCGACTGCGATAAGCTCAAGTTGTTCCTAGAGATGATTTATTGGTCCACATTGAAATAAATAATCACTTGAGATTAACCGATTTTGATTAATTTTAGGTCAAAATTAATAGGTCCAAAAAACCTTGAATTAACGGTCTAACCCTAGCCTAAGTCAAGTTAATTTTTCCAATGCCTTAGTGACATAAATTAAAGGTAAATTGAACACAAAACAAACAATTTTAACCCTGGGGGAAACCTTTCTCTGGTGAAAAACCCACAGGTCACTGCCGAATTACTCGACAGCTAAACAATCCAATATGAAACAAAATTACAGGAACTCAATTACATTTAGACTCGATAAACACATCCCGTGGTTACCTCTCTTCTAATTGAACTCCTCACAATCAATTCTACGTTCTCACAACGCCCTTAATTCTTGCGACGCCTCGCCTCGGATAATGCACCAAGCTTTAAAGCTTGAATCGCTCAAACTCACAAAATCTAAAATTGGATTTAGGTTTATCAATCTTCGATTGATTTAATTTGAGTTTTACTTCGCATTGAATCGCTCGTTGAAATTTATCTTCTCTCTAAAATCTCAAGCCCTAGAAAAACAGGTTTTGAAAGAGTTGAAAAGTTAAATAAAAAAGGATGTCTTTTATTAGAAAACTGAAAACCCAACCTCTGTTCAAACAGAGGAATAGCCTGTTCAAACAGACATGGTTTTCATTTAAACGGAGCTAAGATCCTATCCGATCAAACAAAGTTTTGAGTAACTTGTTTGAACAGAGAAAAAGTCTCTTCGAACAGGGTCTATTCGAACAGAGAAAATATATGTTCGAACAGGGTCTATTCGAGCAGAAAAAAAAGTCTATTTGAACATGGTTTGTTCTAACAGAAAAAAGTCTATTCTAATAGAAAAAAGTTTATTCTAACAGAAACATATTTTCTTCAAAAAACATAATTCCTTTTTGACATTTTGTAAAATATTAAGGACTTGATATTTTTTAGAGAAGAGGTACAAACCCACGTACTTGTTCAGTGTCAGTCCAGCTGTACTCGCTCCATGTGCAATCTCTAACGACGAGTAACCATAAGGAAGTGTTGATACCTATTCTAGACACAGAATGAAACAAACTCCAAATATAGATGTTTTAATCTCCCCCTTTGGTTCATTTTGTGTCAAAACTAGAACTATAAGAAATAAAAATACAACTCGATGGACTAACTCAATCACTGAACATCCACGCTTAAAGCTCCACTTTTATCCTATAACATATACTCTAGAATCCATACATACTAAACAAGATACATCACGTAACCGTTTAAATAAAATAAGGGATCCAAAAAAAGAAAAAAACATAACTTACCTGGCTTACCTGTCAGGATCATCTCTCCCCTTTTTGGCACAGATGAACAAAGGGTAAATAGTAAATAAAAGAAGAAGTAAACCAGTAGATCAAAATGTATAATTGTGACTGAATGAGTTAAACACAGAATAGATGAGAAATATATACCAATAAATGTTAGAGCAAATATTACGAAAAGGTAAACTTTTAGGATACTCAAAAAGGAAAACTAAACAAAATGAACATGTAGCTATGAAATTACTGAACACCAATACCCCAAAATAAGATGCATCTCACACTCAAAATATTGGCAACCCCCTTAAACTAAAAAAAAAGAAAACACACATGGGGAGTGTCTCTGAAATAAGTAAGCAAAAGAAGATAACACTCCTCCTAAACACAAAGCATGATAGAGGACAATGAATCTAAAATATTTTATAAAGACCAAGACATTGCCCATGTGTTATAAAACAATCACATAATGAATTATTTGGTGTGTGCATGTATGCATAGTAAAATGAATACCCAGTTTTTAACGTATTACTCAGCCACAGTTAAAATACTATATTGGAAAGTTATTTCAACTTAGGCCTCACTAGGGTGGTCACTCAAAAATTACTGAGAATTGACTAGAAAATACTCTGCGTGAAATATGAATATGAGTATATGAATAGAAAAATTCAAATTTTATCAAATAAACTGTACACTGTAAATTGAAAGATCTCACGGACATAAAATCAATTGTCACAAATGGTGTCAAGTTAACTAACATAGAATCCCTACCTCTCATCTCTACTAAACTGACTAAGTTAAACTCAAGAACAAACAGGTCTTGAAAAGGTTATAATGTAGGCAAGGGAAGGGACATGACGGAGTAGGTGTTTTGCTTGCATTCTGAGACTACAGCTTATACTTTCTCACCCCCTTTCTTTAAAATGAGATCACTTCCCATCATTCTTTCTGTTTATTGAGTGCACATTGAATAGAATACTTCTTCCCATCCTTCTTCTATTTTTATGTTTTTAGCAAGACTCTTAATAATATACTAGCAAAAATATTAGGGATACTCTATTTTTCTATTCATCTTTCCCCAGTTAAACCACATGGTTTCACTCCATCCTTCACTTTTATTTTACTGAACAGTCTCAGAATAAATGGGTTACAAGGAGTTGGATATAAAATGAATGGCATATTTGAAAGTACAAAAGGGCTACAAACGAATAAAATTTTGGGTAAGCATAGACAAAGGCCAAAAAGGTATAACTATAAAAAACCTATTATCATATCTTCTGTCTCACATAATATCTTTTTCGTCTCGAATCAATTATAAGGAATGTTCTATTAGACTAACTTGAACTTGAAGTTACCATCGACAATTGGTTAAAAAAATGAAGTCATAAAAAAAATGCTGAATCTGACAAGAATTATGAAAAATCACTCGAAGCATGTAAAAAGGTTAGATCCTCACATAGCATTAGGTACGAAGTCTATACAGTTACCCTCACGTGGTTCTAATCATGATGGGCTTTTACTTTAAACAAGAAGATAAATGACTATTATAAAATATGATTTTACCAAATAATTATCCCATGAATGAATATAACACAAAATCACAGCCCCAGTCTAGCAAGAATATTCTACATACAAAAGCTCATAAAGTGCAAAATGCAAATTAAAACAAAACAGTACCCTACTGTCCTAAAAATAAAAACAAACTGAGACAGGGTAAGAAACATACCAAATTAATGGAACATATTGATAACCCGTCTCAGTTGATATTCATTACCTTTTCTGTGGCGACAAGTCATCCTTTCACACCCAAACGGCCCGACTAACCTTTTGAGGTGATGTTTCTTGAGCAAACCACCTACTTACATTCTCACTTCTCACATTAGTAGAAATCACATTTGAGTTATATCTTTGCCCATATAATGGAAGAGCATATGGTTGATAGGATCCAACAAATCTACAATAAGATGTAATATGACCATTTTGACCACATATTCCACAATAATAAATTCGAGAGTACGAGAGCCTTTTGGCTTGATTACGAGTGGATGATATTATATTATGTTTGGACAATGATGTAGTAGCAATTGTTTTAACGAATTTTGTGACTTGAGGAGTCTTGGCATTAGAGAGATGTTCTTCATATCCTAGACCCCTTATATCAATATCCGTTTTCCCCATACATAACATCTTATCAATATTTTTTGCTGTATGACAAATTTTTTTTAGGTTTCTGCTGAGATAAAACTAAATCAAGTTTGGTCGTATGTAGTTCGTCCAAAGTTGATTTCATTTTCTCTTTCGCATCATAAACTCTTTTCTCAAAAATCATAACCTTGTCATGGAGGCATTGTTTCTCATCTTCAGGCATTTCTATCTCTTGACTTGTATTCTCAGTTTTTTCTTGAAGTTCACGCGTAAGTGTACTAACTTGGTCTTTCAAGACTTTATTAAGTTACCCAGTTTAATGCACTTCATAAAGTTTGAGCATACAAGACTTCAAGATTTAGGTCCTCAAACTCATTTTTTTCATGATCACTTTGACTTTTAATAGATTTCACAAGTTCGAAAGTATCAGAGTTATCATTACTACAATTTAGAAAAATAGAATATGCGCAATATTGTACATTCTCAACTACTTGGGGATGATCCTTATTATTATTTTTTTTATCGTCACTATCATTCCAAGTAACACTAATGTTCATAGCTTTGAGATTAGTTCCAGATTTTTTATTGGGACAACTGTGAGCATAATGACCAAACTTGTGACACTTATAACATTCAACTTGACTTAGGTCAGTGTCAAGGTTGGTCTGCCAGTTATTCAATTTAAGTTGATCATATGTTCGCGACTTGTTATTTATTGATTGCCCTTGTTTTTGAAATTGACATTTTCTCACAAGGTTTTTAAGCTAGCTACTTATAGAGGCCATCTGTGAATCTGTATCGTACCAATCATCATTACCTGAATCATATGAGTTGTCAGCCTCTTTGATACCCTTAGAAGAAGAAGAGTAAGATGAAGATTTTAAAGAAACATTCTTGTTCTTTCAAAGTGGCATAAGCAGATATGTGTCGAAACTTACTTGAGCTCACAACCATAAAAATCGTATTGCGACCCTTATTATTATAACTAGCAGCTTTCTTTTCATCCTTAGACCATTGATTCCTAGACTTAAAGACCTCTTCAGATTCATCACCCATTCCTTTCATCATGGTAGGGTGCATCCATCCATCCTTGATCGCAAACCAGACATCTTCTCCGAGTGATTATAAGAATGCAACCATTCGGATCTTCTAATAAGGATAATCTTTGCCATCGAAGAGGGGCGGACGATTTATGGGACCCCCACATCTTTCGGAAATTATTAATCTCAAATAATCGAGTTAGGATTCACGCTCAGGTTGTTAAGCCTTAGAGTGCAACCGCTTTGATACCAATTTAAATAAATAATAACTTGAGACTAACCGATTTCAATTAATTTTTGGTCAAAATCAATAGGTCTGAAAAACCTTGAACTAACAGCCTAACTCTAGCCTAAGTCAAGTTTGTTCAATGTTCTTGTGATAATAAGCAAAGGTAAATTAAAGACAAAATCAAACAATTTTAACTCTGTGGGAAACCTTTCTCAGGAGAAAAACATACAGGTCACTGCCGAATTGCCCGACAGCTAAACAATCCAATAAGAAACAAAATTACATTAATTCAATTGCATACAGACTCGATAAGCATATCCCATGGTTACCTCTCTTTTAATTGAACTCCTTGCAATCAATTCTACGTTCTCGCAACGCCTCGCCTTGGATAACGCACCAAAGCTTCAAATCTTGAATCGCTCAAAATTACAAAATCTGAAATTTGATTTAGATTTCTCAATCTTTAATTGATTCAATTTGTGCTTTACTTCGCATTGAATCGTTCGTTGAAATCTTTCTTCTCTCTAAAATCTCAAGCTCTTGAAAAATAGGTTTTAAATGAGTTGAAAGGTAAAATAAGAAATGATGTATTTTATAAGAAAACTGAAAAACCTGACCTCTGCTTGAACAGAGAAATAGTCTGTTCAAACAGACATGGTTTTTATTCGAACGGAGCCAAGATCCTATTCGAACAAACAAAATTTTGAGTAACCTATTCTAACAGAGAAAAAGTCTGTTCGAACAGGGTCTATTCGAATAGAAAAAAAAAGTCTGTTTGAACAGGGTGTTTGTTCTAACAGAAAAAAGTCTATTCTAACAGGGTTTATACTAACAAAAAAAAGTATGTTCTAACAGAAACATATTTTCTTCAAAAAACATAATTCCTTTTTGACATTTTGTAAAATATTAAGGGCCTGATATTTTTGAGCGAATAAGTACAAACCCACGTACATGTTCAGTGTCAGTCCCGTTATAGTCGCTCCATGTGCAATCTCTGACGACGAGTAACCACGAGGAAGTGCTGATACCTATTCTAGACACGGAATGAAACAAACTCCAAATATGAATGCTTCACACATCACCCAAAAAAAGGAATCACAAAAAGAAGAAAAGAAAAACTGCCCTTTGCTGATGTGGAACAAGCACACAGATGTCGATGGCCGACAATTCTAGTGCACTGTCTCAACTTGCCGTGGAACAAGCACACGGATGGGAAACAAGGTTTGAACCTATTTACTGCTTTATTTAAAATTGTGATTAAAATGTTCTTGATAATTATGATCTTGCTTCATTATTATGAAAACATGTTGTACTCTCTAACATATTGATCCAAACTTGTTAAAAACCCCTTTTTCAGGCTAGCTATCGCTCAAATCCCGGTTATTTCGAGAAAATCAGTGGATATCTCTGGCGACCCAGTTTATGTCAGAGTGCTAGTGGGAAGCCAAAAGAAATTATTAAAAAAAGAATTACTATTAAATATTTTTTTTTTTTTTAATATTTAACTGCACCTATTCAATTGGCGCAGTGTATATTTTTAATTTTTTTTTTTTTATTTTAAAAAATGTTGGCGGCGCCAATTCAATTGGCGCACAAATTTTTTTATATTAAAAAAAAAAAAAAAAACAACAACAACTGACATCAATCCCACCCTGAAAAAGACTAACTTACCCATCCTGCTGCCATGCTCTTAGAAAGAACACTCAAAAGGTGATAGTCAATTCTTCACGACCAGCACCTCTGTGTAAGAATACCTCTGTACGTTCTCTGTTTTTTAATCAATTAGTCCCCGAGTTCATCATCAACAGTAGATCTTCATTGGTTTTGACACCCCTTTGAGATTTACTAGCATATTTTGGGCCATTTTTTTAATTATTTATTGGCATAGGCCCCAATCCTTTGAATTTTTCACTTTTTATTGAACCCAACATTCTGTATTATTCACATTGTGCTCTGGTTTGTAAAAAACCTTGATGCTTCATGGTTCTCGTCGTCTCATATTTAGAGCTCCAACATCATCATCATCACCATGTATCTTTCTCTCATCACATTTCATCTCTACAATCTAGCAACTCATCTCCAGAGATTGACGTAAGGCCTTGCTACCTGGACTCGGAAGAATTTCTAGTGCACTGTCTCAACTGAGCATGGCCAAATTTATCTATAAACTGTAACTGCCTAAGAAATCTGTTAAGCAATGCCTAAGCGGAAGAAAGCGAACTGCATGCATAGTCGTATAGGTCAGTATGATCAGTAGAATGCGGTAATCCTTTAAGTACATCCCTGAGAGCATAGAGTTAACTATCGCACTTATGATCTGAATACATGTTGCTCGATAGTAGAACCCTTTGGAAATGCTCACCAGGCTCTCTTCCAGAGTGTATAAGAATCCGGAGCATTGCTACAACTACTGCTATTCACATCCCTCTTGACAAAGT
The DNA here is from genome assembly GCA_014058105.1 of Kingdonia uniflora. Taxonomy (NCBI): domain Eukaryota; kingdom Viridiplantae; phylum Streptophyta; class Magnoliopsida; order Ranunculales; family Circaeasteraceae; genus Kingdonia; species Kingdonia uniflora. The sequence goes on along the minus strand of JACGCM010000868.1, from coordinate 575,235 downwards.
ACAGCGTTCCTGGCACGAAAAGCTCCTTGGGCACTTCACATGAATCCTTTTCATCTAAGACTGCAAAATATTTTCTCGTCAACTCATTAGAAGAAGCATCCGTCTTGCTCGTGAAGTTGGCATAGTCAGCAAGTTTTCAAGCAACATCCTGTACTGAAGATACAACTTGCTTTGCATTTGCAACCATATGTACCACGCTTTTCCAGTCTTCCTTCTCTAAAACCGCCATCCAATCAGTTTGAAGAACTTCATTCCTCAACCTTTATATAGAAGCTGCACTTAACCTTGGAATTATGTGTCATCCTGAATTACAATAGTTGAAACAAAACTGGAGCAACTTTCAGCAAGTTATTTCGAGACACAAGGTGGAGTTCCGAATCCAACAGCAGAAACAATTTCAGGACTAAACCCCAGCTCCTCCTGTGACTTTTTACGTGGCATTATTGCGAGCAACGACGCCGCAGCACCTCCAAGAGAATTCCCCACAAGTCTCAATCTAAAGCCCTCATGTTTCTCCAAGCATTTCCTTATGGTTCCCATCTCATGATGAAGAAACCAGCGAGCTGCTTCAGTGGTACCGAAATGCGTTGAGAAGCCTTCAAGCGTGATTTCTCGATCGTTGGAAGAAACAATATCAGTTATAAGGTCATAGATCGTGTGAGTCCAACGGATTCCAAGAATGACAAATTTGACAAATTTGTTTCGGGTATCTGTCCTTATGTAGTATCCAGGTCTCATTACACTTGAGCTTTTCACAAACTTCAAAATGTTCTGCTCCCGGAGCATGCTATCGCGTGCAAGACCTGCGGCATGTTCTTTATAAGCCCCTTTCGCCAACTCGGTATGATAGATATGGTCTTGAACGATAGAGTCAGAAACGATCTGAACACCCTTGACATGCTCTATTTCCTCGATATATGCTTGACAAAGGTAAATAAGGTATAAACCGACAGTTAGATCACCTAAACTCCAGTCTCGGATCCCCGTGTTATTCCATTGTATGAAATCCACAATCTGTGAAAGAGATCGAGTGCTAGATGGAGCTCTTTTCCTATCACCATTTTCAAGATCGTAGAAGAGTTGTTTTAAGCTCGCCATTTCTGCTTCTCTCTCCCATTTGAGATTCAAAGATTTGAGTGAGTTTTGTGAGTCAGAAAAGTGTCAGTTTTGAGTAGAAACATACATGCAGAGAAATTCGGTTTTGATGAAGCAAGGAATTCTTCCTCGCTGTTTCAGAGAGGTCAAAAAGATCAAAAGTAACTCAAGAAGTATTAAATTTACCTAGTCTGCTGAACTGAACAAGATGAGTAACCTTAGCATAACTGACAACTGAAATCAGTACCAAAGTATGAGAGCTGTATAACCAAACAAAAAACCAAACAAAAATGAATTACAACCTAGTGTATAACTTCCCTTCAACCTAGTTGATTTCTGAAACTGGAAGCAAAGCAGGTTTTCTGGAAGGAAGAAACAAGTGGAGACTACAAGAAATACAAGTAAAGGATGTCTCTCTCTCTCTTGCAATGCTATTTCAACGTCTCATTTAACTATTGGGTCAAGATTCTTGCAGATTTGCTATTGGGATTTTTCAATTTTTGGAATTAGGATGGAAAGCAATATAATGGAGATTGGAGTTGGTAGCGAGAAAAAGAGTAGAAGAGTGGTTGATCTTCCTTGGGATATTATCTGTGACATCTTGTTAAGGCTTCCCATTGAGACACTTAGGGGCTGTTTGGATACTTAAATTTTTGGGCCAGCCAAGGATAAACCTAGCTCGCCTATCCTAGATATGTATAAATCTGAACTAGTTCAATTTAATATGTTGTTTGGTCATTTTTACTTGTTATCCTAGTTCTGACTTGTATGTTTGGATACTTGTATCGTTAACCAGTTCTTAAAATTATTTTAAACTTTTTCTAATAAGATACTCAAATTAACTTTGTCAAAACATTAATACATGTACTCAAAATTATAACAAAACACTCATCATAACTCGTGTGTGCATATGACATCAACTTCAACCAGACGGTGCTAGCAAAGATCATTAACGTAATGTCAGCCAGAACATCAGAATCAAACCCAAAAATCATAAACACTAGATACAATATTGTAGAGCTGGTAATCAGTACATGAAGGCAAACAACAACAATCTCAAATATTAACTTATTTTGAGCGAGCACTTCCACCATAAAAGCTTCAAGTGGAAAAATAGGTAAGGTAGACAACACATAAAATGTGGCCATACTTCATTAAATTCTCGATGACAAGCCTATTGTTCACCGCGCCAAGCACAATAATACATAGGTTGAATAGACCCGCATGACTTTGTTTAAGAAAAATTAAACGGTGTCGGAGCTTTTTTTTCCCCATAATTCCGTAAACATGTCTCATTCAGAATTTGCTAAAGATTAGCAGAAGTGAGAACGAATTAGTCTCTGAGAATACGTCTATTACAGACATAAATGAATCTATATTGCAATAAACAAATCAATACCAGATGGACCATATCACCCACGATGTACATCGGATTATACTAACCAAACAGTGTTAGCATTCTACCCGTGAGCTCTGACAACCTCTTTTGGTCTCTTAAACTCGGATAAATTTACAACAATTTATCGCTTCTATGGTGAGTCAATAAACAGAATGCATATATGAGCAAAAATAATTGAGCTGACCTAGGAGCTGCAACAGTGACAAGTACCAACAATGTCATAATTATTGGAATAATTGTGTTATAACAATTTCCCTGATGCAGTTAAAAGAATAAAAGCAATCACAAGTTCTTTCCTGAATAAACTATTTCGCTTCCTTTTCCCATTTTTCTTTGTCATCTCTAATTTGCTTAGTTCAAGTAGACCTAATTCTGAAGATGCCCTATGCAAGCCAGAGCTTACTTGATTTTCATATTCCTTTTCAGGGAGCGAAACCAAGTCGGCCTCTGATGACCTACCCAACTTCTTAGTAACTATTCACTCATAAGAACTTCCAAATTTGAACAGTCTTGATATCATGGCATTGAACTGTGGTTTTGGAAGATGGTAAGATCACCGGATCTTTCATTAATGTGTACTGCAAAATAAAAACACAAGAATAAGAATTCTACATGCAATCAATGTTGAGAAGAACGAAAAGTATACCAGGGCTTTCAATCTCGTAAATTTGCATAGCCAAGATATTACATGTACTGGTCAATTTTGTGGCAGTGTTTTCCTCTTTATATCTTCTCTAAGATCAAAAGAAGTTAAAGCAAGAACAAACTAAACATACTTGAATTGGGTCAAGGAATTCATCTGGTATCTCTCCCAGATAGCCTCAAAGTCCATTTCTTTAGAAGCTGCAACCTTTGCTTTTTCTCTAAGCTCTACAAATTCTTGAATCACCTGAGTATCTTCGCCTATCCTATGCAAGACATCTGCTGCAGCAGTAAACAACTGCAACACATCCAAATTTATCATATCACATTAAAACATACTTCATTTTTTCCTATCAGATACTCTAAAGACAAATAGTTTACTAGTGAATTAACTGCTCATTGTATGATCGACCTTCCCTTGAAATGGCAGCATGGGAAAATGTTTTATGTATCTCCTAGATATCATGGCATTGAACTTTGTGATAGACATGGTGTGCTCAAACAAAAGGCATGGAACTATAAATGGGAATGATTTTGGTCCTGGGAGGATGTTTATAATGGACATAACTCTAGGCACATAACACACAACCCAAGCTGTTAATTGAGCTTCTGATATGAACATGGTAAGTGGAAGAATGATACAAATGAGAGTAAATGAGTAAAAAGGAAGAACTCATGGCAGACTTGACATTCATTGCCTTATAGCCTGTATAAAATGCGTACACATTTTTTTTGCCATTTTTGTACTTCACTCTTGATGAGGAGGAGTTGCACATCAATATCATCATAATCATCCAAAACTTGTACAAACATTCTTTCCCTTGGCCAATCTTGGACGTAAACTGCTGCTATTGATTGGTGGTAAACCTCCCTCTCGCTGCACATTGGGATTTGTATCAGCACCATAGGATAATCCCCGTTGTTCTCATTCTCAATATCTCCATTTCCAAATTCCTCCAAAGCAACCAGTTTCAAACTCCAAAACTTAACCCAGAAACGTCCAAGCATCAACACAATTCAATCCACCAATTGGATCAAGAACAAAACAATACATACATTAGCCAAATCCTGCAATGGTGGCCCCAAATAATTCTCCCTCACCCATTACAAATTTGCGTAAAACAATGGCGTCGGAGCTCAAAGGACTCTCTCTCACTCTACTATGGGCTGGAGTAGATGCTCGATACACCACGTATGTCACTGCCTCTGAATCCTGAACTCTCCCATTCGTAATCCCTGATTGATAGGCATCTTTCATCCCATTATTTTGATTCAAAGAGTTTTAAATAGATTGAAAGAAGAAGTTCTAGATTAGATTGTGTGTGAGAGAGATAGATATTAATAAGAGGAGAGATGATAGATATTAATAAGAAGAGAGATAAACTAATTTAATAGGAAACATTAATTGAGGAGAGAGAAAGTACAGTTGATGTGAGAGCATTAGTGGTGGATGTATATTAGTAGGTAAATATTAATAAAGAAGATAGAGGAAGTACAGACTTAGTTGTTCTCTTCGTAGAGTTCTTTCTGTTTCGAGAGCATTAGCGGTGGATGTATATTAGTAGGTAAATATTAATAAAGAAGATAGAGGAAGTACAGACTTAGTTGTTCTCTTCGTAGAGTTCTTTCTGTTTCGATAAGTGTGTCTCTCTATTATTTTATCGCAATTTTAATTAAATTTTGAAACTCGTTCTGCGGGGAAACGAGTATTATTCGTTCCAATAATAAACCAGTTTTCCTTGAAATATAGAGCAGACTCGTTCAAAAGGAAACTTGATTAGTAGGGCCTATAGTTTGCCAAACATATGCTTTTAACTTTAGTTAAGTTCTATACTGGCCTAGACTAGTTTAACATAGTATCCAAACAGCCCCTTATGTGTTTTACTTCTATTTCTACGATCTTCAATGCATTAACAAAAGATAGAGACTTCATTTAAATGCAACTAAGCAGAGAAAACCCCCCTATTATTCTTAAAAATGATGATGCCCCATGTAATCTATATTTGAGAGATGAAGGGGAAAGGGACATTGAGTGGAAATGCATAGAGATCCCTACAAAGACTGCGAATAAGAGATCTATTGAAATTCTAGGATCTTGCAATGGCTTACTTTTACTTCAGGTTCCCTCTTCGATTTCTGTATTACATCATTTTCTCATTTATAACCCAATTACTAGAGACCTTGTTAGTTTGCCCAAATCAGGTTGTAATAGTACATCTGAGACTGAGAGTGTTTGTTTTGGTTTTGATAACAAAAACTATAAAGTGGAACGATTTTTCTTTAAACTTGGTGTTCCTTGGTGTTATAGAGTTGGGGAAATTATTACATTGGGTGAAAATTCATTGAGACCGTTAGATGACCCTCATATAAGGTTTTTTAAGATATTAAAGCCAGTAATCTTTGATGGAGCCTTCCATTGGGTTTTAAGAAAATAAGGATCCCCGTCAAATATGGAAAAAATTCTTGTTCTTGACATTGGTAGTGAGAAGTTTCAAACAATGGAATTCGCGGTTTCTATCAAAAATCGTGATGTTTTCTTACCCATATAACTACATAGACTCCTTTGCCTTAGTTAAATTCAACTATCAGGATCAAGTTTGTGTATACAGATTTCTAGTTAACGACACTGCCCTCAAATGCATCATTTAAAACAATCACGAGTTGCCAATTATTATACCATACCGGATCTTGAGTTTGTGAGTGTTTTGGAGAATGGAAGTTTTTTATTTTAGAATTCGATATATCATCGTAGTTTAGCCGAGCTGGATTTTAATCAGCTCTTACTCTACTGTCCAAAGAAGAAATTTTTTTGCATTCTTGATGTAACTGGCATTCCAAAATTTTATGCAACATACTCTTTTGTGCCAAGGCTGTCTCTCCCACTATCGTTATTACTGATGGTGCTAGAGAATGAACTTTGCCATTAGAATACAATGATTACTAGGAGTCATCTTCTGACGATGAAGACGACAACATCTATACTTAACATACATTGTTTATGGCTTCATATGTAACCTTATCTGCATGAAAAACCAACACCTCTTAAGGAGATGATCGAGTCTAGTGTATACACACTATCTCCTTAAGACAGATTCGCCCCTGCCACAGTGCTTTGTAGGAATATAGGCCCCTATCTCCCAGGATATAACGATCAGTCGTAGAAAGAAGAAAACACTTCTAGCTTTCTGCCAAACGAACTTTGACTGCGTCTGTTTTCTCTTTGTAAAAAGACTCAAGAAAACTCTGAAAAACTGATGATAATAAATGAAAACAAAATTTGGTTATATAGAGCATAGGTGACTCTTCACCAAGAGTCACACTTCAAGTTAATGCCTCTTCACCAAGAGTCACATCTCAAGTTAGTGCCTCTTCACCAAGAGTCACACCTTAAGGTGCGTCTGTTGGAGACACCCCAAACCCAAAAAATGACTAAGTGTTTAAAGGAATACCCATGAGCCCATGACCCAAGGCCCCAAGGCCCAATCATAGACTTATAATAATAAGCAGGTTTCCTAGGTCGAGCAAGCCCATGGGTAGCCCATGAACCCAGGCTAGCTTACACACATGGGCCGCACATGTCGCACATGCGCGTGTGACCCACCAACTCTCACACTCATTACAGCAGAGTAAGTGTTTGATTTACTTATATAAGAGAGTTGTGATTCCCTCATATCCAATGTGGGTCTAAAACCACTTAGTTCCACCATTCAAACTTAAAGGAAAAAAAAATCATATTGTATTTTCCAACATCATATCCAATACATGATATTTAAAAGGTCTGATCTCATTCGATTCAGTAGTCAAGTTAGATTATTTTATGAAGTTAAACTAAGTTCTTACTTTCTTATGATACTCGTTACTAAGTATATAGCTCTTAAAACCTAGCTTATTTTTTGTTGTGCAGAAAATCCTTTCATTCATATTACATCAAGATGTTCGTATTGAATAAGGCTGACTAAATGCTTTCCCGAGGTTTCAAGGATCAGGTTTAACTCTATCTTCTATCATTTATCCTTTTCTAAAATATGACTGTACTTTCTCTACGTGCTAATAGTATTTCATTATGCTATTGTAAATTGATTATAGCTGACAGCCCATGGGCGTGATTCCTTTGTGCTTATTATAATTTAGATTAGGTTCATAATCATATTGATTCAAACCTGATCTATATTCTTCATTGTTCAGTCCAGAGCCAATCTTAGTGTATGCTATTAAACTCGAAGCATAGTGGTCTTCACTCGGGTTAGTTGTACTAGGTTGAGCTGGCTTAGATTTGATGGAGACATAAATATAGTTAACAAATTTTAATCCATAAAATGTAGCTTCTAAAATAAACATTGCATTCTATAAATCGGATTTAGATAATTTATATATAGTAAAGTGATACTTTTTTTACTTCGAGTTTATGAAGGAATACAAGACCGAGGTTAGTTTAATTTTATTTTTTTATCATAGCCCAGATATTTGTGTGCAAGTTTTCTATATCTTGCAGGTCATACGAACATTTTACACTTTTGTTACCATATCTAATTAGGAAGTGACATGTTCATTTCCATTGTAATTATGTGATGCAGTCATAAGTAAATCTTAATCAACTTGGCAATAATGATGATAGTTCACTGGTTTCTTAACTTCCTGTGCTCTTGAATATGTAAGTATATCTCTTAAATCATATTTCTTCTTTAAAATATTTTGTGTGCAAACTCTTAGATTTATTCTTGCGTCGCTTATAATTAGCATCCTACTTCTTGAAGTGGAAGCGATATCTTTGACTTTCAGAAGATAGAGAAAAGCCTTATAACCCGAGAGGTATGTATACCTATTATTTGTCCATTTTCAAGTTTTTTAATAAAAACTTGCCCGGGAACAAAAATGGTCATAATTCACTCATTTCTAAAGTTTTTTCGTTCAGGCTTGATAATGGTCTTGATGAAGGTATATCTACTAATATTAGGGATAATGTATTCAGAGGCACATTTTATCCATGAAAAGCACGAGATACTCGAGCTCTGATTAGTCTATACCTTCTATACACAATGCAATTCTTGTTATGACAACTTCTCTATATTGTACATTCTTATTAAATTTTGTTCTAGATATTTGTGAAATGTCTGACTTTAATTCCGTTCTTATCAAATTTTGTTTTCATGTCTAAAAGGAATATGGAGAAGATGGAAATGGGAATGCGAGAGGCTTTAGTGGTCATATTAATAAGACAAGTGTTCGAGTTACAACACCTTTGAGGAATGTTATTAAACGGGAAAAATCCAAAAACAACCAGTTTACAGATGAGGCAGTTTCAGTGCGACAAGAATTTAAAGAAAAGCTGGAGGTGGAAGCTAGTAAATGTAGAAGACTTGAATAAATGATTGGAGCATTTGAATCATGCGGGAGTCGACATAGAATAAATATGCACCATGCTTCTCCAAGCAATGCCTCTTTCTCTCAGGGTTTTTTTTTCTTTCTCTTATACTTATTTATGCAACTTATACTAATTTATTATTTAGTGGAATTTAGATTTTACTGAACAAGAAAATAAAATACATTCAACAGACTATACTTCGCAGATTTTCAAATGATAGTATATATCAGACGATAACATTGAAAATAAATATCAATGATTCTCAGTCCATGTTTTTCTTTGCTTTGCATCTCATTGTAAGCAATAAAAACATCTTCAGTAGCTCCACTATAATCCATCAACACTTGTGCTTATTAGGGAATATATTACGAAATAAGGTACAACTGTACATTAATTTAGAGATGGTACGAAGGCCTTAAAGATACCACAAAGGATGCAGTCGTGTGGTTTTGAACAGGATGAGGTGTCATATGTGAGTCTGCTTGGGGTGTGTGTCAAGTCAGCTGATGCGAGGATGCCTTACAAAAGACTCTTCTTTACAAAATATGTGTCTATCAGCAGGATCTCATATATCTGTGAGAATAGCCATCTTAACAAGTTTACGACATTGCTTGGCTTCATTTTTGGCAGAGGTTTATATGGAGGTTGATAAATTTGGAGAGGATTTATCTAAAGATCCAGGTAAATCATTGCCTTCATTATTGCTGACCATTAATAGCTTATTTTCAAAATTGGAAGCATCGGTTGGTGAACTCAACACAATCCATCAAAGTGAATCTTCTGGTTATGCTGATGGAAACAACTTATGTTACCTACAATTTAAGAAACTGTCAGAGATTAATTAGGAGGGTTCTCAATGGACAGATTATGAAATAAGATATGCTATCAACATGATTTATCAGAATCTTCACAAACTTGATTCTTACTTGTCTCTGCTTGTTACTAAATACTGGAAGCCAAGGAGAATGACCTTATACTAAATGCCGTATACATGTGAAGTTGTTAGCCTCTCAACCTGTTTAGTGTGGCTCCTACGGCATAGTAGTTTAACGGGAAGTTCTGATATTGACAACTGGATTCGTGAAGCACAAAAGTCAACAATTAGCTTCTGGAATGATCACGTTGGGCAACCACTTCTACCTATTAGAGACAAACTTTTTGAAACATTCTGAAAGAGGCACAAAGGTGTAATGAAATTGGAAGAGGTGCAGTTAACTAAAAATTTACTTCACAAAATGTTTTTGGCTTTCACTGAACTTCCAGACAATACATCAGATCAGGAAATGTTAGAGGTTGTTATGAATAGGTACAAAAAGGAAGTTATACATCCAATTCAAAATCTCCTTGGAGGAGAGCTTGTACACACATTACTTATTCAGATTCAAAAGCTAAAGCTGGATACTGAGACGACAATGCTCGAACTGAACTAGATTCTCAAGGCAAATGAGATCAACTTTGCTATGTTTGCCACTTTGCTATCTTTCTTTTTCTCTCTTATTCTGCTCATGCTTATAAGAACATGGTTTAAAGGGGATAAAAGGGCGGAAGGTAGGGGAAGACTTGCGAAGGCTTGCTCGACTGTATAGGAGGTTACTTGTTGTAGAGGCTGACGAAAGGATTATACAGTTCTAAACTTTCCTAGATCGAGGACTGGTAGATGATGCCCAATGAATGTTTGGATTGGTGCTCTATAGTGTATATTGTCTATATAGGGCTATCAAAAGGCACGCAAAGGCGACAGGAGAATGGTCCAGCTTAAGACGAGATATTATTAATTTTGGGAAGCCCGGGTTGCAAATTGTTTATAAGATGATTGTAACTTCACGAATACAACATCTTTACGATTCTCTCCACCCTTCATCAGATCGACATTAACTTTTTCCTTCATTGTCAGTGTGTGAATGATGGTTCAGAGAACTTGTGCATCAAAATTTCGCTTCACTGAATAAATTTTTGGCAGCAAAATATGAATTTCCAAATTTTACCATTAGGATATACATTTTGACAAAAGAATATCATTTGAGTTTTTGGTTGTAAAAAAAATAAAAATGCTTCAATGTTTTTGGGACAACTTGTTATTTGTTTAATATGTTCTTCTACTATGTACTCACGATCACTTTTTATTCTATAGTAGGCAACAAAAGATTCACCACCACCTGATGGAGTGAGGGATAGAAACTGTATTATGAAAGATATGTATGGCAGAACAGTTGCTTACATAAGTATTCAATTAACTGTGGTGGCTCTTGAATGGTTTTATTGTGTCATAGTAGATGAGGTTATTGGCGATGATATGTAATTATTTATGGAAGGCGGTACTCTAGGTAACATCTCTTCGGGTGAAACTCTTGCATGGTATAAGAGTCTTACCTGTTTCGGGTGAACGCCATCTTTTTATTTTATTGTTTCTTAAAATAAAGTTTGACATTGATATTAGGCAATAACCTTTTAATTTATAATAAAACTTGTTCTTGTTATTGAAATATGTTGTTTTTTACAATAATTGCTTTTAGTTAATGAAATTTCTAATAACTATTGTGATTATGACCCGATTGATATGATTGTTGTATATTGATACAAAATGACTGTTAATGTGATAAAAATTGGGACGTTTATATTTGTAACATATAAAATGACTAATTGCCATGTCTTAAAATGTAATTATTATGACTGATGCTGTGACTGTTATTTGTAATGTATTTTTTATGACATATAAGACAACTTATAAATGTGTCACTAGATATTTCAAAAATTGGCTACTATAATTATTATTTTCAACGTTTAGGTTAGCGAAGCATAGAGCAAAAAAATTTATAGTCGTAAAGAGTATAAAATACGTCGGTTGTTGGGACTAAGAATTGTGTCATTCTATTACAACCAAAAAAACAACTATTAAAAGGGTCATAAATTTAAGTGAATACGACGGATACTTCGACCCGCCCCTCAGTCGATAATTTATGACACTTTTCAAGTCGATAACATAAAACTACTGCAAAAAGAACGATGCCTTTTTCAACTAAAATGGATGCTGTTTTAGCAAAAATAATGACTGATCTGCCCCATCGTTTTATACTCATTTTGGGCTATTGATATTGCCTGGCCTTACCCTTTTTATAAAAGTTACAAGTTACCTAGTTACAATATAGGGGAATTATGCATTTAAATGCACTAAAATAAAAAGTAGTCGTAATAGTCGTTCGAACGAACCCATAGATCGCTCGAACGACTGACTTAATTAAGCCTAAAAATTGAGGTAGATAGAATTAATCTTCTGGAACCTAGAGTCGTTTGAATGATTCCAAATGTCGTTCGAACGACATGCCAATTTATGCCTACAAATTGAGACAGCTATAATCCCTTCTTTTGGTTTTTGACTCGTTCGAACAGCTCCAAAGCTCATTCGAACGACCTAGGAAAATAATTAAATAACAAAACCTTGGCATAACTTTTCCTTCTATCTTATTCGAACGGCTCCAAGTCTCGTTTAAACAATATGATGTCATTTAAAGAGGTTGAATGTCAAGATCCTCCGATATCATGGCTCCCTCCTTTAAGAGCCTTGAGCTCTTGCTCATGCTAGAACTGGAGATGAGGAAAAATGCTCGTGCCCATTTCCTTGTTGTACCACTTCGACTTGCTAGGTAGTTAACATTTTTTTCTAACTCGGAATGACTCGATACCTCCCTGTCTAATAGCAGTAACCTTCATCTCTAAAATATTATCCTCCTATAATAGATCTTCTCTTTCCATCCATAAGTCATCAACAGATTATAGACGAGTGTCGATTGTAGAGTCTTAATCTAGAAGATACGCCTCAAATTATTTTAAATGCTCGACATTAATCACCAAATACATCTTCATAAATAGTAGAAAATCCAATTGGAATGTGTTGTTACCAATCTTCTTGAGAATAGTAAACAGACCATAATGGATAGGCTTAAGTTTTTTACCTTCTCCCTTTAGTCGTTCCTTACCCAAATACAACCAAACTAGATCGCCCTCTTAAAAAATATACTCAACCCGATGCTTGTAGTGTCGAGCCTTATACTTTGCTTGAGTCTTCTTCAACTATACTTTAACCACCTCGTGAACCTAGCTTACTTCTTAATAAAGCACTGAGTTTTAACTTGTTCCTCTTCCACCTTCCCAAACATTATCTTATCACCAAGACTAAAAGCCATATCAAAGGGGCTTTGAGGAGAGTACGAAGACAAACTTTAAATAGAGTCTTTAAAGTAAAACCATGAATTTCCCGGTTAAAAGAAAATTGAAGATACGGTAAACTCTCATCCCAAGACTCAGGATGCTTAGAATGGAATCCCTGTAATAAGTAAACCAAAGTACGATTAACTACCTTTGTTTATCCGCTAGTCTGTATATGAAATGTGGTACTTCGCTTCAACTTAGTATCCATCATCCCCCATAACGATCTCTAGAAATGCCCCAAAAAGTGGCTATCCCTATCATAAATAATAAAAGAAACGAGACCGAAATACCTCCAAACATCTCTGAAAAATAATCGCGCTGCTCCTTCCCTAGTAACCATCTTTTAGCATAGAATAAGAACTATTATCTTGTTGAATCGATCTACTACTACAAATAGATAATCATTCTTACACTTGGTCATGGGAAAACTACCTATAAAATCTATCAAAATGCTTTCCCAAGGTCTGCTAGGGATTCAATGTATTGCATAAAATGCAACCATAAACCACACAAGAAATATCCACCTGCATTTTTGGCCAATAGACATAATGCCGCAAATTCAAGAAAGTCTTCTCAACCTCGAAATAAGCTACCACCCGGGAACAATGTGCCTTTGTAATCCAATGCAAACGGTATCCATCCTCAAGAATACATAGCAGACTTCCCCTATAAATTAAACCATCCTTCAATACATAATTTCATGTCTTGCCTTATAGTAACTTCTGGTAAATTACATTGAACTCCTTTTCATCATCATACCCTGCACCATATTCAGACAAAACAATGGGATGTATCTGCGTAGCTACCAACAAAGCGGAAATAGTTGGTAATTAGGGTCGAGAAAACATATAAGCCTTTTTGTTGTCCACTTCTTTCATATACTTGATAATCAAGGTGAATTATTGTAGATACGATAACCACATCATATGGCGAGCTTGCTGTAGCTTGGACTGTGTAGATTGGAATTATAACGATTTGTGATCGAAATGTACAACAACTTTTGTCCCCAAGAAGTAACTCTACCAATGCTTCACTGATCAATATAATACGTAAAACTCCTTATCGTTGGTGGGATAGTTACAAACTGCTCCTGTAAACATCTCAGAATGGTAGGTAACTGACTTCCTATCTTGTAACAAAATTTCTCCTAATGCATAGTATGAGGCATCTCTTTTGACCTTAAAAGGGCGTTGTAAATTTGGCAATGCTAACACTGGTGCATCTGTAATCTTCTGCTTCAGTAACTAAATGGTCTTATCATGGTGATTTTCCCACATAAACTTTACACTGGCCTTTGTCAAGGAATGCAAAGGTGCTGAAATTTGTGAAAAATACCAAATAAACTTCCGTAAATAGTTACAAGAACCCTGAAAACTTTACACTTTTGTCATGGAACGGGGTCTAGGCTAATTAGTAATAACTGAGGCATTCTCTGGATCTACCTAAAGTTTACCTCCACCAATAATAAATTCCATGTATACCAGTTCCTTCTTTCTAAACTCACATTTCTTTTTATTGAGAAAAAGTTGTCGTGATCGCAATGCTTCTAACACTTTGCGTATATGCACGAGGTGTTCCTCCCATGTTTAACTATATATCAAGATATCATGCATCTAAATAAACAATCGCAAAATCATCTATAAGAGTATGAAATATCACAATTATCAACCACATAAATGTCGCAAGAGCATTGCATAACCCAAATGGCATCACCAACCACTCGAAGAGTCCTTGCTTGGTCTTGAAATCAGTCTTCCATGTATTTTTTTCTCGGATTCTAACTTGATGCTAACCCTACTTAAGATCTAGCTTGGTAAAAAATCGAGCATTCTATAACTTATCTAAAATATCGCCAATCAGTAGAAGTGAATAATAATCCTTCACAGTAATCTTGTTCGGCGCCCACTAATCTACACACATTCTCCAATACCATTTTTCTTCGGTACCAATAATGTCGGTGAACCATAAGGTAAGCAATTCTTATTAATAACCTTGCTCTAGGAGTTCTTGTACATGTTTCTTCACTACGTAAAAATGTGTAAATACCAACACTTTTGGCTAGTAATTTACGACTTGGCGCATGTGTCATACTTCGAATAAAAAATACGACTTCCATTAGAAGTCACAATTTTAGAACCCCCGTCGTTTTAATTTTTTTCCTTCTTATTTATGTCTTAAAATATACGACTGTTTAAGGAGTTGTAAAACTCTTCTAATTTAGACACTTGATCAAGTCGCTTTACTTGATTAGCAATATACAACTTTAATCTTTCTCCCCAAAAACAAACTCTATTAATTCCCCGCTCAAATTAAACGATGGGAGAACCAATATACCTGCGCAAATCTAAAATCAGGATCCAATCTAGTTGGGATTCCATAAATCTCTGAGGTAAAGTTAAAATCTAACTTCCCAATCCATGTATCTCTCTACGAATTTGTCTTTCACAAGAAATTCTATAATTCTCTCCAAAATCAAACACCCAAGAAACCTAAACCTCGCATAAATTGATCAATCTCCAACAATTCCCCACAATCTAAATTGGGTATTTTCCTAAGATTTCATTAAAGTAACTACTGAGAAACAAACCCATCCCTAACAATCAATCTTAATGGAACATGGAAATGCAACAGAGAAACATATGAAATATTGAAGCTATCTAGAAATAATACTTAAGGCTCGGGGTGTTGTCTCGTAGAAGGGGATACCACGGGATAACTATACAATTACACTGACATCAAGCATTGGCCTACATGAGATGTTTGTTAATCTTTTGGCCTTTGATCTTGTGATCTGATTAGGTTTCCCCAGATATTTTAAATGGTAAAAACTTCTTTGAATCTTGAGCGATGAATGTTTCTAGTTAACTCTTCTAGATTATGTTCCCTATATTTTGTGACAATTTGATCCTTCCTTCTTGAAGTACTCGTAAAATAGATTGTTTGTCAATTGGAAAGTAGTAAGCCATATGATCTTACATCCTTCTATGGACTAAACAAAAGACTTTTATTTGAGAGCATAAAGTAATCTTATAAACAAAAAGCTCAATCAATAAGGAAGAAGAAATGAGCATAACAAAACAATCAAGGGTCTTAGATGTCTGACATAATTCATATACCAGGTTTCAACATAATAAGAACTACTATAAATATCTCTTGCCACAAACATAATTTGGTAGAAAGGTGCTTGATCAGGTGTGCTTATTAAGAAATGTGATAATTAGATGGTTAACCTTGTTTGGAAACTGCTCTTGAATAAAGTGAGATCCGTCGGTACACCAAACGACTATGACAACCGACTATGAAAAACTACATAGACATTTTATTTGGCATTTTTTGTTACTTAAACATTATACACAGGTTCAATTTTCCCTCCTTTCGTACAACTCTCCCCTCCCACGATTCCAGCTATCTCGTGATTCTCCCGTAAAAATTTCAATCGCAAAATTGGCTTCCCTCCTCCCCACAATTCTCTTCCCCACTCCCCATGATTCTCTCCCAATATTTTAGAATTTTAATCAATTATTCGGTTAGGGTTCGAATTGGTTATTTACAGTATATATGGGATTCTAATTCCTTTAGTAGATAATTGAAGGTATGACCTCTCTCTATCTCTATATCCATTTTCTCTTTCTATTTTATTGGGTAGACTCCATTATTAATTCAATTGATTGTTGTTATTTTTGTTTTACAAAGGTATATGTTTATTTTCTCGTAATTACTGAAAGATTTGGGTCATTGAAATTGAGTTGGGGATTCAGACTGAGGTAAGCTATCTCTAATATGTTAATACATTTTTTTTACTTTAATAACATACATAATTTGTTCTTGTGTATTACTTAATATTTTTGTTCTTTTTAGTTTGATAGTATACATAATTTAGGGAGATATATATAAATATATAACCATCTTACCAAAATATTAGAGCTGCTACCTGATACTTTAGGCAAGTAATGAACTTTATACAAGCATGGTACTGCAAAAACATAGGCATGCATGATTTACACAAAGTACTAAATTACATGTTTTACTTGATTAAGACAACTAGACTCTTACAGATCAAGTAGGTGGTTTTTGACTGCCGTTCCCCCAGTAGTGGAATATTATAACATGATTAAGGATTACATACTGTTCCCAAAGATCTAGACTCCACAGTAAGCATTTGATTCAGGCAATTTCTATTACAATAAAGCAAAATAATGAGCATAATTTGCATAAACTAATTGGTAAATAACTCTAAGAAAATGTCTCACTTACTTGGAAAATTTGTAGATATTTTCTGATTTCTTTAGAAAATCTGAAACTATACCAAATTTACTTAGTGCCCCAAAAGGGATGGTTGAATGAGTTCGACATGCATTAACTTTATCTTCAACTTCACTGGGTTTCAGAATGTGCTTTGCGCTCGCACTTAGTTTAGTTGGACATGATATTTCAAACCCATCTACTTTAGAAGAGCTAACTGCATATGAATCTTTCAATTTACTCCAACAATTTTGACTTCCTTTCACCCTGTATGTACCGGGTTCAAGCGTATAACCATCATAGTTTAGTTCAGTTGGACCTGACCCATCTACTTTAGAAGAGCTAAATCCATTCCTACCTATTTGATTTCCTTTGTCCTTGAATGCAAAGGAATCAAACATGTGATTATCACACTTTAGTTTAGAAGGACTCGATCTTTTCAAGGAACATGCTGCAGACATTGCATTACTTTGTTACGAGTTCATTTTTGGACTATCCAAGCTCAAATAAACCTTCCTTATACTCACCTAATTATCTTGATCGCCTTCCTTGCACTCAGGCCGAGTTGCCTATTATACCACGTATTGCGGTTTTTTTGGACTTCTTCTACATTAAGATTTTTGCTGTGTTTGCTTTGAAGTTTTCTCGTTGGATCGGCTTGAGTATTTTTATTGCATTGCCTTCTTTCCGCGTCATGTTGCATTTTTTATGAGTTCTCAAGGTTTTTCGATCCGTGGAAATAAATGTAACCCAAACCAGGTGCAAAGAGGGTAATAAATACGATTGATCATTTACGTGTTCTACGCACTGCAAATAAATACGAGTTTAACCAGCAAGTCCTGGCAGTTATTCTTGTTCTCTTTTGAGCTCTGCGTTTCCTTTTTGCTTGGCCTCTGCCAATTGACGACTTTCGTGAGGTGAGCCTGTAGATGAACACATGATTTTGCATGAATTTAAAGTACAAACCACATCCCAATTGCAAACCGAGACGAAAATATGCATTGCTATTTTTTGTTCCAAATTGATTTCTGAAAGGTCATTACACAGTTCACACCAAATAGAGCATTAAGATTTGCACCAAGTACACACCTTCCAAGATATTTGCACGATGGGGCTCAATTAGTAGCAATCAATCAGTGGTAACATTTTTCCCTTGGCATGTAGTCTTCCCGTTTCCAATCTTCCCATTTGGGTGCTAGAGGATGTAAACATGATAGAGCGAAGCTTAGGATATATACGAGAGCTATCCTACCAACAAAATAAGAATGACGTACTAATCATTAAGAAGCCTTCTGTCTACACCTACACGTACTAACGTTATCTCACACTAATTACATAAACTTCGCAAGGACTGCTTCTCATGTATAAGAGCACAACCAAACCAAACCAAACCTATATATAAAAGCCCAAAAACTAGAAACCATGTCATGTACACTTTCTGCAGAAGCCTTTGCATAATTGCATGATCCATATACCCATGGCTGAAAAACTGCTGCACTGTACTGCACATTATTCTATTTCAAAAAGCTAGTTACACAATTTCTTTTCTAAGCACCTATTAGTCACCCTTAAGCTGCAGAAGTAGAAAAGATTAATACTAGAAATAATCAGATCAATCAATGCTGAATTCCTCATAGCTCATACCTTCTGATATTGTGTCCAATCTCCTATTTTCTCCTTAACATTCCCCTCCCTGGTGATCCAGGAGATTGCCCGAATTTGGTGCTAGTAAAGGGGATCTAGAGTAGCTCTCAAGTATATCAGTACTCTGAGAGAAGTCAGCAGCTAAATCTGGTAAACTAAAGTTTCGAGGAATCAGCCCCAAAAATCCAAAGGACGAGATGTCATTATCCACAAGTGGATGTTCATTCAGCAGTTCCGAGTTAGATTCCGCACTGCTATAGGTTGCACCAAATGTATCACCAATTGTTGGACGTACATTGCTATATGCACCAAATGTAAAAGCTGAACCATTTGAATAGTCCAATTCTAATTTGATTACTATCCCATTCATTCCATGTATCATTTCCATCTGTAAGGTCTACGCTGGGATAATGCTATGAGAAACTTCCATTCTCCCATTATGAGGATAGTACATACTGTCTGCCCTTGAAATTCGCCTTATAAATTAAGAGGTAAGCCAATAAAATCCTCATTAAAGCACCTATTTCTGCCTACAAATCCTCTTTGCATCTTTCAGTCATCAGATGAGCATAAACTATTCAAAAGATCTTTTGAAGACAGACGGCCAAAAGGATCAAGCCCTCTTACGCTCCTATTAGGTACCGCTAAGCATTCACATGTTCTTGAGTTTCCATACTGTGATTAAACCCTTCTTTCGCAGTAGAAATCAAGTATCTAGGAATGGATGACTCTTGAATGGTATGGGAACTATCCAAACTCTGCACCGTGCGGTTAAGTTTAACGAATTCATCAAATGGACCTTTTCCTTTATCCCTGAAATGTGTGTTATTTGGACTTGCGAATGTTGGTACTGAGGCATGACAATGAAAATCAGCCACCCACTTTTCCAGTTCAGCTCGGGCCCTAGATTCTGCCTTCAAAGTAATGACGAATCCCTTATCGCATCCCTCCTCCTTAAAACCTTCATCTGAAGCATGTAAATCTTCCCCAATTTCAACAGGGACACTTTCTGAAGGAGCATCATTGAATTTTGAAGTTATTTTGGAACGACTTCGCATTTGAGTAGGCCATCTTTTGGTTTCACGAATAATGTTATCCATACCCACAAACTTAACATGCCTCTCCAACTGTGGAGCACATTTAAGATTTGCTTGACCACCCCCATAGCTGTAACATTTTTTACTGGAATCAAGCCTTGTGTGATTTTTTAATATGCTGTGAACAGGAAATACTGGTGGCGGCTCCTTCTGGTGCCAAAGAGTGGCCGTCTTCAAAGTTTGATCGGTTTTGATCTTATTCTGTATGGGTATACTTTTCATGCTTGAGGATTTCCTTTTACATAAAGGAACAGTGTAGTTGAGGTCTTTTTCTAGCTTTTAATTGTCTAGCAAAAGTATCAGGAGATAACATTTTGACCTTTTGGCTATTTTCCTATGACAGAAAACAGAGGATGCCATAATCAACACTAGATCAGAATCCTAAACTAACATGTTTCATTTATCACGATGAAAAATAGTAAGATGAAACATTGATGATCTTTTGGGATATACAATAGCATAATCAATACTTAAAATTGCCAGTTAACTTCTACTACTAGGTTTTTGAAAAACAATAGCATGAAAATTAAGGTATGAGGTTTTTATATAAATGCCTATTTATCTAGTATTTTTACCACATTTTCAGCTTTGCTATCTACTTATTATAAAGAGTTTTACCTTCTAGCTTACCAAAATACTTGAGGCACTATAAATTAATATTTCAGTATATTATCACTTTGAGTTTCGAGTCCTATGATGCCTAGATAAAGATGTGAATGGTTACTGATAAAGGGAAGGGGGCACACTTATCACTTCCCAATAAGCTTAAACATGATTTGGAGTACATGCATCATATGAAAAATATTACTAACTCCATTCAATAAGCCTAGTTGTAATCCTAATACTTGTAACTAAGAAGTATTGGTAAGTAGGTGCTCAAGCAATTTACTAGATTTAGACATGTATGAATGAAATGTAAGAAGCTATCAAAATGAGTAATGAACTTGAGTTGATCTTCTGTAATAATGTTGCTGGTTTAGAAGTAATATGGCTTCTGGTTTTTCTTGCATTTAGTGTTGAAACCGATGGGATGTTTGGAAGAACAACCTTTTTTATTGAAAGCAAATTGGTACTAATTAGATTATTGTTATGAATTTTCAACTAATTGGTCGATATAGATTATTAACAATTCAACTTGTGCAAATATTGAAATTTGTATCCTTTATAGCATTAACTTATAAAACTTCTCAGTGAAATGAAATTTTATGCAGCAACTAGATTTACTGGGTTTTTTTTATTCGTCTTTACACAATGACATCATCTACGCCAGCAATCCCAGACAAGAAATGGATGAAAGCACCGCGAGGGTCATAGGAATATATGAGTGGTCTTGAGTTATTTATTTATTTTTTAATCGAGAATAGACCAAATTTAGGAGGTGCAGATTGGTACAGTTGTCTGTGTGTTAAATGCCGTAATAGGAAAGGGAAGAATGACTTGGAACATTTAAATGAGCATTTAATAATTAATGGTTTTGATACAACATACACAATGTAGATTCACCATTGGAGAACAATTCTCCAGATCCTATGTGAACTTCCAAAGTA
Source organism: Kingdonia uniflora (assembly GCA_014058105.1). Classification (NCBI taxonomy): domain Eukaryota; kingdom Viridiplantae; phylum Streptophyta; class Magnoliopsida; order Ranunculales; family Circaeasteraceae; genus Kingdonia; species Kingdonia uniflora. The sequence continues at coordinate 554,001 of JACGCM010000868.1, read as the reverse complement.
GCACACTTCCAACCAATTATGTTGAAGATCCTTGTCCATCGTTGGTCTCTATGGTTAATGATATACTTGAACATCTTCCTAATGAGGTTAATGTTGAAGATGAGGTTAATGTTGAAGCTCATGTCGATGCTACTACATTTACATGCGACAATGAAGGTGTTAATCAAACACAAACTGATCTTGAAGAGAATATAAAGTACAAAGAGTTAATGGAAGATGCATTAGTACCTTTATATCCCTCTTGTCGAGAGGAACATACCAGATTAGTAGTTGTTGTTAAGTTCTTGAGCATGAAGTCCAGATACAATATATTTAATGAATGCTTAACAGAACTTTTAGGGTATGTGAAAGAGATCCTACCAGATGAGAATACTTTACCTGATAGAACATACACTGCTAAGAAATTAGTTAAGTCATCGCGTATGGAGTGCCAGATAATACATGCATGTCGTAACGATTGCATATTGTATTGGAGGGAGAATGCAGACAAAGATAGTTGTCCAACATGCGATATAAGTAGATGGAGATCGGCAAACTCATTGAAGCCCAAACTTAATAAACCATGAAAAAAGTTAAGATACTTTCCTTTAACACCAAGATTGCGACGAATGTATAGTGTTCCATGGATTGCAAACGAAATGACATGGCATGCAAAGGCAAACTTAACTGCAAACGAAGATACCATGAGGCACCTCGTAGATGGTTCTTGTTGGAAACAGGTTCATCGTAAATTTCCTGAGTTTGGATATGAGGCACGTAATGTTCATTTAGGGCTTGCAACTGATGGGTTTAATCCCTTTGGGAACATGAGTAACTGTTATAGTTATTGGCCCGTAATGGTTGTTCCTTATAATCTCCCCCCATCTTTGTGCATGCGAAAAGAGTTTACGATGTTAACACTATTAATCCCCGGGAAAGAGAGTCCTAGAAAAGATATTGACGTGTATTTGCAACCGTTGATTGAAGAACTAAAGGAGTAGTGGTCAGATGGGAAAGAAACGTATGACTCTTACACTAAGAGTAGGTTCAATATGAAAGCAATATTGCTTTGGGCTATACATGATTTTCCAGCGTATGGGCATCTATCGGGTTGCATGACCGCCGGAAGATACGCCTGTCCTGTATCTGCTGAACGGACAAAGTCAGTGTGGCTTAAACACGGAGGGAAGTTTGCTTATATGAAGCACCAAATATACCTAAAAGATGCAAACCACCCATTCAGAAGCCAAAAGTCACAATTTGATGGGAATGAAGAGCATGGCAGGCCTCAATGCCGTATGACTGGTGCAGAAGTGTTACGTAAGATGGAAGCTATTGATACCAAATACGGTAAGGTAGAAGAAAATAAGAAGAAGGATTTGAAAAGGAAGAGAGGTACAAAACAGGTTAATGAATCACCTCAGGAAAAAAATAAGGGTAATAAATTTACCGCTTGGTCGAAGAGATCAATACTATTTGATTTGCCATATTGGAAGGTGCGTTAATCTATTTTCCTTAATATATATATATACCGTAATTATATGTATGATAACAAATACATGTTATTCACACAGGATTTACCGCTTCGCCATAATCTTGATGTAATGTACACAGAAAAGAATTGTGCAGAGATCTTGTTTGTAACAATTATGTACACAAAGTGTAAGAAGAAGGATGGACTTAAAGCCCGCAAAGACCTTAAAAGAATGAAGATAAGGAGAAAGTTGTGGCTAGTAGAAAAGAATGGAAAATTAGTTTTGCCTGAAGCTCCATTTTGTTTGTCCCTATTCGAAAGAGAGTTAATTTGTAAAACCTTATTCAACTTGAAAGTTCCTATCGGCTACAGCGGAAATTGGCAACATAATGTGAACATGGACGATTTTCAACTAAAAAATTTAAAATCCCATGATTATCATATCCTCATGCAACAATTATTGCCAGTATTATTAATGCATGCATTTATAAAGCATAAGCCGTTGCGTGTTGTTATCCAGGAGTTGTCGATATTCTTTAATGTATTATGTTCGAAGGTTATAAACCGCGGCGAGCTTACAAAGATGAAGGAACGGATTGCGGAAATACTGTGTGTATTTGAGAAGTATTTTTTGCCTTCATTTTTTGTTTCTATGATACACATTGTGGTGCATTTGGTGGATGAGGCGTTAATTGGCAGACCCGTTCGTTATCGATGGATGTACCCATTTGAGCGGTAAATAATATCTTTATTTTTTTTATTTGCATGTACTAGGTATACCGCTAATATCTAAATTATTGACTATGCAACAAGATGATGAAATGGTACAAAAAATATGTAACAAATAAGACATATCCAGAAGGGTGTATTGCGCAAAAATACCTCGATGAAGAAGCAATGATGTATTGTAAGGAGTATATGAATGACGGAGCAAAAGGAAACTATACGCGAAGTCTAAGGACATTTGGTGGTTATGATGACGAATATGCTAAATCGCTCGATAAGAAAGGGAAGGAATACTTTCTTAACACGGTTGTGTATGAGCAAGCACGCAAATGGGTTCTTCGGCAAACAACTGAAAATTCTGAGTGGGAGGAGTAAGTAAATTAAATTAAAAAAAATTACATTCTTTGGTTAGTACTTCACAGGATCTATGTTAATATTGCATTTACAGGAAGTACAACACTTACAAAGAAAACCTTAATTCTCGTAGTCAAAGTCGAAGAGGAAATCGTCGAACGGAGAAACTGATAGATTATGCTTCTTGACTAAGACAACAATTAAAAAATGATGAAGATTCTAGTTTCAAGAAGCTTGTGGATGGACCAAGTTTTAAAGCTATTTCATATAAGTCTTGCCAAGTTAATGGATATGTCTTTTGTACATCGGAGTCAGAGAAACATAAGACGACCCAAAATAGTGGTGTGTCTATGAGGGCTGTAACTTCATTCATTTCAAGAGTCGGTGATAGAAACCCCATCAACGAGGAAGTCACATATTACGGGATAGTCAAATCAATACTAGAGTTAGATTACATTGAATTCAAAAAGTTAGTTTTTTGTTGTGATTGGGTTCGCATAGAAGAAAGTGGATGTTTAGTAGTTGCTGTGACGAACTTGAGATATGTCAATCTTGCTAAGTTGTAAAGAAACTTAAAGGATGGTGATGAGCCATTTATTATTGCATCTCAAGCTACTCAAGTCTTTTATTGTAAGGATCATAGTCAACCTGATGAGCAATGGCATGTTGTCTTGGATTCTCCAAAGAGGTTAAGTAAAGATGTAGATTCTTATGAGGACCCCTTAGTTTTTGCCCCGAGAATAAATGTTGACGATTCAATTTTATCATTGTTAGATGATGCTGCAGAATATAATATCATTGAAGATGCTGAAGATGCGCAACATTGAATGTTTAATCTTTTTTATATGATTCTTGGAATTGCTTTTGCAATTCAAAATTCAAAAATAATAGTTATCTTATTTATGGATATTTTCTTCACGTAGTTGTAATTATCTATCTTGTTAAGGATTATAGTGGTTATCTTTATATTGTTTTATATTTATTTACCTTTTCATTACTTTGTTCTAATAATCATGTCATCTACTGCTTCGTTTTGTGCAATTTATTTTTTTGTTAAATATTTAGCTTTATTTACCCTTGTTCTAGTAATTATGTCATCTATTGCTTTATTTTTAGTATTTATGTCGGGCGGGGATGGGTCATCTATGGGAGCGAGTTCGGAGCCACCTACTACTCAGTGGAAAGTGTACCGTCCACGTGGTCTCCAAGCTGTACGAGGTATAAAAAGTTTTTAGATCATTAATAAGATTTAATGTTCTCATTTTTTCGTTATCCTTTTAATAATGCATAAATTTATGTAATATTTACTTTGGTTTATTTGTATTTCTGTTGAGGTGGACTAATACCTATACAATTTGATGATGCTGAACAACCAATCGGTCCAAATCGCAAATTTTTGTGTACTTTCATCGGAGAGACTACAAGGGAAAATCTTTCTCCTTTGGTCGGTGATTGGCGTGATTTAGAAGAAGAAGATAAAGAATATATACGGAAGGCTGCTGCGGTAAGTTAAGTCCATATGTTCAATTATTGCCTATTTGTTCTTCCTGGTAGGTTTGTCTAAATTTTGTCGAAGCAGGAAACATTTGATCTTGACCCTGATGAACACCAAGTTATGTTAGATTACAAGGCTAACATGGCATTGAAAAATTGGAAATCAAGGCTTAGAACAAATAACTATGATGCATATGAAACGAACGAGGAGAGAAAGAGGAAGATACCAAAAGGAGTTAAGAAAGAAGGCTGGATCGAATTCGTGGATCGTTTATCAACCCCCGAAGAACAAGCAAAACGTGAAAGGAAATGACGGCTAGGAGTAAAATGCATAGTCCGCACACAACAGGTCGATTGGGTACGTCCAGAAAGAACGAAATACTGGTATATCTCCTACATCCATGTTATTTTTTTCCTAAAGGACATGGCTTAATGCTTATATTTCATTACTTTGTGTAGACTCGTGTCAAAATCTAAGGTTAGGAAAACCCCGTATTACAAATCCTAACTTAAAACCCCCATGTTTTGCTCTAGTAATTATAATTTTAATATCTTTATTTTCAAAACAGTAGCTTTATTTTACTGTGTTGTTGAAGAGTAATTTCTCTCTTTTTAGAACAGTAGTTTTGGAACTTATTGTAATGAAAAGTAAGATAGAAAGTGCTAATTTTTGAAACTAGTCATTGTCTTCTTTTAAAAAAAGTGTTTATATATTAAACTCCATAAGTATTTATGTATTTTCTGCTAATAAATTATATTTCTTATTTATAGTATTCTTCATAAGTTTTGTTAAATCAACATAACAATAAACTTAATTAATGATTGTTTTGTAGGAAAAAGGTATACCTAAAGGTTCTGTGAAGAGGTCTGAGATTTTTTTGGCTTGTCATACTAAGGAGGATGGCACATATCCTGAGGAGATGAAAGAACGAATGGTATAAGAACTCACGAATCTTACTATTATAATATTTGAAGGTATAATTAAGTGATAAGAGAAACTTACTATTTCTGTAACACAGGAACGTATGAACAGGGCTATTCAAAAAGACCCTATGCTTATGGATAAGGATTTAGATAACGATGCAGTGGCGGTTGTAAATAACTTCTGTACTCCTAAATTTTCATAGTTAATTGAGTGAGAACTTCTATAGTCGTGCATCGAGTACTCTATTATTTTTGCATATATAGTTCTGAATTATAGTAGTTTCAAATGCAAGTTTTATTTTATATACATTGAACTCTACTTAGTTCTTATCAAAAATGTTTTTATATGTAAAAGGAATATGGGGCAGATGGAAATGGCCATGTCAGGGGATGCAATGGCCACCTCAACAAGACTAACATTAGAGTTTCAGCACCCTTAAGGAGGGTTATTGAGCGGGAAAGGGTAAAACAAGCCATGCTTAACGACGTGCAAGAAAGTTTGGAGGTTGAGGCTAATGAACGTAGGCAACTTGAAAAAAGGGTTGCAGCTTTTGAATCTCGTGAGAGTCCACGTGGAGCGTATATGCATCGTCCTTTTGAAAATAATATTTCCACATCTCAGGTATTTCTTACATCTAGTTTTTCTTTTCTTTCCTTTATTTTTTGTAGATAAAGTTGGGGTTGGAAGCACTATCCTTGTAGATATCTATAGAACTATCCGAGACTCTAGATATCTATAGAACTATCCTTGTAGATAAAGAAAGGAATGTTGAAAATAACAAGACTTTGCTAGAGTATCGGCCATTGTGAGCCAAAATAGTTACATATTGTAATTTTCCTGTCTATGCCCATCGCAATATAGCTTTGGAAACTTAAGTAGGGCTTTATGACTCAAATCCTTGTTGAGAATACCAACAACGATAGTAGGAATAGAAGTATAGATCACAGAATAGAACATGTTACTCCAATGTGTCAATACAGATGTTGTAGAAAAGGCAGTGGATAATAAATGCCAAAATAACATCAGAACCCTGTCCATTTTCTGTCCATTTTATGAACAGTCAATCTCCACTGTTCTCGTTTGTACCCATCCGTGAAGAACTCAATGCTGTTGATGATACTATTCTGCCCTGCCTTCGCGGCAGAAACCATCTTCAGAACCTCGAAGATGATAGATTTCGGTTGTAGTACAAACTGCTGCAGATCCTCGAGCTTCTTTTCCAAATCCCCAGAGAGCCCAGTGAGAGTCTCGATCTCAGAAGCATCGGCTTGATTTCCATCAGTAGATTGATTGACATTCTGACTTGTAATCGTTGTTGATGCCAATCCGACTGAACTCTTCATTTCATTCGTTAAACGTTGTATCCTCGCTTTGCAAACTGATATGGCCTTCTAACAGTAGGGTATCGCTTCTTCAGGCCTGGAATAAACCTCCAACACCAAAGATATCCTAAAATTTAATTCCGCTTTTGACGACTATCTGGTTTAACCAGGCGCTCCAGATTAGATAGAGCATTCAAATAGTTGCTTAAAGAAGCCTGAATGTCCTCTCTTTCCAGGGCAACTTCTCCCCAGGCTGACAATATATCCACTTTCTCCATTGTGTTGTCTGGGTTCTTCTCAACAATTGCCCTTGCAACATCCAGCATTTTCCATGCCAGATCTAGATCAGAGTCATCCTCATATGCTTCAGCCAGATCCTCATCTTCACTACCCGCGTCCTCGTCTTCTATCTTCTGACCTTTATTGCTAGCAACCTCATTTCTCTCTTCTTCATTGTGGTTCGAATTTCCATCTTCTTTAGCATCAGTCACACCAGAGGTAGCAGAACATTCGCCCTTGGTCACAGATCCTTGTTCAGAATATTTTATGGAGCCGGACTCCTTTTTAGGCATAGTACCTAATGGATCAGTCTCTTCTTGAGCTTTATATGAATCTGGTGATCATTTCCTTGAACATTTTTTGCAAGGGTGAACTGCGTTAAAACCATTTCACGGTTGTGAATATTTATGGTTATTTGTGATCAATTGTTTTACTATTACCCAGACTGTGAACCACATAGAAATTTCTTATCTGGGAGATAGTTTCTCCTGATTTTCTCAATATCTTATTTGTATAACTCATATGTTTGAAATATGCTTCTTCTTTTGGCATAAATCTCTGTAGAGGTCTTAAACTTAATATTGTTATAGTTTTTATCATTTAATGTTAACTTCGTACTATTTCAATTTACTTGTAAGGAAGACGATGTTCACCACCACCTCCCGAGTCATCGAGCGGCAATTCATGCATATTGAAAGATATGTTTGGCACAAATGTTGCTTACGGAGCTGTGCAGTTTAATACAACTGCACCTGAAAGGTTTTACAGTGTTATAATCGATGAAGTAATTCGCGAAGAGGCGTGTTTATATGTTGAGAGTCGTACCCTTGGTGATGTCTCTACAGGTGAAGTCGTAGCTTGGCTCAAGATTTTTACCATTATACAGTGAATTTTTTTTGTACTTTTTTTAGAATTTGAAACCAACTCTGGTAAGTTGTTTGACATTTTTATTTTCATTTTGGAGATTGGTTAGTTGTTTGACATGATTTTTTAATTGGTATTTTTACTATCTTCTTTTTACTGAAAATTGTTTGTCATTATTGTTTTATATGTTAAGTTGATTTTGTTGTCTGATTATTTAAAATTAGTGAGGGCTTGCCTGAGACGCAAAAAACAACGAAAAAATTAGTTGCAAACTACAAAAAATAAAGCAGTATCTACAACGTATATCTAAGTCGTTTTTTCATGCGGCACATAATACGACGTACTTATGTGTTACAAAGTTTTACCAAAAACGATGATTGTAACAACCTTTATTTATGTCGTACTTTATATGACGCTTAATACGACCATCATGTTAGTTGTAAAAATGAAAAAAATGTTACGTATTTAGCGACTTATGGCAGAGTCGTTATATTTTGACCAATAAAATAACAAATATATCAGTTGCAAATTTCGATAAATGCAACGAATATTACGACCCATATTTATGTTATTTAATTGTGACGCATAAAACGACGTTTTAATGTGCCACAAATATTGCAAAAAATGACTGATTTTACAACTTAACTTTCAATTGTAGTATTACGACTCAAATAAAAGTCGAGAACAAAAAACTACTGCAAAAAACGCGACTCTTATTTGGACAAAAAAACAAGTCGCTTTAGGCAAAAAACGACTGATTTGCAAAGTTGTTTTTTACTCTTTTTCACGTAGTGCTTGATTTCCTCAGTCTAGGTCACAGAGGTCCGATATAACCCAATATTGGGTAGTGGCTTACCACTCACCAATGTGATTTCATGCTCCACGTCCCTCTTACACGACATCCCTTCTATGCCAAGAAACAAGTCTTTATACTCCCCTTACAACTTTCCCATTTCGGTTTGTTGTTAAGGAGACATTACCATAGTAGACAACACTTTAGCCGATAAACCCTTTTGAACCGGTCGTACCAACAATAACACAAACTTGCCGCTCACATTAACCAACCTCTTCACCTGAGTCGTCATCACTAAATTATTCGTGGTGACATGCTCCTTATAAGCATTGATGTAAAACTTATTTCCCTCCCACAAGGTGATATTTGTGAGCTCTACAGTAATGAATTGCATCTCGGTCCTAAAGATAAGGGCAACCCAAAATGACTTAACACACATCTAAAAGAACAACCTTATACGTTACCTCGTCAATAAATAATTTAGTGATTCCAAACTTGAACGTACACTGCTTCGTGATCTTCAACTCTGTTTTTTATAATCTAACCCAAACTATATGGCATAGGATGAGTTGTAGTAGCCAAACCTATATTCTTTACCAACGCCTTAGAAATTAAGTTCTTCTGACTACCCGAATGCCTCTACTAAGTTTTGCTTCACCTTAATATTGACATGGAAAAGTTCTTCCTGACTCACGTCCTTGGTAGCCATAGTTTGCTTAAACATAAGAGTAAACTTAGGATTATGTTTATCTAAATCCAGAAGGTCATCAACCGTTGTGACTAGTGGACATTTCTCTCTCTTGCTTTTCTCCTCTGGCCTAAGCTTTGGGTGAAGTTTCTAACATTTATCTAAAATATTCCCATTCACCTTATAATGACTACAATAATTCCCCTTGGACGAAGACCCCTCTCATTTAGACTTCCTCTTCTGCTCATTCTTCCAACTAGACTTGTACCCTGACTTGCTCTTGTCATTTTTCTTATCACTTTTTAAGTACTTGCCTTCAATAAGAATTGCCTTCACGGTAACATTTTCGATATTTGCCACAGTAAAGAGCTTCATCTCCCTTTTAATAGACTTCGACAAACCCCCTGTGTACTTTATAAACACCTCATACTCATTTACATCGATGTTAAAACCAATGCTTTGTTATGAAACTCTGTAGTGAACTATTATACGGATTGCCCCCACTTTTGGCGTAAATGATGTCATTTGAACCATCTTTTCCGCTCATTCTCAATAGGATAAAATTGCTTTCGAAATAAAACCTTAATTTTTTTCTTACTCAAGTTTTTTATAATGTGACATTTCTTATAGGACTTCCACCACGTGAGTGCACGACTTACAAATTTCAATGTTGAAAAGTATATTTTTAGAGTATTTGAATATTCTAAAACTAAAAAGTAGGTGATCTCCAACCTATCTAACCAGTTATCAAATTTCTCAGCATCGATTGACCCATCGAATGCTGGAATTTCAATTTTGAAGTCAATACGAAGATTTCATATAGGTTATTATGGACTTACCAATAGCTGATCTTTTCTCTGCGGATGAGGGGAGGTAACCCACAAGTTTTCCTCCTTCGTAACTCCATTTTTCTTCTTGTGCTCTCGTCACTTCGTTAAAGTGGATGTTTTAGCGAGGTTCGCGAGGTATAATTGTGATATAAACTCCCTTAGAATAGTAGTTAGGTCAGAAACTTTATTTTCAAGTTTTGAGAGCCTATCTTTGGAATCGCCCTTTTCCGAATTCGCATTCTTCTTCGAGTTAGGTTTTCTATGAATCTTCAACGAACTCACAAGAATCTCATTCGTTTACTTAAGTCAGTCACGTATAAAGATCATAAACCAACACTCCCGAGAATCATAATCCAAAATTTGATACCACTTTATCCATAATCGAATTAGAGATTAATCTGTAATGAAGAATAAATAGATACGGACGATTTGGCAAGATATTTTCTCAATAAGAGCTTCAATTGCTCAATTGATTGGTTCCAATTAAATTCATCTTTCAAACACTATGTTCTAGATTACAAACTTGGATCCTTTAATATTTCTTAGTCTTGCCCTTTTTATGAAGGTTACAAGTTTCGTAGTTACAATATAAAATAATTATGCCTTTAAACGTACTAAAATTAGAAGTAGTCGCGATAGTCATTCCAACGATTAGCTCAATTAAGCCTAAAAATTTGAGGTAGACAGAATTGGTCTTCTGTAACCCAGAGTTGCTCGATCGACTCCAAATGTCGTTCGAACAACATGCCAATTTATGCCTAGAAATCGAGATAGATAAAATCCCTTCTTTTGATCTTCGACTCGTTCGAATGGCTGTAAAACTCATTCGAACGACCTATGCAAATAAGCCTAAAACAGGGACGATAATAATTCGTTCTTAGTTTGAGGCTTGACACGTCTCACCAGAAGAGGACACCAGTCAACTCTCTCTGGGTCTCTCTTCTCTCTTCCTCTAGAGTTGTTAGGGTTCAGTAGATGAAGGTAGAGGTTCTGAAAAAGGGCTTCCTCTTCTCTCTTCTCTCTTCCTCTAGATCATACAAATGGGAGCTTCCTCTTGTTAATGAAATCAAAATCAACTGTGATGGCTCATCTATGTGGGTAATCCCGCTGGTTTGGGAGCTATTTTTAGGTCTTATAAAACAGGTAAAGTTCTAGGATTTTTAGTTGAAAACATTGGGGTCTGCACCTCGTACTATGCAGAATGGTGCAATATTGTACATGCTCTGCTCACAGATATTGAACAAGGTTGGCTTACTATCTTTCTAATTTCTAATTCCAAAGCTGCTATCAGTGCATTCCAAAGAACAAGGTTCCAGGGAAGCTCATAGCAAAGTGGGACTACATATCTGCAAAAATCCAACTCAGACTAAAACACTCTTGGAGGGATGCAATTTCAACTTAGAAACAAGTGCAAATAGAGCTTCAAGACTTCCACCAAATACAAGGGAGTGGTATCTGGGGAGGCCTAAATTCCTGTCCAAGATTGAAGATCCATCCCAAGAGTACTACAGATTTGATTGAATTATGTGTTCCACTCTTGTTCTATATGTACTTAAAGCTATGTAGGCATGTTTACTAGGCTTCTCTTCTATAGTTCTGCTGAGCTGTCTACAGCTTTTACTACTCCATAAAAATTTGCTAACGTTTTGCAAAAAAAAGTTTATCAGCAAGCTCCACAATATTTTCCCCGTTCACCAATGCTCAAACTTCTTCTAGCAATATTCTTGGACCACTCCGGGAAGCTGTGGGAACATAAATTCGAAATGCGTATTTGAATTATAGTAACAGTGTAATTAATAGAACTACAGTGAGGAGTACTAGAGCTCATTTAGCAAATTCACCCTGAAGAACTAAAGATAATGAGTAACTAACCAAAACCAAAGGCCATAAGGTTTGATATACCAGATATTGTCATATTGATTAATCTATAGCCATCATCAACACATCCACCTATATATATTTCTTTTGCTAGGCAAGTTGGGGTTAAGGCAGACATCCATGAGGTATTAGTATACATGTGAACCAATTACATCCTAGGGTGCCTTTTGCCCCTAGCATTAGAAGTCACTAGGCATGGAGCTAGGGGTTAATACATACCTTCCCCACAAGGAAGTCGTATAAAAAAATCAGCCCTTTAATTTTGTCTCTCTATACACATCAACAAATATATTACACGACGTGTCATGTCTGCCAAATACCATACATGAAGAATAAACCTACCCGTTTAGACTAAAATTGTAGAAGCTAATGAGATTCTTAGTGCCATATATGTATATACTGAGTAAGAACAAGAGTTTTGTTATCATAGTTACTTATGGACCAGAGAGCCTCTGTTATGGTATGAACTCAAATCTGTTAGGAATGAACTCGAATCAAGTTTGACGTTCATCGAAGCTCGTCCTGCGAGCTAGGATCGAAGACGGGTGCAAAAAAGGCTGAACAGAGCTTCTGTTCGAATAGACTCTTAGTCTGCTTGAACAGAGAGAGGCAGACAGAAGTTTGCTCAAATAGACTTTGAGTCTATTTGAATATGTGAATATTCTGATCGAATAGACTTTTGTTTATTTGAATAGAAATTCTCATAACTTAATTTGTTCGAATGCAATTCATGTTTATTCGAATACAATAGAACATATGTTTGTTCGAATACACATCGGAAGACAAATTTTGGGAAGTTTGTTAAGGGTCGTTTGTGTGCCTCGTGATCCATATTTTTGTGTCCTACATTGTATACTTAGTTCCCAAGTATATAAGGGATTAGGATGTGTGTTTCTAATTATCTTTGTGAGTTTAATTCTAGAGAGACCTAGAATTTGAGAGACTCAATTAAAGCTTGAGAAACTTGGTGAGATCGTTATAACCTTTGATCTTTGATTAGTGAATTGTTCGCGGGGAGTGGTTTTTATCCGCAAGAGTTTTCCACTTCCCTCCTCCAGGTAAATTATTGTGTTTTGTCTTTCGTTTAAATTTCTCAATTGGCGTTTCTGTTTATCGTTCTTGGGCAAGGGATTGGGATTAGCTACCCTGAATTCCTAACAACTAGTGTCAGAGAGCAAGGTTAGGGCCTGTATGATTAGAGCGATGACCAATATAGAGAAATTAGAAATCGATGAATTCAATGGATTAAACTTTGGGTTTTGGAAGATGCAAGTAGAGGATTTTCTATATGCGGAGGATTGTGATTTTCTTCTAAGAGGGATTTTGACGAAGCCGGCCGATATGGATCGTTTGGAGTGGGAGCTTTTAGATCAAAATGTTCTTGATAAAGTTCATTCAATACTCTCAATTTCAATTTATTCTAAATTGCCTAAAGTGAGTACCGTGTTAGAGATGTTAGACAAGCTATCAAAGATGTTTGAATCAACTTCGAGTGATTTAAATTCTTAGAAGTGTGTTACGAGTGTTTCAAGTTCTTATAAACAGGTTACTTTCAGCGACGTAGTAGAAGTCTTTGGTGATGAGTCTCGCGTAATACCTATTGGAGCTTCGTTGTTAACATCGGGTAATTCTTGGATGTTGAAGTTAGAAGAAAGAGAGTTTCACATATTGAGAATGGAAGCAGAAGATGCATAAAGGCATGGAATAGCAATCAACAAAATATTTGTTGGAATTGCGGTAAGGTTGGTCATAAGATGGAAGATTATAGATTGACGAAGAATAGAAAATTTGTAAAGAGACATTCTGTGGCTTTCTCCGGGGAAGGTAAAAATTCCGATAGTGCCTCCAATCTTATTTATAATTATTTGTGCGATATGACTTGTGATATTCGGGATAAACCATCAAATGTGATTCATGGTACTCAGGATGAGTCGTGGTGGTTGTCTTATGGTGTTTGTAAAAAGTCGAGGTTAGACTTGGTCGCTCCATTAGAAATTACGTCGGGTAAAAGCGAATTGTCTAGCTATGATGAGTGTTATCACATAGTAGATAATGGGGATGTTTGGATTATATTAACGAATGATAATTTGTTAAGTTTGGACATGATGCAATATGTGTCTAGTATGGTTAAAATATGTTTTCGAGCCAACTATCGGATTTGGGTCTTTTGGCTACCTTCGACAATGATGCTTTAGAGATCATGAAGGATGTTATTATTTTAGCTTGGCACAAAAGAAAAGATGCATACTTAGGGACGTGTAACGCTAATGATGAGATTATTGGTGTTGTTACTTTGATGGTGGACTCTAGAGCATGGCATGAGAAACTTGGTTACGTGAGCATTTGGATGAAAACATTATTTTCAAGGGGAAGACTTGACAAGTTAAAATCGATAGATTTATTCTTTTGTAAAGACGTTGTCTTGGTGAAGCAAAAAAAAGATAAGTTTCCTAGAAAGAAAAGAAAATTGAATATGGGATCGAACCACTTATACGATGATGTATGAGAACCGATTAGAGTTAGTTCCAACGGGGGATTCTATGGCTTTGTTGTTTTCATTGGCAATTTCACACGAAAGCTTGGTACATTTCTTGAAGAATAAAACGGATTGGTTTGATGTCTTCGCTAGATGGAAAGCTTGGGTTAAAATTGAGACGGGTTCAATGTTGAACCGTCTTGGATTTAACGGTGATGGTGATCAATTTTTCTGTGATGAGTTGTTATAGATAAAGCATTTATTAGGGTTATAAGCTTAAGAAGATCCTAATAATACTACAAGATTTTGGTATGACTGAAAGTGTGGTCCGTGAGATTATTGAAAGGGCGCGAAGTACAAAATATTTTATCGAGTTGTCAAAGCAGTTTTGGACGGATTTGGCAGTTTTGGCGGTTGATATAGTCTTGGTATGCATTGGATCTTGGACTATTATAAGAGATCACTTAGACGAAAAAGGAGGTAATCATTTATACTTCTTTTGTCTATTCTCGTAGTAGATCATTACTATATTATATGTCTAGGTTGTGCATGTTCATTGGGTATGCTTGTGATGATTTTGGTGACCGATCTTATGATGCGAAGAATCAGAAAATTATCCAACTTATTGATGTGATATCTAATGATAATTTCTTTTACGAAGACATGGATAAGTGGACCAGAAAAGTAGATTTATCAGGGGCATGTGAGTATGTAAAAATCTCTGCAGAGATAGTGTTGGAGCCATTGGTTGAAAAGGTTCAACGAGAACCGTATACTCTTTTGATTGTAATGAAAAGAATAACTAAGGTTTCGAGACTTGCGGCCCGTTGTCATTTCTCTCGACATTGTTTGTGGTTAGCCGGTATTAGTGATGACTATAAGGTGGCTTTACAAGGTGAGGTCATGGATGATGATGAGATGGGATCTCAATCGCCATATCGGGTATAGGATGTAATCCTATTATCGATGGTAAAACTCTTTACTTCACAAGTTGGTTTACAGGTTAAACGAGAACAAGTTTGCTCAAGCGGTTCAAGGTGAAACTTGTGCTAAAGTACTTTCAAGAAGAAATAGGTGGTTGTATCAATATGCTTTGGTTCACCGGTTGTGAAGCTAGTTGTTTTGTGGTGGCTTTGTTTTTCTGAATTGAGTGATTCTTGATACGGAATAAAATTATTCATGATTGATCTTATTGAAGATGGGTATATAAGTCTGCTACATAGATACAGAGTTACTGGGTGAAGTTACATTATGGAGGCTCATACATGAGAGCTTCATATGCGTATTCGAGATAAACACTGAAATGATGGGGCTCGATATTGAATATGTTTATATCATTTGTGGATTTTTTAAAATACCACAGAGACCATTGTTGATGTTATGAGTTTTAAGAACTCGTGGATCATCCGTTCTTAGAGTATGGATGATATGCTAGTTGCGTATGCAAATTCTGGCATGGGTGAGATTGAAGAGTCGCGGGAGCGGTTATCTCAATAAAGGGTTAGACCGATGGATTGGCTAATCCTTGGCATATGATATAGTACAACCACTACACCCATTTTAGCAAAATATCAAGGACACAGTTTGTGGTAAAATGATATTTGCCACGTACTTTGGTTCTGGTGGAGGTATGTAGTAAAAGGTGCGTGGCAATTTTTTTGCCACAGACATTATCTGAGCTTAACGTACTGTTTTGCCACGGATTTCATCTATGGTTAATTTATTGCTACAGATATAAACCGTATTATAAAACAATATAAACCATAGACTTCATCTGTGGTTATATATTTACCACAGAACAAGTCTGTGGCATTTTTTTAAAAAAAATTCAAAAAAAAAGCACAAATCTAGAAATTGCACATGCTCATCATTTTAAGCACTCTAACAATACACCTGATGCACATGTAATTATGTATTAGGTCTTCTATAATATATCAATGCTTTTTAAAAATGATAGTTAATAACTCCTTTCATTCATTAATAAGCAATGAAGCATCAATGTACAATGGTTCGCATGACGGCTAAAAAAGAAAATAATAACAAAATAGAATAAATAAAATGACAATGTCTTTTAAGGTGAAGGGTTTAAATGATATAGTTCCAGTCAGGATAAGGACAAAAGAAGTTCTGGTCCAAGTATAGGAAGCCGCCTACAAAATAAGTAACATATTATATCAATCATGAAGCTTAAACATATTAAAATTCATCTCTTCAATGTGCAAAAAAGAAGAATTTCACAAAATCTATAAAAGTCTAGAAGAAAAATAACCTAGTGAGATGGATAGAATATTAATAGAAAGGCATTTATAACATACTTGTTTATAGCCATGGTAAAAGCAACCCCATCGAGCATAATTTGCATGATCAACCATCTTTAAGATTTCACGAGCTATAAAAATTTATTCAGTTGGTACTAATTTGTATTACCTTCTTCAAGAAAAATAGTTCAAAAATTAACTTTAGTACCTTAACAATCAGCTTCCTTACATGCAAACTTTGGGCTAAACATATCAATGAAAATAGTTTAAGCTCCTTCCAATTATTAATATGTACAAAAAGAAAAAAATGCATTCTCGTTCAAACACCCTTAACACCAGGGCTTGTAACTGAATGCACCTGAGCCATATCACATTATGAGACAAAAGAGTTATAAAAATATTCACACAAAAAATCGCTAGTAGTAATTGTAAGGCCGCATACATCGTAATCCTTATTAGGTCTTTATATTTTTAAAATCTTTGTTTATTATCCAAGGATTGAGATAATACCTTCTCATAGACAAACAAACAAAGAGAATGTGGGATAAATGATTGTTAAGATCTTTTGAGCATACTAAGAGAAATGAACAAAGGTGGAATCAACACCAACGTACTAATAGAGCTAGACTCATCAAAAAATAAGCCTAAAAAATGATCTTAATGAGCCAGAAGAAATTACTTACCCCGAAGCAACTCTAATTAGTTTGATAGTAAAATTATCATGAAAGCAGGATTTTAACCAGAACTCGTACTGCAAAATCGGAATATGCTTACATTAAGAATTTTAATAAAAAATAATCTTCATGAAATTTGTAGTAGCCTACTCACAACCTTCTAGCTCCAATCGAACATTCGAAGGCTACATCAAAGCCTACACGAATACCTCGAAGCCCATTCAATCTGAAAACAAGCCTTCCTAGACTACACGAAGATGAAGCCTCGACTATGAACAAGCATCAAAGACATAGACAGATCCATCAGCACACGAACCCTACATCAGCATCATAAATACTTTGACCATAGATGTACATGGTCGAAGGCAGACATGTCAGAAAAGCCAGCTCACCAAACAAGAACGACAACACTGTTGGTCTTGACGACTACAGTGACAGAACCAACAACGGCTACAGTATCAGAGCACAGTGCCAGACCCGACATTTACGGTGTCAGCACCAACTCTAGGATTTCCGTCTGATACCTGTAGGATACCTGGAGGACACACCTGTAATTTGAGTTTCCTTGGTGACTTATCCCTTTCTATGTTCTATAAATAGAAGGGAAGTGGAACCAAGAAGAGGTTACGAAATCTCTTCCCAGAACCCTTGTAGTTTACCTTCGATCACTCAATAAATTACCCAGTACTCAAACCTTCGACTACTCGACAGTAATAGCAAATCTCTTAAAAATCTTCATCAGAGGTCGTGGAGTGCCCCATTCAAGGCTTCCACGCAAGTATATTGCCAGTAGGTTATTTATATTATTGATTATATGCTTGAACCTTTTGATTAAAGATAAATCCCGTGGTACAAGAGCCAACTTCCCCTCCTTGCGAAGTTAGGCCCCTACATTTGGCGTTGTCTGTGCTTTCCCACCCTACCACTCTCCCCTTTCTACTTTCCTTTTATAATTCCTATAAACTACTTCCAATGGCCCCTACCCTCCGCTCCACTTCCACCCATGCCGGCAGCTCCGCCTATGGAGTGGCTTCCCAGCTAGCTCTTCTTACTCAACAATTCGCTCAGGTTGAGGAATGACACCGAACGCAATTGCGCAAGTAGCACGAAGAACACTGGCAAGAGTTTGAAGCTGAACGGCATTGCCGTTTAGATGACGCTGACATACAAAACTGCATCATCGATGACCTGCGCAACACAGTTTGTGAGCTACAACGACTACAACCTCTAGACGCTCCTCTATCGCCATGACCACCTACCCCGTTACGCGTCTCTGCTCGAGACCAATTGGGGCCCCCTACAACATCACCAAGTACCCCCTGTCCAACTTGGTGCCAAGGGTGCTCCCCCTACTGCCCCCCTACTGGCTCCATCCATCTTTGAATCCATCCCATAGAGGATTCCTCTGATTCTACCCTTCACTCCCCCAGACGCCCCAAACGCCGTCCTGCTCGAGAACGTCTCGGGGAGCGCAGCGCCAAACATACGCCGAACACTCAGCCTCATTACCCTCGAACCTATCGATCCCCCCCCTCATCCTGCCTATCGTGCACAACAAGACCTCAACTATAAAATCCACTCTGTCATCGCGTTAGTGCGAGCCCAACACCAAACTCATGAAGTCGGCTAAACAACCCTATCTGCCCCAAGATCTTCGCTATCGAGGTGCCTCCAAATTTTCTTGCCCCCAAAATTAGTAAATATCGCAACATGGATCCTCAATCCCACATCCTCGAATTCCAAAATGTTATAAGCCTTCACTCCACGGCTGACCACCTAATGTGTTAACTTTTTCCCACCAGCCTCACAGATAGCCCTCTTCGTTGGGATCATAACCATCCCAATGGCTCGATTCGAAGCTTCGAGCAATTTCCAGCCTCTTCATCGCCCAATTCACATTCAAAAAGGACCGTGAAGTCCGAGTCGATACCCTCTTCAATTTCAGAAAATCCCCCAGTAAAACCCTTCAGGCCTTTACCAAGAGGATCCTCGGTGAATCGCAAAAAGTTGAAAACCACGAATGCGCGAACGCCGTACTCGCTTATTCGAATGCTTTACCAGATAACAACCGTATCAAAGAGTACCTGGTCCTCCACAAACCGCGAACCCTCAAGGAGCTGCTCTTAAAAGTCAATGGTTATATCAACCTTCAGTGCCTCCGCGAGTCAAATAAACAGGGGCAGCTTTCGACCACCAACCCAAATAAACCTTGACAAGGCCCACCCACTACTCCTACACCCTCGATCACTTCCATCCCACAGGAGAGTGAGAGCCGCAAACGTCCTCACACTGGTAACAATGCGGAAGCTCACAAAAAATGACTAAAGCTGGTCCTGCCTAGAGTTACTGCCCTATCAGCACCCTTCTACTACAGATCCAGGCAGACCCCATATGGCGTATTACTTTCCCCATCAAGGTCAAACCAGGTGAACCTTATTGTGCCAACCATAATTATAATTGCCATCACTCCAACAAATGCTTTGCCTTATAGCTTTCTCTTGAGATAATTCTCAAGGCGGGTCGTCTACATCAGTACGTTGCCGATCTTCATAGCAACCTCGGCAGGTCTACCTCAAACCTCAAGCCACCCCTGTTGCCGACCCAGCTGATGTACACATCTACCAAGTTCATTTTATTGAAGTAAATAATATCGACAACGGCTGTTCCAAGAGCAAGCTCAAGCGTCTCGAAGAATGCTACAAACTCACTTACCAAGAGAAGCTACCCGCCCTCTTGCCAGAGTCAAGCAAATACCCACAACCCGAGGGCATCTCATTCATCAACTGTGATACATCGCATGTTCGTTTTCCCCATTCTGACCCTTAAGTCATCATTATTAAGGTTGAACACCTCGTCCTCCACACCATGCTTATCGATAGAGGAAGTGCAGGCGACGTACTTTTCCTTCAAACCGTCTAAGCCATGAACAAAATAGACCTCATCACTGTCGCCAAGGTCGAATTGAAAGGCTCTAAGCCAGTCACTCATACCGAAGTTGTTGTTGGTCGAATCAGCCTTCCTGTTACTACTGGCCCAGTTACACTACAAACCATCTTTCTTATCATCGATAAGAAATCCGATTATCTTGGAATCCTTGGGCGTGACTGGCTCCATGTTATGCGTGCGATACCTTCGACTTATCATCAGACCCTTCGTTTCAATACCCCATGTGGAACGCGGAACTTAAAAGGTTCTCAACGCCTCGCTCGTTTGTGTGAGCATCTAAAGATCGATCAGACCCAAAAACTCGTCAAACTACCATAACAATCACTGTCTCCCTCTATCTATGTACCTTCGACACCTGCCCTTTTACCTATCGAACCCACTTTTTATATTGAACTTGATGGTCCTGGCCGAGGTACATTCATTGGAACCTTTCTAGATGAGGCCAAGTGCCTCAAACTCTTAGACTTCCTTCGAACAAACATAGATGTTCGCATGGACATTTCAGAAGATGCCCGGTGTCGATCCCAGCTTAGCCTGTCATCGCTTCGACCTCATCCCTCACTCTACAGAAATAAAATAGAATAAACGTACCTTGGCACCAAAACTTTGAGAGGCCGTAAACCTTGAGGTTGACAAACTTATAGCTGCGGGTTTCATCAGAGAAGTCAAGTATGTCGATTAGATATCCAGCATTGTTGTAGTTCCTAAAAAGAATGGAAAAATCAGCATCTGCGTCGACTTCACAGAGCTCAAAAAACACACACCAAAGGATAGCTTTCCCCTCCTGATCATTTCAGTGCTCCTCGATGCCACTACTGAACATGAGCGCCTATCGATGATGGATGCAGATTCGGGTTACAATAAGGTACCCCTCCTCCCCGAGGATCAACTTAAAACTTCTTTTACCACTGAACAAGGCCTTTACTGTTTTAACGTCATGCTCTTCAGCCTTAAAAATGTGGGTACCACCTACTAACGTTTGGTTACAACCATGTTCAAACCCTTATTTGGTAAGTAGATCAAAGTTTACATTGACAACATGTTATGCAAGAGCCTCCAAAAACAGACCCACATCCAGAACCTAACCGAAGTCTTTACGATACTTCGAACATACAACATGAAACTTAACCCAGATAAATGCCAGTTTGGTGCTTCGTCTGGAAAATTTCTAGGCCACCTCATCAGCAAACGAGGTATCGAGATCGACCCTATCCATATCCGAGCCCTCATCGACATGCCTTCGCCCCAAACAAAAAATAATGTCTAAAAGATGGCTGGTAAGATAGCAGCCCTTAACCGTTTCATTTCCAAATCCTCAGAACACTGTGCTTGGCTCTTTTCTCTCTTACGTGGCCAAGGCGTTCACAAAGCTAAAAAAAAACAAACCAGAGATCAACTAGACACCCGACTGTGAACAGGCCTTTCTCGAACTTTAAACATACCTTGGTTGACCACCCATCATCAGCACCCCTGTCAATGGTGAAACACTTTCTTTATACCTAGCGGTCACTGACACTTCTATCAGCTCAGTCCTTATTAGACTCGAATCAAACATTGAGAAACCTGTATATTTTATCAGCAAAACTCTGACACCTGCAGAAACTCGATACACAAAACTTGAACGTTTGCTCCTCACCCTCGTCTATACTTCTCGAAAACTCAAACCATATTTTCAAGCTCACCCTATCCGTGTTATAACAAGTTATCCCCTTCGAGAAGTGTTCAGCAAGAAAGAAAAATCTAGACGAGTACAATAGTGGCCCACTTATCTTGGAGAACTCAATTTCACATACGAGAAACAAGTATGCCAAAAAGGACAAGCAGTTGCCAATTTCCTTACTGACTTCCTGGTCGAAGATGTCGACTGGGAGGAACGCGATAATGACCTACCAGAAGACCAACCCAAACCAACAGACCCATGGAACCCTAACACAGACTGGCGTATCTTCACAGACAGATCCGCTGGACCTAACAATTCGGGGATCGGTATCGTTCTGGTCACACCAACCAATGATCGAATTGAAAAGGCAGATAAGTTAAACTTTGAATGCTCCAGCAACGAGGTTGAGTATGAAACCCTGGTCCATGGCCTCGACCTCGCATTCGATCTCGGTGTCCTTAAACTTACAGTTTTCATTGATTCCTAACTCGTCCAGAGACAATACTCCGGTGAAAATTAAGCCAATGGTCGCATGACCGAATATGTTTCTCTCGTCCACCAAGGCATGGACCTTTTCCCAAAAAAATCTTCCATTACCCACTATCCCTAAGGTGAAAATAGACACGTAGATGTCCTCGCCTACATAATAGCTATGTTAGGCCAGTCCAAATCCCGTACTCTCCATATCGAAGTACCCGAACGCCCAAGTATCGACCGAATGGTAGTCAATGCTATCAATACTGAGGGCGAGAGTCTCGATCCAAACAATTGGTGAATACCATTCCTCGATTACTTCAACAATGCTATCCTCCCAGATGATCCCAAAGCCAAAAGGTCATTATTAGAAAACTGTCACAGATACACCATCCTCAAATGCGAGTTACATCGCAAATCCCCAAATAACGTCCTCCTTCGATGTATTTCTCATAACAAAGCTTCTTCAATTCTAGCCGAACTCCACGAAGGTACCTGTAGTGCTCATACCGCTGGTCGATATATGGCCCTTCGAGCCGTCTCCCAAGGTTTATTCTGGCCCAATATGAAGAAGCAAGCCAAAGAGTATGCCAAATACTGTGACAAATGTCAGTGCCACGCCCACGACATCCATTGCCCCTCACAAGACCTCCACTTTTGCCAAGTCTCTTGGTAATTCAAGCGATGGGCAATCGATCTTATGGGTCCCTTCCTAAAGCTTCTGGTAGCCAAGAAAATTTCCTCATTACAACAGATTACTTTACCAAATGGGTCAAAGCTGTACTGTTGTGTCAATCCAAAGAAGTAAAAACCATCAAGTTTTTATGGCAAAACATCATTACACATTTTGGTTGTCCTTATATGATTCAACGTGACAATGATCCACAGTTCATTGAGAACAAAGTCAGAAATTTCCTCAAGAAGTACAACATCATCCTCTCACCCTCAACACCGTAATACCCCCATGGGAACGGTCAGCTCAAAGCAATCAATAAAAAAATTATCGACGGTCTCAAGAAGCGTGTTGATGTAAAGATAGGACGATAGGTTCAGGAATTATAGTATGTCATCAGAGCTTACCGAACAACACTAAGAAAAGTGATCGGCTGTACCCCTTTTCTCTTAGCCTATGGTACTGAAGCAGTGCTTTCTACTCTATTCAAAGCACTCACATGAGATCCCAACCTCCCAGACGAAGATAATGAGTTCGAACTTGGGTGTAATATGCTATGGATCGATAAAACCAGTGACCGAGCCACCACCAACCTCGTCCGTTGCTATCTATCCCTCTAGAAGTCATATAACAAGCGAGTTCGCCCAAGAAGTTTCAACATTGGAGATCTCGTACTTCGACGTGTAACACAGTCTTCGAAGCCTCAATATACCGGCAAACTAGCCGAATCCTGGGAAGGATCTTATGTCGCTTACGATAAAATTGACAAGGGTTCATATTACCTGATGACAAAAGACAAAAACCTTTACCAAATCCATGGAATACAATGCAGTTAGTTTCATACAGTAGGTCACAGCCTTCACCTTGTTCCACTGATGTAAATACAGTATAATCAATGAACATATTTTCCCCTGAACTTCGTCTCCCATTTTCCAGTAAATTTCTTGGCTTACCCTAAGTATCATGTCAACCCTTCGACCCGACTAATACTTGGGGGTGACCTTGAAATTTTTTAAGTCTCTAATTTCGAGCAAATTTGAGGAACACGAATGGCCAATAGACCAGACCCTCGATGATGCATTAAAGGAGACCACATTCTACTTCGATCAGGCTTAGGCCTTCGAAGTCCTATAAATTTCTCGGTTTACACTAAGTATCATATCAACCCTTCGACATGACTGATACTTGGGGGCGGCCTTAAAAAATTTCAAGTCTCCAATTTTGAGCAAACTCGAGGGCCACGAAAGGTCGACAGACCGGACCCTCGAGGATGCATTAGAGGCGACCATGTTCTACTTCGATTAGGCTCAGTCCTTCGAAGTCCAGTGAATTTTTTGGTTTACCCTAAGTATCTTGTCAACCCTTCGACCCGACTAATACTTGGGGACGACCTTAAAAAAATTTAAGTCTCCAATTTCGAGCAAACTTGAGGGGTACGAGTGGTCGAGAGACCGAACCCTCGAAAACGCATTGGGGGTGACCACGTTCTACTTTGATGAGGTTCAGGCCTCCGGAGTCCAGTAAATATCTTGGTCCCACCCAAGTGTCACGTCCATCCCTCGACTAACACTCGGGAAACCACCTCGAAGCTCTACAAGGTTTGATAACTCTACAAGCATGCTACACTCAGAGCATATACAGGTATGCAAGAACATCAACAACTCTACGACACACAAGAAATTTTAGTACAACATATATCAGAGAATCAGGTTCCATACAAATCAACAAACCAATTCAAGTCAAGTTTATCATCCATCAGCAAGTCAAATCAATCACAAGTTTACAACTCAAGTGTAAAGCAAGCTTAACATTGTTCAAATATTATAACATAATAGAAAGATCAGAAAAAGTAATTTGGCACGCCCAGTACTATACCTCATATCGCAGTGGCTGTAACATATCCTCTTACATCTCCTCGCCAACAACTTCAGCACCTTCAGTCGAAGGGTTCGACACAGCAACATCCACGACTTCCTCAATACCAGTCCCAGCAATAGCTGCTCACACACTTACACCAACATCATCTACTTCTACCCCCTCTGTCTGAATAGCACCGTCGACAATAGGATAATTGGTTCCGGGCAAGCGATGTAAAGTTTCAGGATCATACCCCAAATCTTCGATGAACTCCTTAAGCCTTAAATTAGTCTCACATTCATCATCAAACTACCCATGGAAGGTCTTCTTCTGCTCTGCAATATCCCTATCCTTCTCAGCTAGTTTTGCCTTCAAAGCTTGCGTATGGTTGTACCGTTGAGCTTCGAGTGTCTTCTCGCATTCACCTCTGACAGTCCCATGCCCTCGCCTTAAAATGTTAATCTTAGAAACCAGCGACGCCTCAGTCCCTCGAGTGAGCTCCAGATTTTCATGTGCCTGTTTCAACTACTAGTTTGTTACCTTTTGAGCCTTGATAAAAACCTGTAACCAAGCATCTGTCTGCTAAAATATTCAGGCCATCAATATCCCTCGAAGTATGATGCACCTAAGCAAAATTTCAAAATTTGAGAAGCAAAATAGTTACCTGATACATCGTCTTATGCATCTTCCTCCCAGCTTCGTCCAAGTCAGTGGCACAAATTATTGCCATCGAAGCAGTTATGGTCTGAGCCTGATCCTCTAGCCTGGCCTTCGTCAGTTCTTCATCTACGTCCTCTACATCATCCTCCCCCAGTGCTCTACGCCTCTTCCGCTGAGTTCCCTTCGGCGGCTGTACCTTTGGAGATTCGGGGAAGACCTTCCCCTTCCTTTTATCAGCCTGCGCCAATGTCTGCTTCAACGCCTTCCTCGAAACATCACGGGCTACTACGTGCACTAGTCCTGCATAACTTACCTTCCTCGATAATTTCACTTTCTCCATTCCTTCGACACCTTTCTTTTTTGATGGCTTCGGCATAATGAGTACGTTTCAAAGCAGGGAATCTGTCCTCTTCTGCCTCTTCCTCTTAATACCCAGTTTCCTAAAATTAAGTTTACCCACTCCTCGTCCGAGTTGATTAACGCATCAATATAATCCCTTGAATTTGTCCAAGTCTGGATATTAGGACCTACAGAACAAACATAAAACACGTTTATCAGTCTATTCGATCAATACGTGAAAAAAATCTTCGGCAAACAACTTACTTGGATTATAAACCTTATGCTGTAACTTATAAGGATCCTCCCATTCGACATTCTTATAGCTGCCCTGTAGTGACCCAGATTTTTATTTTATTTTATTTATTATTATTATTATTATTATTATTCACTATTATCATTATGCATTTCTTTACCATACGTCATGCATCCTCATATTATTTATTTTATCAGGTCTTGTATTTTCTTCATCTTCTATGTTTCGGTGGTTTCGATGGTTGCTGGGTGGAGGAGGTTGTGTTGTGGTTTTGGGAGCCCGTGGTTGGCTTGGAGGAGCCCGTGGTGGGTTTTGTAGAGTCTGTGGTTGGCTCGGTGGTGGGCGTGTTTGTTGTTGTGGTTGCTGTGTTTTTGGGTGCCCGTGGTTGGCTTAGTGGAGCGGGCGAGTTGTTGTTGATTTTTAGCTAGTATTTTATAGGTTGTTTCTGTGTTGTGGGTGATCTTGAAGATCTGAGAGGTTTTGGGATTTTCCAGTAGTCATTCGAACGAGGTTCATGTTCGTTCGAACGAGTCGACTTGTCTTCTAGAATTTTTACCAAGACTTCTTAGTCGTTTGAACGACATCTTTTTCCATTAGCACGGCATCTTTGTCCATTCGCACGACCCCTGTTCTCGTTCAAACGATCTATCGAATGAAGTGACATATATCCTGGTGTGTTAGCCCAAGGGAATTTTTTCGTTCGAACGATTGTTGTGTTTCTAGGGTTTCTACCCATTTTAGGCGTTAGTCATTCGAACAAATTTTTAATTCGTTCGAACGACCATCGTATTCCTTGTTTGATTTAGTCTTTCTTCTCTTTTATTTTGGGTAAATTTCTTTGGCAGAGTAGTCTTAGAGAGAGAGAGAGAGTTTGGAGAGAGTATTTAGAGAGAGGATCGATAGCTTCACCTTCCATCATCTTTATCACCTGTCCTTTATCATCACCACTCCCCGATCATCAGCTCCGCATTTCTGTAAGTTTTCCCCTTTTTCCTTTCGCCCTAGATTTCCTAATTTCTCTTAATTGGAGGTTTAGATTTGATTGTTGGGTCAGGTCTATTGTCAGGTTCTGGTATTGATTGATTGATTGTTGTTGTGATTGATTGATTGCCGTAGTTTTCTGTGTTCCGGTTGCCGAGGGGAGGAACTAGGTTTTGGAGTGTAGATCGTAGTTTTGCCGGGGTTCGAGCTTTATATCAGGCGAGTTTCCCTTATTTGCTAAATTCCTTTACTAATTTAATCTATGTTGATTAAGAGTGTTATTCTGGACACAGATAGGTGTTATGTGATTTGGCTATAGTCTATGCTTCGTATTTCGTTTCAGTAGTTGTTTAGTTCCTTATTAGCTTTTCCCGCATCTTAGTCTTCTGCTTTATCTTGGACTTCAAGGGCTTGTTAGGAATTGTTTCTTTGTGTTCTCGTGGCTTTGTCCTTGACCACTGTCATGATTTGGTAGCGATATGTGAACGTTAGGTTCCGTTATCGAGTGTGGTTTATCTTGATCGCTTAGCCGTTTGTGGTGAACTGGCAGTTTATCCTTTGAAGATGTTTGTGGGAGTTTAGCATCGGTTGGTTTGTTTTCGGACTGTGTTCCCTTCCATCATCTAGGAAGTGGTGCATCAGGGTGGCGTTCTCGTGTCCTTGACCTTGGGCGTCAGGGAGTTTTTGCTACGTTTGTACTGTCACCAATGATGTTGGGACCTAGTAGGTTTCCTGTCCATCTGTTGTGGAGACTTAAGTACACAGTAGTTAGAGAGTGGGTTACATCTCTGCTCTTGGGGTTTGTCGGCTTCTTGTTGGTTACTGTTTCGCATGTTGAGTTGTGCTTCTCCTTGTCTTTTAGGAAGTTGTACATTTTGTATGGTATTCTCGTGACTTATCCTTGAGTACTGCGCTTCAGTCTTATAGAGACTGATGTTGTTTGGATATTGTGACTGGTTAATTAGTCACTATTCATCTGGGTTAGGATTATTTACCATTCTCATTGGCAAGCTTAGTTATTCTATAAGTGTGTGTGTGTTGGCCGTATTGGCAGCTATTGTGTTTTGATCTTTGGGATATGTTTGCATCTGTGGTTTTTGTGCTATTTTACCTTAACGGGGTCGGATACATAACAAAGCTCTACATCGGCTGACCCTCGATAGGACCTAGGATTCCTATATCGGGTTAAAATAAGTAGGTGAGTTTGGCACAGGTATTATCATATCTATTACCCATCCGAGAGTATGGGATGGTATGAAACAGTTTTCCTTCGGTACCCATCTCATTCCTCCGTGAGGTTGAAATCTCTTGGAATAAGTTAGCATTGTTTCAGACGTTGGCTCCATGTGTAAATTCTTCAGCGTGGTCAAACTGGTAACCCAATCGTACCCATTGTATCTAACTAAGATATCTTTAAGGTTATATATTGCTTAGCGGCTGATAAGCCCAATTCATTGATTTATAGGGTCTAGTTCATTGGTTCATTCGCATCATAAGCATCCACATTAGGACTAGTTCATCATATCATATCATTAACACATCATATCATATCATCTCATATCATAACATATCACATCTTCACATCTTCACATCATCATATATCCATCCCTTATTCTTCTCTTATATTGTTATACCTTTATTATCCCTTATCTCATTCACCTCTCCCTCTTTCTCTGTACCTATTATATTAGTAGGTTGTTTAGCTCTGTTGGGTTATTTAGTGAGTTGTGGTTTTGCTCACTCTCACATCCCCCATTCAGTGGCAGGGTTGTTGCAAGTTTTACTGTGGATTTCAGCTGAGTTGGGGCCTGGTTGGCTGTTGCAGATCTTTCCTATATAGTTACTCTTGTATGAGATTTTAGCTTTTGACGCTGTATATTATTCGAGATATTATATTGATATATCAGCTAGATCTGTATATATTTATTTCTTCCGCTGTTCTTCTTTTGCTCTGTGATACTTATTTGAATGACTGAGCCAGAACTTTTCTATGGCTCGGTCGTTTGTGGAGCGAATCGGTTGGATTCCCCGACCTGCATGCCCTGGTTGTCCATGTTTTAATCATTATTCTGATTATTGGATTTTGGGGCGTGACATGCCCCATACTACAACCAGGTCTTTATCCCACCCTCAACCCGTCGAAAACATATCAAGCAAACAAGGCTTATCTGCGTGATACTGGATGTGATAGGTGCCTGCCTTCTCGTTGGCTTTCCTAAAATAGAACGATCTAATATCGTACCATTCGATCAAGCTCCTCCCCTCACCTCCCAGTTTTACATTCATACCCTCAACTACCTTCATCATTTTGTAAAAATTCTCATTCATCTAGCACGGGCCAACTTTCCAAAAGTTTAACACCTCCTTCACCAGCCTTCAGAGGAGTAGTTGCATTCCTAGTAGAATTTGGCCTCTATATGCCATAATACCCTCACGAGGTATCGACTGGAAGGTGTATCCTGACCCCGCAGCATATAATATCACCCCTACCTTTGACAACTCCAACTTAGCCACAAATCGATCTAGTCTCAGCTTCTCTCTAGCCGAGACAGTACCTGCGGCCTCCTCTGAATCAGTCGATTCCTCATTATGATCACTTTTTCCCCCCTCTCCCCTTTTATCACTCAAAGGCTCAACACTTCCTTCATGTCCCTCTCTCTCTCCTCCCTCCACCTCTTCCCCGTTACTCTCCTCGGTCACTACTGTCTTACGACATTTTCTACAGGAAGCCCTAAATTCAAGAACCACCATTGCTATTGGGGTCTTTTGCAATGTATAACTCTTCTACGTCGCTACTCTCATCCATCGGAGTACGACCAGATACACTATCCTCATTTTCTTCGATCTCCTCGTCTACTAGCCTCAGTCTTGAAGATTAATGGGTACGCATCTTATCCTACAGAAGAAGAGGCACGCAATTAGATCAATATATTTGACTATTGCGCTTATATAACCTATTTTTACCTACTCTCTCCAACTCAGACTATCATAGTTGAATGTTCGACTCCAATCCCTGTCACACCATCAATACCTCAGAACCTCAAAATGTTTGACCCACAGATACATGTTTTCCCTCAGTCCTCGGTCATACCATCACAACTATAAACCCTAGCAGCCTCTACCCTAATATGTACTCCACATACAGAAACAGAAGATAAAGCAACAAGACAAAAGTAAGATGACATACCTATTTGAGTAGAGTATCTTTCCTTCCTTTCAGCAATTCAGGCGATCCCACAGTAACTACCGAGCTCTATGGAACAATAACGTATGTTTTCTTTCTCTCACTCTCTAGTTTATATATAAGTGGGTAACAAGGAATAGTAACTATGCTCTTGCCACTATATATACCTCCTCAGAATGCCAAAAAACTACCTCGATTTCCAAAACCGCTATCATTACCACTACCCCAATACCCCTACTTTTCGACTGAGATGTGTTTTGTCGAATTTACCCTCCATTACCCATGTGCGCGTCTCACGCGCACATTTACACAATTTTATATTCATAAACTAACTCGAACCTTCTGATCCCCACTCGAAGCTGTAAAATCATACCCATCCATCAAATTAGTCTTTTTCCGTAATCCAAGGAAACATCATGATGCCTGCAGGGCACTCTGCCCTAGGCTCCGTACAGTTTCTGACGTGCCAGGTGTTAGGACTATCAGTTTTGACAGTCGAAGCTAATCGACGTTCGAAAATACCTTCCGCTCACCCTCGAATAATCATTTGCATTACGTCTCGAACACTCGTCCAAAGATAACCTGATATTCGATTTTAAAATGTGTCAGTCATTCGATCTCTTTCATGTTCGACATTGGACAAGCTATTTTCGTGCCTCAATTACCTTTGAGTATTATGATGATCTTACTTACACACAGACAATTCAGTGCCCCACTTTGACAGTTACCTTATAGATTTTCAAGCTCATTTGGGCAGATGCCCTTACACCAAAATATAGAAAAAAATAATCAACATCAGCAGAAAAACCTTACCATCCTACAATAATACATCCACAACACTAAAGAAGCCCCTATTTACAGACGAAACACTTCTTCGAGAACCCAACCTCAACATCTTCCTTGTCCACCACCTCCTCAACTAAAGACTCCAAGAAGATGAACCGGTCGCTGGGGAGTGGGCTCATCAATTGTAGTACCCTCCACAAGTACGCATAGGACATCCCACTAATGGGTTCCCCCGGCTTTAGTTCAAACAAATTCGGCATAACCCAATCAAGGCCTTGATCACCAAAAAACCTATACTTCAGCTCGAACGTCTTCTCCCGTATACGAAGGTCCCTTGCCACCACTAGCTCCATGTTCCTGGTGTTAGGATCATCTCCGCTGCTATGGGGAGAAGATGAAGACATGTTTACACAGAAAGAGTACAGACGTCTGAAGTTTCCTCAAGACACCCTACTTATACCCGAAAGCAGGTGCATTTAAACCCCCTTTAATCAGAACCCGCATTTATCATTGTCTTAAAAGTTTCCCTCAAAATTTCAACAATCAAACCTTTTCAACTTCCCAGACTCAACCATTTTATCGGCATACGCACTCAACACCTATTTCTAAGATTTTACACTCGACACATCCCTAGTCCCGGGCCTTCAACCCCTCCATGATGTTTCCCCACAACTCTTTCAATATACACATCGAAGTTTTGAGAATTCAGATTCAATTATTGATTCTAGGTCGAATATTAACCAATGTCTTCGATAATTATGACAATTCAATGCACTTTTCCCCTCGAAGATAGCCATTTCAATTATTTACCCTTCGAAGTTGGATGTTCGATCCTACGCCTATAATCTATTCGTCTGGCATATTTACCAGATACAAAAGTACATAATTTCAGTGAAGTACTGTTCTCATTCCATTACATCGATTACAGAAAAAAGGATAGTAAGGAAGAAGAAGAAAATCTACAGACAACAACAAAAATAACAACAGAAAGAAAACATTCAAATATAGTCGTACAAAAAATAACAAAACCTATCACAACCACCACCCTCCCACCACCTTATGAAGAACCCGCTCTATTTTTAAACAAGCCAGATCCTCCCGTCGAGCCCTATTCCTCCACCTACTGATCTTCTTCTTGTACAAGACTCTTGGCCAAAGTCGACAGGAAGAAATAGCGTTCTTCAGTAGTTGTGAACTTCCACTGCATCATTCACCACAAGTATGCATAGGATTGCCCGTTGATCGGCTTCCCAGGTTCCACCTCCACTTGGTCTGGCATGTTCCAGTCGAGCTCCTTGACACCAAAGAACTTCAGCTTCAATTCAGCCATTTTCCACCCTATGCGACGGTCTCTAGTGAAACTCATCATTCTCTGATAACGTGTGTTGGGAGTGGAATCCATTTTGTTTTTACGAAATACAGAGGAAAAGTTCATTAACATCATTTATTACTCCGTAATCAGCAAAACTTCGTAATTACCCTCCATTATTATCCTCCTCGGAAATCAAATATACATTAGTCAACCGTTCGAATTCTAATAACCAACAATTTTTCTCAGCAAATGCCTCTACACCTATTTTCGAGACCATTACTGAGAGGGGGCGAATGTAGAAGTCTACTCGCAGCCTTCTAGTTCCAGTCGAACATTCGAAGGCTACATCGAAGCCTACACTAATACCTTGAAGCCCATTCAATCTAAAAATAAGCCTTCCTAGACTATACGAAGACGAAGCCTCGACTATGAATAAGCCTCAATGACGAAGACAGATTCGTCAACACACGAACCCTACATCAACATCAGAAATACTTCAACCATAGTTGTACATGGTCAAAGGCAGACATGTCAGATAAGCCAGCTCACCATACACGAATGGCGGCACTGTTGGTCCTGACGACTATAGTGACAGAACCAACAACAGCTACAGTGTCAGAGTACAGTGCCAGACCCAACATTTACAGTGTTAACACCAACTCTGGGATACCCGCCTGATACCCGGAGGACAGACCTGTAATTTGACTTTTCTTGGTGACTCAACCCTTCCTATGTTCTATAAATATGAGGGAGGGGCAACCAAAGAGAGGTTACAAAATCTCTCCCCAGAACCCTTGCAGTTTACCTTCGATCACTTTGTAAATTACCCAGTACTCGAAACTTTGACTAGTCGACAGTAATATCAAATCTCTTAAAAATCCTCATCAGAGGTCGTGGAGTACCCATTTTAGGCCTCCACGCAAGTATATTATCAGTAGGTTATTTGTATTATTGATTATATGCTTGAACCCTTTGATTGAAGATAAATCCCGTGGTGTAAGAGCCAACTTCCCCTCCTTGCGAAATTAGGCCCCTACAAAATTAAGAATGTAAGTATTTGCAGTGATTATGAGAGGATAATTGATTACCCATATCCAAAATAAATATTTTATCTAGACTGCATTCTGCATAACAATGAGGCAAACGAAATTGCATTAAAATTCTGAACAAAATTTTATTAGGCCAATAACATCTTGTCCAAAATTTAATTTGCCCTTGGACCATGTAAATGAAGGTCTTAACTAAAGTATATATCTAGTTCGAAAAGGCCAATGTCCAAAATTTTATCGTGGGTATAAATAAAAACTAAGTACCTGAACAAAGTGAACAAACGCTTAAAGGAAGAGTTACAATAGTAATCATGTCTTGAGGATTGGGTAACCATGATTAATCAATAAATTATATAGTTCAATCACCCCATAAAAATGAGCTTATTACTTGAGAGTTGAGAGGCAATAAAACATAACAATGAATTAAATTGTTCAAATGTATAAGAAAAAGAGCCACAAAGAGTATATAGCAGTGGTTGAGACTTGCACCTCAAAATGTAGGGGTTCTAAGTTTGATCGGTGCCATCCATTAAGAGAAATTTTATCCAAATTTTATCCAAATTTTCAATGTCTAACGCGCTTGTGAAACCTTCAAGAGCTTCTTTATGGAGGCCCTTGGCTTGGCACATTAAACCTCTGGTATGCCACCTCGAAGCCGAATACTAAGCAATTTCCTTTGATTTCGTAAGACATAACTCTGCATCTTGCTATCATGATAAGCTTATGTAGATATTTGCCATATCGTGTCATGTTTCTAATTCAAAACTCTTATTTTTTGTTGCTATTTCCCTTCAAATTGCTTCCTCCAACGAGAACTTTTCTTCTAAACATGAAGAATACCAAGAAGTTAAGTATATGTTTCAATAGCATTCTTTAGTTCACCCTTGGCAATCTGGAGTTTAGCTTAAGTTCTTAAGAGTTCACCTTGATCCCACTTCCCTGTCTCCTTCAATGCGTTATTGATGACAATCTCTGCATCCTTAAACTCTTTCTGAGCAGACAATATGCGAGCTAAGAAGACCCATCCTTTTACATCAGATTCAACTTGCAATCTCAGAAATACTTTTGCATAACAAAAAGCAACATCCAACTTTCTCAGCTCAGTATTTTCTAGAGTGAGATGGAATATAACTTTAAGATCTGTCTCTCTCATTTCTCTCTCAGCAATTTCCAGTGCTTCAAGTACCTGTGAATATCGTATAGTCTTCTCAGAATTAGATACGGCTGATATTCTTGCATGAGATGATAGTGAAATACCTGGTAAGAAATTTGCCACGTCACTGATATCACTACAACCTCCCTGAAGGATGGACAGCGCTTTACGTGCATAACTTACACCTTCTTCTGCACGCTCAGAATTCTCCCCACATACCTTTGTAGCCAATAATAATGGTTATACAGAATTCGGATTTCCATTGTTGCTGAACATATTCTTCAGTAGATTGAAAGCAACCAAATCTTCACCTTCTCCACAGTAACAAAGAGCAAGAGAATAATATCTTTCATCCCTATCCAAATCCCGAGGGAGTATCTCTTCAATCTGACAGGCTAAACCCCTCAGTTCCCCAACCACAGGTAAGGAATAAGAAAGATGATCGGCAACATATGCATTAAACTTGATCCTTTTTTGAACAGATTTCCTTAACATAATCATCAAAAGGATAACGGCCTCTTCTATATTGTTCTTAGGTACAAACAACCCTTCAACTTGCGAACGTAGGTTTGGCGGAGTTGTATCACTACCACTATAAAGAAGAAAAATTACAAATTCTTTTTGAATCCTTGTTTCAATATCTGTGTCAAGGTTCCAGTGATAGAGAAGAGCCTGTCGATTTATCAAGATTGCTTCTTGGGGAAACTGAGAAAGTTTCCCTAATTCTGAAAGCAACTCAACATATTTATTTAGAGTCTCTTGCAATTTACTATCAATCCGGCGAGGCAGACTCAATAGTGTCCAAAATAACTTTGCACGATTGAGCAGCTTCTTTATATCTTCGAAGCACTTCCAACAATTTTGCTTCCAAATAGATTGCCTCGAAGTGTAAGCTAATAGTATGTACAGACATGAGAGGAGCAACATCATTTTTGGAATGGCGCTTGCGGCGATCAACTCTTCTAGTAAGGTAGAACTTCATCTTAGAAGTCACAGAGCCAATGTATATCCCTTCAAAGACATGAAGAGCAACTTCTATGTTTTCCTCTTTGATACTCAAGCCTTCCTAACAATGCTCTCGCTTCCTCATAGTTGAGACAACTACCTTCACGAAGAGAAGATTCTGCTTCTTCTATGTTTCCATTATAGGGCCTCCGCTCACTTTCACCAGTTCGTGAAGAATACTCATTCGCTAAATAGTCCCTTGTTGCTAGGGAATCGGATGACGAAACCATTTCATCGGTATCTAATTGTTCTCCTACACAAAGACAACTTACTCATCACTTAGCCGTCCATCTCCTAACTCCCATTTCGATTTTTTATACTCAAAACTGTGTTAAACACAATCGCCTTTTGCTCCAAAAGTGTAAGAAATTGAGCCCTCATTACCTCAAGCCCCATCTTTTCTCTAAGTCATAAAACAAAGATACAATTACAATCATACTTTAGCTTGAGTGTATATGTGAAACTTGAATCCAAAGCTTCATCTTCATCTCTCTATAAGTCTAGTATATTTTAACCTACCTTAAGAAGAGTTCATTTTGGTATGAAATAACACTTTTTATGTTGCTTTATCAAGCATTTTAGCTTGAATTTGGGTACAATGCATCAAATAAAAATATGGTATGAAAATGTGATATTTAGAGTACTCAATCAAGTAAAATTGATATTGCTTACATTTTGGTTTGTCACTTCAACATTGACGAAATGGCCTCCTCTTCTAGCTTTCATATATCTATATAAGGTATCGACTTTAGTTGTGAACTGGACCTTTAAGGTCTAGTTTCCTTGGTATGGATTCAAGACATAGAAAATGAGTAGTAAGATTATATATGAAACTAATCTTATTTCCCTGTCTTACTTGGAATGTTAATGAGGGCATAAGGGAGAACACCAATAAACAATCAAGGAACCTTATCATCTGCAAATATAACGAAACTTGTTTTAGCGAAGTTGTAGTAATTGAATGATTGAAAAAGAAACATAAACAAAGTTGGTAGGAAGAGAAGATCAAATATGGAAAATAATAATTTTCAAAACTTGGCATATCGTCTAAAAATGATACAATAAACCAACACAAAATGATCAAATATGAGAATCTTGGTTTGGTTGTCTATTAAATGATAACATATAAGTGTTATTTTGGGTCTCAAATGATATGAATGCCTTGAGAAAGATGTTTTGTGTTTAAACACAGTCCCTACAGTAGCTTTAATTAAACTCAGGTATGTTTTTTTTTATAGAGAACTTGTCCATTGCATAAATAAGTTTGTAATAAGAGAGTCTCCCCTATCATTTTCTCAACCTAATTACAATCCAATCGACTAAGTTATAGAAAATTTCACTTCTACACAAACCCAAATTACTTTAATTTCATTACCCAAACATCTTTTATTATTCAACCATAAAACCAAAGTTGCAGGCACGATCAAAACCCCTCATTTTCCTTAATAAATTCATCAAATCATGGAGGAAAAATTGGTGCAAACACTCTCATCACCCACAATTTTGAAAAAAAATACAAACAAATTGACTAAGAATTTAAATCAGACTTACCTTGAGGAGCCTTTGAATCCAAATCAGATCCTGAACTCTTCCAATAGAATTTTTTTTGCCCAAATTGAAGTCCAGAAAGAGAGATGGAGCAAATCACATTAAA
The DNA here is from genome assembly GCA_014058105.1 of Kingdonia uniflora. Lineage (NCBI taxonomy): Eukaryota > Viridiplantae > Streptophyta > Magnoliopsida > Ranunculales > Circaeasteraceae > Kingdonia > Kingdonia uniflora. Next base: position 517,001 of record JACGCM010000868.1, on the reverse strand, counting down.
CCTCGATCTCGATTTCAACTTAAATAGCACAAAAAATATCTACTAAATTAGATTAGGTTTTTGGCTGAGATTTGGCTTTTGAAGATTCAAAAGGGAAAACTTGGGAACGAACTTAAATATTAGACAAAAGACACGAGGGGCCGAACAAAATAATTAAGTTTAAATTGCCACGGATTAAACTATAGTTTGCGGCGGGGTCACTCCGTGCTAAAATTAACACAGTAAAAGTCTGTGGCAAACAACGAAAGAGACTGTGATAAAATTGTTATTTTGGTGTAGTGAACAGGAAAAACATGAAGCAGAAGTTGTTATTAACATAGTACATTGAGACTGGTTGGAGTATTATTTAGTAGCTCCCTATTTTTCGTTACTTCGGACTTGAGATATGTGCTTGTTTGGCTATAGAATGCGATATGAGTGTAGATCGAGATAAGTCTAAACTCATTGATGATTTGTTTGCTAATGTATGTCATTGTTTACATGAGACCAGAGTTTTCTCATGAAGTGGGAGCTGTGAGGCGTTGATAATGAATATTATGAATTTGAAGAAGACTTGGTTGTAGCTTATAGCTATGGAGTATTTCTTGTTCAGCTTGCAGGGTTGTGTTTACTTTGATGGTGAAGTACGTTAGTGACATGGAAAAAACTATAGTTTTATGGTGTTATACTGAAGCCGCTTGGGTATCGAGATGATAATGGTTAATTGCATCATTGATCCAGGAGGATCAAGGCAAGTCCTATTGGGACTAGGAACTTGTAACCAAATCATATTATAACTAGAAACTTGTAACCCTTATAAAAGGGGCAAGGCTAGGCAAGTCCTATTGGGACTAGGAACTTGTAACCCAGTCCTATTAGAGCTAGGAACTTGTAACCCTTATAAAAAGAGACGAGATTAGGCATTGTTAGGTTATGTTAGATCTAGAAAGAGTTCTGAGGAAGAGCCTAAGGTTTTAGAGTGATTCATTCTAATTACTTCGTTTTTAAGCAATTGAAGCTTTTATTTTCCCAATCAATTGGTGTTCTTCATACTTTTCATCTAACTAAAGCTTCTCAATCGTATTGTGGATGTAAGCTTAGGATTCGGTTTATCCAAATCTGGGAGGTCAACAACCTCTGCGGCTAGTACATATTTCTCTTTCTTGCCCTTCTCCTCCTTCGGCCTAAGCTCCGGATGAAGTTTCCAACAATAATCGAATATATTCACTCGCCTTGCAATAATTACAATGAAACTCCTTGGATGAAGACCCCTCTCCTTTGGCCTCTCTCGTATGCTCGTTTTTCCAACTAGACTTGTACCCAGACATGATCTTGTCATCTTTTTTGTCACTCTTCAAGTACATGCCTTCAATGACAATTGCCTTCATGGCAGCGTCCTCGATATTGGCCATAGTAAAGAGCTTTAGCTCTCTCCTAATGGACTCCGGAAAACCCCTTGTGTACTTAATGAACACCTTATACTCGTCCACATCAATGTCCAAAACCAAAGCTTGGTTATGAAATGTCGCAGTGTACTCTTGTACGGATTGCTCAAACTGTTGGCACAAATTATGTCATTTATACCATCTCTCTTGCTCATACCCAATTGGATTAAACTGCTTTCGCACTAATACCTTAAATTCTTTACAACCCAAATCTCCTACATCGTAGCATTTCTGATAAGATTTCCACCATGTGAGTGCATGACTTGTAAATTTCAACGTAGAAAAGCATATTTTCTGAGCATTGGAGTATTCATAAACGGAAAAATAAGTTTCTAACCTATCTAACCAATCATCCAATTTCTCGGTATCGATCGAACCGTCGAATACCAGAATTTTAATCTTAAAATTGATACGAAGATTACGAATAGGATTCGATGACTTACCAATACCCGATCGCTCCTTCTCGGATTCGGCCTCACTAGAATCACTATCGATCTCCGCAAAATCGTCGTCTCCGTCCACCTCCATAACCATTTTTTCTTCGAGCGGCCTCGCCGTTTTGCCAAAGTGGAATCCTTCAGGAGGTTTATGAGATGCAATTGTTCTACTAACTCCCCTCTGCAGAAGTTAGGTCAGAAGCCATCATTTCCAAAGTCGTGAGTCGTGAGTCGTGAGTCAGAATCGCCCATCTCCAAATTATCATTCTTCTTCGAATTAGGTTTGCGATGGATCGTCAACGGACTCACTAGCTTCTCATTCGTTTGCTTGAGATGGTCACGTATAGAGACCATAAACCACAATCAACCCCTCGATAATCGAAACTGAAAACTGATACCACTTAATCCATAATACGTTTGAAAAACTTTAGTTAGCTGAAAAGTACGAAGAACACCAATTGATTGGGAAAATAAAAGCTTCAATTGCTTAAAAATGAAGTAATTATAATAAATCACTCTAAAACCCTAGGCTCTTCCTCAAAACTCTTTCTAGATCTAACATAACCTAACAGTGCCTAGTCTGGACCCTTTTTATAAGAGTTACAAGTTCCTAGTTCCAATTGAACTAGGTTATAAGTTTCTAGTCCCAATAGGACTTGTCTAGCCTTTCCCCTTTTATAAGGGTTGCAAGCTCCTAGTTATAATAGGACTTGGCTACAAGTTTCTAGTCCCAATAGAACTTGGTTACAAGTTCCTAGTCCCAATAGGACTTGCCTAGATCCGCCTGGATCAATCATTGATTGCAAAGGCATAAGTACAGCACGGCTTTGAAAATTTGTGTGGTACGGTACCTTTTGGCGTGAAGAGTTCTGTTTGACACGGTTACAAATATGGTTACTTTGAAGATAGGCGAAGTTACGGCAACCTCATATTTTAAATTTTAATTGGGAGATTTGTTGAAGATTGTGAAATTTTGTAAGTAGGTCTTTACGGTGTTGAAAATCCGGGTAACGGGAGCAAGTTGGAGATCTGGAGATGGGTTACAGGATTCAATTTTAAGTGGGAGAGTGTTATGGTATGAACTCGAATCTATTAGGATGAACTCAAATCAAGTTTGAGGTTCATCGGAGCTCATGGGATGAGCTAGGATCGAAGACGGGTGAAGAAAAGGCTGAACATAGCTTTTGTTTGAATAGACTCTTAGTCTGTTCGAACAGAAAGAGGCAGACAAAAGTTTAATCGAATAAACTTTGAGTCTATTCAAATGTTCGAATGTTCTGTTCTAATAGACTTTCGTTTATTTGAATAGAAACCCTTATAACTTAATTTGTTCTAATACAATTCATGTTTATTCGGATACAACTATTGTTGTTCGAATAGAACATATGTTTGTTTGAATACACTTCGGAAGATAGATTTTAGAAAGTTCGTTAAGGGTCGTTTGTGTGCCTCATGATCCATATTTTTGTGTCCTACTTTGTATACTTAGTTCCCAAGTATATAAGGGATTAGGATGTGTGTTTCTAATTATCTTTGTGAGTTTAATTCTAGAGAGACCTAGAATTTGAGATACTCAATTAAAGCTTGAGAAGCTTGGAGAGATCGTTGTAACCTTTGATCTTTGATTAGTGAATTGTTCGCGGGGAGTGGTTTTTATCCGTAAGGGTTTTCTACTTCCCTCCTGTGGGTAAATTATTGTGTTTTGTCTTTCATTTAAATTTCTCAATTGACGCTTCCATTTATCGTTTTTGGGCGAGGGATTGGGATTAACTACCCTGAATTCCTAACAGCCTCAACTGCGAGAGACAGAGAGCAGGGCAAGTTAAGAATCTTTGGATATATAAAAGGAAAGGTGAGAATAAAAATATCTCACAAAATTTCATTATCTTAATTAGGAAATAAATAAATAAAGAGTTTCCAAAACTAATTAGGATCCTAAATATTTGTATTTGTTAAAACCCTAGTTCCCCCTTCTCTTTCTTTAGCTTCCTCTCAAAAGAGTACAGTCCAAGCACTCTTGTCTGATTCTCTTTGTTTGTGGTGACTTTGAAGTAAGGGAAAAATACGGCGTCTCTAATATTCCAAGTCCCTAATGAGGTTTTGAGTGATATTCTTTTGAAGCTTCCTGCCGAGACTCTAATGCGATGTAAGTGCATATGCAAACTCTGGCTTGGATTTATTTTAAGTGCATATACAAACTCTGGCTTAGATTTATTAGTAGTCCTTATTTCATTAAAATGCATAACAAGTTTGCAAATAATGCAAACCCTAAAATATTTCTAGCCAAAGGTTTTGAACGTATTAAGATCTATTCCTTCCGCTCTAGCTCATGTGATGATCACATTAAAGTCTCAGAGATTGCAAAACCTCATAATATCAACGTTGTCAGCGTGTCAGGTTCGTGCAATGTTTTACTATTCTTAGCAGACTCTAAAAGCTCTCTTTCTTCGTGGAATCCTGCAACAAATGAACACAGAAAGCTTCCAGATATACTATTTGGAGTAGATATATCCAGATGTTTCTTAGGATTAGCATGCAATAATGCTACAGAGGAATACAAGGTTATAAGATTTGCCTACAGATCCGTTATCCTGCGGCAAGTCATGGTCTACACATTAGGTACTGATTCATGGAGAACCGTTGTCGTCCCACTAGACCTCCATTCCCTTAATCTAAATCATTTTCTAAATTACACAACTACGTCCCTACAACTGAATGACGCTCTATATTGGATTGGTCAATGCTAGTATCCATCTTCCACTATAAAAAAAGGAGTAATTGTATCTTTTAAAGTGGAGACAGAGGAAATCCGAGAATATCCAGGTTCAGGATTCAATTTTTGTAATAAATTCTCTGCTAAAGGAAGCTTTGGTCCTAAGCACTTTGGACCGAGAATGGTTCTAAGCGCTTCTCCGTCAAACATGGGTCCTTTTTAACTCAACCTCTTAATCCAAGTTAATGTTAAGATCGGTGGATCAAAGTAAGTCCTGTAGAAGATGTAGTTCACACAAGGATAAAAGAAGCTACGGACTATTAAAATTGCACCGATGCCTTTTAAGAATAAACCCCATACCTAGCCCAACCCAACTAGGTGGTAAAGGTAGGGACAATATCGGTGCAATAGGGGCTCGGGCCCTGACAAGTGGTGCCAGAGCCGATGGTTCGGCTGGGCGTATCTTAACGTATCCACACGTCTCTCCAATCGTTCGAGGTGGGGCTCATGTTCTCTCTCTATGAAGCTCAAAATGAACGATTGTTCTGGCATAGATGTGCGGTGGTGGTGGACGGTTATCGTTCGAGGTGGAGCTCATGTTCACTTCCGTGAAGTTCAAAATGGACGGTTGTTGACTAATGATGATTGATCCAAGGTGAAGATTGTTAAGATCGTTGGATCAAAGTTAGTCCCGGGTAGAAGATGTAGTTCACACAAGGAAATAAGAAGATACAGACTATTAAAATTGCACCGAGGCCTTTTAAGAATAAAATCCCACACCTAGCCCAACCCAACTAGGTGGTAAAGGTGGGGACAATATCAGTGCAATGGGGGATTGGGCCCTAACAACTCTTTTATAATCTTTCAATTGAGGGAAGTGTATTATCCATTATAATCAAATGAAATTCATTTTCCATTTTTGAATACTTTTATCTTATGGGTTAATACTCACCCAGTATACTTCTACCAACAACAAAATACATCGATTTCTATATAGAGTCGTTGGATTACTCTACAACAAATTATTTCTTTGCTTAACATTAATTTATGTGGTTTCACGTAGAAGCTTGAATCGTTCCAGTGCAAAGTTCTTGAGTGGGTTCAGGATTTACCCACCATTGAAAATATATAAGAGAATTACAAAAGAGTAAAGTTTGCTTCAGATATTCTTGTAATAGGTATAATTTTCCTTGATTGAAGGATAACTTAACATTAATTTATGTGGTTTCAAGTAGAAGCTTAAATCGTTCCAGTGCAAAGTTCTTCAGTGGGTTCAGGATTTACCCACCATTGAAAATATATAAGAAATTACAAAAGAGTAAAGTTCTCTTTAGATATTCTTGTAATAGGTATAATTTTCCTTGATTGAAGGATAAAAATATTAATTAAATAGCTAATTAACTTGGGTTAAGAGGTCGGATTAAAGAGGGCACATGTTTGATGGAGAAGCGCTTAAGACCAAGCGCACAGAACTTTTTCACATGATAAATATAATCATGTTGTTGATTTATGGGTCATGAATAGAGCTGTACAAGAAACCGGCCAACCCGTGAAGCCGACCCGGACAAATCCGATCCGATAGATTCAGTTCGGTTTTGCTAAACAATCGGGTCGGTTTAAGTTCAAGATGTATAAACCCGGTTATAGCCGGTTCGGTTTTGATTACTAGGTTCGGTAACCGGGTTGGACCCGAACCGACCTTTGTGTTTTATATATTTAAAACTTAAACCTAGCAGGCTAGCAGCCGACCTCTCTCACTTGAAAATAACTACTCATCTCTTTCTCTCTCTCTATACCTCTCTAACTTTCTTCTCTTCCACCAACAACAACTAAACAATTCCACCAACAACAACCCCACCATTTCCCTTCGATTTCTCAAACCCTCGCCTTCTTCGCATCAACCAAATTATGGTGTACAAAGACGATACTCAAACCTGAAGTACAAACATGAAATTGGGGTGTACAAAGACACGATACTCAAACATGAAATTAGTGCTGTGAAGAGGATGTTGAGAAAAGGTGGGATATCGATGAGACAGTTGCGAAGATTGATGAGTTAAGGGAGAGGGATGGCGATGAAGATTACTCTTCATATGCTAGTGAAGGAGACATGTATTCCTCTAGAGCAATGACCGAGGACGACTTCTCTTTCACTATAAATACTTGATTTTGTGTGTGTTTTGGTGCAAGTTTCTATTAGGGGTTTTGGTGATTTTGCGTTTTCTTTCAAATTTGTGTAAAGGGGTAAAGGGATAATTCAGAGTTACCACCATGTATGTGATGATTTACATGCTCTTGAGTCCCACTGATGATATTGGTTCAATAGGGGTTACTGGATTTGCATCTGAAAAATATTAACAAACCGAACTCAGACCCGGCCCGACCCGACCCGACCAACCCAATTCGGTTCGGGTTCGGGTTCGGGTTATGCACTTGGTCGGTTCAGGTCCAGGTCCATAATTTGGTAACCCGACAAGATCGGGTCGGATCACTAAAATACCTGGACCCGGGCCGACCCGACCCGACCCAACTGGAGTACAGCCGTAGTCATGAAGCAATATGGCATTAAGGATTCTTGGACTAAACTATTCTCCATCAAGCTACCTTATTATTTTGATTACTTGAGACCATTAGTTGCTGGCAAAGACGGTAAAATCATTCTTGGAGACGGCTATGACATGATTAAAGTGATTTCTTATGACCGAGTTAGCAGTAATATTAAGGTTTTTAATATTCTAGGTGTGCCAGGGAAGGTAGATAAAATTGTGTATTTATGTGGAGACTCTTCAATTTCTTCGCTTATGAGTCGCAAGAATTTTAGTGCCAGCAAGAAATCGACTTAAATCATAGAAAATAATGAAGGAAGAAGAAGAAGATTGAAGGTAATAGTTGCAATGCAATATTTGGTGATTTTGTCATGTACTGTATTGTTTTTCTATTAAGTTCTTTGATTAGTAAATCGTGTTTGATATTTGGTTATATGACGATTTAATATGGATTATGCCTAACTTACATTGTTAACTCTGGTCTAGAAGGATGCTTTTATTTATTTGCTTTGTAAGAAGAGGATTACTCTAATATGTCGAAGACGCCTTTAGTGCTTATATTCGTCTATCTAATTGAGTTGCTAGACGTGATTTATGATATTGTATTAAACAAGATATCTTTTTGAGCCCAACTTATGCTCTTACAAATTAGGCGGGTGAAACTAAAAGTAAAAATCCATGCGCCTAAACTTTTGTGACGTTTTACAGGAGGCTCCACCTATATCAGATCACGCTCTTTTTTTTCTCAAACAAATTCACAATGCAGTATCGGTCTGAGCTCCGGGATGTTTTCATTTTCATGCGTTTCTAATATTCATCCCTAGGCTATAATTCATTAATGGGTGAGAAGGTTTAATTGTATGAAGTATATACTAGTATTACCGCTAAACGGTAGGGAGACCGACGCAATATTATTTTAAAAGCCACAAATGCCCTATTTAGTTTCGAAACTCATTCAATTTCACAAGAAAATTTGCAATTGGTAAATTTTACAAAAAATTGGTAACAACTCCCCAATTTTATAAGACTATAAAACCACATGCAAACTATTTCATACACCTGAAGACTAATAAAAAAAATTGGGCAACATTTTCCTTGTTTTATAGACTATCATTTCACACCTGTATGCCAATTAAAGAAAATTGAGCAACACTTTCCCAGTTTTATAGAATATAAACAACATACAAATCATTCACAAACCTGTACAATAATCATTCAACACAACTACACCATACAACATGCACAAAAACACTTTCATGCCACGTCATAAGTTTTTCATAATATTAAGTAACTCCAATCTAAAGAATGACATAAATGATATAGTTCATTACTACAATGTAGAAATGACGGAAAAAAAAGGTGAAAAAAGGCTAAATTCAAATTTTCTATTAAAACCGTAATAATTTGTGACAACTTATCATACTCCTGCAACTCAAATGATAATGACAAGTGTACACCTGGTTTTCCCCTGTAAGTATTGTAAATAAATTAATCAGTTATCCAAAAATTCAACTTTCCTAAATAACGCGTGTACATAATTTAGCCAATTACGCAACTTGATACACGCTTACACGTGACTATAGCATTACTAATAAAATGCATGTATCTTTAATCAAATAACCGCTTGCTAGGTCTATGAACTCACCAATTCAAAAGAATCGTTGTCAACCCCAATTAATAGAAATTGAACATCTAAACCAGTGCACAACTGTAAGAAAATAAACAGTAAGCAAAGACAGCAGAATTCATACAACAAAACCTCCTACAATTTGATTAAAGATACATGTGACAAATCTGTGAAACACCCAAAAAAGACTTGTAACCTATGATAAATCTTCTCAGCAATTAGAAGTAGTAGTACTCAGACTTTAAGCCATGACCGAATTTTTTTCAAAAATAACATACATACAGAGTTTTCAATCCTACAATTTGCGCATCTGCCATTTCCATGAAACAACTTTTGTTGATAAAAACATCTAGAAGTAGTACCTAGACTTTCTGCCATGGCAGAGGTTTCAAAAAATAACATACATATAGAGTTTTCAATCCTACAATTTGCACATCTGCCACTTCCATGAAACATCTTTTGCTGATAAAAACCTCTATAAGAGATGACGTTGTTACTCCTCGTCGAAAATAAAAAGACTAATATTTCAATCTAATGATTTACGTATCTATCATTTCCATGAAATAACTTTTGGTGAAAATATGATTTGTCAAAGAAAATACCATCACATAACATGATAGTTTTCTAACGTAGTCTAATGGCTATGTCTATGAGCTACGAGCACCAAACTAAATTTCTCTATCGCATGCCCCCATTGTTACCCGGTGTTAATTAACTTATAATCACCCGTAAGGATAACTCCAGGGCCGGCGCTGGGGTAAGGCCGCCAAAGCGGTTGCTTTGGGCCCCCAACTTCGAAAGGGCACCACAATATATTTCATGTTTGGGCCTCACTATTATTTTATGTTTGGGCCTCACTATTAGGGCTGACATATCTAACTTTTTTGGGGCCTCACTATTAGGGTTGGCTTTGGGCCACCAAAACCCTAGTACCGACCCTGGATAAGTCTTACATAAAACTATATAGAAATAGTAACATTGTGCTCTAGGGCAACACACACTGCTGTGAGGACATATAATTATAGCAGAGAAAGTAAGGGAGTACCTTGAGCAAAGTCCCCACAGCTGACTGAAGCCTAGAATAATTTGTACACTTGATGACACGATCATAGCACCTTGGATCGCTCTAAGTGTTTGAAGAAACCTCTGAAGAATAAAACATTAGAGAAGTTTGGCGTTAACATTCAAAATGAGGTTCAAGAAGAATAAAATAAAATGAAACGGTTTTTACTATATTATTCTTAAAGCAGGAAAAGAAAAATAGTTCGAAACTGAAATCATACATACTTAATTTTTATTTGGAAAATAAACTTATACAAGTTTCTATGACAGGAAACCAAGTTATCAGCTTATTTGGATCATGTATAATAGACATTATGGGTACAATGTATGCATAAGATCCTCCCATCACAGTCGGCAACCATGTTCCGAATCGCGCCTGTATTAATGTATTAATTCCTCCAACAAAGAGAAAATTTTGAAATGCTTTCACTTTATCATCCTGCAAAACAAAAACAAACCCCCACATAAAAATTTCATAAAAAAAATATAAAAAAAACCCCATTGAAGCATTTCTCCAAATAATTGCAAATTAAGACTCCATTAAAATGGAGTTATGTTTACTCACATCTGATCCTCCCATTAGAGGGACTAACACAGTAGGAATCATCACTGCTATTTCTAAAGACAAGATGTAATGTTGAAACCCATAGCAATTGCTTTCTTTACAAGCCACAAAGCAGAGTCAAAACTCAAAACCAAACAAATACTAAAATTGCAAACCATTAATCAAACCTAACCCTCATAATCAAAGAAAATCTGAGGAGAAAGAGTAGATTTTAGGGTTTCAATCATAATCAAACCCTTGAACTCAAATTGGATCGAAACCATCTTTAAATCAAATCCAAGATGTTGAAATCGAAGTTGAAACCTTGTAAATCGAGTTGTGAATGCAGAGAGAGATGCATCAGATCAAAGATTTCCATCAATAGAAGAGATTGTCATTGCAAAAAGAAAGAGATATGCAACATTACTATTTTACCCTTTCATTAATGTTTAGATAACTTTTGCTGTAGGGGTAGTTTCGGAAATCTACACGACCAATCACCGGACGCTGACGTCAACTGACGTCAGATTGCCCTTTGCTCACCATATCTAGCGTAAAAAAGATCTCCTAACGTCGGTCTTGATAAACAGGAAAATGATTACAGTAGCTAGAGCATTTCTCGCCTTGAAGAATTACCAAGCAACTCTTACTCACGGCCAAGTCAGCCAAATCCAAACTGTTCTCCACTCACATAAACGAAAGTTAAACTTGCTCGTGTGAACTTAACATGTTGCATAGTGTCCTAAACACTATTTGGATGCAAAAGGAAACGTGAGAATCATATTTCAATAGATTTCATCTATCTTAATTCAGAAATATATAAAGAGTTTTCCTAAACTACTTAGAATCTGTTAAAACCCGTTTACCCTAAACCTAACCATAACCCTCTTTTTCCCTAATCTTTTTTTTTATTTCTTTCACAGAGACACAAAGTACAGTCTCAATAATCCTTTTGTTTGATTCTCATTGGAGATTATGAAGAAAAGGAAAAAGGCGACGTTTGCCATATCAAAACTCCCTGATGAGGCTTTGAGTGATGTTCTTTTGAAGCTTCCAGTAATGACTAATGCATGGGCGTGGTGTAGGTGTGTACGCAAACTCTTGTATAGATCTATAAATTGTCCTTATTTCATCAAATCGCATATCAAACTTGCGAGTGAAACATATCCTATGGTCTTGGTATACGAACCTTATAATGGTACTAAGTTATATTCCGTAGCCACTAATGCATGTGATGATCACATGAAAGCATCAAAGATTGCAAACCCTTGCAACGTTACCAGCGCGTCAGGTTCGTGCAACGGTTTGCTATGCTTAGCAGACTCCAAAGGCTCTGTTTTTTTTTTTTTTGTGGAATCCCACTACTAACTATGTTGCGAGAAAACGTGTTTCCCTTCTTCCCAAGCATTTTCTGGGAAATTCGTTTGGAAAACGGGTGTGTGATTTGGTTTCCCCAAATTCGGGAAACGTCGGGGAAACGAATATGAATCGAGTTTTGATTCGTCTGCGATTCGGTATGGGAAATGCCGATCATTCGATTTGCGAAATGCTGATGATTCGATTTTCGATTTACGTGATTCATTTTTTGAAGTGAATTTTGATTCGAGTTAGCAAACTTTTGAAATTCATATATCAAAACGAATGTAAAACAACGCTCGTATATGTGATTTGATGATCTTATATACATAAAAGAAGAAGAAGAAATATACTCAAACCTATAAATACTACTTTATAATGAAATCTCTTTAAGAAAAAAACCCCCTAATCATACTTAATTTTCCGTATTCTCTTCCGTCTTGACTAAGTAAATAAATATTGTATTTGTATTTTGATCTCTCTACTATCAAAAAGTATCACTCTTTGTTTAATTCGACATTTCTTACTCGTTTCCTAGCTCGAATTTGTTCGCGCTTCAATACTCATTCCCTCTTCATTTCACATTTTGCTTCAACTGTCGCATCTCTCCTATATGCGTTTCCCGTTTCTTGACTCATGTATAAAAAATATTAGACATTTCCCGTTTCCGTTTCTGTTCTCGTATATCGTTTCTCGTAACCGCTTGAAAGTGAACTCGTTTCCTAGGTCGAATTTGTTTGCGCTTCAATACTCATTCCCTCTTCATTTCACATTTTGCTTCTGTAATGGCGTGTTTTCCTGGAGGAAAACCTTCGCCAATACTCCTCTGTAAGGACTGTGCAATATAAAAGAATCAACCAAGATTTTATATGGAAAACTCAGCAGAAACCGAGAAAAACTACGACCTCGAAGAGGATTTTGTGTAAAGTCTAGTAGATGCTAGTTATTACAAGTTTCAGAATGGTGCGCACGTTTAGGATAGAGAGAGACGTTCTAAACTCGGTCCCTTAGAACCTATTCTCTACCTGTATTTATAGCATATACAAGCAGTTTTACAAAAAGAAAGAGTCTCCTATTCTGGAGGTAGTGGGCAAACTTTGCGGATCTCTAACAGATCCTTCTTGACTGGGCTGCAACGGTTACTTTTTAGTATTTCAAAGACTCCTGGAATCTTCTAGAATGCTGAGCTGTCTTTGACTACAAAGTACTGAGCTAGCTTCGACTTCCTAAGGCTGAGTTATCTTTGACTACATAGTACTGGCTTTATCGAATTTGGGGAATATGTTACTACAATCGCCCCATTCTCGACAGAAGTACTTGTAGTTGTGTCGAGAAAATAAAACTGGAATATGACGAGGTTGCCGAACTGTGGAGAAGTCAACAGATGTCTTTACCGAGGTCAAGGTGAGTTGTATCTGGTTATACTGACTGCGAGGTGGAATTAATGTGTGTATTGAATATAATTTAAGGATGTTGTGTATAAATAGGGGTTGTATGGAAGATGAATAATGGTGGTTTGAGGGATGAGGTCACCCTAAGTATAGTTGTGGATGAAGTCTGGGGTTGAAGACGATGATTTATCGGGTGAAAGCTGGCATAGAAGGAGAGATGAAAATGGGTTATGTGATCAGAGTAGATCAGCAAAGTGGGAACAAAGAGCAAACAAGAATGAGATGTTTCTATTGGAGATGATGGGAGCATCATGTTTATGTGAAGGTGATGTTTGGAGTCAAATGGTGGGTGAAGAGGTAGGTGTTTTTACTGGTGATGAAGATACGAAGATGGGATGGGCGTCTAGGGATCTTGCCGAACGTGTGGTTTATTGCAATTTTTTGTTGCCTTATCCTGCTGAAGTATCTCGGTAGAAGTTCAGTGACTTGAGAGTCATTGATCTTCGAGAACCAGAAAGAGGCTTTAATGTTTGATTCTGGTAAAAATAGACATAGAAAATATTGACATGTCAAAGACATTAGCAAGAACAGTGAAATTGTAATAGAAAATAACATCAATTATTTAGAAGTGAATGTACTCGAAAGAGATTGATATCGAATGTAAGAAATGAATGTAATTGAATGTGAGAGATATCGAATGTAAAAAATGAGTTACAATTAAATAAACTTGGTTTAATGTATTGTATGTGTTTTTGTTGTCGATTATTCAATATGTGTACAATGTGAAAGAGGTTGGTCGAATATTGGCATGTATGCAAAGTCGAATGTGTAATTTTATGTCGAATATGTGATGTAACTGTCTAATGTAGGTAAAAAAATGTGTTTAAACGAAGTGTGATTAAGCAAAAAGAAATCAATTGATGTCGAAAACGATCCTTTAAATATAGGTATTTGTGTGAAAATATGATATAATAAGTGAACGTTTGACTGAAAATGAATATGGCAAGATGTTTTCCATTAGGTGATGGTATGAAGTATAAAGAAAATGATGTATATTGGCTATTGGAAAAGATGGAGCGTACATTGACAGTGATGAATGTGGCTGCAGACATTCTTCGAGAATTGGAAGGTCTGAAGGGTGAATGTGAAAATTTATTTAAAAGGTAGAAGATTAAGAGCCAAAGATGTCGAGAAAAGACGTATGAGGCGATATACTCGACGAACTGGACCGTCGCTACGTGGTGCAACGAACAGTCACGTGAGGGCTATAAATATGTTAGAGGTAGGCGACTGTTCAGATTACTTGCAAATCAATAAAAAATTAAGGGAGAGAATTGTGATTGCTCGTTACTGCAGTTGGTAGATACGATTACGAAGATGGAAATTTGCATGTTGATTGAAAGGGCGAAGCGAGCGAAGGAGAGAAATACAGAAGCTGCACGACAACAAGGTTAGTAAATCTGTTTTAGTTTTTTGTTTTTTTGTTGTTGTTGTTTGTATTCAATTTACTTCATGAGTAGGTTAATTGTATAAAAAAGTGATCATTAACGTCTAACGAAGTGGAAATAAAAGAGAAGGGAAGGATAAATAACGACAGAGGTTATTCTGGGGATGTAATGTGGATTTTGTTGTGGCGGTGATTCTGAGTCTCGTGAAATGGGAAGAGAGAGTTGGAGGGGAAGTAAATGGGGCGCTGTAAGTACAGCGCTGTGAGGGGTGATGATTTTGAGGAGTTAGATACGGTGAGAGGTTTGGATTTTGCAATTTGATTGTCAGATTTCACGCCGGAGAATCAGAATTCATATAAATGGAAATAATTGGTTTTTGGCAGGAAAAGTGATAACGTCTTCGAAAAGTTATTCAACTTCCTATAAATTGAGGAGAAAATAATAACTAATGATTTTTTCGAGATGACTGAATTTAAATAAGAGAAAACATCGAGAACTTAGGGTATTGTGTATGAATGCTTTAAAATGTTATGTTTAAAAATTTGATATATATTTGACCGAGAACTATGAAAAGTATAGATATTAATGATTGTAATAGAGGTGAAAGGAAATGAAATGTTGGGGAGTGATTTCAATAAAGATATCTATCATGAATATGTTATCGTAGGAATATGTATATATGTATCACATATGGAAAATTCTAACTGTGTTGAAAATATGGAACCTGATTTACAAGTTCTTAAATGGATGAATCTAATTTAAATGTTGATAAAGATATATTTGAGAGTCTCGAAGATGCAGTGCGTTTGATGATCGATGTGAGAACGTGTGTTCAACAATTGGGGGGGAGATACAGGGTAAGTTCGAGCAGTGCAGGTACAGGGGGTGAGGAAGAGTTTAGGGTAGTCCCTAGTGTGCATGAAGTACCTGAGAAAGATGTGAGTGATACCGGTGTAGATCATGAGCCTCAAGCGAGTGATCGAGAAGGGAGTAGGAATTGGGAAGAAGATGTTGAAGTGGATGAAGATGCATGCTATGGAGAGGGTTTAGAAATGAAGGAAATTTTAAGTTTTAAAAAGAAATATGGGATCCCTGATGATGTTAGATTAGAGAAGTATCAAAATGAAATGATCAACCAGGATATACCTCTAGGTGGCATTCTGGTTCATCGAAAGCAGATAAAGAAAAGATTGAAGTTACCCCTCAGGGCGGATCAGCAAAAGTTAATGAATTACTTCGATGTAGCCCCAGGTTAATTCAATCCGAGTGCATATGACCTATTTAGGGTATGTGGTACGATAAATGGCACACTGAAAGCCAGAGGGGAGGAGGTAATAACGGTAGATGATTTATGTGTATATTATATGATGAAAACAAACCCGAAGTTAAACGGGTATCGTTACTTGGCAAGGTTTTTGAAGAAACCATTGTTTTATGATATGGTATCCACTGGAGGTTGATATACCGAAGACCGATTACTAGTATCTGGAAATTATGAATTTGATCCTAAAGATTTAGGGGAGCCGCTTAAAAGAAAAGCGTTTCATCTAGGTCTGTGGTTAAGTAACTTAAATGTTTAAGTTTATGAATTGTCGTAAGATATGGATTTGGATATAAAGAAATTTTTTGTTTATTTTGTGTTTGCAGCATTGAAGGAGTTCGGGAAGACAACTGTCGTAAATGAGAAGCTGTACAAGATAAGGGAAGGGTTTTTTGGCAGAATTGATAATTTAGTAACGAATCTAGATCAGTTAAGTGATATCTTTCAAGAAGCAGGACTAAAAAGATCGCGAACCACATGTGTCGAAGTGTCAATTATTAGAGGAAAGATGTCAGCAAAGAATAAAAGAGCTATAGATGCAAGTTTGTTGTTGAATAATCCGTCGTTAACAGGTTATAACACGGATACTGAGATTGATGCGATACTGGGGGATTCTCTAGGAAAAAATAAGAGGAAAAGGAAGGTAAATGTTCATAAACCTTCGCTGTTGAATCCGAAGTGAACTACTCGACAATCATTAACTGAAGGTGTCAAAGTTACTAAGAAACCTGTTGTGGGGAGTGGTTTACCTCCACGAACTTCAAGCAGTGCCATTCCGAAGAAGACTACAGGAACTGCGAAGAAAGGGTTAGGGGAGGAGTTTGAAAAGGAGATGGTAGAGACGATGGAAACTTTTTCTTAGGGGTCGAAGGAATTGAAGAAAGAGATGGTGGACTCTATGGTGGGTAATGACACTGGGATACCTTTCTAGGCGAAGCTCAGGGTAACTTGTCGATGGTGAGAAATTTCAAAGCTTATGCTCGAATGAAAAGTTTCGTAAATCAAGCAAATAGTCATTATATTACTTTCAGGCAGATTAAGACGGTGATGAGTCAAGCAATGGGACATGTGGAGGGTAGTGGTGACCTGGCTAATCGGTTGGTTGCGTATAGAAGCATCGAGAAAGAATTGACTGCTGAGAACACGAAGTTAAATACGACGTTAAACAGGTACAAACTGGAAGTGAATAAAGCGAAGGAGGTAGCTTTGGCATAGGCAAAGAAAGTACTGGAGAAGAAAAAGAAGGAAGCATTGGCTTCGCAGAGAAAGGAGTTCGAGAAAAATATTGACGATGTTCGAAAAGCGATGGAGTTGGAGAAGGAGAAAATGCTCGACGAGTTGAAAACTCGAATCAATGAAGAAAAACTACAAAAATGCCATGAGGTGAGGTAGTATTTTAAAGATCAGTTTGATGAGGTTGAAAAGAGAAAGAAATATTATAAAGGGGCTGTGAAGGCAGGAGGGTTGTCATGTGATGACAGTTCTGATGATGAGGTTCCACAGACGCCAGATGTGCGTGGAGGAGTTGAAGTTGTTGATGATGTTAAGATGATAGTGGTCGAAGGGAAGCTTGTTGGGGAAGTAGCAGATGTGCAAGTTCCCAAAGGTCCTGTAAATGAAATGAAATCACATTCGGAGATGATAATTTTAGAGCAAGGAACATTAATGTTTGTAAGTTTGTAATAAATGGTCAGTGGGACCGAAAATAGTGTGAATTTTTTGTGAAAGATGTGTGTGTTTAACGTTGTGATAAATATCGATTTTGTTTGGTAAATAAGTTGTAGTAGATAATTAAAGGGATCTATCATAGATAAATACTTGTAAAGAATTAATATGACAAGTCGAAGTAGTAAAGAGACTTCGTCAGATAAATACTTGTAAAGTATATATCAAAAACAAGTCGAAGTAGTAAATAGACTTTGTCAGATAAATACTTGTAAAGTATACATCGAAACAAGTCGAAGTAGTAAAGAGACTTTGTGAGATAAATACTTCTAAAGTATATATCGAAGACAAGCCGAAGTAGTAAAGAGACTTTTTCAGATAAATACTTGTAAAGTATATATCGAAAACAAAGTCAAAGTAGTAAAGAGACTTTGTCAGATAAATACTTGTAAAATATAGTTCGAATACTAGTCAAAGTAGTAAAGAGACTTTGTCAGATAAATACTTGTAAAGTATATATCGAAGAAAAGTCGAAGTAGTAAAGAGACTTTGTCAGATAAATACTTGTAAAGTATATATCGAAGACTAGTCGAAGTAGTAAAGAGACTTTGTCCGATAAATAATTATAAAGTATATATCAAAAAAAAGTCAAAGTAGTAAAGAAACATTGTCCGATAAATACTTGTAAAGTATAGATCGATGACTAGTCGAAGTAGTAAAGAGACTTTGTCAGATAAATACACGTAAAGTATATATCGAAGACAAGTCAAAGTAGTAAAGAGACTTTCTCAGATAAATACTCGTAAAGTATATATCAAGAACAAGTCGAAGTAGTAAAGAGTTTGTGTAAACGAAGTATTTTATTTGATTTGAAGGAAACGATTACAGTGTATCATTTGTAAAGCAGTTTAAGCTGGGCAGTATTCCATGGGTACTCAAGCTAAACTTCGTCTTCAGTCATAAGCCAATAAGTTCCACTATCGGTCTTGTTGCACACAATGTACGGTCCTGATAATTTTCCTGAGTTTCCTGGTCGGGTATGGTCTTGTATTCTTCATAAGATAAGATCTCCAATGAAAAATTTCCGTTCTCGAACTCTTTTGTTGTAAGATTTTTTTAATGTATCATGGTAACGACCCAAATTGTCTATGGCTATGTCCCTGGCTTCCTCGATCCAATTAAGGTTGCAAGGGAGTCCAAGCTCATTATCTTCATCAGTAATTTTTTGTCGAGTACTAGGGAGATCGAGATCTGAGGGTATGACTGCTTTAGTGCCGAAAGCCATCATGAAAGGTGTACACCCTGTGGAAGCTCGAGGAGTGGTACGGTATGTCCATAATACACTGAGGAGTTCGTTGACCCATCTGACTTTCTTATCGTCGAGGCATTTGCGTAACCCGGACTTGATGCTTTTGTTAATGGCTTCAGCTTGCCCATTTCCATGAGGGTAATACAGTGTGGAAGTTGTGAGTAGAATCTTGTATTTGTGAAGGAAAGCAAGAACTTTAGTGCTGATGAACTGTTTACCATTATCAGAATGTATCATCTGCGGACAACCAAACTGCGTAATGATATGCTCCCAAAGGAATTTGATGACCTCATTCTCATCTGTATGGCATAAGAGAACTGCTTTGACCCACTTGGTGAAGTAATCTGTGGCAACTAAAATGAATCTTCTATTTCCTAAAGCTGGATGGAAAGGGCCAATGAGATCGATACCTCATCGTTTAAATGGCCAAAGGACATTACTGACGTGTAAGTCGAGGGCAGGGAACTTGATGTCTTGAGTATGAATTTGGCATTTTTAGCATTTACGATCAAAATCTTCACAATCTTGTCTCATTTTGGGCCAATAGAGTCCCTGTGTGAATGCATGTTAAGCAAGTGATCTACCCGAAATATGTGCGCCACAAATACCTTCATGAAATTCTCGGATCTTGATCTGAGCCTGTTTCTGTGATATTCATTCGATATGTGTCCCTCCTCCTGAGTCAATATAAGATACCATTCAGAGCTGTGAATCGTCGGCACTTGGCTAACAGGGATCGAGCTTCTTCTTTGTTACTGGGTAGGATGTTAAAGTTGAGGTATGCATGAAATGATTTTCTCCAGTCATCAGGGTCGTCATCTTTAGTAACTTTCAAGTGGAGTGTGGACAAGATATCGAGGCTAAAGTGTTCGTTGATCTCGATATCCAAAGATCTTTTTTTGCTGTCTCCTAGCATGGCAGCAATGTAAGCTAAGGTATCGGCATGACAATTTTCTTGCCGAGGTAAATATGAAATGGCGACATGCTTAAATTTCTTCATTTTGTCTTCGACTAGGGCAGCATAGTCAACCATCTTGCCTGTTATTTTAAAAGTTTTGTTATAGTGATTGGCAACGAGTAAGGAGTCGATATAAACTGTTAATTCTTCAACTCTAAGAGTAAGTGAGAGATCAAGGCCGTACAAGATGCCTTTATACTCTGTTTCATTATTGGTTACATAGAATTTGAGTTTAAGAGCTTTTTCTATGCGATGATTGGAAGGTGTAACGAGTACGATGCCAATTCCAAAACCTTGGGGTCCTGCTGATCCGTTCATAAAAAGTCTCCAACCGAAAGTCTTCAACCATACGTCTGGCTCGGCAATTTAGTCATCAGTCAAGATTTCTTCGAGTTCCTCCCAGTCGGGTTCTTCAACTGGAAAATCTGCCAAAAAGATGGCCACTGCTTGCCCTTTGATTGATATTTGAGGTTCAAAAGAGATGTCATATTCACCGAGGAAAGCAGACCACTG
The DNA here is from genome assembly GCA_014058105.1 of Kingdonia uniflora. Taxonomy (NCBI): domain Eukaryota; kingdom Viridiplantae; phylum Streptophyta; class Magnoliopsida; order Ranunculales; family Circaeasteraceae; genus Kingdonia; species Kingdonia uniflora. The sequence goes on along the minus strand of JACGCM010000868.1, from coordinate 496,687 downwards.
TTGAATTCATCAATATTTTCCTTTTTTGGAGAGTACAACTTTGAGAGGGTATTTTGTAATAACTTTGATGGGGTGAGCATAGAAGTATGGACGAAGTTTTTGAGAGATGTAAACCGAGGTAAACAATTGTTTTTCTATGGCAGTATATCATTTTTTAGCAGACATAAGAGTCTTTTTGATAAAGTAAATAGGATTCTCGATGTCTGTATCTTCACGAATAAGGACGGAGCTTATGGAATCCTCAGTTGTGGATAAATACATGGTGAGTAATTCCCCATCAATGGGGGTACTCATTATAGGAGGACGCCCCAAGTATCGTTTAAGATCTTAAAATGCTAGTTCACAATCAGGAATCCACAAAACTTCTGTTTGTTGTTTATTCGAAAGAGTTGTAGGGTTTCCACGAAGAAGAAGCTAAAAAAGTTTGCATCGATCAGATGACTTGGAGATGAATCTGTGAAGAGCGGCTATCTTGCCTACGAACTTTTAAGCATCTTTTTTGGCTCGAGGAGATGGCATTTCCATGAGTGCTTTGATTTGAGCTGGATCGTTTTCGATTCCTCGCTTGCTGACTAGATGGCCTAGAAATTTTCCGGATGCGACGCCGAATTGACATTTCTCTGGGTTGAGCTTCATTTGGTATCGCCGAAGGATATCGAAGATAATTTTGAGGTGTTGGAGATGATATGCTATTTTTTGGCTATTGCAAATCATATCATCAATATATACTTCCATGATGTGGCTGAGCTGTTCTTTTAACATTTGAGTGGCAAATCATTGGTAAGTGCCGCCAACATTTTTTAACCCAAAAGGCATCACTGTGAAATAGTAAAGTCTTTTGCCAGTTATGAAAGTATTTTTTTCTTGTTCTTCCTCGGCGAGTGGAACTTGGATGTATCTTGAGGAAGCATCCATCATAGAAAGAAGTTCGTGTCCTGCGACTGAGTCGAGAAGTTGGGGAATCAAAGGTAGCGGAAAACTATCTTTCGGTGTGAATTTGTTAGGTTCAGTAAAATCAACATAAACCCTTATTTTACCATTTTTCTTTGGTACGACAACGATATTGGAGACCCACTTCAGATATTTAGCCTAACGAATAAAGCCGACACGAAGGAGCTTATCAATTTTGACATTTACTACTTCTCAAAGTCGGGGAGCCAAGTTTTGTCGTTTTTTTATGACTACCTTGCTGTCTGGAAGGAGGTTGAGGTTGTGGCAAGCGATAGAAGAATCGATTTTGGGCATTTCTTGAAAAGTCTAGGCAAAGACGTCAATGTTCTTCTTTAGGGGCAGTATCAGGGCTTCTTTTTCGTCGAGTGACAGCTTAGATCCAATGAAAGTTGTGCGGCCGAGACCATCGAGATCAACAGTGTCTACCACTTCAGCATCATGTTGCTCAAATGTGGGTTGTGTGGTAAACTATAGTTTCTATGCCTTGAAAGTTTTGCTGTATGAGGGTTGATGGTGGTATTTTTGCACATGCGTACGACTGCTTGGCTACCCTTGATTTCATAGACTCCGTGATCTATAGGGAAACGTAGTGTTAAATGGTAGGTTGATGGTATCGCTTTGATCGAATGTAACCAGCTGCGTCCCAGAATGCCTAAATGTTTGGATTCTGCATCAATTTCAAGAAATTTGACGAAGGTGGTTTTGGAGCCTGCTTAAACGGGGAGAGTGATTTCTTCTGTGGCCAATTCTTTAGAACCATTGAAGCCTGCGATTATTGTATTCGAAGCTTTGATAGAATATGTAAGTCCTAATACTTTGATTGCTCTTCGGAATAAGACATTTGCGGTACTGCCTGTATTAATGAGGAGGGTATGTAAATAATCCTATCCCACTTTAAGCATAATAATAAGTGGGTCATTATGTGGGTATTGTACATGGCTGGTGTCATAGTCCTCGAATGTTATCTGGTAAGGACGTTTGGATTTGTTGGTGCTGGGAAGAAATTTTGCTAATTTATCTGAAGAAATTATTTTGCAGCAAGATGTAATACGGTCATCCTATTTTCTTTTCTTCCCTTTCTCAATCTCGATCATGTATAAATGTTGAGCTGGGCCCTGGATATGATTCTGTTCGACTTTAATAGTTTTTGCTTGGTCATCAAGAAATTTTTGAATGTCGACAACATACTTATGGAGTCTGCCAGCCAAGAGGATACGATGAAAGATACGAATGAGGGAGTAGCAGCTATCACTCTCATGACTGTGCATGATATGATATTAACATAAGGGTCAGTTTGGACGATTGGCAATAGCCTAAGATGCACGATAATACTCGTCTCTCTTTATCGCTGGCAAGATAGCGGATAAAGTTGTTGTTATGGGTGGTAGAATTGGGACTGGCCTATCCGGTTTGCCTTCACTCTTTCGAATGTTATCAGTACTCTTGGCAAGAGGATTTGGTACTGCTATGGTAACTGCTCTTTGAAAAGGGGTTGAAGATACTTCTCGAGAATGTATGACAAAAGAGCTTTTCATCTTATCTTTTATCGAGCGATCTAGTTCGATGTAATTGTTAACCACGTTAATCATTTCAGTGACCGTCCGTGGTTTATGTAGAGTAAGTTCTTCGTGAACTTTGGAAGTAAACGCTGGAACCACGATTTTGGGATCTGAATTTCCTATCTTTCGTGTTTCCTGCAGGAAATATTTATAAAAGCTTGTCAAGGTTTCTTTCGCCCCTTGCTCAAAGTAAAATAAAGAGTCCACTGTGATCTCGCGTTCCCTTGCATGAGCGTAGTTGGACTCGAACAGATTCTGTAATTGGATAAAAGAGGTAATAGAAGCTTATTATATAGTATGGAACCATCGGAGTGGTTCTTCCTTTAAGCTCATGTTAAATAGTCGATAAAGCATATGGTCGATTTTGGAGTACAACCCAACAACGTCTTTGAAATGTCGAATATGTGTAAGTAGATCAGTAAGGCCTGCATACTAGATGAGTTTGGGCATATGGAAGTTGTCTGGAATAGGCATATTCTCAAGATATGGAGAGATGGGGTTTGTTTCAATCCTGTCGAGCACAGATCGTCGATCCGGGATATCAGAGTTGATAGCTTAAATTCTTTTGTTGAGGTCATCCAGGGTAATGAATTGCTATGGGGGAAGTAGCAAGGATGCAACCTGAGGAACAAGATCACCCTGTCCCTTTGGTCCCAATCGATCTCTGATGGGTCTCCTTTCTGGAGGTGGGGTCTGGTGACGTGTGCGTCGAGTTCTTTGAGTTGTTGAGGCTGAAGAAGTCAAACCAAAGTGTTGAGAGGCTCTATTAGGATTTCCAGATCTGGATCTAGACATTCCTTAGTTGTCTTCCCTGGGTTGATCATCACGTTGAACTACTCTTGATCGATGTTCACTCCGAGCCAGTGGTGGCGATGCTTGGCGAGCTGTTATTCGATCTTGAGTTCTTCGTAATCTTTCCATTTCCTTTTGATGGGCTTGACTCTGGTGGTCAAGGTATTTTCTTCGTTCGTCTTTCTTCGTTTGTAGATCTTGTGCGTGAACACATTGATCTTCTAGTCTCTAATTTTTTTCTGAAGCCATTTGTTTTTGAAGTTCAAGAACCACACCATGCAGATCAAGGGCCCCTAGAATGTCTTGATCCCTTACGGTACTAGAATGGCTTCTTGAATTCATGTTGGTCATTTGGACGGTGCTTAGGTTGGAATTGATAGAGAAAATTATGGAATAACTTTCCACCGACGCTGCCAATTGTAATGGCATGTTTATCGGGAGGAAAACCTTCGCCAATACTTGTTCGTAAGGACTGTGCAATATAAATGAATCAACCAAGATTTTTCGTGGAAAACTCAGCAGAAACTGAAAAAACCACGACCTCGAGGAGGATTTTGTGTAAAGTCAAGTATATGCTAGTTATTATAAGTTTTTGAATGGTGCATACGTTTAGGATAGAGTGAGACGTCCAAAACTCGGTCCCTTAGAACTTATTCTCTGCCTGTATTTATAGCATATACAAGCAGTTTTACAAAAAGAAAAAGTTTCCTATTTTGGAGGTTGTGGGCAAACTTTGCGAATCTCTAACAGATCCTTCTTGACCAGGCTACAACGGTTACTTTTTGGTATTTTGAAGACTCCTGGGATCTTCTAGAATGCTAAGCTATCATTGACTACAGAGTACTGAGCTAGCTTCGACTTCCTAAGGTTGAGCTATCTTCAACTACATAGTGCTGGCTTATCGAATTTGTCGAATATGATACTACAGCTTCAACTGTCGCATCTCTCCTATATGCGTTTCCCGTTTCTCGACTCATGTATAAAAAATATTGGACCTTTCCCGTTTCTGTTTCAATTCTCGTATCGCTTCTCGTACCCGTTTCACTTTTAAATAACACAAACTACTAATGAACACGAATTCCTGCATTACATATCCTTGGTCAGGTAATATGTAATACATCATGAGATAAGATAATTATTGATTGGAAACTACCCATAAATCAACTTACCCAACAATGGTCCGGTTGATAAGCATAGATTATGTTCTCTTCTCCATGTTCCTAAGCTATCTTGTTATGGTCAAATAAGATGGTTACCTAGATTCTTTATTCCTCCAAATCTTAGCTATGGTCAAGCATAGGGCGAAGGAGAAATGAATATGCATTATGCCCGAAAGATGAGAATGTAAATACTATAAGTAAATTATGCTATGCTAAACTAAAGTTACATTGGGTGGAGCTTCTTCTAGCCTTGGCTAAGAGGTTTAGCTACTCATTCCATTGATTATCGCCATATTACTATTATACCAACAAATGTAAATGACAAGAAGAAAGGATAAAGATAAACCTTTATTGCTTTCAACCTTTGATTTACACTCTCCAAGATGTCTCTCCTGGGCGGGATTCCTCTCCAATTTATAGAGTATAGGGAGGGTTACAAAATATTAACATAAATGAAAAATCCCTTAAACAATGCCTTCAATTATGCACAAAATATAAGAGCTTTAAAACCTCTTACTCCATGCCTTAGCCCATGCACAAAATGATCTGGCTTGATAATCTCCATCAATGCATCTTTAATGTTTTTCATTAAACTATTGGTTGAGAAATATAAGGGATGATTAACTGCTGGAGTACATTACATTATTTTCTTTGTTGAGAACCACAAAAATGTACGGCCTATTTATCATGTGACCGATTTATGTAAATACAAGAAAAAAGACTTATTAGTATCACATTTAATTAATAAATGACAAGTTAAATATAAATTGGAGTTAATATTATGTATCTATCAATATCCTGAAAGAGCTAAATATAAATGACTCATGGAAATCCCTTGTCGTCCCACAAGACCTCTCCTCCCTTTCTCTAAATCCTTATAGTAGTTATATATACTACAGAGTCCATACAACTTAATGCCACTCTCCATTGGCTGGGCCAATACTATCCATTTCCCACTATAAAAAAAGGAATAATCATATCCTTTAATGTAAATAATGAGGAAATCCGAGAGCTTACCAGGTCGCCTTTCTATATTTTATCATGATTAATGTAATAGTAGTGTTGATGTATGGGCCATGAAGTATTATGGGATTAAGGAGTCTTGGACTAATCTATTATTCATTAAGCTACCTGTTCATTTTACTTCCTTTAGACCATTGGTTGTTCTCAAAGACAGTAAAATCCTTCTTGGAGAAGGTTATCAAATAATTGAAGTGATATGGTATGATCCAGTTAGTAATACTATTAGTTATTTTAAGGTTCCTGATGCACTTCCGTTTGTACAAAAATTATCTACTTATATAGAGACTCTTACTTCAATTGCTTCACTCTGGAGTGGCAAAAGTATTAGTGAACGAGAATTAAATGAAATTATAGACAATAAGCAGAAAGGCGAAGAAGAGGAGTTGGAGGTAATAACTAAGAGAAACTGTAACAACTAGGTGAAGGATTATGTAGTAAGGTAGATTGCATCCTTCACCTTGCTCCACCTTGAATCCACCCACAACATCTAGGTAGATTGGCTGATGTGGCCACCCTAAACCTACACTGAGGGTGATCTCACCACCCTCTTGGTGGAATTTTGGTGGATTGATGCCCAACACTTCTTAACTGCGTGTAGCCTTTAGACGAATTATATGGTGATACTTGTCAAGCTTTAAGGGGCTCTCATGCCCCGCACTTTCGAACTTCTCGCGAAGTGTACACTCATGATGGAGAGACGTGGACGGTTATTGTTTAAAGTTTCCTAATGGCTAGTTCATGCCGCGCAGTTCAGAACTGCGCGGCTAGAGCCTGTATGAAAATTTTATTCTTCTCCTCTCCATACTTGGTATTTTTTTTAATGATCAGAAGGCCTAGAGTTTTGGGCATACTTGTTCAACAAGAAGCTTAACGGCTAGTTTTTTTACCGAACTTGTTTGACAAGAAGCTCAGCGGCTAGTTTTTTTATCTATAAAAGCCATTCATCTTGTACACTCAATTCTCTTACTCTTCTACATTCAACTTTATTCTCTTAATCTTTTAAACTCAGCTTTATTCTCTTGTTATCAATTTCACCACATCATGTCTGGGCCATCACACTTATCCTTGCCATTATCACTTTCATTATCGTCTGGAAGCGAAGAACTCTTCCGACATCAAATAATGATGATGCATGAGTATAACAAGGTTCTCATAGAGATGGGAGAAGCGGAAGAAAAAGAGCATGAGGCGACATCATCATGGAGGCGATATCATCACGGAAGGATTGACAAGCGGAAAGGCCGTGATCATTAATTGGGTGAGTTTAGCCTTAATCGGGATTATTTTAGTGTCAGCCCAGTCTTCAAAGGTATCCCATTTCATCGTCGATTCCGTATGAGCGAAGGTGTGCATCAACGTATTCATGATCAAGTTATTTATATGAACCCCTATTTTATTCAAAGAGCAAATACCGCTAAGACAATGGGCTTGTCGTCGCACCAAAAGATAACGTGCGCACTTCCCACGTTATGTTACGGTATGAGCGCAGACGCCCAAGATGAATAAGTTCGGATTGGGGAATCTACAGGTAATTTGAGTATGAAAATAAAAGAATTGTCCTACCAGGTGGGCAAGACAATATACTAGGTATAAAAATATGTTGACTGTGATTTTAGAAGCGGTTGCATCACAAGATCTTTGAATATGACACGCATTCTTTGGGGTGCCCAGTTTAAACAACGACGTGAACGTCTTCCATCAAGGGTTGCTTTTTAACAACTTGTGTAATGGAGTTGTGCCGTCAAACAATTACAATATAGGCACGGTCCCACACACTATAGGGTATTATTTAGCGGATGGAGTTTATCCAAAATGGCAAAAAAATTGCTCAAACCCAAAGAAATTTTTCCAATGATGGCGAAAAATATTTTGCAAAGATGCATGAAGCATGTCGGAAAAACGTAAAACATGTTTTAGGTGTATTACAAGCTTGGTTCAAAAAATTGGCACACGGTACATAATTTTTGAAGCCTAGTATTCTAGCAAATGTTATGAATACATGTATAATCATACACAACATGATTATTGAAGATGAACGTCATGCTTACATCCGGCAAGTGGATATTGATCCCGAGTTTACAAAAATTGTGGGTACTTAGAAGGAGAGGTTAAATCCAAGACACACGATAAACACTATGGCATAGAATATCGAGAAGATTCCTGGAATTAGAAATGAAGGTGCTCATTTCCAATTACGAAATGAACTTGTCGCGCATTTGTGGAATAAAAATGGGACAGTGTAATGTATTTTGTTTTGAAGTTTGTAGTTTTATATTAAAGTTGTAATGTACTTTCTCTACTTGGTTAAAGTATGATTTACGGAATGCTTACGATTGATAACAATTTTATTCAAATAATGAAATGGCATAGAACTTAAGAACTACTGCTGACGCTAAAGATTACATCAATCCTCAAATAATGAAATGACATAATGAAATGGATACTGCTCCTTCAACCTATTAGAATAAAGTTTAATTTGCATCTTCATCTAATACCTTTTTGCCCCTAGAAGGTTAATTGTGTCTGTTGTCATCACCTTAACCAAATGCGCCTCTTCGACAGCTTTATTTCTAGTTAGCTCCCCGCTTCACGCCTCCATTGAATATCTATCTCTAGCTAACTTTTGTTCCTCTCGTGCTCTAGCTCTAGATTTATTTTCCTATTTTTTTTGCTTGCCCCTCACATTCCATGCCGCCATCATGTTTGTCGTCGTCTCAAACATCTTTTTCCCCCAAAAACCTATATTTGACTTTGCCGCTTCTTTTACCTTAAATATTTTTATCCGCCCGGTTGTACTTCCCCATAAGCATATAGTGGTGCATCCATGTCGGTAAAATCATCCGGAATTACAATATTTGGAGTGCCAGAAGTAGGTGTAGAGGGATTGGTGCTAAAAGTACCCGGGCTATCTCTAAAATTTGACTTTCTAGCGATATTGCGGCCGGGTTGCCCGATGTGATGAATTTGTGACCATTTTGGGCAATGCTCCAAAACTTTGTAAGCCTCCCCAAATATATATGGTTTTTGTTATATTTTTTTCGAATGTTTCGTATACCATACGTTCCTAGAAATCAAGTTTCAAATTCTAATGAGTACGATTTGCCTAATAAAATTAATAAAATGAGAGGAAAAAAAATTTACTTACGAAGTTGCCCGTTCTAATATCGATAAAATGTTGGCTTTTCAGGTCTTGAATTGTGCCTCTAAAATTTGAGCAATCCTTATTGAGCCTCCCCTTATACGCATTATTGACACCGTTGTATGATCGCCATATCGATTGGTCATTTTAGAATGAGTTGAATTGGTCACGCACCTTGAACCAAAATATAACGGCTTTTTGGTTGTTCGTGGTAGCAAAGTTTTGAGACACTTGAGACCAAGCGCATGCGAGATTTACAAAGTCATCGGATAACCAATTCTTAGAGTTCTTGTTTCTTTCTTTGTCATCATCAACTTTATACTCAACCTCAAATACATCCTCAACTTTAATAGGTTTCGGCGCTGTATTTCTTTTAGGCTTCGCCTTTTCACGCGTATTACTTCTCGTGAGAACCAGAGAGATTATCGGAGATAGAATTGGTGATGTATTGAGGTTTAAATCATTTAAACCCTACGATCTCTTATCGGCATGGTACTCGAACTTCTATCAGCGTGAGATGAAAAATATGGATTCACCAGTTGAGAGTACGAGCCTGTATGAGGATCAAATTGAGGGTAATATCCTTGGTTTTGGTAATGAGGGTAATATCCTTGGGTTTAAGATTAAAATTGATTGTTGTGTGATGGGAATAGTTGTCAAACATAGTGATCACGATATTATGAAAGGTAAGGCATTTGTGACGAATCAAATGCGCTAAATTACGTCAGAAATGCATTCCCTATGTTGGTTCGTATTGGAGGATTGAGAGTAGTTTTGAGAATTAGATTGGGAACTTGAGGATGGCATGGTAGTTTTGCTTGTAAGTTAAGGAGGGAGGAGAGTGTGAAAGATTAAAAGCATAGAGTGTAGAAGAGGAATGACCTTTATAGATGAAAAAACTAATAATTGAGCTACTTGGTCAACAAGTTTCCACCAGAATATAGTCATTGAGCTACTTGGTCAACAAGTTTCTGCACGAATATAGCCATTGAGCTACTTGGTTAACAAGTTTCCATAATAATATAGCCGTTGAGCTACATGGTCAACAAGTTTTCACATGAATACAGCCGTGGAGCTACTTGGTCAACATGTTTCTACATGAATATAGCCATTGAGCTACTTGGTCAACAAGTTTCTACATGAATATAGCCGTTGAGCTACTTGGTCAACAAGTTTCTATAGGAATATAGCCATTAAGCTACTTTGTCAACAAGTTTCCACATGAATATAGTCATTGAGCTACTTGGTCAGCAAGTTTCCACATGAATATAACCATTGAGCTACTTGGTCAACAAGTTTCTACATGAATATAGCCGTTGAGCTACTTGGTCAACAAGTTTCTACATGAATATAGTCGTTGAGCTTGGTCAACAAGTTTCTACTGTGTAATGGCATAATTTCATAAGCTCAAAATGATTAGGAATTAGCTATCACACCAATAAACTTGTAACAATATTCCAATGGAAAGTAAGAAATGGAAGCAGGTGTTTTTAATGTGGAAAACCTCTGAATAGGTAAAAAACCACGACCTCGTATGGAGCATTTTTGTAAAAGTATCTTTATTGCTTAAAGTGGATATCTTTATTACAAGTGATCTCTAAATATAAAATACTTTTGATCTCGTAAATATGAAGTTTGTGTAATTTTTCTGGTTCCTGTCTCTTCTAGAATTTTTCCTTTATATAGGCTTTTCCCACGGCTCTTCATCGTGTTGGAGCACATTTTCTGAATAATGCGGTTAGTGGTGGTTGACTGAATAACTAACGAGTTTGTAGGAGACATGTATCTTTGACTAGATAACATTTTCCGAGTTTAGCTCGACCCACGTTCTTGAGTAGTTCGTGAGACAGGTTGGAATTTTGACTAGAGTGTTAAGTGTAAAAAATGCGTAAGCCTGAGATAGAGGTAAATCGAGCTTTGTGAGCTCTATTATGAGTGAGATCGAGGGATAAGTCCCTACAATCGCCCCCTCGATACCGAAGTCACGAGTAGCTTTGGCTGAGAAATAATGTGTTAAAAGTTTGGAATTCGAAACGGAGTAATGATGGTGTTTGACTAGATAGAAGTTACGCTATATTGGGAAGTGATGTGTATTTAATGATGATGCGGATTTATGTGACGGTTGCGTTTGAATAGTCACGTCGATAATAAATAATGACGCTTGGGAAAATGTACATGTACAATAAATGTAGGGTTATATAAATTAAACTTGTAGCAAATCTTTGAAACAATTCCTGTTTGCGTAACTTTTTCTGAAATGGTAAAAACTCGGAGGATGGTTCTTGAAGAGAGGATTGCGTCTGAAATGCAGAGGTTGAAGTTGAAATACTTTGGTGACCATTCTTTGGAAATGTTGATAGTCTTGACAGGCGAGGAATGGTGGGCCTGTCTCCGCACTCTGAGGGAAGATAGTGTTAGGGCTTCATATACAAGGATAGGTGTATCTGCAGGGCAGATATGCTAATTTCTTATATCACCATGGATTCTAAGGTTGGGCCCTCTTCATCTCTACCAACTCTTCGGTGGTGGTGGTTATAAGAGAGGCAGTGTTGGCAGTAGAGGAGGAGGATTAGAAGTGGGAGTCTGCTGATACATTTCCTTCGTGTTTTGGCACTCAGAAGACCTTCATCTTGCTTTGTGGGGGCCAACACTGATTTTATTGCTTGCATAGTATCCATTTGACGTTCGACTGAACTTCGACAAAACTTATATGAGGGAAAATTTTGTTGTGTCTAATGTCTTCTTTGCATCAGGGTGATAAATCACTAAATCAAAAAGAACTGGAAGACATGATGCCTTGGCGCGCCTGAATGACCTGTGACTTTTAACAAATAGGGAATTCTTATTTATCTGTAAAGTACCTCGAGTTTGGTGTTAGACGAATAACATTTTGTTGTATCCCTGATGTTGATGTGGTAAAAACTTGTTATCTGTAAATCATATATAATGTTTTCGACATGAATGAAAGTTGATATTCCATAAACTGTATATAGACAAATTTTTAGAATCGAACTGAATTGTGTTGAGTATTGGGGTAAATAACTGCTTATAAGTGATGAAGCAATGTTGCAATACTACTCAAACTGAGATGAGTACATGCTGGCAACGTCGTTTTGATGTAAAAATGATTTATGTTTATAACAGGCGATGGAGAAAAATTATAGAAAATAGTATTCAAAAAAATTCAAGCTGTTATAGGTCGATAGGGATACTACTCATGTTAGTGCAAGGTCGAGTATAGTAACTAATGTGTGTACTAGTGAAAGGATAAGTTCAAATAATTTATTCCAAGATTTTAGGCTTTCTGCTACGAGATACAAGGTCAAAATCACGTGTTTGAGGGGAAAGTGTGCGAGACACGTATAAATATGGGTAGGATGGAAGAAAAATGGAGGAGAGATTAGGATGGTATGGCTCGATCTCAGAGGATCTGTCTTGCCATGGTAGGACGATTGGCTATAAAGATTGCTGAAGTACGTAAGAGGATCATTGGTTCGTTTGGTTATGATGCTGAGCTATTGGGGAGGGAATGCGAGCTCGAAGGTTAGATGTAAGGAGTAGAGAGCTGGAGTATGCTCGTTATTTCTATGAGGTGTACTTTCGTATAATGGTAAGAGATTTGGTAGATCGAGAGAAGTTAGTTGGTTTGATTGCTGAAGTTGAGATCAAATTCGAAGATCTGAGGACCAACGAATAATGTGATTGGATGATATTTGTATAGGTTACTAAGGTTGTGATGGATGTTGTGTAAAGCGTTTCTCATGAATAATATAATTATTTTAAATGTAACAGAAATAATATAAGTCAAACGAATCCTCTATGGGGGCGAATTTGCTTTGAGACTGTTTTAGCAAATATTTTGAATAATTTTGAAATTTTGCACAGTTTAAAAAATGACGTCAATCACTATAAGTATAATAAACAAGGACAGAGAAACAAAAATATAAAAATGCAGAAGCTTCTAGTTTTGTTTTGCATTCAAAAGGAAATTGAACTCGGAAATCGTACAGAGTGAGTCATCATGAGTGTGGGAAGGTCAGGAAATATATGGAAATAGGGAGAAAAAATATGTTAAAAAATGAGGGGAGTTGTAATGATGGAAATGTGGTTTTATTGAAAAGGTAAAAGGCGCCTGACATGGAGAGTGGAAAGGACGCTTCGGTTCTGGAATCGAGGACGGTTCATGCGAGGAGTAATAAATGTCAGCCGCTTGAGAAAGAAAGGATAAATAGTGCGTCTTCATCTCCAATTAAACGTTTTACAACTTCTAAAAATTTGGAGAGCACATAGAGAGAGAGACAAAAGATCAAGGGATTTGATAACGAGTTATCCAAAGGTGATAAACAGATGAAGAGGGTAAAGGATTCTGGATCTCATAGGTGGCTATATAGCAGTGTTGTGAGGAAAAAGCTTGACCCAATTGCCAATTCTCATTCGGATACTGAAGGTTAGAAGAGATGTATGCAATATATGTTGTCGTATATATATGTTAATGATATATGTTATACATAAACGACTGATCAGAGATATATGTTGAATATATATATAGATACATAGATAGAAGAATGATAAATACCTTAACCTGTATGTAGGTCTAGTGTGAAAGGCATCTGTGTAGGTCAAAAATGTGCCTATAGAAATTGTTTTAAGATGGGTAGTTTGTCATTTAATGAGGTATCGACCTCTGGTCGGACAAATGAGTCTGAAAATGAAGGGGAAGTAGGATTGGAATAATTCATGGGTTTCCCTGGTCAATTGATATCTTATCCTCCTAGTTCTCATTCCTTTAGAGAGTTTTGTAAAGCCAAGGCGGCTGTAGGAGGGAAATGGGGCAATTGTGCAGAGTTTGTCGGTAGGCAGTTTAGGGGCTGCACGGTAGCGGAGGGGGAAGAGTATTTTTATCTGCTGGCAGATTTGGAAGTAGAAAAATGAGATAGGGGTATAGATGAATCGATCTCGTTAGAATATTTTTATGGGGATGTTCGGAGTAACCACTCAGAGGGCTTTTTGTGTTACCTATCTCAATAAGAGTGTGGGTTGAGCCTTCCCCTCACCAATTTGGCAAAGGGGATTATGAATGCAATTAGGGCATGTCTTATTCAATTGAATGGGAATATGTAGGAGGTAATAACCGTGTGTGACCATCTGAATGCAAAATGGGAAAATGAGGAAAAAGTGAGGAGGATAACCCATGGGGACGTTTTGCAGTTTTATAGGGTAAAGAATTTTAATGCCAGTGGAGGGTCATATTTTAGTGTGAGCACAACTCGACGTCGCTTTTTCAATCTGAATTCAGCAGGTCGAACCTGAAATGACAACATCATATGGGTGAAGGGTAATTATCTTTTAAGAGATGATGAAGAACCTTTGGACCTTCGATAAAGAACTATAAAGCAAAGTTAGTATAGACATGCATAGATAAAATTATTATTACGTTTCACTGACAACTGTAGTTAATAGTAATAATGTTGTTATTGCAGGTATGAAGTCTGAAGTGGAGAAAAATGAATCTATGTTGGACAAAGTTTTGGAGGAGGAGACTGAACTCAAACTTGTGTTGGAGGGACTCGGCCTGAGCAGAAAGAAGAGGGTTGATAGTAAGTCGAACAAGGTTTGAAAAGCTCAGTCTACCAGGTCGATGGCGGGTGTTGATGAAGGAAAAAACAAGTGGTGAGGAGGCTCGAACAAATTTTCCAAGACTCCGAGAACTGGCAGGTTGGCTCAGCCGAATCCGGTCAAGCCAAGCAAAATAGCTCTAAAATATCTAAAGAAACAGATACTAAAGGCTCTCCCATCCTCTGGTACCACTGAAAGTGGTGAGGTCACGAAAGATAAGAGGAGGAGGGTCGAACCCTCGGGGGAGTCAAGAGAGAAGGTCGTCGAGGGGCGATCTGCTACGGTGGACGACCTTAAAGAGGTTGAGAAAAGGGCCAGGTTGGCGGTTCTCCACGGAGAGGAAGACACGAGCAAGATGGTAAGTTTATATTATCAGAAGGAACGGCTTAATACGCTTCGAGCTAATCGCTGAGATCGATGTAATTTTTGCAGGTTGCTCGTCTTGTTAAGGGGATATGGCTCGGTATAGAGGAAGAAAAAAGCGATCTGAAGAAGGCAAATGTCAAGCTGGAAAATGAATTAGCTCGATCCAGGACAAACGCTTTGAAGGAAGTTAGGCAGCTAAAGGCATCTCATGCCGTGGCGATTGGTCAGCTGAAGGTGGAGACAAAAGCCAATTTTGACGAGGTAGTTGAGGAGCATGATAGACTAGGGCGTCATTTGATGGTGAAGGACTATTTTGAGGAGGAGGTAGATGCCATTAAGGCTGACACTTATACTGAGGAGGAAGATGAGGTGAAAGTAGAAGCGGTGGGGATGATGGACGGTCTAGATGGTGTTTCCCGCCAGACGGTGCTCGACAATCAAAGGGATGACGCCGAGATCCCAGATGGTAGTAGTGATAATGTAGGGTAGACACGTGTGTTGGTATAAATATTTATAAGTTGTTTGAACTGTGTGTGGGGAAGAAACTTCTGTAGACTGACTTTGTTCTATAAACCATTTGTAGGCAATTAGAGAGATGAGTCTCAAAATAAAAGATCAAGAGTCGGGGCTTGTCAAGGAAAGAGAGACCTCTAAAGCCTTGTTGTCTATGAAAGCGGAGCTGCAGGTTAGATCGGGATAGGTCTATCGACCTCTATGTTATACCAACGTTAAGTTATCAAGTAAATAGGATATAGATGCATGGTAAAAATCCAACGCTTTTAATATAGAGTAGCATATCGAAAGTATGTACCTTATACGCCGAAAGAAGACTCATGAAGCGTTCATCTTAGAATGAACTCCAAACTTTTAATCTAAAAGTATTTAGAAGTAGATGTTTATAAATCACAGTCTCTTTAGAAATGTAGTATGTATATATATTCAAAGGCTTTCCTGAATCAAACTATCCTAAAAATTACTATATTTCCCAGGTCAAATTAGATTCATCTCACTCTCGTGAGGATGATGAACTTATGTGTAATTGGAAATTTGCAGAGCAGTTCGATAGGATGAAGGAGGCATGTTTAGAACTTATGCTGGCATTCCCTTAAATTCCTCTTCATCAATACTAAACATGCCTATTCAGGGGCATGTTTAGAATGAAATGCGAATTTGTGGGAATGCCAGCATAAGTTGGATACTATTCTGATCAGGGAAAAAGTTATGGAAGGGGAGATCAAAGCAAAGGAATCGCTGATGAAGAGGAAAGAAGAATTATTGAAAGATATTCCGCCTAGGGAAGAGTTGAACGCAGAAATTCAGAGACATCGTGCTCGGGTAGAGTCATATTCATTCATCACACGAACCTTGCTGAATCAGCGATATATATAAAAAAGTTAGAAGAAAATGTAATCTATCATGCAAAGGTTGATGCGGAAATGACTGAACAGAAGAATGAGTACGCTAGGTTAGAGTCACGCCTCGAGAAAGTGAGAGTGAGAATTACAATAATGGTCATACCTGATGTATCACGCTCTGACCTGTTAAAGGTGATTGTTACATATTTTGTAGAGGAAGTAAAAAGACTTGAATCAGAACGAGATACCTTGTTCAAAACTCTGTCGGATAAGGGACACATTTGTGGAGCTAAGATAGATCGAGGAAACTGTCTGGGCATCATGGAGACCCAACTGGGCCCTCGAAATGCTGAATCGATAGAATCGGGTAGAGCTGTTGTGATCCACAAACTGAAAGTTTGACCTCTTAATGTAGGGGGAAGCACTGCTGACTCTTCACCAGCAGAAAAGAAACCCTTGTAATATGAATTTGACCTAAAACTAAATAGTATCGTCACAGACACATTAAAATAGATGAAAGCTAGTATGACCATTGCCTTATCTTGTGTTTGGTAGTCTTTGATATAAAACAAATTTTTACATTCGTTTTAATCGCAAAAATGGGTTAAGTTAAACCAAGTTGAAACGTGATTTGAACTATAGAAATGTCGCAGAGATATTGAATGAGATGAAAGCAAGTATAACCTTTGCCTTATCTTATGCCTGGTAGAGTCTTTGATGTGAAACAAGTTTTAACACTTGCTACAATCGCAGAGATGTAATAGAGTCAGCCAAACCAAGCGATATCCTTGATCTAGCCTGTATAAATGATCCAAACAGGTTGAAAAAAATAAAGACTAGTATTAACTTTGCCTTATCTCTTGTTTGGTAGAGTCTTTGATATGAAATAAGTTTCTACACATGCTATAACCGCAGAGATGTAATAGAGTTAGCCAAACCAAGTGATATCCTTGATCTAGCCGATATAAATAATCTAAACAAGTTGAAAAAGATGAAGACTAGTATTACCTTTGCCTTATCTCTTGTCTGGTAGAGTCTTTGATATGAAATAAGATTTTACACTTGTTACAATCGCAGAGATGCAGTAAAAGAAGCCAAATCAAGTGATATCCTTGATCTAACTGGGATAAGATTGATTGAAAGCTAGTATTACCTATGTTTTAATCAGTAGAATGTGGTCGAATATTCGTGAAGAGAATGATATTGTTCAAAAAAAAACTTTCATTGATAAGTTCAGAATATATATTGGATGGAGATGAGAATCTCACTTTTGGAATTGAAAAATAAAAAGAAAACAATGGAAATGGAGTTGTAAGACGCCTAACGGT
This sequence comes from Kingdonia uniflora, assembly GCA_014058105.1. Taxonomy (NCBI): domain Eukaryota; kingdom Viridiplantae; phylum Streptophyta; class Magnoliopsida; order Ranunculales; family Circaeasteraceae; genus Kingdonia; species Kingdonia uniflora. The sequence goes on along the minus strand of JACGCM010000868.1, from coordinate 479,398 downwards.
AGTACCGTTTCAGTTGCCTAGTATTCCAAGGATTTGAAATGGGGACCCCCTCATCTATCATGAGATAGTATGATCCCAGGCCTGAGAGACCTGTGACAATGAATGGACCCGGACCCTCCCAATTGTCGGTTAATTTTCTAACGTGAGGCACTTTGCGATGTTGAGGAATTTCTCTGAAGACAAGATCATTGATTTGGAAAATACAGTTCCTAACTCGGTTATTATACGATCTGGCAAGCAAATGATAATATCGACCTAGGTTAGCGGTGGCACATTCCCTGGTCTCATCTATCATATTGAGGTTTCAAGCCAATTCGAACTCATTTTCCTCATCAGTAAGCTCATGATCACATACTGGATGATGATATTTAGAAGGACTGACAGCCCCAGTGCCATAAGCAAGGAGGAATTGGGTACACCCAGTGGATTGTCGGGAAGTGGCTAGATAGGCCCACAGGACGTGAGGTAGTTCGCGAACCCAATTTCCTTTTTTCTATGAGTGAAGCTGTTTTTTTAGTCCATCCACGATGGTCTTGTTGGTGATTTAGGCTTGGCCATTGCCTTGAGGGTAGTATGGATTTGATGGAGAGTGGATGATATTATGGTGGTTTAGGAAGGTTACGACCTTATCTCCCATAAATTGGGGCCCATTATTGATACAAATTAGGTGAGGGTACCCGAACCGAGTGATTATGTGGTTCCAAATAAATGAGATGACCTCTTCTTCTTTGGTTTAATACAGTGAAATTGCCTCTACCCATTTTGTAAAGTAATCGGTAGCTGCGAGTAGGTGACGGCGATTACTTGGAGAGTTAGAGAATTCATCGACGAGGTCTAGCGCCCATCTTTTGAATGGCCAAAAAACATTGCTTGCATGGAGTTTAAGCGCAGGGGCGCATATCATATGTCCATGTCTCTGGCAGGTGTCGCACCTGCGGGAATACTCTTCTTCTTTCTTGCGCATGCCGGGCCAGAATACTCCTTGAGTTATAGCTCTGTTCGCAAATGATCTACCTGCAGCGTGGGAGCCACAAGTTCCTTCATGTAGTTGGCGGAGCAGTTCGTCTGCTTTTGACTTGGAGATGCACTTGAGGTAAGGAATGGAAAGGCGGTAAAGCATACCATTTTGAGTAATGTAACGCTTCGACTTGTTGATCAACTGTTGACACTCTTTTGGATCTGCCGGGAGTGGTCCATTACAATTGTTGTCAACACCGAGGTAGGCTAAGATAGGCTTTCGCCAATCATCGTCTCCCCCCTTATCCTCCTCAGTGTTGATCGTGTATACAGATATGCGATCAATGTTGGGGGTTGAAATGATTTTGATTTGGAGACATCAAGCTTCCGTACCCAAGACCCCAGCAAGATATGCCAAGGAATCGGTGTGTCTGTTTTCACCTCGAGGAATATATTCAAGAGTTGCTTTCGCAAACTTACTCATCTTATCTACAACGAGGGTTGCGTATTTGATCATCTTCCCGTTCTTCTTGTATTGCTCGGAATAATGATAAATGATGAGTAATGAATCTGTATAAACTGAGAGTTCGGGAACATCGAGCTCAAGTGCGAGGTTGAGTCCGTGAATGAGAGCTTCATACTCGGTAACATTATTTGAGGCTTAAAAATCCAAGCGGATTGATTTCTCAATTCTGCCATTAGATGGGGTAATCAAAACTATCCGGATCCCTGACCCTGCGGGTCCTGCTGATCCATCTGTGAAAAGCCTCCACCCTGACGTAGTGATCCAGTCAGCTCGTTCGTTAAATGGCTTGGGGGTTAGATTCTCCGGCATATCTTCGGTAAGGTCTGGGTCGTGCTTCTCCCACTCGAGATCCTCCACTGGAAAATCCGCGAGAAAATTGGCAATGGCCTGACCCTTTTCGAAATGATGTTGTTCGAACTTGATATCATGTTCTACCAAACTGACTGGCCACTGTTGCACTCTTCGTGACTAATTGAGTTAATAATAGTAATATGAGCTCTCAAATCATTTCAACCCTCTTGAAAGCGATTATCATGTTCATTATGGTCATCATTACTGTCATCCCACGTAACAGTAATGTTCATAGCCTTGTGGTTGTTATTAGAACTCTTAGTGGGACAACTATGAGCATAGTGACCATACTCGTGACACCTATAATATTCAACTTTACTTAAGTCTTGTTCAGAATTAATCTGTTGGCTTATAACAACAATAATCACATTTTTTCACATTTTTTCACAGTAATGAAGTGGCTTATAATTCACATTTTTTCCTTGTTTCTTAAATTGCCGTTTTTTCAAGAGTTTTTTAAACTGTTGGCTTATAACAACAATCTGTGAATCAACGCCCAATTCATCATGATCATCAGAGACGCATATGCTGTCAACTTCTCTGGTTCCCTGAGAAGTCAAAGAGTTGGAAGAAGACTTAAAAGCCACACTCATATTCTTATTAGGGATTTCATTTCCATCTTGATTTCAAATGTTTGTAATTTTCTAGAAAGTGTGTCAGGTTTCATGGTTTTGAGGTTTTGACAATCCTCTATGGTATCACGTCTGGAACTAAAACTCTTAGGAAGTGATCTTAAAATTTAATGAACTATTTGAACATTGGTGTATCCAGCTCCTAAAGAGGAACTGTTGTTGACAATGTTACTCAGTCTGGCATAAAACTCACTGAACGGTTCATCCTCACTCATCCAGATGTTTTCAAATTAAGAGGTGAGCATTTGCAGTTTACTTTCTTTAACCGTGTCATCACCTTCGTGAGAGCGCATTAAGATGTCCCAAGCTTATTTCGAAGTGGTACACGCAGAGATGTACTTATACTCGCTTTGGCTCAAGGCATTAAAGATAGCATTAAGACCTTTAGAATTATACCCAGATATTTATTTTTCCTCCTTACTCCATTGATTTCTAAGTTTAGGAATCTCTACAGCTGTTGTTGGCTCGCCCCGCATTACAGTCGGGGGCACCCATCCATCCTCAATGGCAATCCATACATCTTCTCCCATGGATTCCAAGAAGGCAATCATTCGAACCTTCCAGTAGGGAAAGTTCGTGCAATCAAAGAGTGGTGGATGATTTATAGAATCTCCAAATTTTTTAGAATTCATTTAATTTAAACAAGCACTTACCAAGATCACCGCTCATGATATGAAGCCTATAAACAATTCTGCTCTGATACCAATTGAAATTCTTTGAGCTCGTATTTAATGTATTTTAAGAAATAGGTCAGACCTATTTTTATCAATCAATGATCTAGATTTAAACTGAAGCAATCAATGGTAAAGAGAAGGAATTAAATGATACAAGCAATTGTTCACCATGTGGAAATTTCTTACTCAGGAGAAAAACTACAGGTCGTTGTCGAAGAACACGAAAACAAAAAATCTACTAATCACAATAGTTGAAATCTAAATTATACTTACAGGCTCGATAACCTCGTATTGTGATTATCCATCTTCTGATCCAGGCATCACGCTCTGTCACTTTCATTCACGCAAAGACTCTCATTCGTTCTCGCAATAACTGTCCTTCATTCTCTCGATGACTCTCCTTGAACTCACAACAAGGAACACCCTTCTTGAATTACTCTAGAATAATATGTGGGAAGTAGGACAAACTAACTCAGCATCAACTTTAAGGATTTTAGGTTTTTGATCAATGTCAAATGTCTCTCTAATAAAGAATATTGAGCTCTTTCAAAATAAACTTTGAGAAAAAATGAGAGAGAGGAAAAACAAACAAAGTTTGGTTAAATAATATTTTAGTTTTTACTGAGACTCGTTCGAACGAAACCCAATGTCGTTTGAACGAGATGCCCAAATAAGCCTTATAAAAGAATGCAGTTAAAAACTCAATTTTTCCAGAATTCGTATAATTTGTTTGAACGCGACCCAAGGTCGTTCGAACAGTATGCCCAAATAAGTTTTTGGCTCCCTTTATCAGAGTTTTACTTACGAACTTATCTTCTTGGTCGTTGGTTGATAGATGACTTGTACAACGGTCTTCATTCTTTCACTGTCTTCGAATGAGATAACCACGAGACTCCACATACACGAAATGAGACAAACCAAAACCTTTCGCAATCCTACGTAAGGGAGGCAGGGTCAGTGTTTATGTCAATACTCTTTATGCAAATATTCAAAACACTTACGTAATATTACATTTTTGAGTTCAGAAGAATAGTAATACTTACTTGAGTGATTTGGCTAACTGAACAAAATTTGATTGAGTTTTCGTACAGATTCATGTCATAAGTGAAACAAATATGATTTTTTTTATACTGAAAGTTATGAGATGGCAAAGTTTTGCCTTCTAGCCCTGGAATATTGCTTGCGATATCCTTGAACAAGCCCCCAACAAAATGGATGCAACCGAATATAATGCCATCCTTTCTAACATGTAATTACAACTAATATTGAGGACCTCTTGAAGATAGAATGACTCAAGGCTAGGAAGTTGTCATTAGAATAGCAACCGCTATAAGAATGCAATAACCAAGATTTACCTGGAGCCTTTTCTATTCCATAGTATTCCAAGCAAGACGAGATTCTCTGACTAATAATATTCGCTAATTATAATATCAAGGACTACAGTGAACCGAAGTATTACCCCTTATACCGTAGATGTTTTGGCATACCATATGCTTACTTTTATGGTGAGAGATGATGAATGTGGGATGAGGAAAACTAATTTTGACACGTCCTTAATCCCTTGTTTGAGGAAAACGAATTTGTGTGCTTTCATCGGAGAGTATAAACCCCATGTTAGCATCTCATCTATTTATTCATGATGTTGCACCTTTCTTTCTATTTTTGTGTAAAGCAGAAAAAATCATGTTGAATCCATTTAACAAATAATTACTCCGATAAGACAAATTCTAGTTCTATTTTTGCATATATTGCTAACGGAAATTATGAGAATAAATACTAGTTTTTGCCATCTTTGTAAAATCGATACTTTGGCAAGCCTCTTCCAAAATCGATGCTAAAATTGACAAATCGATAATGGTCCCACCTACTACCCCCTAGCTGCCACTCTATTCTCAAACATTAAATGTTGATGGGTAGTCTAATCTGCTATAGTAATAATACTACCTACTTACAAAGATTACTAAACAAATGATAAAGTTATACCAAAACAATTACAAAGATATACACATCAAATGACAAAGTTCTCGCATAACAAATGATAAATAATGCCAAAACAAATGAGAAACTATCCCACTGGAGTTGTTGAGTAGTCTAATCTGCACAGTAATCAGAACAGTAATAAGTGGGAAGATTCCCCCATAATACACTACTAACCTTAAAAATCAAAGCTTCTTCTTCTTATTCATCTTCTTCTTCAGCAACAAAGCTTCTACAAAAATTAAAGCATATTCTACTTGATGTACTGTTTGTCTCCTTCATGTGCCAAGTCTTTCAACTATCATTCTGCATTTGCTAAAGTCCTCACACAGAGGTCATTGGGAGGAAAAGATCGTTGCTATCATATGTTATTTTCGTTGCCAAAGACCGTTGTTATCCTTCTCTCCGACCGTTAAAATAATTATTTCAGTAAATATTATTTTTAACTTTGTATCCATCATCTCTAACTGTGTATCCGCATCATGATTTGTCCCATTTATCTTAAGAAAAGATGTTATGCATGATGATACAATTCATACATAATTATTTTTCTTCGAATTTTTAATCATCTGTCTTCTGCTACTATATCACCGAAATTATTCATTGATATCATTAATTTTGGTATTCCTATCATTTCTTTGAGGGATTGCTGAAGTTCAATTTTATATTATTTTTCTCATTTGTTTTTTGGTACTTTATCACCGGAATTGTTTATTTATATCATTTGATTTAGGAATGAATGGAGTTCAGCTTTATATCATTGTTCATTTTGGTGGGGATATCGTACGTCCAAAGATTGGATCAATCGTTTTTTATGTTGGAGGAAGTACAAAACTTACCTCACTAAGAGCGCACTCGTCATACGAAGATCTCGTTATACTCCATGAAGAAACAAGCAAAATCCGTCGTGAGGACTGTAAGCTGTACAACTTCGTCCATGGTTGTGCATGCGCAATTTCATCAGCCCAAGAGTTTACCGTAATGATCAATATGCATAAAACCAATCCCCGCACACCCTTCCACATATGGATTGTTAATAACCTTAGAGTACCTTTCCAGAACTCCTAGAACTTTATTTCTGATTTCTGTTCTTCAGGTAAAGGGTTGTCCACCACCAAAGATACTGGTTCAGGTAGAGGCTTGTCCACCACCAAAGTAGGGGGACCTTTACGGCATAACTCATTTCCTAACCCTGAACCTAAATACAGAGGTTACCCTGAAACAAATGGCAAAGGGCTTGATCCTTCAGGTTTGAACCTTTTGTGGATGATGAAAATAATTCTTTCGAAACTATCCGTATTGATATTCCTCCCTCAAATGAACCTAGTATTCCTCAATCAAATGTTCATCTCTCAAATAAACCTGTGTTAACTAATATTCCTCAATCAAATGAACCTTTTCAAGCAATCCCATTAATGTTCCCCTCTCAAATGAACCTTCTATTCCTCAATAATGTATTCATCTATCAAATGAACCTTTTCAAACAATCCCATTAATGTTCCACTCTCAAATGAACCTTCTATTCCTCAATAATGTATTCATCTATCAAATGAACCTGTGTTAACTAATAATCCTCCTTCAAATGAACCTATGTTAACTAATGTTCCTCTTTCAATTGAACCTGAACCTATCATTGATCAAGCTGAAACTTCAGGTAAGTTTGTAGAATTTTCCATTTGTCTGTTGTGTTTTATCATTTCTTATTCAATTTCTATCATGCTAATTTGAATATTTCTCATTTGTTTAGCTGAGTTTCGGTTTCAGCTACAGCCCGAACAGGTGAAAGATCTCCTGGATTTTCGGTTTAAATATGCCGCGTACACGGAGGATCCCTAATACTTTAGTAAAGAGTTTAACATTAGTGATCTATATCGAGATAGGATTGAACTCAAGAATCACATAAGAGCTTATGCAGCTGTAAACAAGTTCAATCTCGAACACGCTCTGAGTAACGAATATAAAATCGTGGCACGTTGCAAAGGTCATAAATGCTCTTGGCAGATTTATGCGACGAGGTTGGTCGGTTCTGCCATATTTAGAGTAAGTACTTATTGTTTTGTGCACACTTGCATCCGAGTAGAAAACTGAAGGTGGGAACGCGTATAAGGCAGTGTCCAGTAGATGGGTTGCTTCTATAATCAAGCAAAAACTGCAAAAATACCCAAACTACAAACCTTCTGGAATTATTGATAATATGCAAATTCACCACAATATTGATGTAACATACAATTTTGCCTAGCGTGCGAAAGAAAAAGCCCACGCTGAGGTATCATCACTTTATATGTCATTTGTTCTCCCATAAAAGTTATTTGTACAACCTTGTTTATCATTTATTCTCATATGTACTTGCCATACAAGTCATTTGTAAAACACTCTGTCATTTGTACTTGCCATATAAGTCATTTGTAAAATACTGTTTATCATTTGTCTGCTCCACAATTCCATTTGATCTACATAATTATTTCAGATGCGAGGCAACTTTCAGCACGCATAGCAACTACTTATGAGCTACTTTGCAGAAGTGAGGCTGGCTGACCTGGATTTTGTATTTGACATACAAACTACAAGTTCTAAGGATAAGAGATTCACAAGGTGTTTTTTGTGTTTTAGTCCCCAAAAAAAACCTAATAAACTATTGAGGCCAGTTGTTGTGATTGACAAAACTATTTTTAAAAGGGAGATATCGTGGGACTCTACTAACAGCCATCGCCATTGACCCAAGTAATCACATTTTTCCATCGATACAGACTCGGAGACCACTGAAAGTTGGACATACTTCCTGGAGATGTTTGGGTCTAATTTTCACAGTTATGACACTAGATTCGTCGCCATCTCTGGCAGAAACCCCGAAATTATTAATGTTGTACCCAAGGTATTTCCATTTGCAATACATACATTTTGCGCCTTCCACATATCTAACAACATTAAAACTACCCTCGAAAGCATGAGGGTCGCATTTAGGATGGCAGCAGAGGCCCTAACCAGCATTGATTTCGATAAACACATGAATGCTATCCGGAATACAAATCCAGTGGGTCTCCAATACATACTAGGTATTCCCAAGGAAACATGGTCTAATTTATACATTCAAATGAGTAGGTAGATACGTTGTCACACTGTATTGCTAAACTAATCATTTGTTATATGAACAATAGTCATTGTAACTCCATTTACATTCTAATTTGTCATTTTTTTGCCATTATTTCTCATGATTTCTTTATCATTCCTTTTACAGTTGTATGATCTCATTTGTCATCAGTATACGCTTATTTGGCATTTTGCTTCTATGGTTTGCCATTTTTTCAGATACAGAGTCGCTTACACAAATCATGTCGAGAGTTGGAATAACGTTATTTTGAAAGTAAGATATCTCTCTATCCTTGTGTTTATTGAGGAATTACATAGAATCTGTTCGGAAATGTCTTACACGTATAGGGAGGAAGCAGAGAAGAGTCAAGCTCGCTTAACGCCATGGGCTACAGATCACTATGAGAGCAGAAAGTTATTGCAAATTCACTAACCTGCAAGGTTTGTACATCACGTCACAATTTTCAGATGGATAGTTATGGCAGAACCAATTCTGTAAATATTAAAGATGGTACTTGCTCTTGTCGTTGGTGGCAAACGATGGGTATACCTTGTGAACACGGAGTACGCGCTCAGGGTCTTGCTAATGTTGATCCAACTACATGTATCCCTGAGTACTACACAAATAATACATACAAGGCTGTTTATGAACCTATATGGATTCCTATAAGAGGAATTGAGTAGTGGAAAATTTTAAAAATTGATCGACGTGTTCGTGCTCATATTCTAACAGTTCGCGCTGATCGTCCTCGCACGGAAAGGATGAGAAGGGAAAAATTACCCGGTCTTGTTACCAAACTAAGATTTTGCAGTAGGTGTCAAAAAAATAGACACAATCGTCGTTCTTGTAAGCTTCTGCCAATCCCATCCGATGACAATACATGTCCGACAATGGCACCGTCTTTTATGATGAGTACTAAGCCACCTGTCATCCCAGATAAAGATGTTGCAATCAGTTTGCAATAATGATTTTGGGTACTCCATGTATCATTTGTTTGGTTGATCTTTATCGTCAGTGCTAGAAAATTCATCATTTGTCTAAATGTAATTGTCATTTATTAAAAAACAAATTATCATTTGTCTTTCAACATTGTATAATTATTTAGCATTGAACTGCCATTTGTACACATAGAATATATTATTAGTTTGTTTGTATGATCTCATTGTTTTCTTATGAAGTATCATTTATGTATAAATACTTTCTTATTTGTTTGTTTACATGATATCATTGTTTTATTAACAACTGTCATTTGTTCTCAAAGAATTTCTCATTGTCTGTTGAATTTTTATCTTCAGCTTTGTTAAGTTCATCATTAAACTTGACCCCCCTATATCATCATTATTTTCTTATAGAACTGTGATTGTTTTATTTGCCACATACCAAACGGAGATCACTACTTAACAGCAATAAGCAAACGAAATTACACCAAACAAAACATATTTTCATTCATATAAAGGCAAAGTACTAGTTACCATAAAAAACGAACAAACTAAATACCAAAAAAACAAATGTTCACAACTCCTCCTGATCACATTCCGCGCATTCCAGATCGTGCTCCAAAGCCTGGATCTTCTGCTTGAGTCAATTAATCTTAGAAGCTGACTCCTCGCATAGTTTCTTGTGCTCATCCCCGTCCAACTTTATGCCGCAGAGCTGATTTTCCAAGAAGCAGATATGGAACTTGAACTCTTCAAAATGTTGATCTCTCTTTGCTATAGTTTGATGCAGTTCATCCTGGATATGATTGAACACTCCTAATTTCTCCCTGAAGTCTTCGTAATGCTCTTTCAACATTTGTGCTTTCTCACCAGAGACATCCTTCTCCATTAGGTATAATCAATTCATTTTGTAGAGACGTTGATCACGCTAATCTTCCTGCATCCCTACCGACTCAAACCAATCGTATAGAGTGTTTGAAGAGACATGGCTAACTCGAGTAGAGTGCGACATTTTTCTTCAGAAGTTGAAAAAAATATAGGGTTTAGGGTTTGAATAGTTGATGAGTTGAAAATAGTTTATTTGAACTTAAAACTTTTATAAGGGGAGTTGAATGCATTGGGAAGAATAGAGAATAAGGTAAAAGTTATTATTACTTGGTTCGACGACGTCGTTTCTTGTTCTACACGTAAGTAATATGAGTATTTAAACTGAGTCGTCTAATAAATTATCATTACTTGTCACATTAATTTTTCATATGTTGAAGATAATTTTGTATTTGTTGTGAAGCTATATATCATTTTATCTTTCCAGACCTCTCATTGTTTAGCCATAATATATCATTTCTCTGTTCAAATGTTATCACCCGTTTTGTAAGTTTAACATTTATCTACCATTGTTGACGGAGTCTTTATCATTGGCTTGGTTCCCTTATATCATTTATATCTGATGGATCTTCCCTAGTGAAAAACTGAAACGAAAAAAAAGAAATGTTCATACAAGAGAAACATCCGAACAATAATAACAAAAAAAAAACAATAAACAACCCAAATGTTTACAGCTCCTCACTTAAGGAATTATGATCACGTTCCATAGCCATGATCTTCTGCTCGAGACAGCTAATTTTACAGGCTGACTCCTCCCATAATTTCTTGTGCTCATCACGGTCTAACTTTAGGGTGCAGAGCTGATCTTCAAGAAGCGGATATGAAACTTGAACCCTTCAGAACGCTCTCTTTTCCTTTTTATAATTTTATCTAGTTATTTATTCATTTCATCGAGTTCTCCTAATTTCTCCTTGAACTCTTCGTAATGTTCTTTCAGCAGTTGTGCCTTCTCACTGGTGACATCCTTCTCCATTTGGCAAATTTTATTCAACCTGAATAGACGTTTGTCAACCTGATCTTCCTCGATCCCTACCGCCTCAAACCAATCTTGAGGGGTACTGAAAGAGGCACGACTAAATCGAGGTGAGTGTGAGTACAACATTTTTGAGTAGTTTTAAAGAGTTGAGGGTTAGAGCTTTATTTTAGGGTTTTTGTTTTTCTTTTTTATACTTGAGAAAATTAGGACTTTGAATCACGCGTGACAGGGTTTAGGGCTTAGTGTTTAGAGTGGCGGGAACCAGGTGAATGTTTTGGTTAGATAACTTGTTGAAAACGTAATCAAAGTTCACTTTAAGAATGACTTGTCAAATCTTCTGTAAAGGCAAGAATTTGCTAGCTTTAAAGACGGAGATATAGCATTTGTGGTGACCAAGGGTATCATCATCATGTGCTAATTTCTACTTCTTTATAAATAGCTTGTCATAACCTTATACTACATAACCTGTACACTTGCTTCCAATTCTCAAGCATTACATATTTCCCTGCCAACGATGCATTCCCTTATTTGCTGGTGCGGTAAAAATTGTGATCTTCGTCCCTCACGTACAAGCCCCAACCCTAACCGCAGGTTCTGTCAATGCGCTCGCAAAATTGGTTGGTGTGGCATATGGGCGTGGGTAGGAGATTCTCTAAACCACCCGGTAGGAGATTCTACCATTACCCACAATACCATTGTCAGTTCAAAACTTGGTTTCGTGAATCCTCTACGCCTGATGATTGTAAAAGGCCCCAGTCATCAACGGCGGAAGACATTACAAATTCTGGCCAAGGGAATAATAAGAACCTTGACACTATTATATCTGAAACTTAAGCTCAACTCGGAGGTCAGAACGGAGATGCTACAAGATTTTTTGTCCAAGTTAAAATCTCTATATCTTAACAAGTAGAGAAATATGTTGGAGTGAAGTGTAATATGCCTTATCTTTAGTGATGTTAGATTCTGGCAATAAAATGTTAAGCTCCTAAGGATCAAATGCTAACTATTGTATAACAAATGACAGAATTTTAATAATACAATGTAATTTATGGATTGTAAATGACAAAGACCAAAAAATAAGTGACAAATTATTTGTTGTTGGATGACATATATTTTATTAAATAACAAATACTTTTCCAATGTTCCTTCATCATTTCTAATGGGTTTCGTCAGCATTAAATACTACTGTCTACTGTGTTGAACTAAATCTGACATGTGGATTTGACTCAGCATTAAATACTGATATGGTTTAATTGGCAAGTACTTCTTTATTCCTTATATTCTTATTCGGAAAGTACACCGTGAAGAATATGGTGACCACCAGACGTCAAGCGTACGAGGCTAGGGTTTTTGCCAAGATATAAGAGTTGCGGCTTCGATACTTTGGGACCCAGTCCCTTGAACTTCCTACTCTCATTCCAGTGCATCCTACCTTCCATGGGATGGCGTATGAACAGGTGGAAGAGGCGGATGACAATTATTATCAAATGCAGTGCTTTCACTATATGGTAACGTCAGAGTAGGGGAGGAGAATTGGTCTGCTTCTTTTGGCAGAGGATACTGTTACTGCAGCGGATGAAGGAGCTGGTATGCGTTCGATGATGTCTAGCTGGTACCCTAAGTAGGATTTGAGAAAGAGATGATATAATGGTGGGGGTTACGGAGGAGGAGACGGTGGTGGTGGTTGGGGAGACCGGCCACCGCCACCACCTCCGAGTACATAAACTGATGTAAATTGATATAATGTAAATTTAAAGTTGTATAATATTCGAGCTAATGAAAGTTTCTTACTTTTTTGTGCCCAATAAGTTATGGGAAGGTACCCTAAGTTATACACAATTAATATCAATAATTTATATAATCTTTCTCATTTGTAATTCCTTCTTTATCATTCATACAGTACATATTTGTTAGAATGGCTAGTCTATATAGTTGGATTGTAATTAATTTTTCATTTATTATTTATGATTTGGCATTTGTGATCATAGAATTGTCATTTGTTAAATATTATTTGGCATTTGTTATTAAAATTTGTATTGTCATTTGTTTTAAGAGATTTATTCTCTGTAAGTTGTCATTTGTAAATTATGATCTGACTTTTCTATACAAATTTTTTTATTTGTTATAAATGATTTGGCTATGTGTCTAGAGTAGTTACTAGGGGAAGATAGGGAAATACGCATCGATTAAGGTTTGTGAGATTGAAACCCCAAGTCTTAACACTCCAACCTCTCCATCTTCTTCCATCATTTTTCTCTCACTTTCTCAAGTCGCAAGACTCTCAACAATGTCTGATTTCAAATGACAAATTTTTGAAAACTAATTTTTATGACTTCAAATGAAGTCTACTATCATACAGACACGATACAAATGTTCAAAGAACCAAATTGACCATAGATTGTTAACAAATGACAAATTATTGCTAACAAATGACAAATTTTTGAAAACTAATTTTTATAACTTCAAATGAAGTCTACTATCATACAGACATGATACAAATATTCAAATAACCAAATCGACCATAGATTATTAGCAAATGACAAATTATTGCTAGCAAATGACAAAAAATGGCTAACAAATGACATATTTTTGAAAACTAATTTTTATAACTTCAAATGAAGTCTACTATTATACAGACACAATACAAATGTTCAAAGAACAAAATCGATCATAGATTGCTAACAAATGACAAATTATTGCTAGCAAATGACAAATAATGGCTAACAAATGACATATTTTTGAAAACTAATTTTTATAACTTCAAATGAAGTCCACTATCATACAGACACGATACAAATGTTCAAGGAACCAAATCGACCATAGATTGTTAACAAATGATAAATTATTGCTAAAAAATGACAAATAATGGCTAACAAATGACAAATTTTTGAAAACTAATTTTTATTAATTAAAATAAGGTTTACTATCATGCAGACATGATACAAATTCTCAAAGAACCAAATTGACCATAGATTGTTAACAAATGACAAATTATTGCTATCAAATGACAAATAATGGCTAACAAATGATAAATTTTTGAAAACTAAGTTTTTAACTTCAAATGAAGTCTACTATCATACTGACACGATACAAATGTTCAAAGAACAAATCGACCATAGATTGTTAACAAATGACAAATTATTGCTAGCAAATGACAAATAATGGCTAACAAATGACATATTTTTGAAAACTAATTTTAATAACTTCAAATGAAGTCCACTATCATACAGACACGATACAAATGTTCAAGGAACCAAATCGACCATAGATTGTTAACAAATGATAAATTATTGCTAAAAAATGACAAATAATGGCTAACAAATGACAAATTTTTGAAAACTAATTTTTATTAATTAAAATGAGGTTTACTATCATGCAGACATGATACAAATTCTCAAAGAACCAAATTGACCATAGATTGTTAACAAATGACAAATTATTGCTATCAAATGACAAATAATGGCTAACAAATGATAAATTTTTGAAAACTAAGTTTTATAACTTCAAATGAAGTCTACTATCATACTGACACGATACAAATGTTCAAAGAACCAAATCGACCATAGATTGTTAACAAATGACAAATTATTGCTAACAAATGACAAATAATGGTTAAAAAATGACAAATTTTTTATAACTAATTTTTATAACTTCAAATAAAGTCTACTATTATACTGTCACGATACTAATGTTTAAAGAACCAAATTGACTATTCACTTACATCAAATGTTGTATATCTATAAAAAAATAATATATAACGAATGATTATTTTTTAGATAACAAATGACAAATAATATATAACCAAATCTCTCATAACAAATGCTTAATCTTATATAACGAATGATATATCATGGATAGCAAATGACAAATTTCTCATTACAAATGCCAAATCAAATATAACGAATGATTTTTCATAGAGAACAAATAACAAATCTCTCATAACAAATGCCTAATCATATATTACGAATGATATATCATTGCTAACAAATGACAAATCTATTATTACAAATGACAAATCTATTATTACAAATGCCAAATCATACATAAGAAATAAAAAATCAATAATAATCCAACTATACAGACTATCCACTCTAACAAATATATAACATGCGAATGACAAAAAAGATATAACCAATGAGAAATATTTTATAAATGAATGATATTACTTGTTATAACTTCGGATATATAACTTTACAAAATTATAGAAATTATACATACAATAAAATGGATGTTAAAGTTTCAAAATCAAATCTCTTCCAGCTGAACTCCCAACCTCAATATATCATAAGCAACTGCATAACGAAATTCATTACCGTCTATCAGATTTGGAAATTTCACTCCCTTTAGGAGATTGTCCATAAAGACAATCATATAGACCCCGCAGTTATTACCATTTGGCTGTATTGGACATTTTCCAAAACGAGTTGTCCATTTGTAGTTTAGACCATAATCATTTACCTCTGAACCAGTAGGTGGCCTACTACTATCAGAAAAATCTCTCCATATCAATATTTTTGGGAGGATCGCTGATATCTGATCTTCAATAGGCTGGTATCCAGGAGATAATTTCTTCTTCTTCCGTACATTTGCAATTTTTGAATCCACCATTGAATCGCAGATGCATAATTTTCTTGTCTTAAAGGACACAGCACAAAGAACCCAGTGGCTGTCATTGATATTCTAGGGAATGAGTATTAATTTAGAATTGACCACTTTTAAATCTCCCCGATGGATGCAATTAGAAAATGTACGTTCCCATTGCATAGATGAAACTTGTTCCGAAATTGATTTCTTCTTTAGTTCTACACCATCTGGAGAGGGCATATTACGAGTCCAGACACTGAAAGCCCTGCCAATATATTGACAGGCAAAGATATCCACTGGCACAATCCTTTCTTTATCTGGGCATGCATGATGTTGTGTGTCATAAAATTAAATCAGGGTTTTAATGTACACATCAATGACCTGAACAGGAAAATAAAATGACAAATTAGATAACAAAAATGATAAAGTTCAATATTACAGATGACAACAAAGGGAAAGTGAATGATAAAGTGCAAACTAATAAATCACAAACAATGTAAAAACAAATCGTAGAGACTTTTGTACAAATGAGAGAAAAAAAAATGATATAAATACCTCACTGTCCAACTATTAATTTTGATATAAGGTGTAAAGAGCGTTAAGGCAAATAGGTTCTTCACCTATCACCATATAGGTACTCCTGTTGCCCTTCTTAGCTTCAGGAGTTGATTAATCTTTCCTCAGTAACCAGACTTGATCAATCTGGCTTTTCTCATCCTAGGAAAAGGGTCTTTGAATAAAAGATTCCAATAACACTCCCAAAATAAGCTCGTCAAGGTGAGCATGCAATTGGTTCATTCGACAAGCCATTTTGAAGGCACTTTTATTATTTTCTTCCCCAGTTAGTGCATGCCTCTTCTTTGAGGTGACATCCACTTCTGACTCCATTAAAACAAGCTGGAACAGATATGTCGAAATAAGAAAATGAAATATAAATGTTCTTATTACATGAGATTGAGTAATAAACGAGTTGTTTGGTTTAAAAGTACTTCATACATTGGTCTGGTCAAAAGCCATTACTTTTATTACTTGCTCAGGGTCTGGTTTATTCTGCAAATTTCCATCATCATCATCCTTGCCTTCAAACACCTACTCTTTACTCTCTTTAGTCTATAAATAAACTGACTACAAATGATAAGAGTCATACAAGATATGGGAAAATAAGCAAAAGAAAATGAGAAGTTACTAACAAACAAATGATAAGTTACTTGACTACGTTCATCTTCAGTTTTTTCAACCTCCAGAGTCTGTTCCTCGACAGATACAACAGTTGTTTGGTCCGCACTAGCCTGTAAATAAATAGACCACAAATGATTAGAGTGATACAAGATATGGTAAAACAAAAGAAAAAAATGATAAGTTACCTGATAAGTTTAGCCAACAACTTCCTCCTGGTTGAAGAATACTATATCAGTTTTTGCTACCTCTGCAACCACCATAGTCTGTACAACAAAAGTTAAGAAAGAAACAAATTAACAAAAATGGTATGGATAGGTGGTGTTAATATTATTATGGATAGCTCAATACAAACAATTATTAGTTGTAGTCAGGTAACTTGAGGCTATGAGTCATCTTGTTCAGCAAATACCTCATTGTCAGGTTGTACATCTTTTTTTTCAGTATAATACACCATTACAGTTGGCTGTTTTGAATCCTCTTCTTCAGCAACATCATCAACTTTCTCATCACCATCAACTTTCTCATCACCATTCTTCGATTCTTCCATCTGTAAAATAGGACATACATACTACTAATGGTAAAATTAAATGAACAAACAACAGGGTAGCAACAAATATGGAAGATAGCTCGAAACAAATGCTAGATAAATAAATACCTCTTGAACTTCCTCTTCTTCAGATTTAACTTTCTCCTCAACGCTTTGTTATCATCATTATCTTTTTCTTCACCCTTCTTCCACTTCACATACAACAAATAAAATGAACAAAGACATCAGAAGAAGTGAAAGTTCTGGAAAAGAGAATGACAAAGACAATTTCACAAATGCCAAAATATATTGAACCAATGAAAGACATTTGAGGAAATAGCAAATTGCATAAAGTAAATGCCAATATGTAATAGACAAATGTCAAATAAGATCATATAAATGATAAGTAGTAGCAAACAGATGATACCTCCAGAAGATCACCACCATATTCAGACGATATCGCATTGAAATTTACTTCCCTCCCAACTTCAACATCATCATCTACCATGGAAGCATTTTCCACCTCCAATATCTCTCCAGGCACAACTTGCTGAAGCAAATTTATGGCAGTTGATTGAATATTCTGAAGTTCTGGGAATTGTACCCGTCTCTTCCTTGGCACTCTATTAGCCAAGCTCATCTTGGGGATCTTGGGAATTAAGGTTTTCAATTGAATCAGTGGGAAATGATCAAATTGTTCATCAGTCAAAGCTTCTTTCTTCGGGCCTTCAACCTTTTTCTTCTTGATAGGCGTATCAGCTTCTTCTGCCTTCTTATGCCATTCTCCCTTACCTTTTTTTATTCTTGGTTGCGCCTTCTTCCTTTTCCCGTCTTCTTCCTTTTTTTATTCTCGTTTGCGCTTCGCAGTTTTCTCAGGAGTAGTGAACTGGTAATTCCCAAGGAGTGGAGTATCTCCAAGTGGTAGAGTACTGTCTCCCACAGTAGACATCGAAATTCATTCCAACATTTTACTATGAGTATGCAACATTTTTCCATGGTCATCCAACTTCAGTAATATTTTACCATGCTCCTCCAACTGGGAGTATACCCTAACCACTACAGCTCCGATCTCAGTGGTAGAAGAACTGCTACCTATTGCAGGTGCAACGACTGCAGGTGCACCGACTGCAGGTGTACCGATTGCAGGTGCACCGATTGCAGGTGCAGCGTCGATTGCAGGTGCTTCAATTTGATATCTCTGAAATATTCAAACAGATGATGATGGCAAAGGGCAACTTAGAAATGGCAGGAAATACTCTAACAATGATAATAGGCATACAACAAATGACAAAAAGAACTATATAATGACAGAAAAATCTAACAAATGTCAAGAAGGGAATTTAAAATACCAAAACTAACAAATAAAATGATAGGAAACCTAAATCAAATGACAAAGAAGCAATAAAATGAATCAAGATCATACAAAGAATGGTAGATTACCATGGCCTCTTACACAAGATCTTGCTGCATGTCAGTCTCAGAGGGCATCATAGTTATTACCAGCAAATCGGGGTTAGCAAAAAACTTTTTAAACGTCACAATTTAGCTACGCTTAAAGGATGTCATCCTCCATCCCTGTAGCTTAGGGAACAAATGTATGCATTCGTGCATTCTTGGAAACTTTAGGCTTGGAATAAAGAGAAAAGTCCATATCATCAACACCCTGGTACATCCGTGCAGTGATAAAGCTTTATCCAAAACACCCTCAGAACCACACGAACAACCGAACACAGAACAACATACCAGACGCAAGCCAAAACCAGCCACAAAGATACTAAGCCAACACCTGGCTCCCCAAAACCTCCACACAACCACCACCAGGCAAACAACCACAGAAAATGCAAAACAAACAAAACCACAGAAAGAAGAATACAAGGAACAGATGCTAGAATGTGATGAAAATGCAAAGTGATATGAATGCATAATTTATGGATGTAGATGAATGAATAAGGAAGAATAGGAAAATAAAATAAAAGAATTTTACGGGACACTACATTCTACCCGCCTTAAAGAAAATTTCACCCCGAAATTTCCACACATACCTCAGTCCGAGATCAAGTGCGGATAACGGCCTCTCACATTCGCCTCCAACTCCCAAGTAGCCTCATTAGGATCGTGGTGAGTCCATTGCACCTTCACGAAAGGAATAACCTTGCTGCGAAGAATCTTCTCCTGGCGATCCAAAATACACACCGGATGTTCTATATATAAGGCATCGTCCTAAACCTCTATCAGTTCCCAGACAATCACGTGAGTCGGATCCCGCTCATACTTCCTCAGCATGGAGAAATGAAATACGTTGTGAACTCGACTCAGCTGTGGCGGCAGTGCTAAACGATAAGCTAACTCTTCAACTATGGCCAGAATCTCGAACGAACCAATAAATCTCAGAGCTAACATCCCTTTCTTACTGAAATGCATTACGCCCTTCATCGGAGAAAGCTTTAGCAAAACATGATCGCTGATTTTAAGCTCTAAAAGTCGCCTGCGAATGTCTGCATAACTCTTCTGTCGGCTCTGTACTGTACGTAACCGATCTCTGATAATAGTAACTGCCTCAGTGGCCTCACGAACAAAGTTGGCCCCATTAAACTCTGCTCACCAACCTCTGCCCAACTTAGCGGCGATCTGCAAGGTCTACCATACAAAGCCTTATAAGGTGCTATACCAATGCTCGACTGAAAGCTGTTGTTGTATGCAAACTCCGCCCAAGGTAAGTACTCGTCCCAGCTACCCTTGAAGTCTAAACACAAGCCCTAAGCATATCCTCAAGGATCTGGTTAACTCTCTCCGTCTGACCATCGGTTTGTGGGTGGAACGTTGTACTAAAATCCAATCTAGTATCCATGGCTCGCTGGAAACTCTTCCAAAAGTTACCGGTAAATCTGGTATCTCGGTCTGACACTATAGACACTTGAACCCCGTGCAGATGCACTATCTCTCTCACATATAATCTGCTCAACTTGTCAACCGTCAAAGTCTTACGAACCAGGATAAAATGTGCCGATTTGGTCAATCACGTCACCTGATTACACAATGCGGAAATTATGAGAATAAATACTAGTTTTTGCCATCTTTGAAAAATTAAATGGGAAAGTTACATTACAAATATGACAACAGTCTGCTAAAAATGGCATAGATGTCTAAAAGAATGCTAGAGTTGAACTAAATAAATGGCATATTTTGGTTTGCAGCAGCCGCGCAGACGATTTGCCATCGTTTGTTCCACGAGTTGAGTATAGTATAGTACCATAATTTCCTCCATGCCCAAGGAGTAGAGTATCAGTCTTTAATCAAACACTTACTAGGCAGCAGTCACACAGACGGTTTGTGACAAATAATCGGGACGGTTTTTGCGGTTAAGTAAGAAGAAGAAACTGTTCGATGAATCGGGATCGTTTTTGGCTCCAAAAACCAGACGAACTCCAGTGAACCACAGGTGATACCTAACCTTAAACGGTGATAAATAGTAACAGAATTGGTGAAAGAGTCTGCCTTCTTATAAATAATAAATATGTTCAAAGGTAAGACAAAATGTATTACATCAAATGACAAGTAGTTTTATGAGATGGTGATAATGTCAGCCTTCCACGTACACGTGACTTGATATAATAGTTTTAAATGAGTTAAATAATTTTTTACAATTTTTTATTAGGCCGAATGTGACATTTGTACTCGTGGAACCGAAAAAGAGGTAGTTGTCTGCTGTTATATTGGAACTTTCGTAAGGGTAAATATTGTTTTTCCTCGTCATTATCGATTTTGCAATTTATTGTTCCCTGGGTCTGATTTTGCAAAGATGGCAAAAACTAGTATTTATTCTCATAATTTCCGTATTGCCAATCAGGTGATGTGATTGGCAATCACAACAATAGAACAATTCAATGATATGCTAGAGAAAAAGAATTTAAGATTTTAAAAACTTATAAAAGTTTAAAATTGGTTTCAAGACAGAAATCAAGAGAAATGTATATCGCAGAAGTTTTTCCAATGGAAAATGATTTATATCGGACATTTCGTGCCTGAAAATTTTAAAAAAAATGAACAAAAAAACTGCCCTTTGCAAACTGAAGTTCATATGCTTGTTTCAGTACAAAATACACACAAAATGCACAAGCAAAAGAAAACTTGAACTCAGTCTTGCTAGCAGACTAGATTATATCAATATAGTAAGGCTAAAATAATACATGGTGTTAAAAATATTGGTAAGAACTAAGTTGTGATAAAAACTAGTGGCAAATATCTTGGAATTAATCACCGAGAAACTAGTTTAAGTACTTTGTTAATCAAACTGTTGTCGAAGCTGCATCTCCGTTTCACTCTTCCAAGAGGCATGAGAGGATTGCCCCTTCATTCTCTTATTCTTCTCCTTATCTTTAATGGTGGACCCTTTTTTCTTTTCAGACTCGATTGCGCTCAGGTCCATAGGTGGTCGATCACCACATACTATGCAAACCATCCCTTTTCCATTGACAAATGTCTTCGGTATTCCACATTGCAAGCACATCCTAAAACAATGTTCAATTTAGCCCTCACCATATATGAAGTACAGAAAACAAGGTTGTAGTGAACAGATAAATAAAAAATTAAAACTAAGAAACTCAGATGAGGTGTGCAACATTCATCTTGACCTACGCTCGAGACTGACACCTGTACATCAGCAGGCGCAAATCTGCCAAATGGTCTGAACTATTGCTACAGATATTTTTGGTACCGTTCTTAGAGAGAGGTGAAGACATAGAATACCAAAAGATAGACATGAACATATATTTCAAATGAAGAATGGGAACTAGCATTGCTCCATTGATTAGTCACGAGAAAGCGGAAAGGACAGATACAAAGAGTGCATGCAATTGTACAGAAGCAAAATCAGGAAAAAATAAAAATAGAAGAAACAAACAAAGTGCAACATTAACAACCCTAGGATACTACAGATGAAACAATGCCTCATTATAAGGAGAAACCAATGACTCTAACTAACCAAAGTGGAAGCATAGTCTATGATATCAACCATTTGAAACAGATAGTTGTATGTGTCAGTCAGTTTTTCATGTGCACAATAGTTCATGTTATACATAGATCATTTCAGATCTCTGAAATCGTGAACTAATGCCTGGGCTAATTAATGACAAAAGGAGAGTTGAGTATAACAGAGGACGTAATATGCAACGGCTCAGATTTGCATTATAAAACGAACAAGGACTAGTACCTCAGAAGGTTTGCAGCATCTTTAGCGTCAGGATTGGTGGCAGAAACTACATGCTTCCCTTCCCCAGTTACTGTGCTCGTAGAGTCTCTTTGAAATGGTACTGATGCAGGAGATCCATCAATATCACTTCTGACTCGATCAGGAATTCCAACCAGTTGAGCTTTGGCCTCCATTACAGCACCTGAAAAAAGAGATCAATGTTTTTGGATTACGGATTACCCTCTTATAATTGCAGCGAAAATACGAAAAATGCAAAAATATTCTATCAAAAAATGTGCCCAGATTTACATGATTTGATTCATTCCATTAATATCCATCACATAAACTAGAACGCCACATACAGATTCGAATTAGGGTATAAATAAACATAAAAGACACGTTTTTATGAGACCAGACTAGCCGTCTGCTTCTATCTGGAATCATACTACAAATCACCAACCTTAAAAAATAAGATCTTAGACAACAAACGTAACCAAAACAGTATTCTTTTTTTCCTTTTGCCTGTTATCTTCACTACAGTCGAAGCTAGATTTCCTTAAGTGATACACATGTATATCTAGCTTTTCCGATCTCCATCTAGTACTATGAAATTATGGAGGAAATAACCTAAGTGGGTAAGTTAGCAGTCTTCAGTGGCATAATAAGGCCACGTAATATGAGTGAGGATCCTACCAGATATAGTGTAGCAACATTACATTCACCTGGCTTTTACTATTGAAGCTAACACTTTCAAAGATGGGATAAGAAAGGTCATCCTACAAATTCAGATGCTATAAAAAAGTAAACATGTGTAGGGGCTGAGACCAACACTCTAGGGAGAAGAAATGACGCTATTGTTCACAAGCTTACATGCCGGATAGAAATGATTGAAAAGTGGCAAGTGTTTAACCCATGCCATGATTAATGGCGACCTACGCTTTTATTGTCCTACAATCTTGCACTCCTAACCAGGAAAAGGTTCGATGGACTGAGAAGAAAATTTGTTAGTCAACATTTAGTTGAAGTTAACAGATAAGTACTTCAATAAAATATTTCAAAATTTTGGAGTTGAGAACAAAAAGTTACAGCTCACAAATATCATAATAGATAAAGACAGACGCTTCTTCATTGCAGATTTAGTAAAGTAATAAGATCTGAACAATTAAGGGAACTCTTTCAGACCAGCTAATGACATTTGGAAGTAGCATATCATTGCTAATCAATTAAAGAACTAAGAGATTGGGGACATTGGCATTCGTTCAAGTTCTCCAAAAGAAAGAGCTCAGCATGATCCAATACAAACAAAGGAGAGAAAGGAGAAGCCCAAAAAGAACATGTTTATTATGATGTAAATAACTTATCTCCACAAACTGGCATCCGTCAATTTATTACCAGAGTGGTGCACCATCAAAAACTTTAGGATCAAAATTGGAACAGGGTTCCTACAGATCTATCTCGACTTGGCATCGACTACTTATGTCAATGCTAAAAACAAGTTTTACTCTTTAGGAGTTCAATTATGCTTGATAATGTCATGAAATAACCTTCGCGGATGTGAACTGTTAAAGTGTTTACTACTTTATAATTTAGCTGCAAATAAGCATAATGGGAATCACTTGAATAACGGCTAATATTATGTATATTGTAAGTGACACTACAATTGTTTAATCCTAAATTGCCACAGTACAAAAAACTTGCACTTCTTTTAGCTCTGCCATAACGGCCTAATGGATATGGGACAAAACCTTAAAGAACCAACCCTTTCAATGTAGTATTTATTGATAGAGGATTTAAAGAAGTCAAGCTGAGAAAATATTGATGTTCACTAACTTTTTCTCCTAGAGGTTAAGATCAACTCTATTACTAGGATTCATCTCAATGCCTTTGCTTGCATATGTTTACTCCAGACCGAATTTTCTTCCAGATTAAAACCACATTCGCCCAACCCGAAGTAATCCAATTAATAGTCAATAGTAACAAGTCTATTAAACCATTATCCAAAATATATTGGGCATCTACATTCCATTATCTCCAAGTTCAATATATCATATTATCTCGATCCTCTACTTTCTACGAAATCCAACATAAAATCAAAAACTAATCGAACCCATTCAACTAAATTGAATAACAATAAACCCCATCAATCCTAATATATTTAACATACACTACATTATACATTTTAATACTTAATACTTCAAATAACACACAGACATAACCAAAACAGATAATTTTACCAGTGGGCAAATCCTTCTTCTCTTTCCATCGTCTCCGTCTCCCCTCGCCTCCCTCTCTATCACCCTCTGCTACGTGTTCCACAACAGAGCTCTTGAGAAACTCTGGTGGCCCTGCAATCTCCAATAGAGAAGGGAAAAAAAAAACCAATTTAATTGGAGTGATTGGAGAACACCCATTTTGTCAAAATTAGAGAAAAATAGTAAGGATGAAAGATAGAAACCTCGGAGAATACATCGAGAGCAGATGGGAGTAGAGATTGGGGTGGTGGTTTTGGTGGATCAAATGAGGGTTTTTGAAGTTTTGGGTGAGTTTGAGAAATTGAGTCGGACTCGGAATCGGAATCGGAATCGGAACAGAGTGAGGGTTGAAGTCGACGATGTTTTTCGATTTCTTCTTCTTCTTCTGCGGAAGTGTAGCCTTGTATGAGTGACAAGCTCATTTTTTTTAGCTCTTTCTTGGGGAAGGGCAAGGAAGTACGGGAGTAGAGAGCTTAAAAGAAAAGGGATAGTACTTAGAGCATCTCTAGCGGCGGCGAGTGTGAGATCTGTGAATTCTGACACCCTGGCCCACCAAACTCATAACTGACACCGACCTCTCCCAGCAGCCAGTGTCAGTCGTCGATGTGGATTTTTTTTTAATTTTGAAGAGATTAAAATACTGCGCGATGTTCCAAACACCGTCGCTTCAACTGTTTGTAAAACTCTCTCCCAACTCGACTATTCTCACATTTTTACTTCTTGCTCTCTCTCAAAATCCCTGGTAAAAAAATTATGATTCCAACAAAATTAAAATGCATATGCCAGAGGGAGACCCACACCCTAGTACTAAGGGACACCGTGGTGAATATTTTTAGGCAGTTTATGGATATACGCTTGTGCAATTCAAATAATCGGCTAATTCAGACACTTACAGAGCGTTGGTGGCCGACCACACACACGTTTCTATTCTCGTGTACGAAGATAGGGGTCACTCATCTCGATTTTACTATTCTAACATCATTTTTAATCGACCGATATCCGACACAGGTGCCGTATGATGACACATAGTTTATTTTATCCAATATGAGGCAATTGCTCCCTAATATTGATTTCAGCCATATAAAGAGAGGGAATATTAGCATTTCACATTTGAGGACGTATTTGACCGTCGCAGATGATCGGGAGGATAATATTACTATTGCTCGTGCTTTTATCCTCTTCATGATGGGACACTTGTGGTTCCAAACGCCCAACAACACCTTCCCGCTTAGATATTTCGCAGCCATGACCGATTTGGACTCGACTGCCTAATATGACTGGGGTTCTGCTATTCTTGCTTCCCTGTACCATGGTTTGGATAGCGCAGTCACGACTGGGGGTGCCATCACTGGATTTGTCCAACTTCTTACTGTACACTAACATTTTTTTCCTTTTACAAATTAAATATCTTCCAATAAACGTCTTAAATATAAATTCTTATTATTTTTTATGTTGTTTCGAAATGCAGTATTGGTTCTACGAGTATTGTGGGGTTGGTCACCCTATTGTCAAGGAAGATGTTAAGTACTCGGTCTATCCGCGTCTTAGAGCATGGGAGATGAGGAATAGGAAGAAAACAAATGACCAAGTACTGTTAACACGATCACCTGGGAACCGTGGTTAGAGTCTGCGGTGTCTGAGATAGAGAACGTACTAACTGTAAAACTCATATCCCGTAAAAGGATGCCACTTCAAGTACCAAATAGAAACTGCGAATATTACTTGGGGGATAGATGCTAGAGGTAGTTGGCTGGCGAGGTGCGTATTCCTTTGGATCCTCTGCTTAACATGTCACCACATATTAGTCCAGTGGCTTTATAGGAGATGAGACAGGCCAGGTTTCTTGATTGTGGGTAGTTTGTGGTAGGGGAAGAACGAGAGACTTAAGCCTCATACTGGGCTGAACAAATTTCAGAGGTAGGCCACCTGTTGGCAGATTCCCAAAGGATGAGGAATATAAATATATTTGGACCGACTGCACTCAAAGCTGGTATTACACCGGTGGTGGTTACGCCAGTGTCGGTTCATAGCTTATCCCAGGACTTCAGTTTTCCAGGTGAGGCGGAGGGGCTAGATCCCTGGTGACACATAGAGTGGACAGGGTGGCGTAAGAGGCTCCCCATTACCCGCTTGAGGGACCCGCGACCCATGTCTTCTTCCTACGGCGCAGAGGAGCTGTGGCACCTGACTCATGGTATGCGGTGACTCTTCTTAGAAAAGTCTGTGCGAGACGCACAGAGGCTCAAGGAATTGACTGATGAGCTTGCTATTGCCTACAGACAAATTGACAGTATAGATCATCAGCTATATGCCCATGTAAGTAATTTATTTATGTATTTATTTTTTTCTTAATGTCATATTTATTTTGTCAAAATATTTATAAATTTTATTTGTCCCATTCAGGACCAATAACTGAGGAGGGAGCTGGCGTACGTGTGGTGCAACTACCACCTGGAGGTAGGGCGAGGACGAGGCAACGTGAATTTAGTCCACAAACCAAGGGAGGCGGTACTAGCCGCAGGGGGTAGGGTACTGAAGATGATTATGAATAGATATACCTGTTTTTGATGTTATTATAGACGATGTGGAAGCTCAGCAATAACTACTAGTATTTATTCTCTCGTATTTCTGTTCTGTTTCCCTTTATTTATTTTTTGCAATCCAAGCTGTAATTTAGCTAGAATGATTTTTGGGATAGTTTATGTGATGTTCATTAGCCATGACTATTTAATGTTGAAATTGAATGAAGTGTTTGGGTTTTTGGTAGAGTTTTCTCAATGTCTATTCGAACAGACTATTTGTATGTTCGAATAAATTTCCACAATTTGGCACTGAGCAGTTTTATTTGAATAGAACCAAATTATGTTTGAACAAAGTTTGCACTGAGGTCAAATAGAAATAGAGATTTGGTGGTGAAATGAACACCACGCGGTGTTCCTTTTACCGCCAAATCTCTGTTTCAAGACCCACATCTTCTTCTCCCTTTACATTTTCCCTTTTACACTTCTCTCTGGAAACTTATTCATCATCTGGTATTACACCCTTCTCTCAACTCCACAGCCTCAAAATTCTTCTTCATCATCCGATTCATCCATACCCGATCCTCCAGGTTTATCTTCGTCGTCCTCCTTTGACGATCTTATCTTTGATTGTGCGGCGGCAATTTACGTTCTGCACCAAGCTGCAATGATTATAGTAGTACATGATACAACTTCGAGTTGTGGCAGGAGTGTCATGGGCCGTAAGGATAAGAGAAAGAAGTGAGATCACCAATTGGGGCATTATAGCATTATATGAGAGTACTTTAAGCCGAATTGCACATATGAGCAATGGGAATTTCGGCGACGTTTTTGTATGAGTAGAGACATGTTTATGCGTCTATTCGATGCAGTCGTTGCACATGATCATTACTTTGTCCAGAAACCCAACAACGCTGGTAATATGGGGTTATCATCGTACCAAAAGGTAGTCGCAGTACTACATTTCCTAAGCTACGGTGTTACGGCAGATCTTTTTGATGAATATATCCGAATAGAAGAAAGCACAACCCTGTTATGTGTGAAAAGGTTTTGTGTTGCGGTTATACAAATTTTTGGCGAGGAATATCTTCGAGCACAAAACGCGGCCAACGTCGAAAAGTTAAAAGCGATCGGAGAGTCCCGGAGATTTCCCGGCATGTTAAGAAGCCTTGATTGCATACATTGGATATGAAAAAATTATCCCAAAGCTTGGCACGGTCAATTTACTAGTCATTACCCCAAGACGACACTGATTCTTGAAGCGGTAGCTTCACAGGACCTTTGGATTTGGCATACATTTTTTGGGTTACCAGGGTCTAACAATGATATCAATGCCCTGCAATAATCATATCTTTTCACCGACCTGGCCGATGGTATCGCCCCGCCTTGCAATTATACAATTGCCAGAAAAGCTTATGATATGGGGTATTACCTAGCGGATGGCATATACCCCAAATAGGGAACACTTGTCCAAACCATATCTAACGCGGTTACAACGAAACAAAAATTCTTTGCTCAACAAGAAAAAAGTTGTCGAAATGATGTAGAACGGGCGTTTGGGGTTTTACAATCTCGGTTCAATATTGTAAAAAATCCGGTTAAATTTTGGGACCCCCAGGTTTTAAGCAATGTCATGAAGGCGTGCGTGATAATACACAATATTATCGTCGAAGAGGAACGATGTGCATTATCATCATATTTAGACTACAATCCGGCCGAGCCCTCAACTATCGAAGGTTAACGGTTCGATATTGTACGCGAACGCGGAATAATAAAATCTTTTATATTTAAAATGAACCAGATTCAAAGTCGAGAACTTCACTTTGATCTAAAGGATGATCTAATCGAGCATTTGTGGGTTGGGAAGGGAAATCTTCAAACTTAGTACTTCATTTCTTATATTATATGCGTGTTCTTGATGTAATTTAATGATTCTCTTAGTCGTACAAGTTTATTAAACATGTTTTTGATTCCCAATAATGATCTTGTATTTTTTTTAACGCAATATTATCAGAAATAAACATTTTGAAAACATACTGTAGAATTTCGAGCAGTACATTATTCAAATGTTTACATTATTATTTATTAAGCTATATTCTTGGATAAAAAACTTCTATATACAACAAAGTTAAATTGCATTTCATCACCACTTCAAGTACCTGGTCCGCCCCTCTTGGCTAGACGTTCCATGACCTCAGCTTGCCTTTGCAGATAGTATTGCAATTGATGTCCAGAAAGAGTACTCAGGTCTTTCTCCATGATTTTAAGATCTTCCTTTTCTTGCTCAAAATCCATTTTGGCTTGCTAGTGTTATATTGCTTCTGCTCTTCTTCTTTCCTTTTCTTCTTTCGCTTGTCTCTTCTCCAACCGTAGTTCATCCAATATTGTTTGGATACTGCTACCAGATGCAGCAACACCATCCATTGCCTTTTGTGCTACAAGGTTCTTTCTATAAAGTTTTTGGCCGATAGGCCGGCTTCCACCCTCATACAACGAACCATCTAAGTTAGAATTTGGGCCCGTGGATTGAGGTATAGGTGAGCTGTTGGGGTCCTCTGATAGATTGCTTGATCCATCCGAGTTCCCCGGAAAAGAATTGTCCGATGTTCTCCTTGCTACATTTCTTGGTATATTCACCGCATGGTTCAACCCATCATCCCTTAGGTTGGCCCATCTCGATTCTCGCGCCAAAATCTTATACGCTTAACGGTGCCTGAAGTCATAGCCGCCATTCAAGCCTTGATAGATTTTGTGTGCATCATTTTCCTACAATTCGCAAAATTACCCAATACAAATAAATAACGTGTATATCTGCGATAAATAAATGAAATAGAGTTAAAGGAAATTATAACGTACCCGATCTTCTTCTATTTTCCCACTGTTATTCCTAAATTGTTCTTGAGCAACTATCCCCTTGTACGCTACACATTGTGCATTAAGGGTATACCACTGAGATTTGGTTGACCCACATGATCGTCGTGTGGGGCACTCGGGGTCTCTATTAAGGACAATATTGTCCTTTTGATAGAAAGTGAACCTTTTTGTACAGCCCAATGACTGGACAAAAGATGTTACCCACGCCCTTGTGAGACACCTAAAGTCTGCTTCCGTCTAATGCATTCCAGCATCGTCATTCTCATTCAAAAACTCAGCATCTTCTGGTACTTGTACGCTTTATCTTTGTTTTGCGGGTGTTCTTTTCTTTCTTCCTTTACCTTTTTCTTTCTGGGGCGCCGCCGCTTCAGCAGGTATTGACGCATTTGCGTCACTTTGACTGTACTGAGTAGATTTACCATGGAATAGGTAGTTCTGAAATTAATTTAGAGGTTGAAAACC
Source organism: Kingdonia uniflora (assembly GCA_014058105.1). Classification (NCBI taxonomy): domain Eukaryota; kingdom Viridiplantae; phylum Streptophyta; class Magnoliopsida; order Ranunculales; family Circaeasteraceae; genus Kingdonia; species Kingdonia uniflora. Next base: position 448,810 of record JACGCM010000868.1, on the reverse strand, counting down.
TTGAGGTTGAGTGAGCAGATAGGGTTGATAGTACGGGATAGACGCCTGAGGTTGCAGTTGAGAGAGTGTAAATGGACTTTGATATTGTCCATAACTGGGATTCCCTTGCGAGATGGTAAACGGAGGTGGGATCTGTGATTGGAATTGAGGTTGAAATTGTGATGGGTTTTGGTAGACGTATGAAGTAAATTATGATGATGGGTATTGAGCGAATGGTGTTGAAGGTGGGTTATGGGAGGATGGGGTCGACAGTGTAGAGTTATTACTACTGGTGCCGGAATTCGCCATTTGGGGAGAGCGTAGAGGTTCTCCTCTACTCTACAATTAGTTTTGGGGAAGAAGTAGGCAGAGAGTATTGATCAAAATAATTAAGATTGGAGGTGCTTAGATTACCGCGCGAAAAATCCAGGCGGTAAAAGGAATACCGCGCGGTAATCTGAACATCGTCAAACTCAATATTTTTGAGTGTGAGCTGCTCACACTCGGTTGAGTTACTGTAGTGCCACTTGAGCAAACTCACACTCAAAAAAGCACTGTTGGGAGACTTAAAGTGTGAGTTTGAGTGTGGGTTTGCAAACCTAACTCAAACCCACACTCTGCTGCGTTTACTCTTAGATCACGGCAACACGGTGGAATGGCATCCCCAATTGCACCACCTATATTAAACATGAAATATATTACACCCTAGAGTACAGCCTCCCTAAAAGATCGTCCTCGGCACTGAGGCCATTTGGATTGCTTTCATGGGTTATAGTAAAATTTCCAATTACATCAAGAAATCTAGACAAATTAACACAAGAGTTGGTTTCAAGGTACGTATGAAACACCCTAAGGTCCTCGTAATTGTGTCTATGAGCATTCTACAATGCCAAGGAGGTTCTACTTCCTTCTTCAAACTCTAAATTGGATTACTTGAGTCAATCGCAAGCGTAACTTAGAAAAATTGTTTTGAAGAGCAACGTGGAGCCCCAAATCTGCTGCTTCATGATGATTTTTTTAAAGGCATCCCCATGACATAAAAAGATGAAAAGATAAATACAAGGTCGGGACAATTCTCAACCAAAACTAAACTACTCTATACAAGAAAGGAACAGAGAGCCTGAACACCAACTGAAGAAAAAAATACAAAAAGAAAAACTACACAGTAAAGAGGTCAGGACAATTCTCAACCAAAACTAAACTACTCTATACAAGAAAGGAACAGAGAGCCTGGACAGCAACTGAAGAAAAAAATACAAAGAGAAAAACTACACAGTAAAGAGAGTAATGAACTCTAAAACACCAACTATAATGGCAGAATAGGGCACAAAAACCATAAGAGTGAATTAGACTTTAGACCCTATATAAGTGGACAACTTTCGGCTTTCCCCCCACATTTGGCAAAAGTTTGACTTTGGACCCCAAATCAAAATCCCAGCCAAAGTTAGACCAGAGTCAAATCATTGACTCGAGAAGACCAAGTCACATTTTTTAAATGTCAGAAATGCCCCTCACGTACATTGCACACTCCTCTTTAAATAAATATAATCTTAACAAAAATTCATATCTCGAGGAATAATCTAACGGTCCCCATTTAATTTCATTATAATAATTTTGTTATTTACGATTTCCTACGTGTTTGGCTGTGAATGTGCCACGTGGCAGTAGTTTAGATTATTTTTTTCCTACCCTACCTAGCCTATTTGGGGAGAGAAAATTGATGAGACTCTAGATATACTTCTAATCAATTCTGAACAGGTTCATCAAAAATTGAAGGAAGTGTTTTTTGGAAATTGCTACAACTTATGGAACCAAGGTAAAAACAATTTAAATTTTGTTCTTTTCATCTAATCAGGGGTTTATACTTTGAAATTTAGGGCTTTATAGTTTAAATTTTAGGTGGTTAGGAGTTGGCATTAGTGCTTAAACTCAATTAGGGAGTTGGTAGTTATGGAACATTGGGTTGGGTTATGCCTTGGGTTGCGTCGTTTCTGTCATTTCAGCCGTTTTAAATCATAATTATGCACCCGCCTATTTATGTATTTATTCCAAACATAAACCCTTTGCCTTTCTCACCATCTCCATCTCCCTCTCTAGAATTCTTATTTTCAACAATAATGGTGTCTCCCAGACCTCATCAATCTCAATATTTATCTGATAAAGAGCATAATTGTGATCATCCCAAGTAAATATGTGGCACACTTTGCCCATCATACCAACCCCATCCTTCAGATACCTCTGACTCCTCTAATTCTGAAATAAACTCTTCAGAGAAAGAAGAAAGAAGGCTTGAAGAAGAGGATGCCTAGTATGATTACTCTAAGGAGGAAGAGGAAGAGAACTCTGAGGAAGAAGAGGAAGAAGAAGAAAAAGAAAAAGAAGAAGAAGAAGAAGAAGAAGAAGAAACATCAGTGGAGGATGGTGGGGATGGGGATAGTAATAGGGGTGATGGTGGGGATGGTGAGCCTGTAACCAAGAGGCCAAGGTTGGATGGTGGTATTGGTGGTGATGGTGGTGGTGGTGTGATGTGATATGATGTGGTGGTGATGGTGGTGTGATAGGATGTGATGTGGTGGTTGAAGATGCAGGTTTTTTTTTGGGGTTTATATCATTTTCTGTTAGATGTTTATGATGGTGCCCTAGGGGCTTAGATTATGAACTTTTTGGGAAGTTTTTTATTGATGACAATTATACTTTTGGGAACTAAAATTTTGTTTATGATGTGTGAATGAAATTGTCCTTTGTTTCCTCAAATTGTTCCTTATGAATTATGTATTTCATATTATAATGATATTAACAATTTGGAGAAGGAAGTTGATCCAAATTGAAAGAATGATATTAACATTTTGGAGCCTGAAGATAGTTACTACAGTACTCACTCGTCACAAGATGGAGATGGTATACCTACCATTGTAAATTTAGCAAAGCATGAAGAATTTAAACAATATGTGATGGAGACTACCAATATATTTGAGGCTGAAGAAGAAATAGAATTTGAAGATAGTACTCAATACTCTAATAACTTGGACCCAATTGTTGTTGCAATGGAGTGGCCAACTGTGTATGAGGTAAGAAACTACATTATAACATGGTCCATCATGAACAAGTTTACATATATGCAAGGGAAAAATGATAGTTATAGGCTAAGGTTTAAATGTACATATGAGAATTACAGTTGGATGCTATATGTGAGAAGATCCCCCGATGGACATACAATGACTGTTAAGGGTTCAAGTGTCTTGGAACATACCTGTGAAGGCAATAGTGATGACAAAAATTAATTAGCAAATGCTCTCTGGGTTGCAAACTACTGTGAGGATGGATTAAGGAATAACAATAAGTCTAGGCCTCTTGATGTTGAGGAAACAATAAGGAGGAAATTTGGGATTGATCTTTCATATTGGAACTTCATGGAATGCATGGACTATATGTATGGAAAGGATTGTGGGTCATATGGTGAAGGATACTTTAAGATGCCTGCTTTAGTTGATAAGCTCCTTATAGCAAACCCTAGTAGTATAATTGCTTGTAGCTCAGATCCATTGTAGTGGACTGGTACTTTATTAATGTTCAAGGCTTCATTGGATGGTTGTAGCTTAGATTCATTGTAGTGGACTGGTACTTTTTTAATGTTCAAGGCTTCATTGGATGGTTGGTTAAATGGTTGTAGGCCAATTTTTGGTCTAGATGGGTGTTTAATGAAGAAAAAATATGGTGGTGTTTGTCTGTCTATTATAGGCCTTGATGGAAACAATGGATTGTTCCCAATTGCAACATATTTATACAGAAGTGAGTATTATGACACATGGAATACATTTTTAGAAACACTGCAGCTATGGCTTGAACAATATAAAGCCAAGTTGACATTCATCTCTGATAGGCAAAAAGGGTTAATTAAAGAAGTAGCAGATAACTATTCACATTGCAATCATAGGTTTTTCTTTAGACATATGTACAAGAATTTTAAAAAACCTTTAGAGGCACACATTTGGAAAAACTATCTTGGAATACAGCAAGAGCTTACAGAGTGGTTGACAAAGATAATTTCCTTGCACAACTTGAAGTAGATCATCTTGAAGCAAAGAGATGGTTAGAGAGGGAAGCTCCTGAAACTTGGTGCAAGTCCCATTTTGACACAACTATAAAATGTGAGCACATAACCAGCAATTTCAGTTAGTCATTCAACAAGTGGATTTTGAAGATTAGGGATAAACTACTTCACAAGGCAGTGCAGAAGCTCAATATGATGATGATGACTTTCATGTATGAAAGAATGAGCAAGGAAGAAACTTGGGACCAACAAGGTTTGATACCTTGGGCAGTGACTTATATTGAGAAGGTGAAGAAGAGCTATGGCAAGTATGATATTGCAGGTGCATCTAAAAAGAGGCACACAACATCAAAAGATGGGCAACAATGGTCAATGAGTTTGGATAACCAAAAATGTGAATATAAATAGTGGAAAATCTCTGGACTACCATGTGTTCATGCAGTGTGTGTTATTGTTCTTATGAGGAGACCATGGAAAAAGTAAATGCCTATAACTACCTAACTTGTTTAAAGTTAATTTCTTGTTTTTTTTTGTTTTGTTTAGTAATGCCTACTAAATGCCTATATGCAGATATTGTAGTAAATACTATTGGGTGTCTTCTTATGTTGCTACATATGATGATGCCATTTATGCTATAGAAGATGAATCAAGTTGGGGAAAAGTAATTTGAACACCATAATAAATACCATTATATTTTGTTTTAAATAAAAAAAAATTAGTCACTTATTTGGATTTTGATACTTATTTCAACCCCCAAGAGAGGTCAGACCGCCACCACTTATTAGGCCAGCTGGGTGACCAAGAAAACAAAGAAGAAAAGATCCATATGAGCTTAATGGAAATGGAGGGGAAAGAAAATGTGGCAAGTGTGGAATGTTTGGCCATAATAAGAAAACATGCAAAGGTCCACCTGTATTGCCTTAGCCTCCAATAAGGCCTATTTCCAGACAAGATACACCTGTGAGTCAAAGAGAACTAAGAGCTAACATGGGCATTAATATTACAAATGATGAACCAATGATCACTAGAGGCAGATCAACTATAAGGGGAAGAGGTAAATCAAGAGGGAGAGGAAGTGGTAGATCATGTACAGGTACAGGTGGTAGATCAAGTGCAACTGCAGGTGGTAGATCAAGTGCAGTTGTAGGTGATTGATCAAGTGCAGCTACAGGTGGTAGATCAAGTGCAGCTGCAGGTGGTAGATCAAGTGCAGCTGCAGGTAGTAGATCAAGTGTAGGTTGTATATCAAGTGCAAATGGTAGATCAAGTGCAGGTGGTAGATCAAGAGGGAGATCAAGTAATAGTCAATCTAGAGGGAGGAGTTCATATAATGCTTCTATTGGTGAATGGTTTGAATGTAGTCAAGGTAGTGGCTCAAGGAGTACAATTGATACACAGCCTAGTTAGATCAATCAATAAAAAACTGTAGTTCCCACACTGTCTAGCTAGACACATGTTATACCCCCATAAAATCCTTACAAAAAGGCTTATAAACCACCTAGACCAAGCTGGAAGATCTAAATTATGCATTGTTGTAGTTTTTTTGGGGTTTCAGAGATATGACTCTAAATTTAGCATAAATGCAGTTTCTTTTTTGTTTTAAGGATATGACTTTAAATTATGCCTTGTTACAGTTTTACTTTTACAATTGTGTATTATGTACTGTGGTGTGTGTTTTGCAATGTTGAAATTTATGTCTTAATTCTGCATTCTATCATAATATTGCATAATTCCAAATATCATTTAAGTTGACATTTATCCAAACTGGTTATTATATTAATGAAAGAGTATAACATCTTGAAGTACATTTATTACACTGTAGCTTTTCCTTTAAAGTCCCTAACAAATTCATCTAGACCTATTGTGATATTCATATTGATATTCATTCTTGCTTTCATCTCAGCTTCACTAAATCCCTTCTTTAACTTAGACTGTGATATGGCATCTCTCAACCATATGAACTTTTTGCATTCATCATTTTGGCACTTCCAGTACATCTCCCCATTACTTCTTGGTTGCATAAATGTCTTCAAAATTCTAATTCATGTACATCCCTTTATGAGACAATGTGCTTCTCTCCATGGACATGATCTCCACCAATGATCAAACTTTCCACATCCAAAACAACAAGTTTGAGTCTCATCTTTTGACGATCCACTAATACCTTCAACTTCTTTCAATGCATGATCCAACCACTAGAATAAGCTGTAAGAAGATAGATGATACTGCTAGTATTTCTTGCCATAATTTTGGGTGGTGTAAGATGTAGGCAACTTCCTTAAACCATTCCAGGTAGGTTTTTTTGCAACTTGTGTAGACCCAAGGAAAATCTTTTGTATTGTGAGTTTCAAGAAAACACATTTCACAAAAAACCTGCAAGATGAATTTAGGGATTTACAACACAATTGCAAGAATTTAGGGGTTCCCAAAATTAAACACAATAGAATTAAGGAGGGTTTTCTTACCTTAGGGGATTCATGACCACTTTGATTACCTTCACCCATTGTTAGAAATCAGAGAATTAAAAGCTTCAATCAAGGAAGAGGATAAGAGAAATGGGTTTAGAGATTCAAACAGTAGAGCTTCAATAGAGATTCAAAGAAACTTCAATTGAGGTTTAGAGATGTTTAGGGTTTGCAATTGTGAAATTTGGGAAGTTCTTCCAGTGGTGATTAGCAGAGAAGAAGAATCTGGGTGTATATAACGGTCAAATTTTGAACAAATTTTAGCCGTTCAAATTAACCTATGTGTCATTTGTTTTAGTGTTAGATGTCTGAGGGTATTTGAAGTCTTTTTCCAGATCTTGACTTGGTCATTCCGAGTCAATGAGTTGACTCTGGTCTGAATTTGGCCAAAATTTGGTTTTGGGGTCCAAAACTTTTGCCAAATGTGGGGGGCAAGCCCAAAACTGTCCACTTATATGGGGTCTAAAGTCTAATTCACTCAAACCATAACCAACACGATAAAAAATGAACAGTAGAGTATAGCAGGGGAAAAAGGCATCCATACTAATATGCTGTAGATGATTAAGGTCATAGTAGGCAATAAGGCAATGAAGCATTAACAGTAGCAACTTCTTCCAAGGGGTCTCACAAAGGTTCATCAAAACCACACTCAGCAAGCTCTAATACGTGGTCATAAACTGATGTAAATCGTCATCTAATAGTCATTCTTACCATCAACGAATTATCTTTATATATGTTATTTTGATTCAAGCCTCTCTATTACCAGAGATGCTAAATATATTTTAGGGAGTTGCTTGTTTAAATAAGTTTTCCCAATTTAAGTAGAATTCTATTTAGATTAGAATTAACCCCTCTGTGTTTTATAAAAGGGATGGTCGTAGAGTTGATTTGTTTATGAAAAAAGTTGAGTTTTCTTCCTATTAAACTTTATTAGAGATCTAGATTAAACTTAGTTTTAATCAAATTTGAATTAAGATTCCGCGTTCGTAGATTTATATTAGTTGGCATCAGAGTCGTGCTCACATCCCCGGTGTAGTAAGTTTCAAGAGCAGGATACCCCGTGGATGACCTGCTATGAAGAAATCTATACCCGCTCAAATTACAATAAAATTGACAGAAAGACTGGATGGGCTTGTTGAGGCTTTAGGTACAGGACTCTTTATCCCCCCCAATCAACGGCAATTTTATCGCCTATTTACGACGACTATCCCAAAGATTGGAGCACCACCGCAAAGAGCAGAAACAGAAACCACCCCATTTGTATGTCTTCCTGTCAATAGCGACGCGAGATCAAAAACCCTGATGTTTGATATGGCGAGCAAAGAGACGCCGACCATTTTAAAAGGTTCAGTCAATGACCTACCATCACCGACAGTAAGTTCGCACCCGAAGGCAGCGCCGAACGACGTCTAATTTTTTTCCTTCTGAATCCGCGATAAAAAGTACCGCTGCTGCAGGGACCTATCCCTCAACCTAGTCCAATTTGATCTACCTCAATATCAGACTTACGCATTTCACACGTGACATAAATAGTCAGCATTGCCAACAAGACCACGAACTGATAAAGAATTTAGATCAAGCACAACAGAAGAATATGAACAAGTCAAAGACACCTGCCTCCTATGAACTAAACAGTTACAGGATCAGCCACCACTTAACTCATTATTCAGAGAACGTACTTCAGCACGATTACGAGCTGCGGGTAAGGTGTATATATAGAAAAATGTTTTAGAAGAGACAAAAACCCAAGAAAAATATGATTTTCTAGACTCTAACACAGGAATTTCTAGATTCTGAACACCAAAAAATTTCCTATTTACAAGATCAAGTATTTCGAGTTCGAGAGATCACTTGTAATAAGATTTTAGCCTTAAGCAATAAAAGTTAATGTTACTAAAACCCCTCAACTCGAGGTCATGGTTTTTTTACCTATTCAAAGGTTTTCTACACGTAATCACCTATGTCATTTCTCACTTCACATTAATTTTTGTCACAGGTACATTTGGTGTAAGAGCTAATTTTAAGCTTCGAAATTAGGCCATTACATTTGGCACCGTCTGTGGGAATGAAGATATTTCTACGATATCCTAAGGCATACGTTCACTTTACTATCCATATCCAATCATGGTCATTTCCAGGTGACCAACAAAAGGAATCCAGCTCGATTTTTTAGTTGAGCCGAAACAGCTTAAAGAACTGCAGGCGAATGTCCAGGCCGAATCAGAGAAATGTAATAAACTCGAGCGTCAGTTAACTCTTGACCGAGAGCTCCATGACAAAGAGCTCAAAACTGAGCGACAAGCTCGTTTGACAACATTCAAATGACATAAAGAATAGATGACAACCCTGCAAACTGTATTACAAGCTTTGCAGGACACTATATAGGCTCCCAAAACCAGAGATCGTGATCAAGTTCTGGAGCACTCCCAAGTTTCTGCAGAGAAAGGTTAGGACCTCGAGGAGCCACCAACAAAGCAATTTCCCAAAATGTTCAGCATGAACCTCAGCTATCTATTTATTGGGCGGTAAAGTTCAGTCTGATATCAGCAGAGGTCTCCGACCTTCTAAGGGTCAAGATGAAGAGTAATGACCTCCACATTGAATTCTAACACGTGATCATTTGAGTAAAGGTACCGATACTCATAACTCTTCACCATCTCGCCAAACCACTCATGCCACATGTTAATACGTCACCCAAGAGTATATGGATCAGTGAATCAAAGAGTTGATTGAAGTACAAATTCTCAATAATAAAGACGATCATACCAAAATACAAGTTAGTCTAATTGCCATAAAACCATTCGATATGGAAGTACCAAAAGGTTTTCATACAAGGGCACCAATCCGAAGGAACATATTCTACAATACCGTGATTCCTTGGGGTTATACTCCAATCTCAACCATATTCAATGATGTCTGTTCCTAACAAGACTACATAAGCAATTTATCAAGAAGTATGGACACAACAAAGACAAGGAGAAGAATTTATATTCTCTTCTTAGTCTTAAACAATCACAAGGGGATAAACTCGAGGCATTTTCAAAGCTATTTATGGAGCTCGTCAATAAGTTGATAATCTTGATCAGAAAATAGCTGTTACTGTGTATACCAACACGCTCTAGCTCGACTACGAGGCCAAAGAGTACCTCTTCTTAAACAAACCTGCAACCTTGGAGGATATGATCACCAAGGTCAATGGGTATGTTGGCCTGGAAAGGATGATGTCTGAAAGGCATAAATCTACTAAATCTGTCCTAATCACAAAAGGTCCAACTATAGAACGAAATAATGAACCGAAGGAGGACTAGGTTCATCAAAAGCGTTCCAAGGCCAACCCTGACACACCTTGAAAAGAAAATTTATTACCCAAACCAGTCCTCCCCAATATGAATTTTTGAATCTCCATAATTTTTCTAATTCTATCAAAGGATAACCAATACCGTCTATCTCAACCATTGGAACCAATCGAACCGTACTGCATGTATCACAAGGTAAATCATCATGCTACTAACAACTGATATGCTTTACAAAGATTGCTAGAATTTATTTTCAAAGGTGGGAGGATGTATGAATACATTGTCGATCTGGAATCATACAAGAATGAAAGCTACAAGAAGTAGATCGACGTAGTCCAGGTCGAAGATCAAGCTGAGGAAAATCACTGTACCATATGTACCACAACAACATGATCGAGATTTATCAGATTAATAACTCCTACAGATTCAGGCACAAGAGTTTATCAAAATGTTGTGATCTCACATCTTAAGATAAATAAACCAAGCTTCTACTTGAGTCGAGCAATCGCCGGCTTGGGATTTCATTCGAAGATTACGACATTAGTCACGTCCAATTTTTACATCATGATGCATTAGTCATAATGCTCAAGATGAAGAAGTTTGTCATGTATGCAATGATGATCGATACTGGAAGCGGTATTGAGATTATCTTTTAGAGCACAATCGACAGATAGGATTGGCCGATCAAGTTATTCCAAGAGACATGGATGTCAGTGGATTTAATGGTTTTAAAGAAGAATGAGTAGGAAAAATTATTTTACCTATCACCGATAGACCAGCCACAATCGACTTCGTATTCAACATCATCAACGCAAAATCTCGTTATCTCAGTATTATAGGCCGCTGCTAGATTCACAACATGGAAACAATCGTTTCAACCAATCATCAAGTACTTTGCTTTAAACACAATGATGACATATATGAAATCAAGGGTAGTTAAAAGCTTTCCAGAGCTTACGAGAATACCATCTCTACCATTCTAGATACATAAGATAGATATGTTGTATAACAATTATAGAATGCTTGTCACATCGATGATTAGCCTTCAACAGAAGAACCTGCAGAGTACATCGATATTGATAGACCTAGTCGAGGTACTTTTATCGGTACCATGCTAGTCCAGCATGATAAGGATTCTCTCATTTAATTCATGCGAATAAATAGAAATATCTTTGCGTAAAATTTCAAAGCGATGCCCGGGGTCGATCCAGCCAAGGCATGTCACAAATTGGCCATCAACATCAACACCATGGCGGTCAGACAAAAATAATAATGACTCTCACCTCATCTTCGAGATGAAGTCAACATTGAGATCGATAAGTTAATCAAAGTGGGGTTCATTCGAGAAGCCAAGTATCCAGATTGGATCTCCAACATCGTCGCTGTTCCAAAGAAGAATGGAAAGGTTTGAGTTTGTGTAAGTTTTCCCGATCTAAATAAGCATACTCTAAAGGACAGTTTCCCTCTTCCCATCATCCATCAAATTCTTGATTCTGTGGTAGGACACGAGCTCTTATCTATGATGGATGCTACTTCTGGCTACAATTAGATACATCTCTTAGAGGAGGATTAGGAAAAATCACTTTTATCACTGAAAGAGGACTCTACTGTTATAATGTCATGCCCTTCAAACTAAAGAACATAGGCGTAGCTTATCTGCGGTTGATGACGACTATGTTCAAAGAACATCTTGGGAAAATCGTTAAAGTCTACATTGATGATCTCCTGTGCAAGAGCATACGGTCAAACGACCACATCACAGATCTCACCATAATATTCAATATTCTACGATCTTGCAGGAGGCGCCTCAGCATCAATTCGGAGTATATTTATGCAAGTTCCTCGGCCATCCTATCAGCAAGAAGGGGATTGAGGGCGATTCAGATCAAATTTGAGCTCTTCTCAACATGCCATCTCCAAAGACAACGAAGGACGTACAAAAACATATAGGAAAGATTGTTGTAATCAACCGATTCATTTCTAAATCTTCAGATCGCTGTCATTGGCTATTCCTACTGCTCCAAGGTTGTACCAAATAAGGAAAAATTCAGCCCAGCGAAGAGATCAAATGGACATCCGAATGCTAGGCAGCTTTTCTGGAACTCAAAACCTATCTGAGGAAGTCTCCCATCATGAATAACCCATTAGATAATACAGAACTGATCATCAACCTGGTAGTTATAGATACTTCTATTAGCTTAGTTCTTATTCGACTTGAGAATAAGATCGAAAAGACAGTTTATTTCATTAATAAAACCTTAACTCCAGTGGAAACAAGGTACTCTAAAATTGAGAGACTCCTTCGAACTCTTACTTACACTTTAAAAAAACTTAAACACTACTTCCAAGCTCATTCAGTCAAAGTCATGAAAAACTATCCACTCCTGGAAGTTTTGTCCAAAAAAGAAAAATTAAGGAGAGTGCAGTAATGGCCAATCTGTTTGGGAGAACATGTTATCAAGTTCGAATAACGACATTCAGAAAAAGGTCAGGTCATTGCCAATTTTTTGTGGATTTTCTAGTGGAAGATCCCGATTGGGAGGAGCACGATCCTTACCTTATAGACAAAATTACAGAAGATCCACCCACTAAAGTATTTGACGAGCAAGCTGAATCGATTACAAGGAATGGGTGGAGACTTCTTACAGATGGTTTAGCACGACCTGCAGGGTTAGAAATTGGTATCGTATTGATTACCTCTTCTAATGATAGAATTGAGAAATCAATCTACATGGATTTCGAAGCCTCCAACAATGTCACAGAATGTGAAGCTCTTATTCATGGAATCGACCACGGACTTGAGATTGGCATCCCAGTGCTCTCAGTTTCTCTAGTCATCGTCCACCACTATTCAGAATAGTACAAAATGAATGGGAAGATAATCGAGTATACAGCCCTCGTTGCCGATAGAATGAGAAAATTTGCAAAGGTAACTCTCGACTATCTTCCTCGAGGTGAAAACAAACAAGCCAATTCCTTGGCTTATTTAGCCAAGGTCTTGGGTACAAAAGCCAGATATCTACAGATCAAAATAATCTCAGCCCCCAGTATTGATCTCCATTTTATATGCACGATCAACACTGGGGGTGATGAGGAGGAGGATGACGATTGATGAAAGCCATTCATTGCTTATCTTAGCCCGGACAATAAATGTAAAGGGCCCCTTGTAGCAGATCTAAAAGAGCGCCAACAGTTGATTAAAAACTCAAAGTATTATACAGTTCAGAATGGTCGTCTATATTGCCGCTCAGGTACAGGGCCTTATCTTAAGTGCCTCTCGAAGAAGAAAGTATGTGGAATGCTCAGAGATTTACATGAAGGAACTTATGGCTCCCATGTCACAGGTCGATCACTTGCTAACAGAACCATTACATAAGGAGTATTCTGGCCAGGAATGTGTAAGCAAGCAGAAGAGTACTCATACAAATGCAATACATGTAAATGACATGGACATATGATCCACGCCCCCACACTCAAACTATATGCAAGCAATGTGTTTTGGCCATTGAAGCGGTGGGCGCTCGATCTTGTCAGAGAATTCTTGAATATACCAGGTAACCGACGATTCTTACTCGTAGTAGCCAATTATTTTTCGAAATGGGTAGAAGCAGTTCCTCTCCGTCGAACTAGTGAAGAATAGGTCATCTCTTTTATTTGGGAACACATCATCACACAGTTTGGATGCCCCCACCAGATTCAGATTGATAACGGGCCATAGCTCGTTGGTAAAAAAGTCGTAGCCTTCCTCAACAAACACAATATCATCCAGTCACCATCCAATCCCTACTACCCTCAAGGCAATGGCCAAGCAAAAATTACCAATAAAACCATAGTAGATAGACTCATGAAAAGGCTTCAATCAAAGAAAAAAGGAAATTTAATACGGGAGCTTCCTAACATCTTATGGGCGTACTGTACCACTCTACATTGATCAACCAGCTGTTCCCCCTTCCTCCAAGCTTATGGCACCGAAGCCATCATTCCAATAGAATACCAACATCCCATCAGAGATCATGAGCTTACATACTTACATACAAAGAAAATGAGTTTGAATTGGCCTACATTATGAATTGGATTGATGAAACTAGGGAACGCGCTATTGCAAACCTAGGTTAATATCACAATATGCTGGCTAGCTCGTGCAACAGGAGAGTCCAACGCTGTGAGTTCTAAATTGATAATCTCATCCTCTGAGAAATCCAACAACACAAAAAAGAAGCACGAGCCGGGAAGCTGGCAGAATATTAGGAAGGTCCATTCCTCATCATTGGTCAAACTGGTCTGGGATCATACTATCTCATGAAGGAGCAAGGAGTTTGAATCCCAAATCTGTGGAATACTAGGCGACTGAAATGGTACTATCGTTAAGTTTCTGGATTCTCCATTTTAATATTCTCGTTCTTTCCATTCCAAAAGTGAGATTTCAATCTCCATATAGTATACATTCTATTCTACTCAATGAAAACTTCCATTTTTTTCCCACATTACTCTCTATTTACTTAGATTATACTACATTACATAGATTAAAGCAAGGATAAAACTAGTTTTCAATCGCTCATCTACACAGGTTAAAATTAAAGGTAATACTAACTTTTAATCACCCATCTATACATAAATTAAAACAAAGGTAATACTAGTTTTCAATTGCCCATCTACACAGATAAAGGCAAAGGTAATACTAGCTTTCAATTGACATCTATGCACAAATTAATGCAAAGGTAATACTAGCTTTTAATCGCCCATCTATACATATATCTGCGATTAAAACAAATGTCATACTTGTTTTCAATCAAAGATCTCTATGAGACATAAGATAAGCAAAGGTAAAACTAGCTTTCATCTCTCAATATGTCTACAACTACAGATACTTCTACAAGATCCTTCTTAAAGATACTTCTAAAAGTTCTTCCCTGTTGATGGGAGGTCAGTTACGCCATCCCCTACAACAAGAGGACGTTCAGCCATAAAATCTGGAGATCGAACCGCTGTGATAATCTTGCCTTGCTCTACCAGTGAAACAGGTCGAGAACCTAGCTCTATTTCTATGGTATTCATACAGTTTCCTCGATCTATATCGACTTTACAAATACATCCTCTCCCCGACAGACAGTTGAGTAAGGTATCCCTCTTAAACTTAAGCCTTATCATTTCTTCCACAAAATAGGCAATAATAGCCATTAGCCCCTGTGAGCACGTTACTTCGAGCATAACTACCTGAGAAAAATGCTATCTCAATCTCTGATAGCGCTCTTACAAGTCTTTGTACCGTTCATTTGGCCACTCCATGTGTTTATCTGCGCATGACATAATCTTACTATGCACTTCCATCTTCTCCTTTGCTCTATCTGACTCAGCCTCACTTGCCGTCCTCAACTCTGCCAACTGAGTACGTAGCTCCTCTAACTCCTAAACATTCCCATCATTTCCCCCAATAAGAACTTTATTCAACAATTCATCCTTCTTTCGCAACAATGGATCCTTACCTTTGATCACCCCCTTTAACTCATGCTCTCTACCAATAGCAATGTCCAACTTACCTTGGCTCTCCCTTAAATACTCATTTCCTCTTTCTACATGAGTTTGAATGCGAGCTATATTTCCCTCCACCCCTCTAATTCGAGCTGATAGGTCATGAACCACATCTTCTTCTACAATGGAGACCCCAGCATTACCTTTTTTCTTCTTTGACCATTCTCCAGCCTCGGTTTTCTTGGCACGCGAATTGGCCGTAGCCAAATCTGCCATCAATTGGGCTACCCTCTCATTCAATTCATCACATCATCTTTGAACCATCCAAAAATTAATATCTTTAGCAGGTAAAGCCTCACTCAACTGTAATTTGAAATTTGACTAGGTCAGCTCGGGCTCTCTCTAGCTTGCTATCTTTCCCAATCATTCAACTCTTCAATCATTCTAGTTCAATTTTGTAGCTTAATAGATAAGCTCGAGTCTACTCTTGCTCGTTTGTTTTTCTAATCATTTGGCCCTTCAGACTGGCCATAAAACCCCATAGCTCTTTCTATCTCTTCTAACGAATGGATACGGTATCGAGCCATGTTCACTTCCTTACTTTTCACCATTAACGTATCATTCTGGCTTTAGAGCTTTGTTGTCTCCTCCTTCGCCTCTGTGAGTTCTTTTTGCCATTTTTCAATTTTGGCGTTTTTTACCTCGATCTTTTGAGTCAGTTCATCAAAAGTTTGTGTTGCCTTGATAAACTTGAAATGTACTTTGATCCTTCCTATCTACAGTTGCCTCTCTCATCGTATCAAACTCCGCTGCATACCTTTGGTTATATTGGAGTGCCTTTTTTTCACTCAAGCTAGCAGACTCCAATTTGACTTGCATCACAGATACAATATAACGAGTTTTATTCAACAACACCCCATAAATACAATCAATTATAATACTGAAGACTTTCGAAATTGTATCAAATTTCTATTTTTAACATTCTATTGTTGTTGAATTGCTTCTAAACTTAAGGTCGAAGTATGATTTCAGTTCGATGACAATAACACCTACATCCAATTTCATGGTACACATTTTCTATGTTATGACTTTCTCAATACTTTGGTATTATCTGGTCACATTTAATTACCATTGCCTCTAAAACTTCTAACTCATTTAAAATCTATTTCTATTTTTTTAAATTTTTACTTTGTAGCTCTCCAGTAATGCAGCTTACAAGTTAAATATTTCTTGTTCTTCTCTAACCTATAGCTCTACTTGCGAAGTCAACAAGGACGCTGAGGTATTTTTCTTTTTAGCGAGCTCATTATCTAATTCCTCAATTCTGAGGTGCATATCCACAAGTTCTTACAAACAATGTTTACAAACATCTCTTAGCCTATCCGAAGTTTATCCTACAAAAAGAAATTCCATGCAATTATAATTTCCTAAACCCCACAAAAACATACTGCCAAAATTTTAACAACTTTACTCAACCTTTTCATTATCTTCCCCCTGGTTCTCTAGATTAGTTTTAGGAGAGACACCATTCAACCGTGCTACTACACCAGGGATATCCCCTTCCACCTCGTCCTCTTCGATATAGGTACCATCCATAATGGCCTTAACCTCACCTTTTGAATACCCACTTTGAGGAGTTGGCGCCCGAATCTGTCGCGCTGAACTACCACGTCATCTAGGTTCTTATGTGCCTCATCGGTCAACTCGTTAATCAGTACTTCCTACATAACCTTTACAGTATCCAAACGCTTCCCCTCTAGAGCCAAGTTAGCTCGACTTCAGTTGAGCTACCTTCCAAATTTTCTTCTTTGAGAATTTTAGAGCTAACTTGCTCGACGTGGTGGCTACCGGCACATCCACAAAATCCATTTCAGTAACATTCGGCAGAGTCGAGCGCTTATTCACATCAGCCCCTCTCTTCTTGCTAGCTCCAACCCCCATCATTAGTCTCTTTACCTGAGACTTTTATACCTTCTCAGACTGGCTATTAGTATTTTTATTTATGTTAATACCCAGCTCCATTAGAACTATCTTAAGCTCAACCCCTTCTCGAGCAATAGTTTCTAACAAGGACTCCTTCGTCGTCACCTTCGACGAAAGACCTATAAAACAAACACAACACATTGTCAAACAACAGAACAACCTTTAATTACAGTAGTTCAATATTATACACTATTACTTAATTTTCTTTACAGTTCTATACATAAGTTTGATTGGTTATTCATCTTCTCTCTGAGGAAATCACCTTTAACCCATATCACATTATCATTCCATATTCGACCTGCTGAATTCAAATCGAAGAAAAGTGGCCAACACGACCTCAGAAAAAAATATGCATCTTCAGCTGCAGCATAATTTTTCATACCATAATACTGCAAAACATCTTCAGGAGATTTTCTCCTCTCTACCTCATTCTCCCTCCAAAATATATTCAAACTCTAACAAACACTAATCACCCCCCATATGTTACCATTCAGTTAGGCAGGATATGCCCCTAAAATATTCATTATCCCTTTCACAAGATTATTAAGCAGAAAACTTAATCCATACTCCAACTGAGACAGATAACGCAGAAAACCCTCATCCAAGTCACCTTGGACATTTCCATCAAACTATTCAAGGGAGATTGACTCATCCACTCCCCTATCTAATTTCTCCTTTTCTAAGTCAGGCAACAAAAAGAAATACACTTCCCCAGATGATACAATACAACCTCTGAACTGCCTACCAACATGTTCTACAACATTGCCCCATATTCCACGTTTAAGAGCTTTGGATTTACAGAACTCTCTAAACACATCGAAGTTTGGAGGGTACGATACCAATTTACCAGGGAAGCCTAGAAATTGAAAAGGTACTACATTGTCCTCCCCTTCAGACTCTACATTAACAGATTCTACATGTTCAGACTCAATGGTTCGACCAGAGGTCGATGTCTCCATATCAATTGAAGTCTCCATCCCAATGATAAGCTTAAGGATGAGATTTGATTCTATACAAATATTCCTCACGCTCGACCTACATACTGGTCCAGGTATTCTTTAATTATCTTTTTATCTATATACATCCATGCATACATCTACCATACACACATCATAGATATACATCTATTATGCATATATCTCTTTTTACACAAATAGATCAAACAATTTTTATAAAATTACTATAAATAATAATATTTCAAAATTTGAAAAACACAAAAATCTTTCAAACCCACATTCACAAATTCTTAAATCATTTCCTAACCTTCAGGGTCTGATAATGAATCTAAAGTAGTACCAAATCCTACCTTTATAACGGTGCTGTATAACCACCACCGTGACTCTGCATCCAAAACTATTTCTTGCCTTGATTGTTAATCACTCTCGTCTTAACTCACACGTGAATCTCTATAATTTTTTCTATTGTCTCTCCCACTGTTCTTAAGTTTTTCAAAAGTTGATAAATATTTGAATGATGAAGATGAAGTGCTATTTATAGTTTTTCTCTCTAACTGATGGCAGTTATTGGGTCTCGCAAGAGCCGCCCTCGTTTTGGATCTGAGGTGTCCCTTTCATAATTAATATCAGATGTTTTATACATTTTCAGTCCCCATTCCTATATTTTAATATATTCTCATCTCTCCAACCCAAATCTCTATCTGACCTTCCCATACTCATGATGACTTAATACTCATAAGCAATTGAACTTTCCCTACAATTATACAATAGACAAAAATCAAAGCTACCTGCTTTTTCTATTCCTACTTCTGTTACTTATAAAACTGCTGACGTCATTCCCAAAGCTATAACATTTCAAATTTAAATCTTTTATTTGTACACAACTGTCATAAACAACAGTTGCAATAAAAGATAGCAGATTCAAAATATCATTCTACCTACGTTTCAATTACAGCTATTCAGCTTCATTCAATTCGCTCCCTCACATATAATTACACTTAAAACATCCCAGATGTCCTAAGGAGCCACACCTAATTAGTTCGCCCCCAACAATCCTCACATCCTTCTTCTCGGTCTCTTCCTCAACAATTTTCCTCACTGCCTCTTTTTGATCTGCAGAGTCCTGAATCACTTCATAAAAAATTTCTGAGTAAAAATGACGTCCTATCTCAAGTATCTTTGCCCTCGAATCTAATTCTTCAAACTGCAATTCTGATTTAGGAAAGTCAAAATCATAATCTAAAAAGCTAAAAATCCTCTCTCGCACTTCTACAATCTTTATTACCAATCGTCCCTCAGCAGTATGATAAACTCTCTCAAAAAGAGTCCTTACTAAAGTCTCCTTCTTCCTATGCAAAGCCCTCAACTCCCTCAACTCCCACAATCTCATTTTAGTCCTCACCATAGTCTACTGGGATTTTATCCATGAAAGAAATATCTAAAAGAGTAATCAATGGTCAGTCAGTTTGGGAGAAATGAAATCAAGCTCGAACAACAATATTTAAAAAAGGGTCAGGCCATTGCCAATTTTCGCGCAGATTTTCCAGCGGAAGATCCCGAGTGGGCGGAGCACGATCCTGATCTTGCCAAAGAAATTACAAAAGATCCACTCACCAAAGTATTTGACGAGCGAGCTGAATTGGTTATAAGGAAAGGGTGGAGACTTCTTATAGACGGTTCAATAGGACCCCGCAGGGTTAGGAATAGGAATCGTATTAATTACCCATTCCAGCGACATAATTGAGAAATCAATTCACTTGGATTTTGAGGCCTCCAACAATGTTATCGAATACGAAGCTCTCATTCATGGACTCAACCTCACACTTGATCCCGACATCCCCGAACTCTCAGTCTACATAGATTCTCAACTCATCATCCACCATTAATCTGAGCAATATAAGATGAATGGCAAGATGATCAAATAGACAACCCTCATTATAGATAGGATGAGCAAATTTACGAAAGCAACTCTTAATTATCTTCTTTGAGGTTAAAACAGACATGCCGATTCCTTGGCTTATCTTTAGCCGGGGTCTTGGGTATAGAAGCTAGATATCTCTAGATCAAAGTGATATCAACCCCCAGCATTGATTATATTTTTGTATGCACGATCAACACTGGGGTCGATAAAGAGGAGGACAATGATTGGCGAAAGCCCTTCCTTGCTTACCTTGGCACCGACAACAAATGTAAATTGCCCTTTCTAGCAGATCCAAGAGAGTGTCGACAACTGATCAAAAACTTAAAGTGGTACATAAATTAAAATAGTTTTTTATATTGCCATTCAGTCACGAGGCCTTACCTCAAGTACCTCTCCAGAAAGAAAGCAGATGAGATGCTAAGAGGTTTACATGAAGGGACTTGTGGCTCCCATGCCATAGGTCGATCACTCGCTATCAAAGCCATTACATAAAGGAATATTATGGCTAGGCATGAGCAAGAAAGAAGAAGAGTACTCACGCAAATGCGATACATGTCAACGACATGGATAAATGATCTGTGCCCCTGCGCTCAAACTACATGCAAACAAGGTGTTATGGCCATTCAAAAGATGGGGGCTCGATCTTGTCGGCGAATTTCCCAATTCTTCAAAAACCGCAGATATTTACTCGTAGCTAACGATTATTTTACAAAATGGGTAGAAGCAGTTCCACTCTGTCGAAATAGAGAAGAAGAGGTCATCTCTTTTCTCTGGGAACACATTATTACTCGGCTTGAATGCCCTCACCTAATTCGGGTCGATAATGGGCCACTGCTCGTTAGAGAAAAAGTTACAGCTTTCCTCAACAAACACAACATTATCCACTCACCATCCAATCCCTATAACCCTCAAGGCAATGGCCAAGCTGAAATCACCAATAAAACCATCGTGGATGGACTCAAGAAAAGGCTTTACTCACAGAAAAAAGGAAACTAGGTACGAGAGGTTCCTCATGTCTTCTGGGCATACCGCACAACTCTACGTCAATCAACTGGCTGTACCCCATTCCTTCTTGCCTATGGCACCGAAGCTGTCATTCCAATAGAATATTATCATCTTGTTAGAGATCATGGGCTAGTTGACGAAGAAAATGAGTTTGAATTGTCCTGCAATATCAATTTGATTGATAAGACTAGGGAATGTGCTATTGCCAACCTAGGTCGATATCACCATATGTTGGCCAGTTCGTACAACAGACGAGTTTGAAGCTGTACTATCCAAATTGATAATCTTTTCCTTAAAGAAATTCCTCAACATAGAAAAGAGGCACATGCCAAAAAACTGGCAAAATTTTTGGAGGGTCAATTCTTAATCACTGGTCTCACTGACCTGGGATCATATTATATCATGACCGAGGAGGGAGTTCATATCTCAAATCTTTGGAAAACTAGGCGATTAAAATGGTACTATCATTAAGTCTCTTACTACTCCACTTCAAATTCTTGCTTTTTCCATTCCAAAAGTGAGATTTTCATCTCCATACAATGCGCATTATATTCTATTCAATGAAAACTTCCAAGTTTTTTCCCACACTGCACTTTACTTATGCAAACAATACATGAATTAAAGCAAATGTAATACTAGCTTTCAATCAGCCTCTATTCTTGTTAAAGAAAATGTAAAACTAGCTTTTAAACCGCACTTTATACATACTTTGCGATTAAAATAAAGGTAATACTAGTTTTCAATCAAAGAACACTACCAGACATAAGATAAAGCAAAGGTAAAACTAGCTTTCATCTCTTAATATGGTTTCTACAATTATACCAATTAAAGCAATGGTAAAACTAGCTTTCATCTCTTAATATGGTTTCTCCCTTACCTTCTCATCTGCTTTATCTGACTCAGTCTGGTTCATCGTCCTCAATTCAGCTACCTGGGCACGAAGTTCCTCAAGCTCCCTATCTTTACCTGTACTTACAGCAACATGAGATTTCTTCAATAATTCATCTTTTTTCTTTATCAAAATATCCTTACCTCTGAGTACCCGCTCTAACTCCTATTCCCTGACATGAGCAGCATCCAAATTACTTTGGTACTCTCTTAACTGTTTGTTTCCTCTTTGTACGTGACCTTGAGTTCGAGCTATATTTTCCTCCAGCTCTCTGATTCGAGCTGATAGGCTAACCACATCCCTTTGAACAATGGAAACCCTGGCATCACCTTTATTCCTCCTTAAGCATTCTCCAACCTCAGCATTTTTGGCATGCAAGTTGGCCTGAGCCAAATTGGTCTTCAATTGTGTCACCATCTCATTCAACTCATCACATTTTCTTTGCACCAACCGGAACACTATATCTTTAGCAGGTAAAACCCTAGTCAACTGCTCAACAGCAATTCCTGAGTTAGATTGGACATCTCGAGCTCCCTTCAGCTCACTACCTTTCTCAGTCATTTTATTCATCAATCGCTCAAGTTTGCTACTGAAATTCACTAAATTAGCTCGAGTCTGCTCCTGTTTGTTCATTTTGTTGATCATTTGGTCTTTCAGACTGACTACAAAATGGCATAACTCTTTCTCTGACGATTCTAACACCTGGATACAATATCGAGCTATGTTAGCCTCCTTACTCTTTACCATCAGCGCATCATTTTGGCTTTTGAGCTTCACTATCTTTTCTTTCATCTCTATGAGTTTTTTTTGCCCTTTACTAATTTTAGCTTCCTTTTCCTTGATCTTTCGAGTGAGGTCATTAACGGTTTGTGTCGCAGAGACAAACTTGAAATAAACCTTTACATGTTGATCCTCCCAATCTTCATTTGCCTCTCTCATTCTATCAAACTCTGCCTCAAACCCTTAGATACATTGGCGTTTCTCTTCTTCGCACAAATGAGCTGACTCAAATTCGACCTACAGATCACAGATATGATACATCAAGTTTGGTTCAGGACATTCACTCAATACATACATTTTATTTTTAATAAAATTTCTATTTTTTGATATCTTCTGAGTGAAACTGATTACAAACTTAAGGCCGAAGTATGATCCCAATTCGATGAACAATGACATATACTTCCAATTTCCAAGGTACACATTCTCTATATAATAACTTTTTCATCACTTTGATACTATCTATACACAATTGAGTACCATTGCCCCTAAATTGTTAACAAGTTTTTGGCCTATCTCTACGCTCTAAGTTTTACTTTATAACCTTAGAGTAAGGAAGCATACAAGTCAAATATTTTTTGTTCTTTTCTAACCTCTAGCTTCGTTTGCAAAGTTAACAGGGACGTTGAGGTGTCTTTCTACTTAACAAGCTCATTATCTAATTCTTTTATATTCTGAGGCGCATATCATTATATTCCTACAAACAAGGTTTACAAACATAACTTAGCCTACATAGATTTATCCTACATTGATCGATATAGTTACAGTTCACAAACCCATCATAATCACACAACCAATATTCAATAATTCTACTCTACCTTCTCATTCACATTCTTTGGGTTGACATCATCATCCCCTTCGTTCTCTTGTATACTATGGGGAGAAATTTCATTCAACCCTCTCACAACGCCAGCTCTATCATCCTCAACCACCTCTTCTTCAACATTGGTATTCTCCATAATGTTATTCACCTCAGTTTTGGAGTACCTAATTTTTAGAAGGTGGCGCCCAAGTCTATCGCGCTGGATTATTACCTCCTCCAGATTCTTTCCCGCTTCTGCTGTCAGCTAGATTATCTCCACCTCTTGCACAACCTTCACAGAGTCCAGTCGCTTTCCCTCCCTAGCCAAATCAGTTTTCAAATGAGCTACCTTCTTCTCGAGCTCAACCTTCCCCTTATCGAGCTCGGCTTTCTCCTTCTCCATCCCGACGCAGATCCCCTTCATCAAACGCGCGGCTTATAAAAATAACATAATCATCGACCATATTTTTTAGCTTGAACTACAAAACAGAGTTCAGAAGATATTCAAATCAATAAACTTACCATTTTTCTCATATCCTCATCACCATTGTGAACAGCAAGCCTCGCCCTTTCCTCTACCGCTTTCAACCCATCTTCCATACCAGGTCGATTCTCTGCGACCCTTGCCCCAATCAGTTCAGAAGAAGAATATACCCATCTCTTCTATGCCTCTCCCTCGACCTCACCACTCCCTATGGTACCAGAGGTCGAGCCATGCTTCAACATTCTTTTCATTGGAAACGCCCGAGCTAACTTGCTCGACGTAGTAGACTCTGGCACATCCACAAAATCTACTCCAGAGGCCTTTGGCAAAACTACTCGTCTCTCTCCATTAGCTCCCCTCTTCTTATTGCCACCAACACCTATCATTAGCCTCGTTGCTTGAGACTTTTGAACTTTCTCAGACCTGTTGTTAGCTCGCTTCTTTCAAATAATGCCAAGTTCTTTCAGCATAACCTCGAGCTCGACTCCTTCTTGTGCAACAATATCTAATAGGGACTTCTTCTTCTTCACCTTCGACGAAGGACTTGTCAAATAACAACACATTATCATCAATAGAGAACATTTAATTTCAACATTTTAATATTATATATTTTTATACTTACTTTGCTTTACAGTTCTACACAGAAGTTCCATGGGTTCTTCATCATCTTTTTGAAGGCAATCACCTTTCACCCATATCACATTATCATTCCACATTCAACCTGCTAAATTCAGATTAAAGAAAAGTGGTCGAGTCGAACTCGTAAAAAAATATGCCCCTCCACTTCTAGAATTATTTTTTACCTCATAAAACTGCAAGACGCCTTCAGGAGATATCCTCCTCTCAACCTCATCCTCTTCCCACAACTTATTCAAAAACTCACTGACATTTAATACCTCCTTCATGATCCCGTTCAACTGAACATGACATGGCCTAATAATATTTATAATCCCTTTCGCAAGATTGTTAAGGGGTAGACTCAACCCATACTTCAATTGAGACAGGTAACACAGAAAACCTTCTTCCAGGTCGCCCTAGACATTTCTATTATAATACTCCAAGGAGGTCGATTCGTCTAACCCCTTATCTAATTTCTCCTTCTCTAAATTAGCCAACAAAAATAAATGTTCCTCCCCAGATCTTACCACACAACTCCTAAACAGCAAACTGGCATATTCTACGAAATAACCCTATCTTCTCCTTACAAGAGATTTGGCTTTACAAAACTCTTTGAAAGCATCAGAGTTTGGAGAATATGATACCAATTTTCTAGGGAAATCTAGAAATTTAACAATTTCTACTCCATCCTCCCTATCGAATACCACATTTTAAGACTTAGCCGAACGACTGAAGGTCAAGGCCTCCAGAACGAGTGAAGTCTCCATATTAACTACAACTCTACAAATGAGATTTGATCATACACAAAACTCCTCACGTTCGACCTACATACAGGTCGACATAATCTATAATTATCTTTTACATATACATCACGCAGATATGCATATCATTCGTATATCTTTTTACAAATATATCGAACAAATTTTATAGGTTACTATAAATAGTAATTTTTAGATTTGAATACCAAAAATAATAATAAACTTTCAAAAGAAACACATTCACAGTACCACAAATCATATACTAACCCTTAATATCAAAATATCAATCTGACGCAACGCTAAATCCTTCCCTCATAATGCTGCTATATAACCACCTTTGTAACTCAGTCTCTGCAACTCTCTCTCCCTTTGATTGTTGATCACTCTTGATTAATTTCTTATGAAATACACTGCTATTTTTTCTCTTTTCTCTCTTCCTATTCTTTAATTTTTTAGAAGTTGATAAACATTTGAATGAAGAAGATGAAGCATTATTTATATTTTCTCACTCTAATTGTTGGCAACTATTGGGCCTTGCGCGAGCCGCCCTCAGTTTTGGAACCAAGGCCTCCCTTCCACAATTAATGTCAGACGTTTTACACCTTTTCGATGAAAATACCTTCATATCATTGCCCCTTGTCCTATATTTTAATATATTTTTATCTCTCTTACCCAAATCTCCCTCTGGCCTCCCCACACTCATGATGACTCAACACTTACACGCAATCAAACTTCACTACAATTACACTAGAAATAAAATCAAAAGCTGCATGCTTTTTTTATTTTTGCTTCTTCAACTTATAGATGTGCTGACATCATTTCCAAAGTTCTAAGTATTTAAAAAAAATTCAAATTCAATTTTCACAACAGTCACAAATAATATTTGCAATAAAAGATGACAGATTAAAACTTTATTCTCATTATATTTCTTTGATAGTTATTTGAACTCATACAATTCACTCCCTTACATATAATTATACCTGAAGTATTCCAGATATCCTGGGGAGCCACACTAGATCAGTTCGCTTCCAACAATCCTCACATCTTCCAGCTCGATCTTATCTTTAGTAATTAATCTCGCAGCCTCTTTTCGAGCTGAAGGCTCTAAAATTACTTCTCATAATAGATCCTCGTTGAAGCGACGTCCTAACTTAAATTACCTACCTATCCAATCTAAACCTTCATACTGATACTCGATCACTGGCAAGTTAGTATTATAATCTAACAAGCCAAAATTTTGCTTACGCACTTCAGCTATCTTTATTGCCAGCAGTCCCTCGGCGGCATAATAAATTTCTCAGATCGAGTTCACACCATTTCTATTTCTTCCACCTGTTTAAGGCTCATTTCCCCTATTTGTGCAATTTTCTAGATTACTTCAAATCCCCCACAATTCGTATTTATATTTTGAAAACCCTAGTAGGCTAAGTAAAATTATTTGAACCTATCTATCCATATCAACCTAAGTAAATTAGGCCTACTCCATCTCCAACTTATTAATTCCAAATCTAATATTTTAGAGCGACCTTCCTGGGCTCAAATTTCTAATTCCTATATATTCTAAATCTTCTACAATTATCTCTCCCGATAATTCTACGTTATTCAGTAAGAAAACAAATTCTTACACATCATTTATATTACAAACACATATTTATAGTTCGATTGCTATAATATACTTTATAGGTTCAATCTCATATATTACATTTCATCCTCTACTCGTAAATCTTCGAATTACTCATAGCTCGATTTCAATCATAAGAGTTATTCTATATATTAACACATAGTTTGAATAACTAATTTTTATTAAGCTCGAATATAAATTACAGGTACTTTACATATAACAAGTCTTTCTGGTACTTTGCAAATAACAATATTTCAGGTACTTTACAGAAAACAAGTCTTACAGGCACTTTATAGATAACAAGTCTTTCAGTACTCCGAAACAACATATCCTTCAGTTCATCTGAATTCAGTAAAGTAAATCACGAATTGGAAATCACCAGACGTCCTTATCCCTTTACACCATATTACTTTAACCAGAAACTAGGCTTAGAGGATGTCTTGACATGGAACCAGAAAGAGTCAGTGCTTGAACCAACTCTTTCTACAGAAGGTCTCCTTTGAGCCAAGACACGGTGATGGTGCAGACACAGACTTCTAATCACAGTCTCCCTTATCTACTACCACCGTTGCCTCCTCTATAACCACCACCATAAGAGAGTTGGTAGAGATGAAGAAGGCCCAACCATAGACTCCAATCATACGCAAGATACCGGTAAAACTGCCTCGTAGTAACACCGGCACCCACATCTGTCTCATAAACCTTGTCTTCCACAAGGATGTGAAAACACCTTTAAAGTTGCCCACCATTTAAGACAATACAATGAAATCTCCACATACAGTAAAAATATTTTTCAGCTTCAGCCGCATCTTCTTCCGACATACCTTGATATGCCGGTAGAACAGGAATGGGGTTGGGCATCTCCAAGGATTGATTGCCGAAATAACTCGAATTCAGCTTCTACATCTCAGCAGAAACATTATTGAAAAGAGTTTTTTAGTATCTCTACAAAATACCCGCTTGAGGTACGGTTGTAGAATTGTACCACGGATGAGTGGGATCGAATCCACAAGGAGGTTTGGGAAAACAAATACCTTCTAGGCCGAATAACGATTTTATATGAGATAAATCTATGAAGAATAAATAAAAACTAATTATAAAACTTAAGGAGGGAGTGAGCTAAGGTTTGGACTTGGCCACTACATTTCAAAGCACTAATCGATATATAACTAGATCCTAATATCTCCACCTATCATATGTTGGTGTTAAGATACATACGATGTTGTAAAATAAACCACTAAATCTATGGTCAAGAATTTAGTGGTTATGCTTCTAAGAGATGGTGAAGAGTATTTTAGAAAATTATCAAATCAACCATGGCTAGGCTTGAGTGAGTTCTCTAATGTTTTTTCTTGTTAAGATCTCTAAATTAAGTCTATGGTTAGTAATACTTGTTTGTATCGAAAGTTATCAAACACCAAATCGAAGCAATGGTCAAGCCTTCGATATGATGCACTAACTTATCAATTATAAAGTACTAAGAGAAAACTAATTAGAACCTAATTATTATTAACTATTGCTCATCCAAGAAAAAACCTCATCCCAGCCTTAGCTAGGAGATTGACCCCTCATCTCGAACTTCATCGCATTAACAACTAAAAAAGATATTAGCAAAAATTAAAATAAAAGAGAAAATAAACAATTAAATAAAACTTATGACTTTATTTCTTCTAAACTTGCTCTAATATGAGATGCTCCATTACAATGAGGGGAGGGTTCTATTTATAGGAGAAGGAACCCAAATTTAGAAACTATACATTAAATTGTAAAGAATATTTTCACAATAATATCTTCTAATTTTACAACCAATCTCCTAAGATTCTTGCATATAATTCCCTTAAGTGATGTAAAGATCTTTCTTCATGGAAACTTTTGCATATATCTTCAATATAAAATATCTTCAAGGATCTTGGATGTAATATATTCTTTGATCTTATTCTCTAATAATTTTTTTGTATATATTTCTTCAGTCTTGAGACCAAATATATTGTGTCTTTGACTTTTTGTGCTATGAACTGCTGGAGATACTTTTATTTGGCTTTAAGAGCTTGGTTTCAAATATCTATCTCCAATAGCTACAATCAAACAAACACACATAAGTATCTTAAATTAAATATAAGGAACGACTATAATATATATTCGGGTATATTAAAAATATCATAATTACGCGCTCATCAAATACCCCCAAACTTGTCTTTTGCTCGTCCTGAGTAAAATAAAATAATAGCCAATTTTGCAGGGAGCGCGATTGCATTTAGCATATGCATCAAGCCGTTAAACCTTAAGGTTTAGCCTGGTGGACGAGTATTGTCTCGTGAGGGTTTGTAATGACTATACCCACAAAAGTTAATAATGACATTTTAAACAATTCTAGAATATACATGACTCATTTCCAGTGAACTTATCCTTACTTAGTTGTGACAAAAATATACCAATGAAAAAATCCTTAAACTTTCTATTCTCCTAAGTATACTAAAAAATATTTTAAGTTTATCCAAAACTAGAGGTACTACCTCAAGATTAGAAACAGATTCAAGTATTTTGCTTTAGCTATATTTAAGTATACAGTGAAAATAGCTTTATCGCCTAATACGTTATCTAGAATAATTTACTCAGTTTTTGGTAGTCTAGTTCTTACTGGAATAAATTCAATGGTCAGTTCGACAAGAACCTTAATCAATTCATTTTCCTAAAATTTTACTTTTTTATTTCTTCTTTTGCAAGCCTTTTATTTTATTAGTACTTTGTTTCTTAGTGAAACCTCTGTAACAAGGAGTTTTTGGTCGACAATCCCTACCAGTTGGCTAAGGTTGTCGGGGTGTGGTGTCCCATCATAACCTAAACTTAAGATTCCCACAAGTAACATTTTCTTATGCTCCTTTCACATAGTTAATGGTCAAACTCGAGAATGGTGATAATTTTTCCTCTTTTAGTTATTAATCATGCGAGTAGTCTTGCGGCGTGAAAGTTTTTTTTAGCACATTTGGCTTATTATTATTTTTCTTAGGAATTGACTTATTGTTAGGCAGTTGTCTACTATATAGCAAACTAATTCTAACATAAACGCTAAATTTCCCTTATACTGAGCAAAAATTTATTGTAGGTATTAATTGTAAAACTACAGTGAAGTGTACGTTTTTAAAATATGCCAAGTTAACTTGAATTAGTCGCTAATAAAAAGATAGTACATCTAGCTTAAGATATTCCAAAATATTCTAGTGTATACTTAGTACAATTTCAAAATTTAGTCTTTTTCATAATATTTATGTCAAGATAAAATCTGTTTAAGTGTTTGGAAATTCGTCAAAAATATATCATAAATTGTCAAAGTGCCATTATTTTATTTTTCTTCAAAAAACATTTAAGGAAATGGTTTCCTACCCCCAAACTTAAATTAAGCATTTCCCTTAATGTTTAAGAACAAGAAAATAAATGGAATAGGAAAATTAAAAAAATTTCACCTGAATGTGTCATGGGTTGCTTTCCAAGAAGTGCTAAGTTTACCCCCTTCAGCCAGACAAATATACCCCCATACTTAAATGATGTTGCAATGGTACTATAGGGGTACATAATATTAACTCTGATATACTGGATGATTTAGAAATGTTATCTCTTCATCAAAAGTGTAGGACTCTAAGTACGGTTTTAATCGTTGGCCATTGACCTTAAAAATATTTTCGTTCTTAGGATCCTCCATCTTTATGGCCCCATGAGGAAAAATAGTTTTAACCATATAGGGGCCATGCCAACGGGATCGTAGTTTCCCGGGAAATAGACGAAGCTTGGAGTTATAAAGCAATACTTTCTGATTGGGCTCGAAGGTTTTATGAATAATTAATTTATCGTGAAAAGCTTTGGTACGGTCCTTATAAATTTTTGAACTTTCATAAACCTCATGACGGAGTTTATCCAGCTTAGAAAGTTGAAGCTTTTTCTTAGACCCAGTTTGGTCCATCTCAAAGTTAAGGGCCTTCGTGGCCCAAAGAGCTTTGTGTTCTAGTTCCACAGGCAAGTGGCAAGCCTTCCCAAAGATAAGTCTATAGGGTGACATTCAAATTGGGGTTTTATATGTTGTTCGATGGGACCAAAGAGCATCATCAAGACGATCTGGCCATTCTTTGTGATAAGTTCGAACAACTTTTTCTAAAATTTCTTTAATCTCCCGATTGAAAACTTCTACTTGACTACTTGTTTCTGGATAGTAAGGTGTGACAACTTTATGATTGATGGAATAATTTTTCAATAAATTTTTAGAAACACGATTGCAAAAATATTTCCCACCATCACTAATAACTACTCGAGGAGTGCCAAAACGATTAAAAATGGATTTTATAAATTTAACCACAGGCTTATGGCCATTTGTCGGATATGCTACCGCTTCGACCCATTTGGAGACATAGGCCACTGCGACTATAATATAAAGGGTTTCGCGAGATAAAGAAACGGGACCACAAACATTAAAAAGTTCAACAATAAGAATGTTGTTTAGGTGCATCATGTTGCGGTGAGAAATATTATCGGTCCTCTGACATCTATCACAACTAGAACAAACGGTTTGTGTATCACAAAAAAGGGTAGGCCAATAAAGACCATATTAAAATAAATTGGCAGTCGTTTTCTTGGGCACTGAAATGACATCCACAGGCATAGGTGTGGCAAAACATGAGTACGCTCTGGAACTCATTATTTGGAATACATCTTCTAATAACTTGGTCAGAAACAAAATTTATACAGATAAGGATCGTGCTAACTGAAACGTCTAACTTCATGTAAGAATTTGGCTTTAACTTACTTTGGCCGGTAGTCAGGTAATCACTCAATAGCAAGATAATTGGCAATGTCGGCATTCCAAGGTAGTTGCATAATAATCATAAGCTGTTCATCAGGAAATGTCTCTAAGATAGAGAGGAGATCCTCACTGCCTTCGATCAAAAGTCGGGATAAATGGTCTGCTGTAACATTTTCAACACCTTTCTTATCTCGAATTTCGATGTCAAATTCTGGTAATAAGAGGATCCATCGGATTAACCAAGGCTTATCATCCTTTTTGGATAACAAATATTTTAAGGCCGCGTGATCGGTGTAGACAATGAGTTTAGACCCAACAAGAAATGACCAAAATTTTTCTAATGTAAATACAATGGCTAATAACTCATTTTCAGTGGTGGAGTTATTCATTTGTGCATCATTGAGCGCACGACTGGCATAGTAAATAACATGAGGTTTTTGTATAACTCTATCCCTAAAACTCTCTAACAACGTAGTCAGATGCATCGCACAATAATTCAAATGGACGATCCTAGTTGGGCGGTTGGATGATTGGAGCAGATGTTAATAGAAATTTGAGCTTCTCAAAAGCTCTAGAATATTCATCATCAAAGTGAAAATCAGTGTCCTTAACAAGTAAATTGCACAAAGGTTGGGAAATTTTGCTAAAATTATTAATTAACCGATGATAAAACCCCGCATGGCCTAGAAATGATCGAATGGCCTTAATCGTCCGAGGAGGAGGTAAGGAAGAAAGAATATTGATTTTTGCTTTATCAACTTCTATCCCTTTGTTGGAGATGATATGCCCAAGAACTATCCCTTGTGTTACCATGAAGTGAAACTTTACCCAGTTTAACACCAAATTGGTTTGTGTACATCATACTAGCACGTGTTCCAAATAGTACAAACCTTCATCTAAAGAGAAACCCAGCACTAAAAAATCATCCATGAAGATTTCGATAAATTTATCAACCATATCAAAGAAAATGCTCATCATACAACGGTGAAATATAGCGGGTGCATTACACAAACCAAATGGCATAAGTCTATAAGCATAAGTCCCATAGGGACATGTGAATATAGTTTTCTCTTGATCTTCTGGAGCGACGGGGATCTGATTATAACCAGAATAAGCGTCAAGAAAATAATAATAACTTTTTTCTGCTAATCGTTCAAGCATTTGATCAATGAATGAAAGAAAAAAATGATTTTTCCTAGTGATCGTATTCAACTTTCTGTAATCAATACAAACACGCCACGCGGTGGTCATACGGGTAGGGATTAATTCATTATTCTTATTTTCGACTACAGTAAGCCCTGATTTCTTGGGTACAACTTGAACATGGCTGACCCACTTACTCTCCAAAATACAGTATATGATACCCGAGATTAATAGCTTAAGAACTTCCTTCTTAACCACCTCCATCATAGTTTGATTTAAATGTCGCTGCATCTCGCGCGAGTTTTTAGCACCTTCCTTGAGATTGATGCGATGCATACACACGGCTAGGCTAATTCCCTTCAAGTCTGTTATAGACCACCCTATGGTTGATTTATGTTTTCTAAGGGCACTCAACAGTCTACCTTCCTTGTCAGCATCTAGATTGGAACCTATTATCATAGGTAAAGTTTCATAATCACCTAGGAAGGCATACGTGAAAGTATTGGGTAATGGCTTGAGGTTTAGCTGGGGTGGTTTAACAATGGATGGAATAGGTAAAGTAGTTAATGGTTCAAGAGGTTCCAGTCTAGGTCTCCATTTGGATATTATAAAAATAAGAGTTGTGTCGAGTATGGCATTAAACTCTTTAACGACCGTATCTTAATCAATGTCCTCACCAAAGTTTATAAGACATGATTCTAATGGGTCCTCAGAAAAGGATTTGGGGAAAGAGTTGTAAACTAGAGAGTCAATCATATTAAACTCAGATATATCATCAGAATGAGGGACTTGAGTATTATTGTTAAAAACATTTAGTTTGATCGTCATGTCACCCATTGATAGTTGTAAAACCCCATTAAAGCAATTAATAATGGAAAGTGCAGTTGCAAGGAAATGGCGGCCCAATATGATGGGGATCTCATAGCTAGGATTTATGACATCCTCAGTGTCCAAAATAATAAAGTCCACAGGAAAATGAGAGCATCATCCTTGATAAGAATATCCTAAGGGATACCACGTGGGTATCGTATTAACCTATCAGCCAATTGAAGTATCATTCGGGTAGGTTCAAGTTCTTTAAGTCTTAATTCCTGATAGACCGAGTAAGATAAGACATTCACACTAGCCCCTAAGTCGAGTAATGCCCTATCCACTTTGTGATCTCAAATTTTACAAGTGATGGTTGGGCTTCTAGGATCTCAAAGCTTAGACGGGGTTAATGTCTCAGTAAAGAAGACTTTTTTGTGCACATTGATTTTCCTTTTCCTAGTGCACGCATCCTTAAGGAATTTGGCATATGTAGAGATAAGCATGATGGCATCGAGTACGGGATTATTTATATGAACTTGCTTAAATGTATCTAATATCTCATCAAATTGAATCCCTTTATTAGCCGGAAGAAGGCATTGCGGATAAGGCATCTTTGGCTCAAAACGTATTATTCGTATGGAAACGGACGAAGTAGGCAACTCCTTAGATTTTTTAGAAGGTTCATAGTTGCTAACTACAACTGGTTCACTCGTACCTACCTAATCCTTAATGGCAACTGGTATTGGCACAACCTAAGGTATTTAAACTCGTTTATCAATTTGTCTACCACTTCGAAGAGTAGTAATGACATTAAGTTATTTTGAGATTGAACTAGAATCAAAACCCGTTAGTCCTTTCAGGTTAAATTTAGGTTGGCTAGGTAGCTTACCTGGTGGTCTCTCATGCAATACATTTGCCAATTGTTCTATCTGTGTCTCTAAATTAGAGATAGATTGTGATGTTAAATTTTGATTCACCAAAGTCTGTTGTTGGAATTGCATCATTTGTTGTTGAAATTGCAATGCTTGTTCTTGATTTTCCACTGATTATTGCATAAAGAGAGCAAGGGTGTCTTCCAAAGATGGTTTAGGTGGAGCAAGTGGGAACTGTTTGGATGACTGAAAGGTTTACTGAAATGGTGGAGGATTGGACTGAGAATTTGGATTCCTAGGTAAATTTTGAACTGAGGTATGTGGCTCTCCAAAACCAGGACTGGGCAGGTTATTCTTCCACCAAATATTTAGGTAGTTTTGCCAAGTTGGCTTGTATGGGTCAAATGGCCTTTTGTAGGTATTATTCAAAGTATTCACTTGCTTCTGATTGTAATTCATTTTATTTAACATGAAACATATTTGAGTCACATGGGTGACATCATAACAAATGGTGCACCCCTGTTGCTAAACTTGGTTCACACTACCCTTAGATTGATTCATAGCCATAACCTCGATTTTTTGGGCAAGAGTATCTAATTAGGCTTTTATGGCCGTTCCCTCACTCACTTCATATAAGCCACCTTTCTTGGTTGTACGAACATTTCTATGTGGATCAAAATCCCACTGTTGAGAGTTCTCTGCCAATGTCTCAAACTCTTTATAAGCTCTATCGGGTTCAAGGTCCTGAAATTTGCCACTATACATGGATTCTAGCCTGTAACGATTCTCAGATGTCATTCCGCGATAAAAGATCTGGGCTAAATGTTACTTTTCAAAACCATGATAAGGACATTGTGAAAGATATTTATATCTCTCCCATGACTCGTAAAATGTTTTGCTCTCATTTTGAGAAAATTCAACAATTGTATTTCTAAGAGCGAGGGTTTTTCCCATTAAAAACCATTTGGTTTTGAACTTAGTCTTCATTTGGTCCCATGAATTGATAGATATTGGTGATAATAAATCAAGCTAATGACTCGCCTTATCTTTTAGTGAGAATGGGAATAAACGAAGGCTAACATAATCCTCAGTAAAATATTGATATTTTAAGAACGCACAAATTTTCTTAAATTCGTGAAAGTGCTTATAAGGGCTCTCAGAATCAAGCCCATGAAATGTAGGTAATATTTGGATCACACTAGGCTTAATTTCATAATGATTTGGTTTGATGGTTGGTAACAAGATACACGAAGGTATATCACTCACCACTTAGCAGCCATGATTGGTGTTTCGACTTCTAGCTCAACAGCAAGCTCAATTGGGTCAACTCTAGATAGATTACCCTCCTCCAAAATTGGGGGTCCAAAGTTCTATATTGTGTTGATTGGGCGAGGTAGTCGCCCTCTCCGCTTTGGCTGAGGTGGTGGGCCGTAAATATGCAAAGGTTCTGATAATCTTCCTAAACGTTTTTCTCCACGTGTACAATTGATCATGCGCAAACTAATATACGATAAAATTTGGTACCCAATACAGTAAACAATCAATCAAACCTATAATCTAACACTTCAACATTTTTTTTAAGAAATAATAATTAAGCCTCCCCTATATTCATCCATATTCACAAAAGGATAGGATGGTCAAAGGTTTTGGTTCCTACACTCCCCTGCGCCATTGTGCTAGTACTAGCTTAGAGTAGAAGTTCAGTCCTCATGCCCGAGTGATTCGCCTTATCCTATGACAGCACTCGGAATGGTGACGTCGCAAACCTGCAACCAGTATTTTGCGGTGCTAGACTGGGGCCGTATCCTACGAACCCGTGTTTGTACCCCGGTCTGGTGTACCTATCCGTTGGGTGATAAAATCCCGCGGGAATCATGCTACTCTTTTTTGTTATGAGTTATTTTAAGGTCCGGGACATTCAATTTTCGTGTGATACGAATTTCTTCGTATCCCTAATGAGTGGTCCCACTTGTTAGAGTGCTTTTTAAGTGATGAAATCCCGCAAGTCTCTTGCAGCTTTCACCTTTACTAATGTTGGAATGAAAATAAATTTAAACACGTTAATAGATCAATCCAACCACAACAAATATTTTATTAGAGCAGCGTGCATTCGCACAATCTACACGACGTTATGTTCCTAGTGCTGGGGCGGAGCGGATATGAACCCCTTCTAGATGTGAAGCTTAGTGAAATACCAACCTACGAGAAGTGCTACCCAGTGAAGTTGTGGCCGCCCCTTAACTTAGGGGTTGAAAGAAGGAAGTACCCCTTCACTTAGAGGGAACAAGAAGGATTAGATAGAAGCTTACCAATATACTTTGTAAATTCTTCACGATCTCTGAGTACCAGCTTTGTGACTATCGTGCAAAATAAGAGAAAAAAGATTAGTGAAATTACGACAATAATATTAATCTAATTTCTAAGTTTATTGTAGTCTATAATGTCCTGATTTTCAAATGCACATATTATTCAGCTCGGTTCAGAGAGAGCATTAAACAAAATCAATTTGCAAAGATAATTCAGAAAGGAAAAACATTTAAGAAGGAGTTTTTCTAGAATTTAGCTTCCCTGTTACTCAAAACAAGTAATTAATGAACAGCGGCGTCCTTTACTAAGGTTATTTTTTTACTGTTGTTTCAAAAGGCTATAACTATTAGACGACTAAACAAAAAAATATGATCTATATAATTTGGAAAGGCTTTTG
Source organism: Kingdonia uniflora (assembly GCA_014058105.1). NCBI lineage: Eukaryota > Viridiplantae > Streptophyta > Magnoliopsida > Ranunculales > Circaeasteraceae > Kingdonia > Kingdonia uniflora. The sequence continues at coordinate 411,418 of JACGCM010000868.1, read as the reverse complement.
AATTATCTAAAAATTTGTAGCAAACACATTTTCCAATTGTGAAGTTTAGATGGTCAAAAACTGTGAAACATTCAGGAACACACTTTTCATTGAAAACTGAGTATGTTTCTTCCAAAATTAATATCTCCGAAACCGCTTATCAAAAATTATTAAATCTAATTTATTCAGAAAGAAATCTCATAGATCTAATCATTAAACTAATTAGAAAACTTAACAACTAACCTACTTAGCACACCAACAAGCTAAAATAGAAGAAAATAAGAATTTTGGTATTTAAAAGAATCATTTTCACCATTGCCTTCCCGGCAACGGCGCCCTTTGATAAGAGATTTTTAGTGCCTCTACAAAATACCTGCTCCAAGTATAGTTGTCGAATTGTAGGACGGGTGAGTGGGATCGAATCCACAAGGAAGTTTGGGAAAACAAATACTTTCAAAGCCGAATAACAATTTTATACGAGATAAATCTAAGAAGAATAAATAAAAACTAATTATAAAACTTAATGAGGGAGAGAGCTAAGGTTTGGACTTGGCCTCTACCTTTCAAAGCACTAATCGATATATAACTAGATCCTAATATCTCAACCCATCATATGTTCGTGTTAAGACACATACGATGTTGTAAAATAAACTACTAAATCTATGGTCAAGCATTTAGTGGTTATGCTTTTAACAGACGGTGAAGTGTGTCTTAGAGAATTATCAACTCAACCATGGCTAGGCTTGAGTGAGTTATCTAAAGTTTTCTATTGTTTAGATCTCTAAATCAAGTCTACGGTTAGTAGCACTTGTTTGTATCCAAAGTTATCATACACAAAATTGAAGGTATAGTCAAGCCGTTGATATGATGCACTAACTACTCAATTATAAAGTACAAAGAGAAAACTAATTAGAACATAATTATTATAAACTATTTCTTATCCAAGAAGAGGCCTCATCCTAGCCTTAGCTAGGAGATTAGCTGTTTATCTCAAACTTCATCGCATTAACAACTAAAAAAGATATTAACAAAAAGTAAACAAAAAGAGAAGACGAGACAATTAAATAAAACTTATGACTTTATTTCTTCTAAACTTACTTTAATATGATATGCTCTATTTCAATGGGGGGAGGGTTCCTTTTATAAGAGAATGAACCCAAATTTAGAAACTATACATTAAACTGTAAGTAATATTTTTACAATAATATCTTCTAATTTTACAACTAATCTCCTAAGATTCTTGCATATAATTCCCTTAAGTGATGTAAAGATTTTTGAAACTCTTGCATATATCTTTAATATAAAATATCTTCAAGGATCTTGGATGCAATATATTCTTTGATATTATTCCCTAAGACTATTTGTGTATATATTTCTTCAATGTTGAGGCCAAATATATTTTGTCTTTGACTTTTTATGCTATGAACTGTTGGAGACGCTTTTATTTGACTTTAAGAGCTTTGTTTTAAATATCCATCTCTAATAGCTTCAATCAAACAAATGCACATAAGTATCTTAAATTAAATATAATAGACGACTAAAATATATGTTCGGGTGTTTTAAAAATGTCATTATTACGTACTCATCATTTATCTTCATAAACCATTCTTCGAGTCTTCACCATTGCCAATCTAGACTTCCAAAGATTTTTTTAATAAATAACGTACTTTACTAGAATCCTCGGTACAAGTACTATTTATATATCCATAATATTTAATGTTTAGGCACGTTTGCCAAGCATTATCATTCAAAATAGAATAAACTCTCAAAACCCTAAGCGTTGTGTACATCAATATTCCCATCATCATTCAATGCAAAAATATCCCCCCATAAAAATATAAACATTTTCTGTATAGTCAAATCCATATTATTACATCCTTACTTTTCAACGTCCAAAAATATATACCCATATAGTCTTTCTCAGCCAAAGCCATTCGTGACTTCTGTTGTGAGGGGGCGATTGTAGGGACCTATCTCTGGATCTAACCTAATTTAAACTACCTCCATATCAGACTCACATTTTTTTCATAACATAAATAGTCAGCATTGACACCTATACCTCGAACTGATGAAGAACGTGGGTCGAGTACAACAGAAAAGCATGAACAAGTCAAATATACCTGTCCCTCACGAGCTCAATAGTTTTTCAGTCAACCGCCACTTACCATTTAATTTAGAGAGCGTGCTTCAGCACAATAACTAATTGCGGGCAAGGCCTATATAAAAAAAAGTTCCAAAAGAGCAAGGACCAGAAAAATATATGAGAAATCACCAAGAAAACCATATTTTATAGATTCTCAAACACCAAAATTCTTATTTACAAGATTGAGTATTTCTAGTTCAAGAGATCACTTGTAATAAAATATCTACCTTAAGCACTAAAAGTTACTGTTACTATAGCCCTCAACTCGAGGTCATGGTTTTTTTTACCTATTCAGAGGTTTTCCACGCTAAATCACCTGTGTCATTTCTTACTTTATATTTGTTTTTGTCACAGAAACATTGGTGTAAGAGGTAATTCTGAGCCATCTCGAGCTTGCGGAATTAGGCCATTACAGGTATGAAATCGAGTACTCTCTCTCTGCAATTTGATCTTAGAAAAACTCTAGAAGGAACTATGTCTCTCGATGTGAAGATCTTGATTAAAAAAATTAGGAAAATATTTCTCACTCCTTGCCAATTTGGGGATTTGTAGGTATTAAATTTGAAAATATCTGATTTTGTTTTATGACTTAAATTTTCATTGAAGGATTCGATCTTGAAATTTTACAAAGGGTACTTGATTCATGTTGGAATGAGTCCACCAGATACTTCTCCCTAATTTTCACTTGGTTCTCTCTCTCACACTTTTTCTCTCTCCCTTTTTCTCCCCCCCTCTCTCTCTCTATCTTTCTCCCACTCTCTCTTATTTGCCCTAATTTTATCTCCTTCTCCAATTATACTTATTAATTTGATTTTCCAAATCTCTGCATCTATCAAGATCAAATTATATATGCATATAAATAAACCCAATTGGGATTAACTAGAAACCATGTCTGAGGTATCGACCACTTTGATTGAATGTCGAGCTTGGATTATATGTACAAGTTTTTTGCTATGAGGGCTTATCCCTATACTTCATTACATGATACCGCATTTGCTGTTTTACTTTAGAAAAAGTTTGAGAGGCCTTTCACTGCCAGATGTTCAATTAGAGATATCCCCTCATTCCTAGTATCACTAAACGACTAGTAAACCTGATCACTAAAAGATGGTAATCAATCTATAGTTTGAAGTAATTAAGTACTTAAATATACCGCAAAAGTACTAAAATCACATGGGCCGCAATGAATTCATGCTTTACTTTGTAGATGTACTTAAATGTTTGCGTATCTTGTTTGGGACTCCTATGATTTTTCCATTATCTTTTCGATTGTTTTGATTTTTTTGTTTCTATGCTTTTATATTTGAGGTGCTTCACTTCTTCACTACGACCATTATTGTAATATACTACAAATAATTGATTTGTGATTTTAACGTAGCATAATGTTGAGCCCTTTTTTGTTGGCTACAGTTTCTTGAGAATGCTTCTAGGATGATATGCTTATGCAAGTGCAGGTACATTTGGGTGAGTAATCATTGTAAGCTTGTTCATAATTTTGCATTCCTATTTTCCTGAACTATATCATATGTCAGTTAAAAAAAAGGAACATTTCCAAGCAAAATTAGCAAATTGTAAATACGCACCCCTTACTCACTTATGTTTTGTAAACATCATTTGCATTGAATTTTGGAATCAACATATATTTCATTATTTTGTATCAGGTCACCAGTAGCTAAAACATTTTTCAGAGAATCAGTGAACACTAAGAGCATTACTCAACAAACCAATACGCTTACATATAAGACTGAGTTAATATGAATGCACAAATTGTTACAGGAGTTCCACACTCTGCCTCGGTCGTGCAAAAATCTTCCTCTCATAAAGCATAAAAAGTGCCACCACCATGGAAAATCAGAGAGTTCCCCACAAAGGTAGATAATTTAATCTCGGTGTTTATCCCCTCACCAAGTGACAATTAATTTCCTTTGAGCTAGAGGACAAAAGTAGTAAGGTAAAGTTATACTTTTTTGGTTCAAATATAATCGCATCTAAATGGAAGCTATGTAATTATGCTAAGGTTTAATTTATTTTACAGAAGAAGTTATTAAAGGTATTGACAAAGCTGTAATAAATATGAAAAAGGGGGAAGTTGTTTACAGTAACAATAGTACTAGAGTATGATTTTGATTCGTCCGTCCATGATTTGGCTGTTTGTCCTCCAAATTCTATTGTCACCTGCATACTAGAGCTTGTAAGCTTTGATAAGGTCAAAACCATACACACTATAAGGAATGCAAATTCTATTATTTTTCTAGAGAAAAAGTCTTGAGATATAAAAACACGGGATAATATAGAAGTTGCTGGGATTAAAGTCGAAGGAAATATATTTTTTAAAGCTAATAAATATGCTAGGGTGGCTTCCAAGAGATATGAGAAGGTTGCACTCGTACATTGCAACTCTTGTTACTTGATGCTTTTTTCTTGTCAATTGCAACAGTAATAGAAATTTAAATTCATGATTTAATTCCTTTATGATCATTTGATCTTATACAATTATTTCCTACTCTTTCGTATATATGAAGGAACTTTGAAACCCGTATCAACTTGTAATGACCCTGTCAAGTGTGAAGACTATGACCATCATGGAAAGTCTGGCATAGCCAAGTATGTTATATATTTCTTTAGTTGTTGTTGTGGCCATCATCGTCCTCTTTTGTAACTGGTGAAATGGTTAGCATGGTGTGGACCAAAGAAAAGTAGAGATGGCCTGCCATTCTAATTGTTTATTTATTTTACAGGCTCCTCTTCCTTTCCCCAAATTATAAGTCATTGGAGGAGGTACTTAAAGTCATCACTTAGGCTCACCTGGAATCATCACACATATGTAAGCAAATCTCAAAACTTAATATTGCTGAAAATTATTAAATATTGGTCATTGTTAAGTCCAACTAACTTTAAGTTGCTAAATATATTTAGTTTCTTGAAGGCACAGTTCTATTATATTTTATTATTTTTAGATAGTTGAAGCTGATTTAAAGATACGGTCCAATTTTCCTACCGAGGTTTCGGAGATTGTATCAATTTGGAAAAAATATGTATAATTTGTGATTGATTGACACTGATATTCTTTTTGGACAAAAATTTGGTTCCAAGAGTCCTCTAGTCCTTTCAGGTATGGTTATTCTTGGTGTATACGAGTATTTTAATTTCACTATTCTATGTGTTGGATAGCATTTTGTGGGTATGGTATCCCAGCTTATAAATATTTATACTCGTGTTATGAAACAATTCTTTATTCAGGGTGTTAATTTTCGTAGGTTTTGAGATTTATATATACTACCATGCCTTGTGGTTAATATGACCTTAATGTGATATCTAATTGTCATGCGATTTATTTGGATTTCATAATCTTAAGAATTGAAAGTGTATTGTATATAATGACCCTAAACGCTCTCAAATTGAATGATTATGTTATCTACTTAAGTGTATAAATTTCATATGCTTTCTAAACAGTACAAAATGGAAATGTCCAATTTATAGGGAAAATGTTACCGAATATTTGATAGAATTTCTCTTCTTGGATTTAATTCAGCACATAAGTTTGATATAGATGTAACGTGACACTTGATTTCTCATATATTCATTTTCATAATGTGTACTTTATTATTTTATTATCTTTTAGTCTATAATTAATTTTTAATGTTGTGGTTGGCGTTGTAACAATTTGATATTTTTTTTGTTAGTCTAGGTGGTTTCTTAAAAACTATGGGAACGATACCATCAAGTGTTAATCTTACGTAGACTTGCTTGAGTGTTGATGGCTCTATGATGAGTGCATAAGAGCTTGGATCATTAATTTAAGTGCTACAATTGCATTTAGTGATTGCATAATGATTTTCAATGTTATACATGGGTTGAGACCTAATTTATCTAGGTGGAATTGGTGTTTATGAAAACTTGTAAATAAATATTTGAAATCTATAATTTTGATCTCTATGAACATGAAATGATATGGCATTACCATGTTATGATGTAATATATTATTGTTTTCTCTTTTTGAAATTAACTTATGGTTGATGAATGTTTTGTATAGTCAAATAGGGGATTTAATTTAAATTGTAAAAAATGTTGAATTTAGTTTTACCTTCTTTAGGGACAGTTTCTTCTGTCTCTATGAATATTGACGATAGCTGGAAAATTTGGCGCCATACTTTTAGAGATAAACAAATTTGTCTTTAATGTTATGTATTAGAGACAGATTAATAATATTGAAGTTAGTGGGAAAATTTGGCGCCATACATTTAGAGGCGAACAAATCTGTCTCAAATGTAATGTATTAGAGGCGGTTACACTCTGTCCCCAAAGGAATTGAAAAACAAAGACCTTTAGCGATATATTTTTGAGGTTTCTAAAGCCGTCCTTTATAGTATTAGAAACGAATGTGTCTGCTCCTAATGTATTTGGGACGCCACCCTAAAAGAACAACACTTTTCCATCCCTAATGAAATCCCTAATAGCTGTATAGACGGAATAATAGTTTTTGGGACACTGTTTAGCTCTCCCTAAAAGTTGTTTTTATTGTAGTACAAAAAGTAATTAATTTTTGTGCGCATGGATGTGGTGTGCAGTTGCTACCATTAATGTTTTCTTGGGTAACTGTCCCATAACGATACACGGACTTCCATTCACATATGGGAACTAGTTTTCCACCTTCTTTCTCTATATATTGGGGACGTAAACCATTTTACCCACTTTTATCCTCTTGTTTTCATTTGCCGCATTTGCCATCCCTGCCATTATTGCAGCTTGAAGCTTGGAGTATGGAGAGTACGCTGTGATCCTAACATTTTCCTTGGTAAGTATTTGTTACTTTCTTCTCTGTCTCTCTCTTTTATTACACTTTTCTTTGTTACATTTTTCTACTACAATGAGCTTACATTTATAAATCTCATAATTTATTTGTACGCTAAACCTCACATCTTAGTGTTTACACAAGAAATTTGAAGTTTTGACGTGTTTTTATATCATAAGAGTCTTAGCATTGAACTGTTCCTATAATCTGTCTCCATTATTAATATATGATTATGGCTCATTAGGATGGCCATCTCTTATGTAGGTGGCCATGGAAATGATGAGGCTATCAGGTTCAGAGGTACCCTAATTTTGGTCATTTTTAAAATTTCCTATAACATCCTTCAATGGAACCTAGATCGTTGTTTGAATTCTCCTTTTTTAACATTGATTGTACCTACACCGTACAGGTACGAGCTATGTCATGGGCAAACACGTTTCCCATCCATCTAGGCATTTTACGTAAAACTCATCTGGGAAATGGGTGCGATTCGGTTTCACCAAATCTGGGAAATGCTTGAAATATGTGAGGGAAATGTTTATGATCCGCATTTTGATGCGGTTGTGATTCATGTAGGAAATGCTACTGATTCATATTTTGAAGCGACTGTGATTCGTGATAGGAAACGCTGCTGATTTTTATTTCAAAGCGATTGCTATTCGTGATGGGAAACATTTTTGATTTAATGTTTTTACCACGTGAATATTCATACACCAAAATAATCGTGAAACCGTAGAATATGTGAATCGATACTCATTGACCCAAGGAAAAAACTCAAACTTATAAATATCACTTTATATATATCTGATTCATGTTTACACTTTAATTTTTTGGTTATCTTTCTATGCCTATCAATAATTACCGTCTTACTTTCTTCCTCTCTCTAATAGTATGAAGAAACATATACTTCTCTTTTAATTGTTCCCATCCTTTTTTGCTGGTTTTCTCATTTGTATATGTTGACACTTTTTACTCATTTTCCATTTTGCTTCTTTAGACACTTCATACTTGTTTCCCGTTTTGCTTCTTTAGACGCTTTATACTCGTTTCCCACTTCGCTTCACATTACGCTCCAATTGTTGTATATTGTTGTCATACATTTCCCATTTTTCGCTTCTTAAATCATGAAAAGAAAATAATAGGCGCTTCCCGCTTCCCTATATCAGTATTGTTTCCCATACCCATTTCACTTTTAAGTACCATAGGGTAAGAGTATTCCACGGGCCGATTGAAATCTATTGCCGGTGTCCTTGTGGCTTAAAAATGAACTTCTTAGGAGATGAGTTTACGACCGAGGAGTCGATGTTTAGGCCCCAATTACAGTTCCTCCCATTGAGGAAGGGAACACTGACCTTGAGGTGGGTACTTCTGCACCACGTAACTTTGTGGTTGAATCCAAAATGGATTTTTTTCCATGACGGAGAGGATTAGGGGACATAGCCCACGAGGCTTTGATAAGTGGTCTCCATCCATGCATTTCCGAGATGTTTTGGCCTTATCCTAGTGAGTAGAGGCTGTCCCCATCGCTCACTGAATATGAGATGGATGAAATGAAGATGGAATATCTGGACGTTGTCAATGAACATGCCAGAGATAGTGGAAATAACAAGTAGATATAGTATGACTGTCAATTGTTGGCCCTTAAACAATGTATGCACTACTTTGGTAGTTTGGTGCTGGTCACCGATTCCCCTAAGATGATCTGACGAGAAAATGCTTTAACTTGTTTGGATGAGTGATCGAGAATTTTTATAGGCCAATGATGAAATGTAGGCTTATAAACCAATTCGTTCCACCTCACTTTAACGTGGGCTGCTTGGATGTTATAGGTGTGTACAAAACTAGCCGATGCCCAAGGTAGTGGGGTACCATTCCCGTGGACGTGCCCGAAGAAGTGGACACTTTTAACAAGCCGCCACCGTGGCTACCCATGACTTGTGCTTGTTTGAAGGGTTTCTTTATGGATCGTCAGCCACGCGTGTCAATGAAGGTGAAGGCTAATGTTGCCATTAATTAAGAAATCTCCCAGTAAAAAGCAAAAGAAAAAGGCCGAAGAGCCTAAGTTGCAAAAGGTGATGCGTTCCTACGTTCCTAAGGAGAGGCATTGGTACTACATTTCTTATAAGCCTGGTGAGCCTAGGATCTTCGACCTTCCCACTGGAGGAAATTACTGGCGTTGTCACCCCATCCTTGTTACTGTGGCATTTGATTTTAATGATGGTCCCAATCGTCATCTCCGTCATAACATTTTTAACACTAAGTGTATGTATTCTCTTCTCGTTAGTTTATATAGCTCATCATTATTTTGCTCGCATCCACTAGTTGCCTGTGTGTATGCTTATACTTTGTTATTTTATCTTCAGGTGCTACTCATGTTGGGGTTATGTACAAATGTTGTAAGCTTCGCTGTTTGGGACTGCAAGACCAAGAGTGTATAACACTACACTGTAAAAAGTGCAGGAGGAGCCTGCTGAACTACAAGCACGGTTCCTCGTTATACATTAGTATAAAAATCTTTACTTGCAAAAACTTTCTTTCCATGCATTCTCAACTATCTAATTAAATAACTACATTATAATAAAGCGTGTCACACAACCGGAGCCATGATATATATATAAGAGTGAGTATGATACATGGAAAAATCTTTATATGTTCAATATGAAAGCCAAGTACCCTTATCTACATGATATACATCTAAAGACTGTCAGTCTAGCTACTTTCTAATTTATAACAAAATATGTCTAAGGTCCCTCAGATGTCCTTGATCTCTGTCACTGAGGATCACCTCCATCAAGTATATACACTCATGCCTGATTATCAAAAATCTTGTAATACTTGTAAGGTTCATTGTCCTCGATTCATGTATCTAAAATGTATTGGAATAGGTGAACAAACTTCCCAAGTCCTTGAAGCAATGCCAAAACTAGCTAATAATTGTAATAATCAAGCCCATAATTATTTGCATAATAATTAACAGTGCAAAAGCATCCTGAGTTAAATAGATATAAGAATAGGTAAATATGATTTATGATAATCACATAATGGATGTTTGACATTTTAGGTTTGTCTAGTTGGCAATCCGCATCAGACTACTTCCCTATTCATCCCCTTTGTATTTTAGTGAGTTATTTGATCACTCCCTAAGATACCGAATAAAGCTCACCAAGATGACATGACCCTTTCCCTTATTCTCCCGTTCGAGAGATACAAACATCTGAGTCAAAAATGGCCAGCTCAAATGACAACCGACGCTGATGAGGCAACGTACCTCATTGCCTTTTTGGCCAGATCTTTTGACAACCTAAGCTAACGAGGCAGCATACATCATTGCACTTTTGGCAGGCTCATTTGACAACCTAGGCTGACGAGGCAGCGTACCACGTTATCATATAGACTGTTTCTTTATTGACTTAGAGTACCCCATTATCTTAGCAGATCGTCTGTTTTGACAGCCTATGTTGATGAGGTAGAGTATCACATTGTCTATACGGACTGTCTATTTTGACAGCCTATGCTAATGAGGTAGAGTACCTTGTTGCCCATGTAGACCATTTATTTTGATAGCCTCTATTGCCGAGGCAGAGTACCTCATGTTGTACCCTTTTTGGAGGACCTCTATAGAGGTAAACTACACTAAATCCCCTTGTAAGGGTAATCGGAAACATATAAATGTGAATCCCTAGTTAGTACGGGTTCTTTGAGCCATTACAGTGACATCTTAAGGACTGCACGGTATCCAGTTTGTGTTCTAGCCCCACTCTTGTCCAATAAACAATCTTTGGTTTCCTTGTCGACCAACTTAGATTCCTTAAAAACGAAACCAGACAAGTTATCTTATCACTTCGTCATGTTATATCACAAAATAATTACGTCGTGTCTATCTATTACCAGCCTGGACTTCTATTCTATGTTGTTGCTCTCTCTAGACTATCCTAGAACATGTTGTTAATAAGACTGACTTCTCACCACTCTACATTCATCGGTGAACTTCAGAACCCAACCCTAGGGTAGCTAGTCCATTGGCATTGGCGACTGAAATAACCCTAGTAAAGTAGAATGAGAGAAAAATTATCTTATTTCACTCGATGTAACTAGGTCGCATCTCACCCCTCATGCAATGCAAAGAGAAATGATATTTCCTAATTTACTTGTCCAGACATTCCTAGTTTTATAAAACAAATTTATCTTTTGAAATCCTTTTCAAAAAACCCCACTAGTTTTTCACCCTTGGATTGATCACCAAATACCCAAGGTGAAGTTTCATTTATTTTTATAAAACCAAAGGCAAGCATATCTGCTATGTAAAACTTGGATCGAACAACTGTCATATCCTACGGAACCAGAAAACCCTGGTTTACGATTCACCAAGCAAGACCAATTATCAAATCAGATAATAACGGCATCAAAGCCTGCTTGCAACTCAGAGGTCATGAAATTTTTCCAACAAAACACAACAAATATACTTCTCCGTGATGGGATTACTTTTATATTCAAAACTTTATCATATTTTCTGAAATTTATACCACAACTTCCTGATAAGTTAGTGAATCTATATACAAAATTTTAGCTTCATACATGAATTCTTTTAGTTAAAATTCTAGCAACATAAGAGAATATTCAGCCTAACTATATATATGCAGAGATTTTAGAAAAACAACAAACATGAATTGTATACTCAAGCTATAATTCTACCAAGCTACTATCATGAAAATGAACCTAAAAGATCATATCTACTATTACTAGATGGTATTACTTGCCTCTTTGGCGAATTTCACTTTACCCTTGTTTACCCCAATTTTAAATGCTTTCTCATTTTCTCGAAACCTCTAATTCTTCATTGCTTTTCTTCTACGTTTCTTGCTTGTTTACCCTTCAATCCTCCTTATATATGGCATTAATATCAGCTTTTATACCTTTAAGCTAAAGCTTTATCTTCTAAGTATTCCTCTTGTCGAAGATAGGTGGACTATGGAATGGGTTAGGCATAAAGGATAATGATATGATGGTGAAGAATTGGAGATCATAGCTCTCACTTTATTTAAGCATCGAAGGAGTATGAAGTATTGGTGCAAGGTATCCATAGCTCTCTCTTCACATACAAGCTATCCAAATTACTATTTTATCTCTGAACTTCACTCGCCAATAACTTTCACACCTGATCTTTGATTTCAATTTTGTAAATCCTATGGTATACTAAGATTCATACTCTACAACACTTTTTCAATAACCTAGGTCCATTTCTAAGCCTACAATTTACTATTCATTATTATATCAGTAGATCTCCATGATACTTAATCTAAGGGTCTAAATTTTGAAGACGTTACAGAGTACCACGTGTTGTAGTGCATCTTTAATTACAAGTTTGAGGCTGACCATTTCGGGTTACCTGTTATGTACACGATGCCACCCAAACGAACACCTAGTAAGGCCATTTATGGGTAGAACCCTCATTCTTATAAATCAACCAAGTTCATCGACATGTATTCTAAGCCTCATTTTTGGGGGAATCCCACGGACTCGGTTAGTACTTATCAGAGTGAGACGCTGACTCCTGGTATAAGTCTTGGCCAAAAGGGCGCGTGCATCCACTCTGATAGAGATGCTCCAAATCCTAAGAGTCAAAAGTCTTCCAACCATTAAGGGTCACTGACAATGAATTTTTGGCCTTAAGGGGATGCGAGCCATTCTGTAGGCAGCAGGAAGAGCTTTTCGAGGGTCTTATCTTAGGGGGAGGTGTAGAGCAGTCCTTACCTGGTGAAGGAGAAGCCTTGTTTGGTTGAAGCTCTTAGTGACCCCCATGCCCGAACGACTGCCTTAATGGCCGCTGTTCGTGTAAGTGATTATTTTAATTTTTTTTTGCTTTTGTTCTTGTGTATTAACTCTTACTTTTCCCTGTGGACATTTTTGTCTAGGCTTACTCTTGAGGACACTTTTCAGTGGTGCATGGATCTTCCTAGTCATAACAATGATTTTGAGCAGCGCCTGGTCGATATGCGGGCACGGGTGAAGGAGTGGGCCAACAATGAGGTGTAGTATGCACTAGCCGATTACGTGGACAATCCAAAATGTGTTCTAGAAGAAGAGGTTAAACTCCTTAAGGAAGATAAACTCAACCTAGAGAGGGGTCTGGAGGCGGCTAATGGTCGTGTGAACACTCGGACTCTTCAAAAGTTTGTGGAAGAGAAGTAATTCCATGACCAACTAGAGGGTGAGCGCGTCGTGTATGCAAAGGTCCAAGAGTGGGTGGCAGAGCTCATAAAGAAGTTGTCTGGGTTGGAAGTTGAGTATCAGTTATCCACCAGCTAGTGGGTCGTGACCCTGCTTGCTGTACATTTATCTTGGCCCGTTCCTGAGCTATGTCATCTTGGGGATTCCAGATGGTAGGACCCTCTTCAACCAAACAATGTGAAGGACATCACACCCGAAGAAGTTGATGAACTTGCTCGTAAAGATGTCACAGCTGCAGCTCTTCCTACTAGCCCCACATCATAAGTTGGCCTTTAATGGTCTTGTAATAGCATAGTTTGGAATTATCGGTTTGTAGTAGCCCCTCATGGCCTGTTTTAGACGCTTATTGGTAGCCCGTTATAGCTTGTTTTATTTTAGTTGGAACTAATATATTTGATCAAGCTTAATCTTGTACATTTTTCTTTAATGGTTCTTTGACAATGCTATTATTTATGACTTTTAGTCGTAATGTTGGTTGTGTTTCACATTTTAAGCAAACTATGCTGTAGTCCTCGTTGGACAATTAAGTGCTCGTCATTCCTATGATCAAGGGGCATTTAGAAGTTCTGACTAACTGTTTTTATAGTCTTCATTGGACTATGGGGTGTTGGTCATTTAGACGACCCAACGAGAATATTTATTTGGGATTTTGGAGTTTGTACCAGCTCTTTTTATGCTCCTCAATGGACTATTGTGTGTTGGTTTTGTAGTTCTCATTGGACTATGGGGTGTTTGCCGTTCAAAGAACCCAACGAGAAAATTACTTAAGGAATTTGGAGTTACCATCAACTATTTTGTAGCCCTCATTAGATAATGGGTAAAGTAATACTATTCGTCAGGCTAAGACGAGACTAGTTCTTGGCGAGCCAGGATAGTTAAAAATAAGAGAGCCGCCTGTCCCTACCAATGTTGGAAGGACTACGAAGACTTTTCTAACAGAATATCTAAAACTAGACACCCAAGAATATGGGGAAGTATCGGGAGGGTATAAAGGGAATAATGATTGTCTTGGGCACCAGGCCCTAGTGACCAGAAGTCCATAAATACTAGGTCTCATTTAAGGGATCTATTTCTCCTCTCTAAAAAAATGAACTGTAGCAGCTAAATCCTAAAACTCTTGGATGCGAGTGGTATGCTACCAAGTGGGCTACATGCCATCAATCCCTAATCTAAGAATCAAACTCAATCTCTCCACGATTTCATGGCTTAAAAGTAAATGAGACTATAATGGCACCATCTAAACTGACGGATTCAAGACAACAAGGGGAGAATGATGGTGTACCAGACATGAAGTACTATCAGGCCTGATGAGCTGCGTCAGATGTTAGATACAGTTTGTTGGCTTCAAAAGAGGCTCTGCCATCGAAATGATGATGTGGAGTACCTGCAATGCACTAAAAGTCGTCACCGACGAAACAAACACAAGGAGAGCTCCCCCAACAGAGTACCACAATCAACTAGACGTAAAAGCAGTAATGTGGCTGAGACCAACAATAGACCTTGCTAGATTAATCGTTCTCCGTTGAATAATGCGCCCTCTAGATTTGGGAGGAGTCACTCAGAACAGCGACATGAGGACATACATCAAGTATCACCGCCCCCCACCTTAGTTCCTGCGAGGCGGGATATCGATTCCTCACCCCAGAGCTTATTACCAACTGAAAGAGTTGCCAATGCTGTAATTTAGATCGCAGGGTCCGTTCAACCAACATCACAATGGCGGAGCACCACCACAAGGCCCAATATTTTGACCACCACCACCTTAGACGTACCGTTTCTAAGGAAAACCACCCTTGGGACTAATGAATGGGCCACTCATAAAATTTAGATTATCTATATCAAGAACTAGTTTATGGTCTAGCCTAGCATGCTTTCGGCGAAATGGTCCCAATACCAGCTATGGGGAATCTAAGGGGATTCACGCCATAGAATTAACCATACAATAGACCCCAATTTGGAAGAGAAAATAACCAAGATCATCCAGGTATCCTTCCTCAGTCACCACTAACATTTCTATATGGATCGCACAATGCTGGCGTCTCACCCCTCACTCCTGCAATGTAGCCACTCCACGCAGGGACAGAGCAGGAGCAAGATCATTCAGCAAATACAATCCAGCAAGACAGTGGCAGAGGTGGGAAACACTAGCCAACATAACCCCTGAAAAATTACATGGCCTCATTCGCAGCCCTTCTTATGCCCCCGAGAATTCCTCAGCCGCCCAATGAGCCAAATCCATCAAGAAAGTCAGAGGAAATCATTTCAAGGACAACAACAAATTCTTCAAGCCGTTGGTCACATTGTCGAATAATAAACTACCAACATTCAACAGATCTGGTGATCCAGAATACCATTGTCACAAATTTGGCTACATGATTAACATTCACATGGTCCAGGACTATATGAAATGATTTTTTTCCATCAAGTCTAGAGAGAGATGCACTTACATGGTTCAAACATTGGAGGATAACTCAATTGGTAATTCGGTACAGCTACAAAGTTTATTTATTATAAAATATGTCCATAATCTTACAGATTAGAAGATGGTCAACACACTTTTCAACATGAGGCAAAACCCATGAGAAGTGGTTAATAGTTTCATAAATTGATTCAAGGAAGCGGCCTTGGCTATTGAAAAATTAGATGATGTTGCTACCATTTTAGCATTCTCAAATGACTGCTTACCTGGGGACCTGTAGAAGTCCCTCCATAAGATATGACCACAATTTTGGTTGATCCGTCCGCCATAGCTAAAAAATATGATAGGGTGGAGAGAGATAGAAAATTGCAGGCACGGGCGATGATCACAAAAAATCTACATCCCCCTCAGGCCCTAAAAGTTGAGGCAAAGGTGCAAGAGCAGCAAGAGCGCACCAGGATTCAGGATCCTGCTCCCACAATGACCATAATAGAAAAACCAGTGGAACCAAGTCGCCAGCGCAACCGGAGAGGCAAGAGGTGCGAAAGCTGGCTACCCAGAGAAAATAAAAGTGACCTCACAATTTCTAATGTAGATCTGTTCCAGTTAATGAAAATGGATAAGGACTACCGTAGCCCTGATCCAGTCAAAGATAAACCAGGATGCCTATTTTACCTACACCATAATGCGCACTGCCATGACATTGCTATAATTTCAACAACCTAGCAGAAATGATTTTCTGGCAAGGGTGTATTACTCAATACATTAAGAAGTTCACAACAGTAGAAGTGCAAGTGAATGACCCTATCCCAGCATATGGCAAAGTCGTCCGACCAGAAAGTGTGGATATGATCGTAGAAGATATGAACACCGTGGGTATACATGATGACCAAGAAACATCCAAGAAGCATTTTTTGAATTTATCAGGGATAGAATAGTTACTAAGAAATGGGCCATTCACCTCATAGCCGCAGCAAAGCACAATAACTTTTTTAAATTCAGACCTGTACTCTCTCGCCAGTCCCCATAGTGACGCGCTAGTCATCAGAATATCTATTGGCAGTATCAACATTGGAAAGATGTTAGTCGACTCTGGCAGTGGCCCGAACATTATGTTCCATAATTCAATTACCCGAATGAATTTGTGAAATTGCTTAACAAATTACAACGCAGGAATATCAGGTTCTAATGGCCATATTACGGCAGCGATTGGAAAATTTGCTTGTCATAACTGCAGGACCATCCGCCACGTCAGAACGATTCATCGTAGTCTTGATGACTGGCACAGCATATAATGGTATCCTTGGACGTGAGTGATTTCATGCAATTAGAGCGATATCATCCTCATATCATCAAGTAGTACGCTTCACAACAAATCAGGGAATGTTCAAGATCAAAGGTTGTCAGAGAACAACGTGGGATTGCTACAACATAACAAGATTGAGGATAACAAAATCTAAAAGATCACAAAGATAGCAATGAAAGAAAGTTGGTACCAGCACGAAGGTGACTGTAGAAAGAAAAGAGCACGGAAGCGGGAAAATGAAATAAAAGCGGTCAGACATGATGCGGAACCGTTGGAGCCCTACAGTAAAACATTGCAGGAGCCACAAATCGAAATAGTTGAGTCGGTTGAAATTGATGGGCCAGCCATAGCAGCCTTGTCGCACACTTCAAGAGCAGACTGGCCACTCGAAGACTCCCGAACATCTCTAAGCCTACCATATTTACAAATTAATCAAGCCACATCAAATATACCTTTGAGTCATTTAAGGCTTCGGATAGACACCTCTGCATAGCTTAACCTTGGATTGAATGCAAATAGCGTGGCAGGCAAACTATGGTACAAGACATTTGTATTGAATGATACATTAATAAGTTAACTTCACTATGGTCACATCACCTTTTCCTATCCTCAATAAATAAGAGAGGAGAGCTAGCCACCGCAAAGGTGCTTGCCCCCCCCCCCCCCAACATACACATACACCCTTGAGAAGCTTTAAAAACCTTCATGCATGTTCTAAAAGCTTGAAGACTCATTCTACTCGAGCCTTCATTTTTAACCTCATCCATTTATACAATCTCAACTTAATAATCCTTAACAAAGGTCATAGAGGAATCCTTTTATAGGATTCCACACAAGGGTGTTTACTAAAATCGTTGCACTTCTACTATATATGTTTGTTAGAACCTCTAGGCAGGTGTAAAATTAGTGGTGTAAGAGTTTAATCTCCTGTCTACGAGATTAGGCTCCTATATTTTGTTTCGTCTGTGCTATTACCCTCAATATCAAACCACTTTATAAAATCAAGCAGACTTCCAATGACTCCTAACCTTTGTTTGACTTCCAATATAGTAGGAGCCCTAGCAGATAATAAAACCATGCAACTCGCGTAAATGCGAGAACAATTATCTCAGGCCAAAGATAGGCATTATAACCACTTTCGACACAAGCACGAATCTAGGAGTAAGGAACTCGAAGCTGAGCGATAGTACCGCGTCGAAGAAACAAATATACATATCCACAGCATGGAAGAGCTTCACAACTCTATCCGTGTCCTACAGCAAGCACGACCACAAGAAGCCCCTGTTTTGTTAAGGGGCCCTGGTTCATTGATGATTTTTGGACATTCATGCTCAGGGCCCATTAAGCTTCTACATCCATAAAATACGTAAAAGCAAAAATACAGATCCACAGTCCCACATCCTCGAGTTCCAAAATTTATTAAGCCTCCTTGCATCATTAGATCATATCCTTTGCCGAATGATCCCCGTAAGGCTGACCGTTGGTCTACTTAAGTGGAATCATAGCCTCCCGAACAGATCTATTCAAAGTTTTCAAGGCATTTCCAAATTGCTCGTCTCTAATTTTGCCTTCAACAAGGATCAAAAGGTCATAGTCATTGCCCTTTTTAACATTCAAAAGGCACAAAATAAAATACTCAAAACATTTACCAAGAGATTCTTAGAAGAGTAAAAAAAAATTACGAACCTTGACTCTGCTAATGCAGTTTTAGCATACTTGAATGCCCTACCAGATAATAGTTGAGTGAAGGAATACATCGTCCTCCAAAACCCAGCAATACTCGAGGAGATATTGTCGAAAGTGAATGGTTACATAAGCCTCGAGCAAATTTAAAAAAGCAATTACCAAGGGCCAATCCAAACCAACAATCAACACAAACCAAGACGACCGAACTAAACCATGGTCTACCCTATTCATAATGGAAGGACAATAGGAAATGAAACACTCAGGTAGATCAAACAGAAAGGCTGCAGTAAAGAAGACTAATACTAGTGCTGTCTGAGTTCAACATTTCTATAGGAGCCATCTACCACATCATCCTAGCCGACTTCATATGGCAAGCCCCAAATCTAATTGAAGTTAAAAAGGATGAACCTTATTGCTTGAAGCACAAATGTAATTGTCACTCAACATACAAGTGTTACGCTCTTCAATGATCCTTGGAAATCAAGCTGAAGGCAAGACGATTGTACGAATATATTAAAGATTTCCTGGGTTATCTTGATGGTTCGTATCTCAAAACCCATGCAGGACAAAAAACCAGAGCATATGAAGTGCATATATTCCAAGCCAATATGATTGAAGTCAACAACATAGATAGCGGTCATACTTGAAGCAAAAGAAATTGAGTGGAAGAATGTTGCAAACTCACATATAATTTTTTTTACCAGTACTCTTACCAAAAAGTAGCCAATAGCCTTGACCCGAAGGCTTTTCCTTTATCGGTTGTAATGTTTCCCACGCAAAGTTCTCACCACTTGGACCTATTGGTTATAACAGCATGGATCGAGTAGATGATACTAGCATAACGCTCATTGATACAGGTAGTGCATCAGGCGTACTCTTTCTCAAAATAGTCAAAAAGATGATGACGATAGACTGAAAAACCACTATGAACGTTGAACTAAATGGTTTTAATGGTGCCACCAAAGTAGCAGTTGGTCGAATAAGCCTTCCGGTCATCATGGGACAAATGATACTTCAAACTAGCTCTTGGTCATAGAAAAGATATTCGAATACCTTGGTATCCTTTGTTGTGACTGGTTATACGCAATGAAGGCGATACCTTCGAGCTATCACCAAATACTGCACTTCACCACCCCTAGCGGAACCAGGGATTTGAATGGCTCCCAATGGCTAGCAAAGTCCTGCGAGCACCCAAAGATAGACATGACCAGAAAACTGGTTAAGCCATAGAAATTACTGTTGCTCGTTCTCCTTGAGCCCTCATCCATCATGTCTGGCGTATTAACTATCAAGCCCGTTGAATAAGTAGAATTTGATGGTACGGGGAGAAGGATGTTTGTAGGAACTTCCCTTACTGAAGAAGAAAAACAAGAGATGATAAAAAAAATTTATCTAATAAAGATGCCTTTGCATGGAATTTCTAAAGAGATGCCATAAGTCAATTCTACCCTTGCATGCCATAAAGATTTAGTGGCTTATTGCACGGCAGGAAAACAAATGAAATAAACCTTAGCCCTATGGCTTCTGGAGGCAGTTAATCTCGAAAAAGACAAACTTCTTGTCGTTGGGTTCAATCGAGAGATTAAATATGCTGATTGGATATTGAATATTGTGGTAGTACCCAAAAAGAATGGTAAGATTAAAGTTTATATCAACTTTACAGACCTCAATAAACATACGCTAAAGGATAGTTTCCCCCTTCCAATAATTGCGGTAGTCCTCGATGCTATGGCTAGACATGAGCACCTCTCCATGATGGATGTAGATTTAGGTTACAACCAAGTAGCTCTTCTGCTTGAAAACCAAAGAAAAACCGTGTCCATCACAGAGCAAGGCTTGTATTATTTTAATGTAATGCCCTTCGGGGCAAAGAATACAGGAGTGACCTATCAACCTCTCATCATGAGTAGGTTTAAACTACTCTTGGGAAAAATAGTCGAAGTCTATATAGACGACATGTTTTGCAAAAGCCCCGACAAGGAAATCCACCTACAAGACCTTAACAAAGTGTTTGCCACCCTTTGATCATATAATATGAAGCTTAAGATAGACAAATGCTAGTTTGGTCTTTTATCCAGTAAATTCCTCGGCCACCTCATCAGAAAATGAGGTATTTAAATTGACTCATCACAAATTTGAGCCCTTGTCGATATGCCATCCCCAAAGATGAAGAAGGACGTGCAAAAGGTTACTGATAAAATATTATCCTTTAATCACTTTATCCTAAAATCATCGAACATGTGTAAATGGTTATTTTCTTTACTTCGCGGTCATGGTATCCTTAAAAGTAAGAAGAAGAGTCCCAATATCGAATAGACTCCAGAGTCTGAACATGACTTCCAAGAACTAGAGACTTACTTAGGTCGACCACCAGTAATGAGTATGTTAGTCGAAGGGGAAATGTTATCAATTTATCTCATAGTGACGGATGAATCTCTAAGCTCAGTTCTCATTCGTATAAAATAAGGCATCGAGAAAATTGCTTACTTTATCAGCAAAACCATAACCTCAGCTGAAACTTGATACACCCAACTTGAAAAAAATTCTACTAGACCTCATCTACACATCGTGAAAGCTCAAGCCACAGTTCTAGGCATATCTCATAAGGGTGATCACGAGCTATCCCTTACAGGCTGTATCGTCTACACGTCTTATGGGCCTATCACGCGACACCAAAAAATGTAATAGGCTGTGCACCTTTCTTCCTCAATTACATAATAGAGGCAATTCTACCAATATAATTCAAAGTCCCCATGACCGAAGCCTCCCAGACAAGTGAAACGAGTTTTAGCTCGGGTGCAACATGTTATGGATAGATGAGACACGGGATAAAGCGGTGATCAAACTCGGCTGATATAATAACTCATTAATTAAATCATACAATAAACGGGTTCATTCTAGATCTTTCACAATCAAAGACTTGGTCCTTCGTCGAGTCACTCCATCATCAAAATCCAGGAATTCAGGGAAACAAACCAAATCATGGGAATGACCATACGCCGTCTATGATAAGATAAACAATTGGTCCTATTATTTAATGATCAAAGGCGAAGTACCTTTGGCAACCCTCAGAACATGATGCAGTTAGTTCAGCACTACATAAGACAAAACTAGATATATTCCACGATTGTAATCCCTGAATTTTGCATCAATGAAAAACACATTTTTGGCCGATTTCGTTATGAATATTTCATATATAACATGCAACATTCACAAACTTCTTAAGTTGATCAAATCTAAGTACTTGATTAATACTTGGGGGTGACCTCGGAGTTTTTTAATATTCCTTGATTTGGGTGAACCCATGTGTCATGAATAATCGAATAGATTAAACGCTTGGGGGCGACATTAGAGCCGACCACGTTTGGTTTCGTTTAGGTTTAAATAAATGTAGTCGAATACTTGGGGATGACCACGAAGCCTCATGAACTTCTTGAGTTGGTCAAACCTAAGTATCATATTAGTACTTTGTTTTGATTGATACTTGGGGGCAACCTCAAAGTTTTTTATTGTTCCTTGATTTGGGAGCCCACATGTCATGAATAATCGACCATATTAAACACTTGGGGGCGACCTCGGTACCGACCACATTTGGTTTTGCTTAGGTTCAAGCCCATGTAGTTGTATAGTTGGGGGTAGCCTCGAAGCCTCAAGAACTTCTTAAGTTGGTCAAACCTAAGCCACAGTTCTAGGCATATTAGCATCCTACAATGCATTAGCTTTGAGAATGGTAGCCTTATTCCCGATGGTAGGCTCCAAGATCAGCAGACTGAGAAGTGTTATAGGAGTCTAGATCGCGTCTTACACGGTAACACTCACAGGTAACTTTGGTCAATAACACTCGAATGTATCAGGGTCAAAGCTGAGGCTGCCAATGAATTGTTTCATCATCGTCATTAACTGACACTCCTGATGGAAGTCTACCTAAAACTTCGCATAATTTTCCTTCAATTTGCCTTCGAGCTCTATGACCTTTTCTACAGGCTGCTTTACCATGGCCAACTTCTACTTTAAGGCGTCAGTTAAAACCTAGAAGATTTACCATTCTAGCTCTACTGCATGGGTATTTTGCAATAAAATGGTCCCCTTCGACACATCTGCAGACTCACTCACATCTTTAAGCTGTCGGCTTAAAGCCTTCTAGGCCTTGCTAAAACATATTCCCCAAGCTAAGACCTGGCAAAGGAAACCATTAAAAGGAAAGCTCAAACCCTAAAATGAAGAATATGACTATTAATAAAGGTTATAGTTACCTATTTTAGAAAAGCTTTGAATTGACGACCAACCTCGCCAGGGTCAGACATGCAGAGCTGCACCAATGAGTAGTGAGTAGTGCGGCATCACTCATGCTGGTCTCACATCTTCTTTAAAGATGATGGCCTATAGGCCTTCATTCCCGACCCCTCCCCTGCAACTTTGGCCTCGTCCTTCTGCAAAACCCTTGACAACTCCATCTGTGAGGAGGCCGTCTTAGCCACGTTCAGTAAAGCAACAAAAATCGAGTTGCCTCGCTGGTTTCAGGGAATGGAACAATTCTTTGGCCCATATCATTGTAATCCATATCGCTCAAACCTCCGAGGGGATTCGAGACCTTTATTCTTTTTGAAGGTCCCTTTTTTCTTTTCTTTTTTTTGATTAGGGGATTTATTGATGTGAAGACATATTACAAGAGGACCAAAGCCTTGCTTCTAAAATAAAATAAGATACATCACTCATTTTCTTATATTAGCCATTCCTTTCTTTTTAAGTTAAAAAGAAGATTGAACGATTCTGGGCATCTCCCTCAGGTTCTAATACTCTGTGATTTGATTGTTCCCTTCTTTGGATAATCCATTAGCTGAGTGGTTTCCATCTCTAAAATTATAATTTAAAGTGATTATGAGATTCATACCCAACTCCATGATTCTGTCCCAAACATGTGTGTACTTTGCAGAAATCTTGCCCTTCTTATTGTACAAGTTAGCAATGAACTTAGAGTCAATTTCAGCCATTAGAGTCATCTGCCCATATAGTTTACAATATTATAGCCCAAGTAATAAATCAAACGTTCAGCAACAACATTTGAGTCTTTTCCTAAGCCTATAGAGAAAACAAAAAGTAGATCTCCATTGTGATATCTTACCAAACCTCCAGCACCACATAGCTCAGCCGCCGCTATAACAGATCTATCAACATTTAGCTTATACACTCTCCTTAAAGGTTTGATCCATCTTACCGCAATAATTTTCCATAATATGATTTTAGATTTTTTTATATACAATGCTTGCAGAGAAATGGAATATGAGAAGTTGCATTCTTTCTTGACAGAGAATTCTAAACTTGCAAACTAAAGACAGTCCTGCACTTTATCAATGATTGCTTGAACATTAGGATTACTAGATTCATACCTTAACTTGCATATGCTCTTCCATAATTTCCAACATATAATAGAAGGAACCAGTCCTCTAATGATTCCCATTTGAGAGTAATCATCTGCCAAGTTATACCATGTTTTCTGCCTAACCCATATTGGTTGATGGCAGAGAGGAACACCACATAAGCTACAAAAATGCCTCCATGCAGTCGTTGCAATATCACCATTTACAAATAAGTGATCCATAGATTCAGAACTAGTATTAGCATAGCAACAACACTTTGATGACAAGCATATAAATTTTTTGAGTAAGTTGTCGACACAAACAACACCTTTCCATATTTTCCACATAAAAACCTGAATTTCTATAGAAATATATTTGCTCGACACCCACTTCAAGCAGAAAAAGGTAACTTCTTGATTCCTTTAAAATTTCAAAGCCGATTTGATGGAGAAGCTACCATCTCTAGAAGGTCCCCAAAGTGCTTTATCTTCTTTGCTATTAATTTTGACTTTGTGCTGCAAACTATTTTTCCATGAGATCGGGAGCTCCATACACTGTTTGTCCCAATGACAAATACCATCTTCATATATAACTTCTTTAACCATAATATTCTGATCAACTTCAACATCCTGAATGTCTTCAAAAGAGCTAGATTTTGTCCAGCTGCTATGCCAGAAACTGATCTCACCTTTACCAATAGACCATGCAGTATTTGCTTCAACTGTATTCAATAAACCCTTCATATTCTTTCATAGTTTTGAACAATTGTTGTTGCCACTTTTAACTTCTCCATTGACAGTGTACTTCTTTCTCATGAAATTAGTCCAAAGTGATAAAAGATGTAAAAACTTTAAACATTTTTTTAGAATAAAACAATATTTATTATCATCGAGGGCCCTAATGCCCGGACCCCACTACAATATAGGCTTGCATATCTTGTTCCATGCCACCCATTTTTTCTTCATTTTTCCCTCAAAACTACCCCAGAAGAAGCTTGCCAAAATTTTCTCCAATTGACTAATGATTCTTTTAGGAACATCTAAGCAAGATAAT
This sequence comes from Kingdonia uniflora, assembly GCA_014058105.1. NCBI lineage: Eukaryota > Viridiplantae > Streptophyta > Magnoliopsida > Ranunculales > Circaeasteraceae > Kingdonia > Kingdonia uniflora. The sequence goes on along the minus strand of JACGCM010000868.1, from coordinate 386,455 downwards.
AAGTGTATTGGTATAGAGTTGAGGACATGCTTGATGAGAATAAGTTTACCCCCGATAGATAGCAACTTCCTTTTCCACCCTGCTACTCTATTTTGTACTCTTTGGACCAATGGGGCAAAATACTATAGTTTTACTCTCTCATAATGTATAGGTACACCCAGGTATACCAAAGGGAAATATTTAAGAGAAAATCCACAAGTTCTTTAGATAATAGTTTTTCTGAAGACTGGAATGGAATGGTGCAAGAAGATTCCACTTTTGTCTTGGTTTATACTTTGCCCAGAACACCCTATCTTATAAGAAATTCCATCAGACCAAGTAAAGATTTTTGTTTGCCATTTAGGAAGACAATTAAATTATCTGAATATAGAAGATGAGTCAGGGGAAGGCACCCCTTAGGTGTAGAGAAAAGACTAATCTTACCCGAAGAGAACCATGAAGATAACCCTCTCGGAAGCATTTCTTCAGTTAAGATGAACAACAAAGAGACAATGGGTTACCTTATCGCAATCCCCTTGAAGATTTGAAGTGGCCTTTTGCCATACCTGGTAGCATAACAGAGTACCATGGGGATTCCACATACTGGGATATGAGAGCTATCCACCTCTCGGAGAAGCCAAATCTGAGTAGCACTGCCCTTAAGAAACCCCAATCCAGCCTGTCATAGGCCTTTGCCATATCAAACATTATCATGACATTTTTCCCCCCCCACCTTCTTATTCAGATGACCAACCATCTCTTGAGCTAAAGATATAGATTCACTAATATCTTTACTAGCAATATAAGCACTTTGGTTGCCATAAATAAGATTAGGCAGCATAGTACTAAGTCTAGTAGTTACAATTTTCTAATGTTTTTTGTAAACTTCAGTACAAGGACTAATAGGAATGTAATTACCCAATAACCTTGGGGAGTCCACTTAAGGTATAAGAGTAAGTAGGGATGAGGTATATAAAATTGTTAGAGGTACCCCATTGAAGAACTCCTTAACTGCCCCACGAAGATCATCCTTAATAATGTCTCAGCAAATTGTATAAAAACTTAAGGAGAAACAATCAATACCTAGACCGAAAGACACTACTTGACTTCATCCAATTCAGGCATGCTTAACAGAAACTCATTATCTGCCAAACTCACCAAGTTTGGGATACAATTTGGAAGCTCATCATCAGAAGAGACCTAAGACGCCTTAAGAACCTCCTTACAGTAATCAATAGCAACATCATGTATAGTCCATACATTCGAGTAACTGAACCATTTGGGAGCACAAAATTAGACTAAATAACACATTTCCTTTTCACCGTATTCACCATGAAAAAGAAACTTGAATTTTTATCTCCATCTTCAACCACTTAGTTCTAGACTTTTCTTTCCATAAACCTTCCTCCCTATGTAAACATCTTAGAGTTTTCTTGCTTTACTTGAGAAAAATCTCTCCCGAACTCTTCATTCCAACCATCTTGTAAGATCAAATCTAACTCTATGATTCTATGTTGAAGCCTAAAGATGCTTTGTTTATCTTATTAAAATGCATTGTGATTCCATATTTTTAGAGCACTCTTGATATTCCTCAGTTTAAAATCAAAAGTGGACATACAATTACCATACACGCCACTAGGCCAGCTGGCTGATATGAAATCTAGAAAGGATTCATGCAAGGTCCACATTTTTAGGAATTTAAAATTTTTGGGTCCAGTATATCTCTCTTCCTTAACAAAACAAGCATAATTGGAACATGGTCTAAGTACACCCTGTCCAAGTGGTGTACCTTGTATGAGATAAATTGAGAGATGAAACCTGAAATTGCTAGCATTCTATCCTACCTTGCCTATACTCTGGTTGTACCCTACTATTCATTGCACCATGTAAACTTTGATCCCACCACATTTGGCTTGATTAAACCTACAGTATGTGTATCATAGCATCAAAATCACTCATTGAAGAATTATTTCCAAGCCTTTTCCCTAGCCATAGCCTTGATCACATCTTTCACTAAATTAAGCATGAGGATGACATGCTTAATACCATACCCCTAAATTTATCGAACCCTCCAACCCCCATAGAAGCTTAATGTAATCCCTGATATCATCCAAAGAAGGCCTAATGGCAGAGAAGAATTTGAGAATGAGAGTACTAGAAGAGAAGGAGGCCTCGGCCCTAGCGACATCTCGAAGAGCAAAAATAATGCAAGGCACACCATCCTGTACTAAGGTTTTGTATTCTACAGCAAATTCTTCCAGATGGGTCTTCCAATAACGTTAGCCCTAGCTCTCATGGCTATTTTTTTATGGTCCCTAAGAGCTTGATAGACCCTTTAGCAGATGGTTTGTCTTCATCCTCTTCAAGTTTAGCGTAAGAAAGACTTCATTGATACGTTCGTCAACCTTGTTGAGCAAATAATCCAAATACCACCGAGAGCTATCGGGTACTCCGCTCCGAGGTTATGCAAACAGCAAAACAATTCAAAAACTAATTTGAGGCAAAAACTTGTAGAAATATACAAAGCAAAAATAAAATGGAACCTACTAGGATTGTAACACCTATTCCTTAAAGCAAGCTTTTCTTCACCCTCGAGATGCTCGTAATCACAATCTACAACAACCAGGCTAGTATCCCACCCTCGACCTGTCAAGAATAGATCAAAGAGCCAAGGTTTCTCTGGATGATACTTAATGTGATACATCTGTCCCCTAGCATTGCCCTTCTTCCAGTAGAAGAAAACAATATCCTTACATCCAACTAATGGTGTACTTTCGGCCAGTAACCTTTCATTTAAAGCTTCGATGATTTTCATCATCTCATAAAAATTGCCATTCATCTTGTAGGGAGCCACATCCTAAAAGTTTAAAGCCTCTTTGATGAGAAATCGAAGAGAGGGTTGCAAACCTAATCTAACCTGCCCTCGGAAGGTCATTATCTCCCTCTCTGGTGCATCCATAAAAGAAAACCTTGATCCATAGGGCAATAAAGTAAAGCCCTTACCTAGAAAGTTATACTTCTTTAAAAACCTATCAAGTTCTTTTTGCTCTCAAGCATTGAACATACCCAGCCCAATACCATCTCGGTCGCTGCGTCTCCCTTTCCCTCATCACCAACCCCCCCCCCCCCCCCCCATCGCCATCATCCTCACCGACAACTTTGTCAGCTTCACCCCCTTGGGTTGTCACCTTCATCTTCTTTACTCTCTCCAAACACTCAAGAACATTTTCTTCTTTGTCTCAAGGACTCACTCTCGGATTCGATTACAATAAGGGGTTCAACATCAGCTATCTACATCTCTTCGAGATCACTGCTATTTTATATATTTCTCCGAGAGGTACTTTGCTCATTCAATGCCTCCTCTACCTTGGCAATTAACTTCATCATTGACTCTTGAATGCCTTTCACCCTACAAAAGAAGATGGAATTAGTTAGCTCGATACATTTGACCCCTCGTTAACTCAACTTTATGTTTTTACCTGTGAACACGACCTACCTAGTTAGCTCCTAACATTCCATGGTGTAGCACAAATGGTCACCATCGAACATAACTATCCTTGACAAAACCTTGGGCATAAAATCATTAAGACCCTATAGTTTTCTACCTCAACCACGATTATCCTCAAATAACCTCAAATCATAAAAACCCAAAAATAGAAAACCATACATCTTCTCACCATATTAAGGGAAATAACCCTAAACTCTATACAAATTAAATGGTGGGAAGACATATTCTTTGTCAGCCAACCACATAGCCACAAGGTTTCCCTTGAAACTCTATAGTCCGCCATTTATGGCAGACACCAAGGTTTTATGACTCTAATTAACAGCATAAGCAGAGAAAATAGTTGAGTATAAAACAAACAGATGGTAATAATGGGCAAGACATACCTTGCAAGGGTGTTTTCAAATAATCTCCAACAACGATAATGTCAAAAACATAATTTACAGTGGCATCTCCTTCCTCTTCAGTTGAGCAATCATGAGTTGAGTTAAAATTATCATTTTACTCTCTCTCCTCATTTAAATACACAAGTCTCAAACTGTATCAGATTTTACGACCAGCATTATGATCCATCGAAACCTGTACTCCTCCGCCTCATCCCGCTTTTTAGTAGTCTCAAACCGTATCAGTTTTCATGACCACCATTATGATTTTTCCCTTTCTCCTCATTTAAGAGAATCTCCTTAACTGCCTTACTACCTTGGATTTATAGGTGTCACCTAGGATTTTTGTGATCCAACGGTGCCTCACTACCTTGGTTTTGAGGCTTAAAAGGCAAGACTGAGTCTTAGAATCCAAGACTCAGTCTTGCTTTATAAGTTCACGATTGGGCACCCAAGTATTGGGTGCCTGTTCTATTTTTAAATAGGTGCCTAAGGTTTGGGCGCCTAATTGTTTTTTTTTTGCAAAAATTCAAATCGGGCGCCTAAGACTTTGGTGCCCAATTTCTTTTTTTAAAGTTCAAATTGGACGCCCAATTTGGACTTGTGAATTTTTTTTATTTTTTATTTTTTCAAAAAAAATAAAATAGGCGCCCAACACTTGGGCGCCTGTTAAAAAATCCAAGTTCGGTACTGTTAAAAGAAATAGAGTCTCACTACCTTGGATTTGGCTTTTTTACAAACATGGTAGTGAGGCACTTTAGGAGATGCTCTAAGTACACTAGTCTCAAATTGTTTCAATTTTTGGCATCTCATCAAGTAACTTATTCAGCTATGTAGTCACATAGTGAGGCATAGAGGCTGACTCAGCATAAATTAAGGCCTTGCATTCTTTACCATTACCAAGGCGTAATGAACAAGTTCAGAAGTTTACCAGAAGAAAATGTTGCTCGCAATAGGTTTATCTCAAAGCATTCTGAGAAATGTAGACCTTTATTCAAATTGCTAAAAAATAACGATGTAGGAAGGTGGACGCAGTCCTGTCAAGATGCCTTCCATGAAATTAAGGAATATATGAGCTCACCACCAGTTCTTTGCGCGCCTCAAGAAAATGAAACGTTAAGTTTATGCATCGCATGCATATACTACATAATCAGTCCAGTCCTTGTACAAGAAGACGCCAAAATACAAAAATTGGTATACTTCATGGGCTTGTCATTACTTAACGCTGAGACTAGATATTCCCTTATTAAACAAGGATGCTTGGTGCTCGTATACTCAACATACAAACTTTGACCCTACTTTCAAGTACACAACATCAGGGTTATCATAAACTAGCCGCTAAGAGAAGTGCTCGCCAAGAAGGACAAACTCAAGCGAATCGCCAAATGGAAAAAGTCTTAAGGGAATATGATATCTCATCCGAACTACAAAATGGGAAAAAAGGGCAAGTGTAGTCAATTTCCTCACAGATTTCCCGGTAGAGAAAAATTGCGATAGGAGGAATTTAAAGAATCTTGTGAGCCGGAAGAACAATTAGAACCTGAAATATCTTTAACAAGTGGTTGGTGAGTATTCGCCGATGGCTTAATCAACGTAGCAGGTATAGGAATAGGAATCATGTTAATAACCCCAAATGAAAAGAGAATTTAAAGGTCCATCATGTTAAAAAATTTGGCCACAAACAGTAAAGCTGAGTATGAAGAAGCAATAGGTGGACCGTAGATTGCAAAAGAACTCAGGGTTGACCGGATTTTTATCTTCACGGACTCTCAACACGTTGTCAACAAGTATGGTATGGCATATCAGGCAAACAACGAAATGGCCGAATATGCCAAGATATTGAAACATATAACGACAATGTTCAAAGTTACTCACATAACCAATATACACCAGTCAGAGAATAGGCATACGAACTCATTAGCGTATATCGCAGGAGTATCTGAAATGTAATAAATGTGAATAATCGAGGTGCCAGTCTTGGATAGATCGACTTAAATGCCAAACGTAGTGGCAACTATGATGGTAGAGTTAAAACCAGATGAGTACAGAGCAACTTTTACCCTGTCCTACGCGGTATCCCTAAGGAAATGGATAGGCTGAGGCCACTAATAAAAGCCTCATAGATAGAATTATAAACAACTAGATGAGTTTAAAGGTAGATGGGTCGAAAATCTACCTCACGTCCCATGGGCGTACAGAACAACTCCATGAATGTCAACGGGGTTTACGCAGTTCATGTTAATATATGGCTCAAAAATATTTTCTCCCCATAGAAATATTGGCCCACACATAATGATCTGCTATAGCCGAGGCAAAAAAAAATTACAGGCTGCTCGCCAAGAACCTCGATCTAATTGACGACATAATAGATGAAGCAGCCGTAAAGTTAATGCGATACCAGGATTTCCTAAGGAAAGGCTTTAACAAAAAAGTCAAATATCAAACGTTCCATCCGGGAGACTTCGTAATGAAGAAGTGTTCCCTATGGCTTGCAACAAAAGCAAATGGAAGTTACAACTCAATTAGGATGGGCCTTACATAGTTGATAGCACAACATGGTCTAGCGTCTACTGTATTAGAGATAGAATAGGTAGTTTTTTTTATTCACCATAGAATATTATAAATTTGAGAAAGTACAATCAATAAAATGTTGGAAGATCAATTTCTATCTTGTCTTTAAATGTTTAAATACTATATTTAGGACCCAATAATGGTGACCTTCAAATGAAGCAAGCCCAAAGAGCCTTAACCTCAAGATTCAACATCAATAATGGTAGCCTTCAAAGGAGGTAAGCTCTAAAATGCCTTAGTCTAAATGAATACTCGGCTCTAATAATTGTGACCCTCAAAGGATGTGAGCCCAAAAATGCCTTAACCTTAATAAAGACTCGACTTTGATAGATTGCCGTTTGTCAAATTAAAATCCTACTTAATAGATTAATATAGTAAATGGCAAGTAGGGTGCCAATCTCCAAAGAGGTACGTTATTCTAGGGTAAACTAAAATCTAAGGGAAATGGGGTTTTGTTTTGTCCATAATCTACGTTAAACAGAGTGTTGAAATTTGATTATTAAGGATAACAAGACCTTAGGTTTTGGCCCTATATTAGAATGCTAGCAATTAATTATTAGATTTTTAATCTTCTCCTTAAATTCTCTCTTTTGAACCGAATTATAAGGGTTTAGAGTTCTTTTCTGATCTCTCTATAAAGAACAAATCAAAGAGCTCAATCCATCAATGTCTAAGCTCAAACTCTAGGTTGTTAACCTAGGGCTTGTCCCTCTTTATACAAAAGCAAGAACAATCCCTAGGTCTAGGAGTCACTAAGTGGACTGATAAATTAATTTCATATTCGGGACATCAATTTCTTTCCAGGTTACAATTGTTCTCTACTCCCCTAACTTGTCGAGTTTAGGAGAGTTGAAAAACAACCCTTAAGAGAGGTCTAATACATCTTGGTCAGACCTATTACCTGCTAAAAAACCTTTACATAGACCTATAGGGCATCCTCTTTTGATCTAGTCTGAGGGGATTTGCCCTACAATATCTTAATAATTAAGATTAATGAATATAAGTCCATCCAGTAGGTCTCTAGCATCATTGATAAATTTGGTTTTTGATGATCCCAACTAGCCTAATTCTAGCTGAAATTGATCTGTTAAAATGCTGAATAGCCTCAGTGTAGTTCTGTTGTAACTTTTGCTCTGATTTGGCACTTTTTCTTACCAAATTGTTTCCAATAGAGTAATGAACCTAAAAATGAGATGACTAGGCAATAATCAGATTAAAATGGTCATAGTACAACCAAAAATACCTATAAAAGGGCCTGAATTATGAGAAAACATGTGCTTATCAAATACCCCTAAATTTGTTTTTTGCTCGACCCAAGTAAAATAAAATAAACTAGAAAATTTAAACCACTTTCGCAGATCTCGCGATTGCATTTAACGCATGCAATAAGTCGTTAAACACCAAGTATTCCTGGTGGTCAAGTTTTTTCTCGTCAGGGTTTTCAGTATTTTTACTCACAAAAAGTACAACCCAATATTTTTAGTGTTTCAAACTAATTATTTTACTGTCTCAGCAACTCTAGTTAATCCAAGATATATCATAGATTGTTCCCTAAAATCATCATAATTTTAGCACAGTCTATCAGAAGGATATTATTCAACTTCTTAACTTCCTCCTTATAGAGTTGTTAGTAGGAGAGTATTTTAGTTTCTCGATTTACTTGCCTATTTTTACTTGTTGGAGTAGGAACACTTATACTTTGCCATCACTTTTTATAATGATTCCCCAACATTTAATTGGTTGGCAATCCATACTAGTTAGTTATGGGTTCCAGGATTTCGAGTCCCATCATGACCAAGACTCCATATTCACACCATTAATTATTAACTTTATACTCAAATAGTTTTTTTTGTAAAGTTAAGTTGAGATTTTTTATTGCAGTTCCTTGTAATTTATTAAAACAGAAAAAAGATTACACCTAAAACCAAGTTCACAAGGAAACAAGGTAGACATGGAAGAATCACCCCAAAACTTAGTACAAGACCCCCAGGATTTTAATCTACACCCATACTTCTCAAAAGGCCAAAAAGTACTATCAAATTCATATTTAGTGCCTTTTCCATCTTCATAAAAGAACCTTGTAAGGTCTGTAGACAAATTATTTGGAAAGATCTACATGTGCTCAACATTAGGGTTAATGTCTGCAACTACATTTACAGCCCTATTTGTTTCCCTATAAACATGCCTCACTTCAAAATACTCAAATAACTGTAATAATCTATTGATCTCATTCATAATGCACCATGCATTTCATGGAGCAGTCTTCATGTTATTCATGTAGCTAACAACTATGTCAGAGTCAGACATCATACATAGTTTCTTTCTTCCATGGTTGATAGCAAGTTTCATCACAACTAACTTAGCATTTAGTTCTAATAGAGGTACTAAATTTATGTCAAGATTACCAGCAGTAGCAACAATTTCATTCCCAATTGGTTCTTTCAATACAACACCATACCCCACTTTCCCATTCTTAAAAGAACCATCTATGTTTGCAATAGAAACTACTCCCTCCTTTGATGGTTCCCATTTGCCCTTTGTTGTGGCTTTTATCCTAAAATCTACATTTAGGTTCCATTGTCCCAACATCTGCCTAGACTAAGCATAAGCATGTACAATAAGATCCTTGTAAGAAATTTTCATTATGATCTCCTGTATCATGTTGTGTAGAATTAGATAAATAGTACATTACTTTCTTTCAAAGACCCTTGTGTTTCTTTTTCCCTAGATACTGCAGAAGAATTAATTTAATCAAAGTTAATTTCTTGATAATAACAACTGTATCATTATATGTTAAATGTTGCATAATCCACCTCATCTCAGTATCCCAAGAGTTGTTTCTTCTATTAAGACCAAGCCAAGATAATAAGGAATTCCAAATGCTAACAGAATAGGGGTATTTAAAAAATACACGTTTTGTTGGAAAATTAGTGAAAAACTTGACGAATTGAATAATTCAAAAGTTCTAAGGCACAATTAGTCGATGTCTTTTAAGAGATGTTTCCCCCCTTTTGACATGAACTGCGAGAGCATACTGACATGTAAATGAAATGTCTCTCCCAGGATACGATGGAGGTTGTTAGGTTCAAGATGTGAATGTGTCGATCTAATTAAAGAAACCTTTGTGAAAATTAGAGTAGATGATGTAAAGAGAGAGAGAGAGAGAGAGAGAGAGAGAGAGAAAGAGAGAAAGAGAGATAGATAGATAGATAGATATACTAATTTGTTGAGTCTATTGTGTTGGGTAAGAGTCGTAATATATAGACCAAACGTGCCTATTGGTTGTGCCTCTTCAAAAAGATACAACTCAATTGCCCCAATAGTCGCGATCCAATTTAAATCACTTCGAACAGTGCCTATTGGTTGTGCCTCTTCGAAAAGACATAACTTAATTGCTTCAACAGTCATGACCAATAGTCATAACCCCCATTCGTGGAACGTATTAATTCAAAGCGGCAAAAAAATATTAAAAAATATCTAACATTCCCTTACTATTTTCAAAAATATTTATCATTCCCCCCAAATTTTAAAAGTAGTATAAGTTTTGACAAACCAAACAAATTGTAGCGGGCTGTATCACCAAATTGACTACCTACGTACCCTTTTGGGATAAAGCCATCATTGTTCATGTATTGATAAAATGACTTGATCGGTATGATTTGGCATCATCATAAAAAGAGTACATAAATGAAAGTAACTTTTGGCTTTAAATTTTCACTTAGTGTAAACTGCTCCAAGCTTGATCAAGGTTCTATGGTGAACCGATCTCTAACAAAGGACCCTTTATTGACTAACCGGAGTCATTACACATACTACATTCTATAGGAAGAGTGTATTTCTTCCTATGCATTAATGGCCATGCGTTATACCTTGATTTCTTGAGTATTCTAGAAATGGTTTAAATCCATTGAAAACACTATGAATTTCTCACTCATATATCTAAGTTATCTTTAAGTGATTCAGTGAGTCACTCTGTCTTACTATAGCACTTATGAAGGAATATAATCTGACCTCTTTCATACAGAAATCTAACACTACAAATTTTCATAATTAGATCTAAAGTTATAGTTTAGTGTCTCGTCTAAATCACACTGTAACTTGTATGTACCCCTTGAACTTAGTTCATATTTCAAAGCATAAGTAGGGTTCCCATTAAAGGTAATTGAAGCTACGTAGACCTTAACTCCATTCCTTTTGATGTTTTTTCAATAATCTCTCAGGCCAGCTCTTTCGTCAAAGGATCTACTAGGTTATTTCTTGACTCTATATAGTCAACTGCAATTCCTCCATGCTTGAGTAATCTCCTAAGGAATTGATGTCTAAGACTGAGATGTCGTTGCTTACCATTGTAAGTGTTACTAGCTACTTTGCTCAAAGTTGCATGACTATCATAGTTTTTTATCACTGCTGGTGTTGGTTTTTCCATATGGGAATGCCTATAAATAAATTCCACAACCACTCAGCTTGCTTTTACGCATCCGCCAAAGTTATGAATTTTGACAACATCGTTGAGTCAAAAAGTCATGTTTGCTTCTTGGATCCCCAGGATACTACTGCACCCTTGAAGGTAAAGATCCATCATGTTGTGGACTTAGAGTTTGATTTTATATTATTCAAGCTTGCATCACTGTAGCCTTCAAGTATAGCTTTATAGCCTTGGAAATGAAAGCCATAATCAATAGTCCCCTTCAAATATCTCAGAACCCTTGAATATGCGTTCCAATATTCACTACTTGGACTATTAATGAAGTGACAACATACAAACCATGCATGCTATGTCTGGTCTTATGCAATGCATAACATACATAAGATTGCCGATCATACTAACCTACTCAAAGTGGTTATAACACCTTTCAGTATTTTTCATTAACTTAATACTAAGATCAACAAGATTAGTAAGTGGTTTATGGTCTAGGTGAGCATAAAGTTTAAGGACGTTCTCAACATAATGTGATTGAGTTAAGATAAATATTTCTCTTACCTCATTATTTTAATCCCTAAGATCATGTTTTCTTCCCCCAAATCTCTCATATAAAAGTTAGATTCTAAAAAATTCTTGGTTTCCATCACACATTCAAAGTTAGGACATAAAATAAGCATATCGTTAACATATAAACATATAATGACGCATACACCATTTTTGTACTTAGAATAAATACACTTATCTACATCATTAACCTTGAAACCATCAGATAATACTACTGAGTTAAATTTATCATGCAATCGCATAGGAGCTTGTTTTTGGCCATAACGAAACTTGATAAGTTTGCAAACTTTATTCTCTTTACCAGGTAACACAAAACCCCGAGGTTGCTTCATATACAGTTCTTCTTTAAAACCATGATTTAGGGAAGTCGTTTTGACGTCCATTTGATGAACAACAAAACCGTGAATCGAGGCAAGAGATAGCAAAACACGAATAAACGACATCCTTGCTAAAGACGTTGCTTAAAAGTAGTCAATCCCATGACGTTGCTTAAAATATTTAGCGACCAACCATATTTTACATTTATTCACAGATGCATCAGCATTTAATTTTCTCTTGAAAATCCATTTACTTCCTATTGGTTTTAATTCACGTGGTAAATCAACAAATATCCAAGTCTAATTTGACATGATACAACTCATTTCATCATTAATTAATTGTTTCCAGAAGGCAACATCAAGTGAAGATATAGCTTTAGTAAAAGTGATAGGATCACCATTACCACTAAGAGTGAATTAAATCTAGTATGTAATAAAATTTACATCACCCTCGATCAATGTCACATAATAAGGACCATTGGATTTCTCCCTTCTCAGTTTCTTACGTCTTTGAAGATTTAAATTCATATATTAGGGTTGGGATTCAACAGGCTTATCATCAAGAATTCTCTTGGAAGGACCAAGGATGCTAGCAGTACTATCTGGAACTACAATATTGGACTTATAGAAGTGCTTAAAGATCTCAACACCAATTGACTCCATAATATCATAGGAATCTAAATTAAAAAACTTGTAAATTGAGCTATTCTTCGCATAACCGATAAATGCAAATTTATAGGTTTTGTTCCCAAATTTAGTTCTCTCAGGGTCAACTTTTCTTATATATGCAAGACACCTCCAAACTTTGTGACGTCCAAGATTAGGTTTTCGGTTAACTATAACTCGTATGAAGTCTTGTCGACCTTTTTCATAAGAACCCTATTAAGGATATAAGGTACACTTAAAAGTTCCTTACCCCACCAGTATTCTGGTAATCCAAAACTAATAATCATGTAATTAACCATCTCCATTTAAGTAATATTTTTCCTCTCCCCAACAACGTTTGATTCTGGAGAATAAGGTAGTGTAAATTAATGAAATATAGCTTTTGGATTCACAAATCCTAGATAGCTTTGTCATGGTGTATCCCCCTCTATCAGACCTAAAGACCTTAATTTTCAGGCTTAATTTATTTTTAACTTCTACTTTGAATGCCAAAAGTCCGTCTAAGCCTCCATCTTTGTTTTTCAAGAAATACACGTAGGCATACTTTGAATAATTATCAATGAAAGTCACAAAGTATTTAATACCTCCACGTGAAACTGTGCCATGCAAATAAAAAATATCCGAATGCACTAATCCTAGCAGCTCAAAAGTTATAGAGACTGTGTGATTTGCATGTAATTTTTCCTTGAACACAAATCTCACACATGCCAACTTAATCGAGTTTGCAGTTAGATATAATGCCTAAGTTAAGCATATTCTTAATAGACTTTAAATTAACATGACCTAGCCTACAATGCCATACAAAAATAAAATCAACAAAGTAAATAAAAAGAACATCATTAATTAAATTATGTTTGAACATCCCATTAAAAGAATATCCCTTCCTAACGAATACACTATTCTTAAATAATATGAACTATCCAACTCAATCACCATCTTTAATCATCTTTTGCTTTGAAGATGTCCTGAAATTAGATTCTTAGTCATATCGCGCGCATGCAGCACATCAATAAGGGTGAAAATCTTTTTTGAAGTGAACTTGAGTTCCATAGTTCTGGTGCCAACAACCTTGGTACGAATGTCGTTAGACATTTTGACTTTTTTACTATTGTTGTTTTCTTTATTTGTCTTGAACAAGTTTTGATCTTTGCATACATGGATAGTTTCTCCTGTATCTAACCACCATCCTTATTCTCCAATCGAGATGGATTCAGCCACTGTTGCTACGTATTCATTTTTTGCAGTCATGTTAATTTGACCCATATATGATTTCTCTTTTCTCTTTCGAGTTCTACAATCTCGAGCAAAAAGACCAAGTTTATTGCAGGAAAAGCAATCACCCTTAATTTTATCTCATTTACAAGAGTCTTCCTCAATTCAAAGATGACGTATGAGGGATTCTAGGGAATATTTATTTTCATCATGCTTTAATTTCTTCTTATAGCCATTCTAGGAGTTATGAAGTTTCAAAATAATAATACCAACTTGGGAGACAGGTCAATTTCAACAATCTAAAGATCACTGATAATAAGTTGTAATTCATGTACTTGCATAAAAATTGACTTATTATCAGTCATCTTCAAATCTAGATAATTACCAATTAATATTTTTTGATTACTTACCTCATCAATGAGATATTTTGAATCCAATACTATCCAAAGAGCCTTTGTCTATTCACTCGCCCTATGCATTATGTAAACAAAATTAGACAATATATTTAGAAATGTCCACAGCTTAGAAAGTCATCATCCTTGCTCTTCTGCCATTGCTTCTGAAGTTCTTATAGATGTTCGAACATATCCTGCTTGTCCTCTCCTAGAATTGGTTTCATATCATCTTCTAGAATGTATACAGTAAGATGAAACAATACTTTCTCCTACCAATGAATAAAATTTTGTCCATTGAAGTGATCCAATCGAACAAGGTCTTGATTCTTCACTTGAATTAAATATGTAATGGAACTATCCAGCGTTATGTTTTTGAATGAAGACATCTCTTGAAATTATTGATAAATTAGGGAAAAAGTTAACGAATTGAATGATATGGAAACTCTAAGGTACGATGAATCACCGTATTTAAAGAGATGTTTCCTCCCTTCCGGCATGAACTGTGAGAACACAGTGGGTAAAAATAAAGCTTCTCTCTCAGGATACAATGGAGGTTTTTTGGTTTGAGATGTGAATGTCTCGATCCAACCAAAGAACATTCTATAAAAACTAGAACCGATGATGCCATGAGAGAGAAAGATACCAATTTATTATGTCTGTTAGGTTGGGTAGGACTCTCAATGTATAGATTAATATAGCAAAATTACCCACTCAAAGTACGGTTGCCGAATTGCAGATACAATGGGATTGAATCCACGGGTCGGTTTTGGAAAACAAATACTTTCTAGGCCGAATTATGATTTTATATGAGATAACTTTAAAATGAAGAAATACAAGCTAATTATAAAACTTAATAAGAGAGAGAGCTAAAGTTTGGACTAGGCCTCTAACTTTTAAAGTACTAATAGATATATAAATAGATCTTAATATCTCCACCCATCATATGCTCGTGTTAAGACACATACGATATTGTAAAATAAATCATTAAATCTATGGTCTAGCAATTAGTGGTTATGCCTTGAAGTGATGGTGAAGAGTGTCTTAGAGAATTCTTAACTTAACCATGGCTAGGCTTGAGTAAGTTCTCTAGTGTTTCCCCTTTATGGATCTCCAAATTAAGTCTACGGTTAGTAGCACCTGTTAATATATAAAGTTATCGTACACCAAATCAAATTTGCGGATAAGCCTTCGATAAGATGCACTAACTTAATAATCATAAAGTACTAAAAAAAAAACTAATTAGAACCTAATTAACACCAACTATTACATATCTAAGAATAGGCCTTATCGTAGCCTTAACTTGGAGCTTAGCCGCTCATCTCAGACTTCATCGTATTATCAACTAATAAAGACATTAACAAAAATTAAAGAAAAGAGAGGAATAAGAAGAAGAAGATTAACTTTATGCACTATTACCTTCCAATTTGAGATGCCTAATTATAATGAGAGAGTGTTCCTTTTATAGGAGAAGGAGCCCAAATCTAGAAAATATTAATTAAATTATAAAAGATATTTTCATAATAATTTCTTTTGATATTGCAACCAATCACTTAAGATTCTTGCATATAATTCCCTTAATTGATATAACGATCTTTCTTCATGGAAACTCTTACATATATCTTCAATATAAAATATCTTTAAGGATCTTGGATGCAATATCTTCTTTGATCTTATTTTCCATGAATATTTGTGAATATATTTCTTCAATCTTGAGACAAAATATATTGTTTCTTTGATTTTTTTTGTGCTATGAACTGCTGGAGACACTTTTACTTGACTTTAAAAACTTGGCTTCAAATATCTATATCAAATAGCTACAATCAAATAAACGCGCATAAGTACCCAAAATAAAATATAATGGACAACTAAAATATATTATCGGGTATATTAAAAATGTTATAATTGCACGCTCATCAAATACCCCCAAACTTGTCTTTTGCTCGTCCGGAGTAAAATAAAATAATAACCACTTTCATAGAGAGCGCGATTATATTTAGCATATGCAACAAGCCGTTAAATCCCAAGGATTAGCCTGGTAGTCAAGTGTTATCTCGTGAGGGCTTCCAGTGACTATACCCACAAAAGTCAATAATGACATTTTATATAATTCTATAATACACATGACTCATTTCCTGTAAACTTATCTTTACTTAGTTGTTACAAAAATATACCGATGGAAAATCCTTAATCCTGCTATTCTCTTATTTATACCAAAGATTATTTTAATCTTATCCAAAATTAGAGGTACTATCTCAAGATTAAAAAGAGATTCAAGTATTTTGCTTTACCTATATTTGTGTATATAGTAAAAATAGTTGTATTGCCTAATACGTTCTCTAGAATAATTTGCTTAGTGTTTGGTAATTTACTTAAGAGATCGTCGTTACCTTCAATCTGAAGTTGGGATAAATGGTTTGTTACAACATTTTTAGCACCTTTCTTATCTTGAATTTCGATGTCAAATTCTTGTAATAAGAGGATCTATCGAATTAACTGAGGCTTAACATCCTTTTTGGATAAAAAAATGCTTTAAGGCCGCGTGATCGGTGTAGATAATGATCTTGGACCTAACAAGATATGCTCAAAACTATTCTAAGGCAAACACAATGGCTAATAATTCCTTCTTAGTAGTAGAGTAATTCATCTGTGCTTCATTGAGTGTGCCACTAGCATAGTAAATAACATGAGGCTTTTTATCTACACTTTTCCCTAAAACTGCTCCTACAGCGTAGTCAAAGGCATCGCACATCAATTCAAATGGAAGATCCAAGTTGGGCAGCTGTATGATTGGAGCAGAAGTTAATAGAATTTGAGCCTCTCAAAAGCTCTGGAACATTCATCATCAAAGTAAAAATTAGTGTCCTTAGTAAGTAAATTGCACATGGGTTGGGAAATTTTGCTAAAATCTTTGATGAATCGACTATAAAACCCGGCATGGCCTAGAAATGACCGAATGGCCTTAACCGCTCGAGGAGGAGATAAGGAAGAAATAATATCAATTTTGGCCGTATCAACTTCTTTCCCTTTGTTGGAGATGATATGCCCAATAATTATCCATTGTGTCACCATGAAGTGACACTTTTCCCAGTTTAACACCAAATTGATTTGTATACATCGTTCTAACACGAGCTCTAAATGGTGCAAACATTCATCAAAAGAGGAACCAAATACTAAAAAATAATCCATGAAAATTTCGATAAATTTATCAACCATACCAAAGAATATGCTCATCATGCAATATTGAAATATAGCTGGTGCATTACATAAACCAAATGGCATACATCGATAAGCATAACTCTTGTAAGGACACATGAATTTTGTTTTCTCCTGATCTTCTGGAGCGAAAATAGTAATGACTTTTAATAATCAATACAAACACACCACCCGGTTGTCATACAGGTGGGGATAGTAATGACTTTTTCCTGCTAATCATTCAAGCATTTGATCAATTAATAGAAGAGGAAAATGATCTTTCCTTACAATCGTATTCAACTTTCTATAATCAATACAAACATACCACCCGGTGGTCATACGGGTGGGGATTAATTTATTATTCTCATTTTTGACTATAGTAATACCTGGTTTCTTGGGTACAACCTGAACAGGGCTGACCCACTAATAATCTGAAATATTGTATATGATTCACGAGTCTAAAAGCTTGAGAACTTCCTTCTTAACCACCTCCATCATAGTTGGATTTAGACGCAGTTGCATATCGTGCAAATTTATAGCACCTTCCTCAAGATTAACGCGATGAATGCACACGACCGGGCTAATTCCCTTTAAGTTCGCTATAGACCACCTTATGGCTGATTTATGCTTTCTACGGATACTCAACAGTCTAATTTTCTGGTCAACATCCAGATTGGAAGCTATTATCACTGGTAGAGTTTCTAAATAACCTAGTAAGGCATACTTGAGACTATTGGGTAATGGCTTGAGGTCTAACTGGGTGGCTTAACAATTGATGGAATAGGTAAAGTAGTTGATGGTTAAAGAGGTTCTATAGTATAGGTCTTCATTTGAACATCTTAAAAATAGGAGTTGAGTCGAGTAAGACATTAAGTTCGTCAACAATCGTGTCTTCATCAAAGTCCTTACCAAAGTTTACACGACATGATTTGCATGGGTCTTCAAAAAAATATTTGGGGAAAGAGTTGTAAACTAGAGAGTCAACATATTAAGCTCAGCCATGTCATTTGAATCAGGCACTTGAGTATTATTGTTAAAAACATTAAGTTTGATTTTCAAGTCGCCTATAGATAGTTGTAAGACTTCATTGAAGCAATTGATAATGGCATGAGCAGCAGCAAGAAAAGAGAATCCCAATATGGCATGGATCTCACAGCTAGGATTCATGACGTCTTCAGTGTCCAAAATAATAAAGTCTACAGGAAAAATTATAGTATCAAACTTGATTATAATTTCCTTAAGTATTCTACGTGGGTATCGTATTGACCGGTCAGCCAATTGAAGTATCATCCGGGTAGGTTTAAGTTCTCCCAGTCCTAATTTTTGATAGACCGAGTATGGTAAGACATTCACACTAGCCCCCAAGTCGAGTAACGCCCTATCCACTTTGTGATCTCCAATTTTGTAAGGGATGGTTGGGCTTCTAGATCAAGAAGCTTGGGAGGGGTTAATGTTTCCGTCTAGAAGACTTTCTTCTGCATATTGATTTTCATTTTCCTAGTGCATGTATCTTTTAGGAATTTGGCATATGCAGAGATAATCATGATGGCATCAAGTATTGGAATATTTATATGAACATGCTTAAATATATCCAATATCTCGTCAAATTGAATCCCCTTAGTAGCCAAAATAAGGTATTGCGGATATGGTACTTTAGGCTTAAAATAAGCCTTGAGTACAAGAATAGAGGAAGTAGACAACTCTTTAAATATCTACCATTGGTTCATTCGTACGCACCTCATCCTCAATCATAATAGGTGGTCACTCAACCCTAGGTCTTTCAACTCGGTTATCAATTTCTCTACCACTTCAAAGGGTGGTAATGGCATTAAGTTTTTTGTGGATTGAGTTAGGCTCAAGCCTAGGTTGTCCTTTGGGATTAGATTCAAGTTGGGCAGCTTACCCAGTATTTTCTCATTCATTGCATTTGTTAATTGCCATATATGAGTTTCTATATTAGAGATAGATTGGGATGTGGAGTTTCGATTCAATAATATCTTTTGCTAGAATTACATCATTTGCTGTTGAAATTATAATGCTTGTTGTTGACCTTCTATTAATTGTTACATAAAGAGATAAATGTTGTCTTCCAAAGATGGCTTGGGCGGAGAGGGCGGGAATTGTTTGGATGACTGAATGGCTTTCTAAGATGCTTGAGGATAGGACTAAGAATGGGGATTCCTAGGCAAATTAAGAACTGAGGCTTGTATCTCTTCAAATATGAAACTGGGTTGGTTGTTCTTCATTAAAAAAATTGATGGCTCTGCCAAGTTGGTTTGAATAGATCAAGTGTCCTCTTGTAGGTATTATTCAAAAAATTCACTTACTCTTGATTGTCATTCGTTTCATTGAACATGGGACACATTTGAGTCACATGGGTGGCATCATAACAAATGGTGCACCCATGTTGTTGAACTAGGTTTACACTACCCCTAAATTAATTCATAGCCATAACCTCAATTTTGTGGGTAAAAGTATCTAATTGGGCTTTTATTGCCGTTCCCTCACTCCCTTGGTATAAGTCACCTTTCTTCGTTATACGAACATTTCTATGTGGATCAAAATCCTACAGCTGAGAGTTCTCAACAATGTCTCAAACTCCTCAAAAGCTCTACCGGTTCAAGGTCTTGGAATTTGCCACTATGCATGGATTCTATCCCATAACGATTCTCAGAGATTATTCCACGATAGAAGATCTGGGCTAAATGTTGCTTTTTGAAAACATGATGGGGACATTGGGAAAGATGTTCTTTATATCTCTCCCATGCCTTGTAAAATGTTTCGCTCTCATTTTGAGTAAATTCAACAATTATATTTCTAAGGGCGAGGATTTTTCCCATTGAAAACCATTTGGTTTGGAACTTGGTCTCCATTTTGTCCCATGAATTGATAGATGCTGGTGTTAATGAATCATGCCAATGACTCGCCTATCTTTAAGTGAAAATGGGAATAAATGAATGCAGGCTAAATCCTCAGTAAAAGGTTGATATTTTAAGAGTGCAACAATTTTCTTAAGCTCGTGGACATGCTTATAAGGGCCCTTAGAATCAAGCCTATGAAATGTAGGTAACATTTGGATCACACTAGGCTTGATTTCATAATGATTTGTTATGGCGACTGATAACATAATATACAAAGGTATATCGCTCACCACTGAGGTCCAATAGTCCCTAAGAGATTTGGCGGCAGCTATGATTGGATGTTTGACTTCCAGCTAAATAAAAAGCTCAATTGAGGCAACTCGAGATGGATTGCCCTCCTCCTAAATTGGGGAAACTTGAGATGGATCACTCTCCTCACAAACTGGGGGTCCTAAGTTTTCTATTGTGTTGACTGGGTGAGGTAGTCGCCCTCTCCGCTTACGCTGAGGTGGTAGACCATAAATAGGCAATGGTTCTGGTAAACTTCCTAAACGTTTTTCTCCACGTACCTAATTGATCATGCGCAAACTAGTATGCGATATAATTCGGGACCCGATACTATAAACAATCAATCTAATACTTCAACGTTTTTAAGAAGTAATAATAAGGTCTCCCTTAAATTCTTCTATGCCCGCAAAGGGGTAGGATGGTAAAAGTCTTTGGTTCCTGCACTCCCCTGCGTTACTATGCTAGTACTAGCTTAGAGTAGATGTTCCCTCCTTAACCCCGAGCGAGCCGCCTTTGTAGTGGCGAGTTTTTCGGAAGGATAATCTTCTCCAATAGCTATTCAAAAGGAGAATATAATAAAGACTGGATAAATAAGATTTTACGTAGAAAAATCAGTAAAGGCTAAGAAAAACTATGACCTCATGGAGGATTATGATGTAAAATCTAGTAAGATGCTAGCTATTTCAAGTTTTTGAAGTAATTATAGAGTTTAAGGGGTAAAAGATGATAAAGTTACGTATTTTCAGATCCTGAATCATCTATTCTCTACCTGTATTTAGTGTAGATACATGCAGTTTACAAAAAAAAAAATAGTCTCCTATTCCGGGGGGAGTGGGTGAACTTTACGGATCTCTAACATTTCTTAATCAGGCATAATGGCTACTTTTATTAGGTCGAGGACTAAAAATATCTTCTCGAATGCTATTTGTCTTCGATCATGTACGGTTTTTTTACTACACTTTGCTGGCATATGCTTGTCGAATCTAGGGAATATGCTACCACAATCGCCCCATTCTCAAAATTGGAAGCTGAAGAGGTTGTCGAATTTTATCGCGAGTCATCATTATCATTTTTGAGGTCAAACTGAACTGTATCTGGTTAGATTATTCCCGAGGAGTAATTAATGCTGTACAATGAACCTAGCAGACTGAAGTTAGGTATAAATAGGCGGTATAAGAAGGGTGTTATGGTTATGTTTTGTAAGGATGTCTCCCCAAATGTAGCATAATATGTTGCCGAAGGATGAAGATGGTAAGGAATTTGAGGTAAAGTGCTTTCCCATACTAGGTTGGGTAATGTTTCCTTTAATCCTATCACAGTATGGAGGGCGGGGGAAGGTATTGTCAGAGAACGGTTATAACTATGGGAACCATTTTGGTTACGATGCGATGCTCATGGTAGTGGATTGTATCATTTTGGGGAAGAAGGGATAATTATTCGTGCTAAGGACAAGGATTTGAAGCTTGGATGGGCATCCAGTGATTTTGCCGAATATAGGAGGCTTCTTGCAATTTTTGCGGCCTTTTATCTGTGGAAGCATTTCTTAGAAGTTCATTGACTTGAGATTCATTAAGCTTCTTAGGATTGTTGTTCCTAGTGCCAGAAATAATGCCAGATTCTGGTGAAAGAGGCATTAATGTCAGATTCTGGTAAAAAGAAAGCACAGAGTAATTTGTCCTGTAAGTCAAATGTAAAGATAGTAGTGCAGTTTGATGTAATATAATCGAAGGATATAATTATCGAATGTAATATGTAATAGTTTGTTTATCAAATAATGATCTTTTCTTTAATTTCTTCTCGTGCTTGTTTATGTTGTTGTCGACTATATGTGTATATGTTTTATTATTGAAGTCAACTGTGAGGAAAGTGGGCACTGCAAAGTCTAAACAACATAAAGTATAGTTGGTCAAGTGGGTCCAGGAATGGATTTTGAGGTTGATTGAGGTGACTGTTGAAAATGTATAATTCCGAGGTAAATTAAAAGTTGGCTGGTTGACTTTGACTGTAGAGTGCTATAAACATCCCCTATTCTTTTATTGAGAGTCATTGTGGTTTGAAGAAATGGTGAAGACTTGATCGCAGGCACGTAATGAGGTATACAGTCATGTGCAAGCAAAGTATTGGGAAATATATGGTAAGTATATCGGACTCCTGCAGAATGTCAATATTTACTTGGAGGATCCTGTGAAACCTAATTATGATGGTATGAGCGAGGCAGAAGCCAAGGACACTGAGGAGAATTTTATGTTTCGTTGCCAATTACAATATTGGACTTCTCCTGAGCGTGTTAGTTTTAACTGGACTCGCGCAAAGAAGTTGGTGAAGAAAGAAGATGATGCTGCAGCTAGGGGTTTGTAATGTGGTATTATGGAAAAAGACATGTAATGGTTGAATTGCTGCTAATATGATAATGAAAATTGAATTTGTTGTGATAATAAATTGTCGAAGGTTTTTTTTTTTTTTCCGAATGAATTTTGAGTTGAAAATTGTTGAAATGTAAGAATGAGTTAGCAATATAATTTTTGTCGAGTGAAATTTTAATTGGGGAGTTTAATGAATGTAAGCCTGAATATAGAGAAAGATTTTATTACAGAGAAGGAAGGCTTGAATGCAACGTTGAATTCTTACAAGATGGAAGCAAAAAAGGCGAGGGATGATCTGCTTCGCTAAGCGATAAAAGTGTCCGAGAAAGAAAAAATGGAGGCTTTGGCTCTGCAGAAAGTAAACTTCAAGAAAGATGTAAGGGGGCAGGTTGTCAAAGTGAGGAGAGCGATGGAGCTAGAGCAGGGTAGGTTTCTTGATGAGGTGAGGGCTCAAATTAATGCAAAAAAATTGGAAAAATGTAAGGATGTGAGGGACCATTTCGTTGGATAGTACAAGGAGTTGGAGGCTTGGAAAAAGTTTTTCAAGGGGTTGGTGAAGAGTGGTGGTGTTGTTTTTGATGATAGCTTAGAGATGAAGTTCCGGATACTCCCAAGGTACGCGTAGAGATGGAAAACATCAATGATGTGGTGATGATGGAGGCTGATAATGCACGCCTTGGGGAGTTAGCAGATGTCCAGGTACCCGTAGGTGATTTGAATCTTAATGAAATAAAATCTCCTTTTGTAATGTAAAACATTTGTGCAATCAGTACTATTTTTGTGGATGTAGTGAGTACAAGGAGTTGGAGGCCTGGAATTTTTTTTTCAAGGGGTTGGTGAAGAGTGGTGGTGTTGTCTTTGATGATAGCTTAGAAAATGAAGTTCCGGATACTCCCAAAGTACGCGTAGAGATGGAAAACATCGATGATGTGGTGATGATGGAGGCTGATAATGCACGCCTTGGGGAGTTAGCAGATGTCCAGGTACCCGTAGGTGATATGAATCTTAATGAAATAAAATCTCCTTTTGTAATGTAAAACATTTGTGTAATCAGTACTATTTTGGTGGATGTAGTGAGCTAACTCCGTTCGGACGGGGAGTCGGATCTTACAAAGTAAACTCAATCCTCAACCAAAGAGAATAAGCAATTGGCCAATGATAAGATAAAGATAAAAGAAAATACTTGCGTAGGGGCCCGAATGTGATTCTCTGCGACCTCTGATAAGGATTTTTAAGACAGATTATATTACTGAAGAGTAAATTAGAGGGTTCGAGTATAGGTTTTATGGGTGGTCGAAGATATAGACGCAAAGGCCGGAGGAGATTTTTCTAACCCCTGTCTGGTTTCCCCTCTCCTCTATTTATAGAAGCATAGGGAGATAAGTCACCAGGCGTAGGTCCGATTTACGTGATTGTGCTATCAGAAAATCCCAGCGAGTGACGGACACCGGTCTTGTCGGTACTGTTACTGCAATATTTATTACTGATGGCTCAGAATGGTGCGGTGGTTGGGCTTGTCACTATAGATGCACGGACCAATCAATGCACTATCTTATCTGATGTGGTAGTTGTCTGTCTTATCTTTCTTCGACCGTGCGATAGTGAGGTCGAAGGATATCTGCTGCTAGGACGTTAATCCGTTCTCGAAGTTCTATCCGGCGAGCTAGCCGTCGGTCTTATCATAGTTCGACCGTATGTAGATATGGTCAAAGGATGTCTGCTACAATGTACTGATCCGTTCTCGAAGATCTATCCGTTTTCGGAGGTTCGTCTCTGGGGGATCTCTGAGGAACCTTTTTTACGGTTCGAGAAGGATTCGTTATATTTGAGTAGGCTATGAAGTGGGCTTCAGCTGTCTGTTCAAAGACTACGTGATCGCAACTACATTCGCCCCCTATCAGCGAAGATCTCGAAGCCAGGTGGAGAGGTGTTCACAGAGAAAGCTGTTTGGTCCTGGAATCTAGGCGGTTTGACTGTCTTATTTTATGGGAAATTAGTAAAAGGGGGTTTTCAAGGGATGCGGTTGGTTATAGGGTAATAAATGCATTGATGTCTATAAGTATGGGTTATTGTGGGGGTACACTGTATCTTCTTCCATCTGCAATAGTCTTCTTCTCTGTTCTCCATATTCATAGCATTGGGATGGATACAATACCGAACACACGTTACCATAAAGAGGATGGGGCTTGCTCGGGACCGTCGAGTGGGGCGAAAAATGGCAGAACTGCACGTGAATCTTTTTGGCAAACATGACCTGACTTGGGATATGTTGGACTTTGTGGAAGCTGGGCCTGAGGAGTTCTTCAATGGTAACCCATATTCTTATCTTTGGGAATAGTTAAGGTTTCAATTTATGACTGCTGAACGGCGCTTCTGATGGCACTGACCAAAAGTCTCGTTTGTGCTGAGAAGATCATCAAGGAGCAGAATGCGGTGAGTGGGGTTGGTCATTCTGGTAGTAGGGCTTCGGGTTGAGGGTGGGAATGTTTTGAATTTCAGTAGGTTTTTGTTTTGCTATGTTTGGAAGGGGTTATTTCTGTTGTGTAGGGTTGATAGTAGAAATGTAATTTGTATGTTGAATTTACTATTTGGAATGGACAGAGTATTTTCTCCATACTTATATTACTATGTCTGATTGATATTGTAGACTAATGTAAGCGAATACTCTTATAGGCGTGAGGTTCAGTAACGAGCTCGAAGGTAATGGTAAATGAAGGTTATTATTATCTGGTTATGATGGCCATAATGAATTATAGTCGAAGGTATGATGAAATGCTGCTTTGTAATAAACGATGGTTATGATGGTCGAATGCTCGATGTGGGTAATATGCTCGAATAGAAGTCCTTGGGAATGAGGTTTGCATGCATGCACCAATGAATCAGTTACGTCTAGGAAGTTGGAGAGGTTGCATGTTGACTTCTCGAGGTTGGAAATGAAAGGTTGTCATTAATTTGGTTACGGAAGAGGGAAAGTTGTGGCGGGATTGCAAGTATATAAGGAACTGTTGTAGAGATTATAACTCACCGTTCTGCATGTTTTTCTTGCTATTCTTCTTTGTTGCTCATATTGAATGGCGGCAGATATTTCCGTTCAAGAGGACCCAGCTGCTGCGAGAGTTAGGCGCATACAGGAGGCCTTGCTGGGGCTACGACGGGGGTTTGGCCTGGAAGAGGACATTGATGCAGAAATGCCAAATATTTTTGAGGTGGAACCCGGAGCTCCAATTATTGTGATGCCATTCGCATACTAGTAGGGGATACTGCAGATGATGGGGCCATTCCCTGGTCATCAGATATCTCTCCTCGAGGGCTTCGCATAGGATATTGTTGACCAAGTGGATGCAGATGCTGCGGCCATTATCGAAGAGGAGCAGCCTGCTAATAACTAGGGTCCTCTGAAATATGATTGTGTTGTTGCTTTCTTATCTTTTGTTTCTGTTGTCTCTTGTTTGTTGTTTTGTAAGAGGGTTGAAATGTTAGCTACTTTTTGAATGAAAAATGATTTTTTTAAATAACTCGTGTTGTCGAATTGTGGGTAGTAGTAATAAAGTCTGATATGGAATGGATGATGCAGTTTGTCAAAATGTGTAGTTTGTGTTGCTCGAAGATAAAAATGGTTTTGTCGAATAGAAAAGTAAACTATGGCGAGGCTGAAAAATTTATCTGTAGGCCTGAGGTTTTTGAATGGTCAAACTTACGACTGTATTTGGTCGAAGGTTCAAAACTTTTGAGTTAAGGGGCGTGTTGGATGTCGAAGACCAATATATTGAAATTAATTTTGTTGAGGCTAGATGCTGATGATTGTTCGAGGCGTGAAATGGTCGAGTACTCGAGTGTAGAAATGTGTTAAAGATTAAGTTTGATTTGACTAGCTGCTCTGACAGCCCAGACGGCTGGTTGGTCAGACTGGTTCGAGCGCCTGGGGCAAGGTACAGAAGGAAATAATGTTGTTTTTCTCGTATGACGGAAAAAAGGTAATGATTGGATGTTTGTACTGGACTGCTTAGCTTCGACTAAGGGAGAAAAAAGGTTCGAGAAGCTTCGGGTTTTGTGAGCAGATGGTAGTTAGGGTGTTGTGCGTACGTGGAAAATGCAAAGGGTAAAGTGGTCAAATAACATTGGAGCCGAAAAGCTGAAGTTGTAGGGTCGTGGTAATGATAGTGGCAAGTAAATTGCGGCGGTTTAATTTTTTTGAAAGATATATAAGTGAGAGAAGATTGATTACTGTACTATCTTGTGGTGTAAATCAAAAGGTTGGGAGAAGAGAACATACGTTATTTCGAACGTGGGGGTTGTTGCTTCTTTTGTTGGTTTGATCTTGCTCGTTCGAAGAGAGGGCTGCTAACCACTGGTAAGTCACTTGATCTCTGTCATGTTTACTCTATTTTGTTCTCTATTTAAAGAGGTGGGTAGGAGATTTTGTATTTGGAGTGAAGAGGTTATTTTTGAGAGTATGGAGGCTTGCTAGAACTGGGTTTTGACCCAGTCTAGAATTTTGTGAGGGTTTTTAGTTTTGGAGGAGTTATTATGTCTAATATTTGTGGTAGGAGAAATATCTGGAGGGGATAGATGCGATAAGGGTGATAGACACGGGATTGCCGAATTGTCCACCCTAATTGCGTACCTCTTCTTCTGTAAGCAAAAAATGCATAACCGTCAGGCTTTGAGGAGGGGACTGACGGATGAAGAGGTTGACGAGGTCGAAGCTATTACGTCTGGTCGATACCCAATGGGCGAGGGTAGCGATTTAGAGGTGTTAGATATGGTGACCGAGGCCCCGTTGTCGATGATTCTGCCGGCTGGCGATGATCCGGTCTCGAAACATCGAAGGACGATAGTGACCAAAGATAATGCTAAAGAGGAAGCAGTAGGGGGGATGGGATCAGGTAGTGGGGTGGGAGATATGGTGCAAGGGGGTGATAATGAGGATTTGACTGAGTCGGATGAGGTCGAGGATGCTGTTTCGGCAAATAAAAGGGTTAGGTTAGATCTGCATGCCACAAAATTAGAACTCTCGAAGGTGGGGGTACAACTGAGTATGGCAGGGGCAGGGTTGACCTTCAAATCGGACCCTGGGGGAAGGATTATGGCTTATAGGTATAAATTTTATTGGGACTGTAGCTGCCTCTTCGACGACTGGTGAAAGAAGTGCTGAATTTCTGGGCGTAGCTCCGGTGCAGATGAACGGTAATTTTTATAAGATGATGAGGGTGATAAAGGGGATGAATGTGAAATTGGCCGGTGAGGGTCGAGGTTTAATTAAATGGTTCAACATTATCACCTTTTATTCGAGGAAGGCTAGTCAAAACCCGGGGACTTATCACATCCAATGTCACCTAAAAAAACCATGGTTCTTTGATCTGTGCTCAACAGGCCGGGGGTGGAATAAAGATTTATTGATAGTAAGGGGCAACTACGAGAATGTAGATAGCGATGACCCGTACAAGTTACATCATAGGGTATTTAACGGAAGTAAGTTTGTTGTCGAAGGGCTTGTTGTTAATGTAGTTTTGAAATAAGTGATAACTGTATTTTGGCTTTACTTTTGCAGGTCCGGGAAGTTCAACTTGGGATAATCCAGTGAATTACATTAATACTCTGCTCAAGGCTAGTGAAAACTGGGTAAATTTGGTATTTGATAGTCTAAAGATTAAGAGGCAAAGGAGGAAAAAGGTAGATTCCCAGCTTCGAGACGTACCCACTATGCCGAAGCGATCAAAAAAAAAAATAGGGGTAGGTGTTTCGAATGAGAAAAAAGAAATGGGAGGGGAAGAGTTGCCGAGGAACTATTAGTTTGTGCTGAGGTCGCAGAGGGGCACGAAGCAAGCGGCGCCAGTGTCCGAAGAGGGTGGAGAGGCTTCGATCATGAAAACAAAACAAGTGTCTTCTCAAGCCGAGAAAGGGAAGGGCCGTGTAGTGGCCGAAGCCCATAAGGTGCTGAAATTAAAGGTTATTCAACATAAGAGACGTAAGGTACTCGGGGAGGATGATACAATTGAGGAAGATGAAGAAATGACGGAGGCTGAGCGACAGGAGCAGGCTGTGGTGAAGCAGGCGTCGATGGTCGAGCTCTGGGAGGATGACCCTAACGAAGCTTCGAAGGAGATAATGAAGCACATGTCTCAGGTAACTATATATAGCTTTGTGTATTAATATTTCGAAGTTACTTGCAAATTGTTAGTGTTTCGTGGTTCACTGATATTTTGAGTATTTTTAACAGGCGGAAGTCTGGGTAGAGACTTGTAACAAGGCAATGAAGTCGGTGAAGGCGAAACTGCGACAATCAAAAGAAAATCTGGATCTGTCTCGTGGGAAGGAGGCATCATGGGTATCTCATGTCAGGAAGCTGAAGCAAGATATAGATGCGCTTACTGACTCTTGTGATGATAAGCTAGAACAACAGCGGTCAAGGTTGGAGTGAGAGTGGTCTGCGAAGCTGAAGGTGTGCGAGAAGGCGAAAGCGGTGCAGAAGGTAGGTTTCCAGTGGCAGTATGATAAAGAATGCATGGAGAATGTGAGGTTGAAAAAGTTTATCGATGGTATGGGGTACGATATTGATACGTTGCAGCCTTATCCTATTTCTCTGGGACTTCTGGTGGGCGATGAAGTGGAGATGAAGGGAGGGGATGTGAACACTGCTGAGGAAGCACTTGTGGGCATTGGGGGTGATGTTGAGAGTGCTCTTCGTGCTACTGATGGTCTGATCGAAGGGTTGCATGAGGGTGCTGAGGTTGGCGGTGCTGGGGCGACTGTGGAGTCAGAGGGTGCAACCGCACCCACATGAGTTATTTTGAGGTAGGATTCACATGTCTTCTTCTGCTGGTTGTGATGTTAAGTTGTAATATTGTGAGCGATGTTTGTCATTTTCTGTTGGTATTGGAACTCAGTAGGGGGGGGGGTTTATTGCTGTTGTTATCATTTGAACTTCTGCGGTTAATGCTGAACATATTGATGCTTGTTTCCTGAACATACTGATTCTGAGCTTCTGAATTGAAATCTTATTCGCTGATGAATTATGTTGTTGTAGTCTGACCTTGAATTGTTGTAATTTGAATGCACATGCTATTTATTTTCCTTGTTTTGGAATCTTGCCGTATGCTTTTTGAATTATACTACAACTGTATCTTCTGACGGATAATATGTTGAGTGTTCTCTGCATTTGATGGCATTAGCTAGTATTTTTGTATTTTTGAAGTAGACATCTGATCTGTTCGAAAAAGAAAGTTGATCTGTTTGATTGACTGTAGTGTGATTGAAGTCTAATGAGTATCAGAGATATATAGATCGAACTCTGAATGTTCTGCTGGACATCGAAGGCCGAAGCCACAACGATGTTGAAATTTTAAACAACTTCCAGGTCGCCTCTGAGTAACATTCGGGCCGAGGGGACGTGATACCTAGAGGAAACCCAAAAATTAATTAATCGCCTATAACGAATTCCCGAGGGTCCGGTCGTTCGACAATCCTTGCCCCTCGAGTTTGCTCGAATGTTGGAAACTTGAGCAATTCAAGGTCGCCCTCAAGTATCAGTCGGGGCGAGGGTTGACGTGATACACGGGGTAAACCGAGAAAAGAACTGGACTTTGACGGTTTCAGAGCCTGGATGAAGTATATCTGATCGTCCCCAATACATCTTGAGCAATTCAAGGTCGCCCTCATGTATCAGTCGGGGCGAGGGTGGACATGATTCAAAGGTTCAACCAAGAAGAGGACTAGACTTTGAAGGCTTAAGCCACAGCGAAGCAATATCTGATCACCCTCAATGCATCCCCGAGGGTCCGGTCTTTCAACCTTCCTTGCCCCTCGAGTTTGCTTAAAATTGGAGACTTTGAACAATAACAGGTCATCCCCAAGTATCAATCAGGGCGAGGGTAGACATGATACCTAGGTTCAACCAAGAATTAAAAAATGAATTAGTAGATGAAGTCGGAATGGAAAAACTTGTTTATTGAATATTCTGGGTTACATCAGTTGTACTTGATTGTTGATATGGCCTGTTGTAGGAGGCTAATTGAATTGTATTCCAGGGTGTAGTAGGGGCTCTTCGTCTTTCGCCATTAGGTAATAGGAACCCTTGTCTGTTTTATCGTAGACGATGTAGGGTCCTTCTCAAGATTTGGCTAGCTTGCTAGCATTCTGAGGCTTCGAAGATTGATTGACATGTCGAAGCACTAGATCTCCTATGTTGAAACTTCTTGGTCGAATTCTCTTGTTATAGGATTTTTAAAGTGAAATGTGGTAGCGGCCAAGGTTGGCGAGAGCTCAGTCTCTGGTCTTATCAATCCATAGCATGTTGTACGCAAGTTCAAACTCATTATCTTCGTCTGAGAGATTAGGGTCTCGGGTGGGTACTTCAAATTGAGTTGGTAGCACAACTTCAGTCCCATATGTCAGGAGGAAAAGGTGCATCCTGTAGATTTTCTTAGTGTTGTGCGATAAGCCCAGAGGACGTGTTGTAACTCTTGGACCCATCGTCCTTTCATTGCATCGACTCTCTTTTTAAGACCGTCGACAATTTTTTTGTTGATTGCTTCGACTTGACCATTGCCCTAAGGTAGTAAGTTGTTGATGGTGAGAGAATGATGTTGTATTTTTTGAGGAAGTTTCTAACTTTTCTTCCAACAAACTGGGGACCGTTGTTACATCGGATCATATGGAGGCAGCCGAAGCGAGTGATGATATTTTCCCACAAGAATTTGATAACTTCTTCTTCTCTGGTTCGGCATAGAGGAACAGCTTCGACAAATTTAGTAAAGTAGTCGGTTGCGACAATGATGTTTTCTCTGCTACCTTAGGCTTTTGGGAAGGGTCCAATGAGATCGATGGCCTATCTTTTGATTGGCCAAAAAACTTGGCTGACATGGAGGTCTCTAGAGGGGCAATGGATGTCATGGGCGTGACGCTGGCATTTATCGCATTGTTTTGCATAGTCTAAATTCTTCATACCGGGCCAAAAAAATCCTTGGGTAACAGCTCGAAGGGCCATAGAGTGACCAGCAATATGAGCACCACAGGTTCCTTCATGAAGTTCGGTTAAGATTTGAGAGGCTTTGGTTTGGGAAACGCATCGAAGGAGGACGCTATTTGGGGATTTGCGATGTAATGTTTTTTTATAGATTAAATATCTGCGGTAATTTTCTAGGATAGGGCGTTTTGCTTTTGGATTATCTGGGAGAGTAGCATTGTTGAATTTGTAAAGGAACGGTTTTTGCCAATCATCTGGATCGTGACTCTCGCCCCCAGTATTGATGGTGTTGGTTTCCATCTGGTTGATACTTGGGCGTTCGAGTACTTCGATATGGAGTGTCCGCGACTCTTAGTGGCCGAGCATAGCTGCTATGTAGGCGAGGGTATCAGCATGATGATTTTCTCCTTAAGGGTAATGTATGATTGAGGATTTTTTGGGGAACCGGTCCATTCGCTGTCGCACAGAGAGGGCATAATCGACCATGCGACCATTAGCTTGGTTTTCTCCTGTGTAGTGTCTCTGCTTAAGTTGGGAATCTGTAAAGACTACAAGTTTGTGGATGCCGAGGTCAAGTACGAGGTCAAGGCCGTGGATCAAGGTTTCATACTCTGCTTCGTTATTGGAACACTCGAAGGCAAGTTTGACGGCTTTCTCTATTCGATCATTAGTGGGTGCTACTAGAACAATACCGATTCCTGAGCCATTAGGTCCTGCTGATCCGCCTGTTAATAAATGCCACTCAGTGAGAGGGTCCCACGGATCTACTTTTTTGGGTTGATAGTCTACGAGATCATATTCCTGTTCTTCCCAACCTACATCTTCGACCGGGAAGTCGGCTAGAAAATCTGCTACTGCTTGGCCTTTCTGGGATATTTGTTTCTCGATGGTAATGTCGTGTTCGGCAAGGTATACGGACCACTGTTGCACTCGTCTAGATTTTTCTTTTATGATGAGTACTTCTCGGAGGGGATAACTGGTAATAACACGAATGGGATGAGCTTGAAAATATGGTTTGAGTTTACGGGCTGAATAGACAAGTGTGAGGAGTAAAAGTTTGAGTTTTGAATACCGAGTCTCTGTAGGGGTTAGGGTTTTGCTGATGAAATATACAGGATTTTTGATATGGGAATCAAGTCAAATGAGCAATGAACTGATTGAAGTTTCTGTGACAGCAAGGTATAAAGAGAGTGTCTCGCCTTCGATTGGGGTACTGATAATAGGTGAACAGCCAAGATAAGTTTTTAAGTTTAAGGAAGGCTTGTTCGCACTCAGGGGTCCAATTGATCTCAGGGTTGTTTTTCTTTTTTATTTTGTGGGCACCGTGATCACGTAAGAGAGAAAATAGCCAAGCACATCGGTCAGATGATTTTGAAATGAAACGGTTAAGGGCTGCTATCCTGCCAGCTACTTTTTGGACGTTTTTCTTTGTTCGATATCTATCCCGCGTTTACTGAAAAGGTGACCCAAAAATTTTCCGGATGACACGCCAAATTAGCACTTATCTGGGTGAAGTTTCATATTGTATATGCGAAGTATTGAGAAGATTTCTATTAGGTCTTGGATATGGGTATTCTTATGATGGCCTTTGCATAACATGTCATCGAAATAGACTTTGACTGACTTCCCAAGCAAGGGTTTGAACATAGTTGTGACGAGGCATCGGTAGGTGGC
The DNA here is from genome assembly GCA_014058105.1 of Kingdonia uniflora. Taxonomy (NCBI): domain Eukaryota; kingdom Viridiplantae; phylum Streptophyta; class Magnoliopsida; order Ranunculales; family Circaeasteraceae; genus Kingdonia; species Kingdonia uniflora. The sequence goes on along the minus strand of JACGCM010000868.1, from coordinate 353,097 downwards.
ACCGGCATTTTTAAGGCCGAATGGCATAACATTGAAAATGTAAAGACCTTGTTCGGTTATAAATGTTGTTTTAAGTTGATCTTCAGGGAGGAGGGGTACCTGATTGTAACCCGAAGCCACGTCCATCATAGATAGGCGTTCATCTCCAGCGGTGGCGTCGAGGAGTATTGAGATTGTTGGGAGGGGGAAATGGTCCTTCGGTGTATGCTTGTTGAGGTCAGTAAAGTCAACGCAGATTCTGATCTTTTCATTCTTCTTAGGTACTGCCACGATGTTCGATATCCAGTCTGCGTACTTTACTTCTCTGATAAGCTCAGCGGCTATGAGTTTGTCAACTTTAAGGTTTACAGCTTCTCTAAGTCATGGTGCCAGTGTAGGTTTCTTTTACTTTACTGCTAAGGTATAGGGGATGAGATCAAGGCGATGGTACGCCAGGTTAGGGTTGACGTTGGGCATCTCCTGAAATGTCCAGGCGAAGATATCTTTGTTTGCTCGAAGGAACTCGGAAAGTTTGAGGTGTTCTAACTCGTTAAGGAGGGTTCCAATAAATGTACCCCGACCAGGACCGTCGAGTTCTATATTAACAGTGGGTTCGATGTTTGTGTGGTATCTGTCAAAGTTGAAGGTATAGGAAGATGCTGTAATTGTTATGGGCGGTTGACAAGTTTTCATGTTTGGTCAATCTCTGGGTGCCCGTATAAGCGGGCAAGGCGTTGAGAACCTTTCAAGTTCCAAGTACCCTCGTGATTGCTAAATCAAAGGGTCTGATGATAGGTTGACAGTATAGCTCGTATGTTATGAAGCCAATCTCGTCCGAGTATACCAAGGTATTCGGACTTATGGTCAATGACTATGAAGTTGGTTTGAAGGGTAATGGAACCTGTAGTTACAGGTAAACTGATGCGGCCAACAACGACTTTTGTTGATCCATTAAAACCTTTTAGCTCGACGTTAGCTCCGGTTATAAGGTCTATTTTCTTCTTGGTTTGAAATGCTGGGAGAAATAGGACGTCAGCTGCGCTCCCAGTATCTATGAGCATTGTTTGAAGAATGAGGTTCTCAATCATAATCATGATGGCTAATGGATCGGAATGGGGAAAATAGATGTGTGATGTATCGCAGTCGATGAAAGTGATGCCTTCGAGTCGAGAGTGACGGCTAGTTTCTGGCAAGAGGGTGGGGAATTTCCACTGATAGGTGAGCTTGTAACAATCTTCTACGCGCTTTCATCTTCTCTTGGAGAGTCGACTGCCTATATTGTTGACTTCGATAAACTTAACTCTGTAGATGTGGACCTCGGCTGGGTCAGTATTAGGGGTGGATAGGGATTTGAGGTAGGACCCATCAAGGTTGCTTGGTAAGTCGACAATATATTGGTACAAATGTCCTGCTCAAATGATAAGTTCGAGAGAGCGCTGAAGGGCAAAGCATTTATTGGAATGATGACAATTTCATTTTTTGTTGGCGCAGAAAGATTTGCCTGGATGGACTTCGATTGGGAAAGGAACGTGCCAAATGGGGTCTGCCTGTAAGTGTGGTAGAAGGGTATTGAGGGGAGCAGTGAGTGTAGGTAAAATAGGCTTTAGTCGCTTCTTGCACGGTTCGGTGCTGTTATCAATCATGGGGCATTTGCGGCTCTCAGTCTCCTGTGAGACAAAAATGATCAGGGGTGTAGGGGCAGAGTGGGTACGTTGCCGAGGTTTATTGAAAGTTATTGTTAGCGGAGTCTGGCTCTGTTTGCGGGACTCTTGAAGGCGCTTGAGGTTGATATAGCCGTTGACTTTCGAAAGCATTTCTTTGAGTGGTTTGGGTTTGTGGAGAACGAGATGCTCTTTTACTCGGCTGTGATCGGGTAGAGCATTCGAGTAGGCCAAAATAGCATTCGACCAGTCGAGGCTTTTAATTTTACGAGATTCGTCGAAGAATCTTTAGATGAAGGCTTTGAGGGTCTCATTGCCAGACTTTCTAAAATTAAAAAGAGCATCAACTCTGACCTCTCCATCTTTGTTGAAGGCAAACTGGGTGATGAAAAGTTGTGAAAGTTGCTCAAAGTTACAAATCACACCATTTGGGAGGTTGTGGTACCATCGAAGGGGGTTATTGGTAAGGCTCATTGGGAAAAGGCGATATAAAAGATAGTCAGCCGTGGAGTAGAGGCTCAGGGCATTTTGAAATTCGAGGATGTGAGATTTAGGGTCTGTATTACGATATTTACTGAGTTTGGGAGCGCGAAAGTTAGAGGGTATTTTGATGGCCAAAAGTTTAGGGCAAATCAGGTTATTGAGGCGGCTCCAGGAGTCTGTAGCTGGACTCGTGGTAACACGGATGACTGGTTGTATTTTATGGTCGAATTCCTGCTGTGTAACGTATGGAGGATGAGGGGGAGATTGGTGAAGTCAAAGGTTGTGAGGTGGAGTATGTGGTATAAAGTCAGTACTGTGTTCCCCAAGCCGTTCTCGAGCAGGACGACGTGTAGGTTGCCAGGAGGAGCAAAGGGTTGAGTCAGAAGAGTCTTCGGTGGGATGAATCCCGAGGTGCATAGAGCCGGTCGGGGGTATAGTACGGGGAATACCTTCGGCCCTGGTGTTAGTTGGGGGTAACACGAGGTTTTGAGGAGGGCCAAGGTGGGTGCGGCCAAAAATACGCGATGGGTCAGGTGCCTGGGACGGATGAGCAGATTCCAAGGGCCGTAATCTTTGTAGCTCTCGGACGGTGTTGCGCAGCTCATCAATTGCTCTGTTTTGACAGTTCTCGTCATCCAAACGGCAATTCCGCTCTGTTTCTAATGCCAAACGATGGCTTTAACGTTCCTGATTTAGTTGGTTCTAGTGGCGCTCCTCTGCCTGAGTGACTTGTTGTGATAGTAATGTTATTTGAGCAGTGACTCTGTCGATGGAATTTCTTGCCTGAGTGGAGTTGGAACGGCGTGTGGGTGCCATTGAGGATGATCTGCTGGTGTAGAAAACAAGGGGATGGGAACAAGGGAGGGAGATTGGTAGGGTGGGAAGCACAGATGGCGCCAATTGTAGGGACCTAGCTCCGTTCCGACTGGGAGTCGGTTCTTACAAAGTAAACTCAATCCTCAACCAAAGTGAATAAGCAATTGGCCAATGATAAGATAAAGCCAAAGTAAATACTTGCGTAGAGGCCCGAATGTGACTCTCTACGACCTCTGATGAGGATATTTATGACAAATTATATTACTGAAGAGTAAATTAAAGGGTTCGAGTACAGGTTTAATGGGTGGTCGAAGGTAAAGACGCAAAGGCCAGATGAGATTTTTCTAACCCCCGTCAGGTTTCCCCTCTCCTCTATTTATGGAAGCACAGGGAGCTGAGTCACCAGACGTGGGTCCATTTTACATGATTATGTTGTCAGAAAATCCCGGCGAGTGACGAACGCCGGTCTTGTAAGTAATGTTACTGCTACATTTATTGGTGATGGATCGGAATGGTGCGGTGGTTGGGCTTGTCACTGTAGATGCACGGGCCAATCAATGCACTATCTTATCTGATAAGGTAGTTCTCTGTCTTATCTTGCTTCGACCGTGTGATAGTGAGGTCGAAGGATATCTTTTGCTAGGACGTTAATCCATTCTCGAAGTTCTGTCTGGAGAGCTGGCTGTTTGCCTTATCATACTTCGACCGTATGTAGATATGGTCGAAGGATGTCTGCTACAATGTACTGATCCATTTTTGAAGTTCTGTCCATTGTCGAAGGTTTGTCCCTGGGGATCTCTGAGGAGCCTTTTTTAGAGGTTGAGAGAGCTTTTATATATTTAAGTAGACTATGAAGTGGGCTTCGACTGTCTATTCGAAGGCTGCGAGTAGGCTACTATAGTGGAAGTATGTAAAATGGTCGGTGTGACCAAAACAATTTAATCGTGTTGTATGTGATTAATATTTGTATTTCGGGAAAAAAATTATTTGTGAAATTTTTTGCATGTGTTTTGCAAATATTGTCGAATGTGACTGTAGATTGTTGCAGATAAGTAAGGAATACTTGTTTGCGTGATATTTGATTGATGGCCATGAAATGGCAAGTAATGAGAATATGGACGAGATGTGTATCCTTAGATGGGTATCTAGATTTAGATTTGATAGAAATAAAAGCTCTGGTAGGGTTTGCTTGATAAGTAAGGAATGCAAAGTAAAATATCCTGTAGTGGGATAGTCTTTGCGTAAAATTAAATGATAGTCTGGATACGTACTTATCAAGTATTGATCGAGACCGATTAAAAATAGTAAGGATTTTGTTTGTGTGATGCATACTTGTCAAGTATGGATCGAGATCAAATCAAAAATAATAAGGATTTTGTTTGTCTTATGCAAACTTGTCAAGTATGGATCGAGATCAAATAAAAAATAGTAAGAATTTTGTTTGCCTGATGCACACTTGTCAAGTATGGATCGAGTTCAAATCAAAAATAGTAAATATTTTGTTTGTCTAATGCACACTTGTCAAGTATGGATCGAGATCAAATCAAAAATAGTAAGGATGATTGTTTGTCTTATGCAGACTTGTCATGTATGGATCGAGATCAAATAAAAAATAGTAAGAATTTGTTTGTCTGATGCATACATGTCAATTATGGATCGAGATCAAATAAAAAATAGTAAGGATTTTGTTTGTCCGATGCATACTTGTCAAGTAGGGATCGAGATCAAATCAAAAATAGTAAGGAGGATATTTTGTCTGATGCATACTTATCAAGTATGGGTCGAGATCAAATCAAAATTGTAAGGATGTAAATTGACAGTAAAAATTGTTTATTTGAATCGATAATAATGGTTAGAGTGTGTTATCTGTAAAGCAGTTTCAGTTGGGTAGTATTCCATGGATAATCAAGTTGTATTTCATCTTCAGTCCTCAGCCAATAAGTTCCACCATTTGCTTTATCGCTGATAATGTATGGCCCTTCCCAGTTTTCAGATAACTTTTCAAAAAATTTAGGCCGAGTACTATCTTGGATCCGTCATAGGATGAGGTCTCCAATATAAAATTTTAATTTTCAAACTTTTTTGTTGCATGCTTTTTTCAATGTGTCATGGTATCATCCCAAATTCACAATAGCCTTATCGCGGGTTTTCTCTATCTAATTGAGGTTACAAAGGAGACTGAGTTCATTATCTTCATTTGGAATTTTCCATCGGGTACTTAGTAGATTGTGGTCTGATGGTATGACTGCTTAAGTGCCAAAGGTCATCATGAATTGAGTGCAGCCTGCTGAAACTCGAGGAGTAGTTCGGTAGGCCCTGAGAACTCTGAGCAGTTTATCTACCCATCTTCTCTTCTTGTCATCGAGACGCTTGCGTAAACTTGATTTGATGTTTTTTTAATAGCTTTGGCTTATCCGCTGCCTTGAGGATAGTATGGTGTGGATAGCTAAATTTTGTATTTATGAAGGAAAGAAAGTACTTTTGCGCTGATAAATTGCTTGCCATTATCGGAGCGTATCATATATGGGCAGCCAAACTAGTGATGATGTGCTTCCAAAGAAAGTTGATAACCTCATTTTTATCGGTATGGCATAGAGGACCTACTTCAGCCCATTTTGTGAAATAATAAGTGGCAGCTGGGACAAATTTCCTGTTTCCCAATGCTGGATATAAAGGACCAATGATGTCGATTCCCCATCGTTTGAACGGCTAGAGGACATTGCTAATATGCAAGTAGAGGGTTGGATTTTTGATGTCTTAAGCGTGAATTTGGCGTTTGTAGCATTTACGCACAAAGTCTTCGCAGTCCTGTCTCATCTTGGGCTAGTATAATTCTTGCGTGAATACGCATTGGGCTAATGATCTTCCTGAAATATGTATGCCACAGATACCTTCATGAAGTTCTCTGATTTTGATCTTAGCTTGTTTCTGCGAGATGCATTCTATAAGTGGTCCTCCTCCTGTGATTTGATATATGATGTGATCTTGGATGGTGAATTTGGGGTATTTGGCCAAAAATGATCGGGCTTCATCTTTATTACTGGGGAAGATGTTGGAGTTGAGGTATGCATAGAATGGCCTTCACCAGTCTTCAGGGTCTTCGGCTTCAACAATGATGATTTACAGTATTGACTGTATATCGAGACTGGAATGCTCGATAATTTTGATTTTAAAAGATCTTTTTTTACTGAACCCCAGCATGGCAGCGATGTAAGCTAATGCGTTGGCATGCCAATTTTCTTGTAGAGGTAAGTAAGAGATTATTGCATGTTTGAATTTTTGCATCATTTCTTCGACAAGAGTTGCATAATCAACCCTTTTTCCCATTGTTTTGAATGTCTTATTGCAATGATTAGCCACGAGTAAAGAATCGACGTATACTGTTTATTCTTCCACTCTGAGTGCAAGTGCGAGATCGAGACAGTATAAGATTCCATCATATTCGGTCTCATTACTGGTAGCATAGAAGTTCAGTTTTATAGCTTTCTCGATTCGATGATTGGAAGGTGTAACAAGGATGATGCCAATCCCTGATCCGTGTGGTCCAGCAGATCCGTCTGTAAAAAGTCGCCAACCAAAACTTTTAGACCATGCGTCTGGCTCTGTTATGGAATCATCTATGAAGATTTCTTCGAGTTCTTCCCAATCGGGGTCCTCGATTGGAATGTCTGCCAAAAATTAAGCTACTACTTGTCCCTTGACTGATATTTGTGGTTTGAAGGAAATGTCGTATTTTCCAAGGAAAACAGAACATTTTTGGATTCTTTGAGATTTTTCTTTTATGGAGAGTACCAGTTTGAGGGGGTACTTGGTGATGATTTTGATGGGATGAGCTTGAAAGTAGGGACAAAGTTTTTAAGAATTGTATACCACGGCGAGTAGCTATTTTTTTTGTTGTGTATTATTTTTCTGCAGGCAGGAGTATTTTGTTGATGAAGTAGATTGGTTTTTCTACTCCTTCATGTTCTCGTATAAAAGCAGAACTAATTAAGTCTTCAGTTGTGCATAAGTACATTGTTAGTGATTCGCCATCAACTGGAGTACTCCTGATAGGAGGATGCTCCAAGTATCGTTTAAGATCATGGAAGGCTAACTCACAGTCAGTAGTCCAAATGATTTCCTTGTGCTGTTTATTTGAAAGAGAAGTGGGACTGCCACGAAGAAGGAGGTAAATAATTTTACATCGATCAAATGACTTGGAGATGAATCTGTGAAGAGCGGCAATTTTTCCTGCAAATATGTGGACATTCTTTTTTTTGTTCGTGGAGATAGCATCTCGATGAGCGGTTTGATTTATGCTAGATTGATTTCAATCCCTCTCTTTCTGACTAGATGTCCCTGAAATTTACCAGATACAACTCCAAATTAGCATTTCTCTGGGTTGAGTTTCATCTGGTATTTGTGAAGGATATCGAAGATGGTTTGGAGATTGCTAGAGTGATCTTCTCGCTTCAAGCTTTTGCAGATCATATCATCGATGTAGATTTCCATAATTGTGCCGAGATGATCTTTGAAAATTTTAGTAACAAGTCTCTGGTAAGTAGCTCCTGCATTCTTTAAAGCAAAAGGAATTACCGTGTAACAGTAGAGACCTCTTTCGGTAACGAAGGTTATTTTTCCCTAATCTTCTTCGACGAGTAGAACCTAGTTTTAGCCGGAGGCTGTATCCATCATAGAAAGAAGTTCGTATCCTGCGATAAAGTCGAGAAGTTGTGGAATGAGTGGTAGCGGAAAACTATCTTTGGGTATGAACTTGGTGGGTTCCGTGAAGTTAACACAAACCCTAATCTTGTAATTTTTCTTTGGTAGTGTTACGATATTAGAAATCTACTTTGGATACTTAGATTCCTGAATAAATCCTACCCGAAGGAGTTTATCAATCTCTTTGTTCACTGCATCGCGGAGACGGGGAGCTAAATTCCATCATTTTTGAATGATAGCTTTACTGTCTGGATGGAGGTTAAGTCAGTGGCATGCAATTGATGTGTCGATACTGGACATTTCTTTGAAAGTCCAAGCAAAGATGTCGACGTTTTTCTTAAGTAGCTGGATCATGGCTGCTTTTTTCATCTGTTGACAGCTTGGAGATGATGAATGTTGTACGTCCCAGACCATCGATTTCAAAAGATTCGACCATCTCGGTGTCATGCTACTCGAATATGGGTGATTCCTCTTACTATAGTTGTTATGCCTTGAGAAGTTTTGCTGTATGAGGGTTGGTTATGGTATTTTTGCACATTCGTAGAATTGCTTTTGCTTCTATTGATTTCGTAGATTCCGTAATTTTTTGGAAAATGCAATGCTAGATGATAAGTTGAAGTTACTGCTTTGGTTAAATGTAGCCAATAACGTCCCAAAATTCCTAAATATTTGGACTCAGCATCGATGACAAGGAATTTTAAGAATGTAGTTTCTGATCCCGCCTGAACTGGCAGAGTAATCTCTCCTGTGGCTGATTCTTTTGAACCATTGAAACTGGTGATTGTTGTTGTCGAAGCATTTATGCAATCAACGAGGCCTAGGACTTCAATTGCCCTTCTGAACAATACATTTGTTGTACTTCTAGTATCAGCGAGAAGCGTATGTAGCTAGTCCTATCTAACTTTGAGCATATTGACGATAGGGTAATCATGAGGCTGGTGTAACAGTCCTCGAAGGTAATATGGTAAGGACGTTTTGATTTGCTTGAGCTTGAGAGAACTTTTGCTGATTTATCTGAGGATGTCATTTTACAATAGGATGTAACCCGATCATCTTGTTTTCTTTTCTTCCCTTTTTCAATCTCGATCATATACAGGTGGCGAGCTTGCCCCCGGACTGGATTTTGCTCAACTTCTTTATTTTTTGCTTAATTCTAGATAAACATTTGGATGTCGATGACATAATTATGAAGTCTTCCAGCTAATAGGATACGATAAAAGATTCACATGAGGGAGTAGTAGTTATCAGTTTTATGACTATGCGCATTAAAATACTGATATAGAGGTCTGCTGGGGAGATCATGAATAGTATGTGGTATGCGATAATGCTCATTTCCCTTTATCGTTGGCAAAATAGGGGAAAGAGTCGTTGACATTGGCGGCAGGACTGGGAATGGTCTGTCAGGCTTTCCGTCCTTTCTTCTATTATTGTCAGTGTTTCTGTCGCGTTGCTTGGGTGCTTTACTTGTTACCATTCATTGGGATGGGGTCGAGGATGTTTCTCGAGATTGAATGGCAGATGAGCTCTTCATCTTATCTTTCTTTAATTGTTCTAATTCGATGTACTTGTTAACTTCATCAATCATTTCTGTGACTTTTCTTGGTTTGTGCAGAGTAAGCTCTTCTCGAACTTTAGAGCCAATATACAGGGCGAAGGTGAATGCTGGAACTACGATTTTAGGGTATGAATTCCAATTTTCCTTGATTCTTGTAAAAAAGTGTTTGTAAAAGCTTGCCAATGTTTCTTTTGCTCCCTCCTCGAAGAAAATCAAGGAATCGACAGTGATCTCTTGCTCTTTAGCATAAGCATAATTGGATTTGAAAAGACGTTACAATTGGCTGATCGTGGTGATGGATGCCTCTTGGATTGTGTATAACCACCAAACAAGTTCTTCCTCACTGAAGACGATGACAAGCCGCTTTGGGGTCCGTCTAAAATGGGTGAATTCATCGTAACTTCTGATGGGAATTTTGGCATAGGGAAGAGAACAATCACAGCCGTATGCGGTGGATTTGGCATCCGACAATATCGACCAAAATATAGATTTTTAGTTGGAAAGCTTGGAAAGAAATTGTGATTGTGGACACCTTTATACAACGACGGATTCCTCTTGTCTCTCGGTGCTGCTGCTACGACACTAGATAATCTGAATATTTGGATCACTTACTTGTTCAGGGCGGAGTTGCAGCGAGGGTTTGGGCGCACTTTGTATATGTTTTGCGGGATACAACAAGGGGAAAATGCCAACTGGTGGATTTGATAAGGTTTATGGTTTTAGGCAGCTGATTCGTGTACTCAAATGGGTATTGTGGGAGGGGTTCTCCGAGCTTACATCGTCTGGGAAATTAGGAAAGCACGCTGCCGCTACAGGTTTGAGGAAGTGCATACCTCTCCCCTTAAAATCATACATTCTTGATATATGCTCGCTGCGGGCGAGTGGAGGGGACGTCTGGCGGCTAATGAGTCGATCTTATGTTCTCCTCAGTCTTTCCATTTCATTCTGATGTGTTTGACTTTGTTGATTTAAGACTTTCTTTCGTTTGTCTATCATCGTTTGAAGAGCTTGAGCGTGGACACGCTGGTATTTTAGTCTTTGGGCTTTTTCTGCAACCATTTGCTTTTGATGCTCATGTACTGCACCGCGTAGATCGACCGCTCCTGTTATGGGATTAATTTCCTAATCTCTTACGGTGCTGGAATAGATTCTTAGGTTCATGTTTGTCATCGAACGGTTCTTAGATCAGTGGTGGTAAAAAAGTGTGGTCTTTCCCACAGACGGTGCTAATTGTAGTAGCGAGTTTTCCGGAAGGAGAATCTTTGCCAATACTTATTCGTAAGAAGAATGCAATAAAAATTGGATAAAAAAGATTTTACGTGGAAAACTCAGTAAATGCTGAGAAAAACCACGACCTTGAGGAGGATTTTGATGTAAAATCCAATAAGATGCTTGTTATTACAAGTTTTTGAAGTAATTGTAGGGTTTAAAGGGTAAAGGATGATAGAGTGGCATATTTTCAGATCCTGAATCATCTATTCTCTGCCTGTATTTATAATAGATATAGGCAATTTGCAAAAAAAAAATAAACTCCAATTCTGGGGGGAGTGGGCAAACTTTGCGGATCTCTGACAACTCTTTTCTTGACCAGGCACAACGGCTACTTTTAGTAAGTCGAGGACGAAAGATTTCTTCTTGAATGCTACCAGTCTAAGATCATGTACATATTTTTTCGACTATGCTTTTCTGGCTTACGCTTGTCAAATCTCGGGAATATGCTACTACAGCCTTATCGTACGTCAGCACTCAAAATGGTGATGTGGCAAACCTACAACTAGTACTTTGTGGCGCTAGGCTGGGGCCATATCTTATGAACCCGTGTTTGTACCCCGGTCCGGTACACTAATCCATTGGGTGATGAAATCATACGGGAATCTTACTACTCTTTTTCATTATCAATTATTTTCAGGTCCAAGACGTTTAATTTTCGTGTGATATGAATTTTTTTAAATCCCTAATGGGTGGTCCTACTTGTTAGAGAGCTTTTGGGTGATGATATCCCGCAAGTCTCTAACAGTTTTTACCTTTACTAATGTTGGAATGAAATGAAATTTTAAACACTGCAACAGGTCAATCCAAACACAACAAAAGTTTTACTAGAGCAACGTGTATTTGTACAGTCCACACGACTTTATTTTGCTTGTGCTGGGGCGGAGCGGATATGAACCCCTTCTAGATGTCAAGTTTAGATAAATACCAACCTACGGAGCGCATGCTAGGCCGTTATGCTCAAAAAATATTTAGGCATTAAGTGTGAATAGTATTTGTATTTATTGGAGAAAGGCATTAAGTGGCATTTGTGGTTTGTTTAATTTGAATGTAGTCGTATATTGTTTTAGAAATCGTATGAGAGTTGTAACAGGGGAAACTTATAATGAGACAAATTGGGTATAGATATTAATTGGATTCTTGGATAGCACCCCTTATCATAAACATTGATTATTGGATAACAATATTGTCTGGGGTTCATATTTGAAGGGATTGACCACTAAGTAAGTTATTATAATAATTAAAATAGTATGTTGTAGTAAACAATTATCACCCCATGGTACTTCAATCATTGCGTGCCTTCACCTATAGAAAATTAATTTAGAGTGAGATGCGTGCACCAATAGAACAAATGTCCTCCCAACTTTTTTGTTTCATTTATGTCATATAATACGTGTTCATTAGTGGAAAAACCTGGACAAATTAAATGGATTGAAGTTGACCCATGCTACCAGCTTACTGCATTATTAGGACTTAGGAGGCCATTCTAGGTAGTTAGAAATGGGAAACAAAAGTGGGCAATAACAAGATAGCACCTTCAAAATCCTATAAAAGAGAAACGATTACAAATAACACCTCATAAGTGAGAAACTCTCTCCATAATGATAACAAGATAGCTACAAATTACTTAGCCTAAATAGAGCTGTCTCCAGTTCGAACTACCTCCATGTCAGGCCCATGCATTTTCCACATTGCTGCTCCAGTCAATGTTGCTACCTACTCCAAAAACTGATAAAAAATATGGGTCGAGCTCAAACAGAAAAACCTAAACAAGTTAAAACAGTTGTTTCTTACAAACTCAACAGTTACTCAGTCAACCACCACTAATCACATTGTTTAGAGAATGTGCTTCAACACGATGAAAAATTGTAGAAAAGGCCTCTATATAAAGAAAAAGTTCCAGAAGAGACAAGGACTAGAAAATCACACTAAGAATCACCAAGAAAACTATATTTTCTAGATTTTCCAAACTTCAAACATCTTATTCACAAGATCAAGCATTTCAAAGTTTAGAGATCACTTGTAATAAGATATTGGCCTCAAGCAATAAGCGTCACTATTACAAAATCCTTAACCCGAGGTTGTGGTTTTTTACCTATTCATAGGTTTTCTATGCTAAACACCTGTGTCATTTCTGGTTTTCCATTAGATTTTATCACAGGTACATTTATGTAGGAGTTAATTCCTGGCCACTTCAAGCTTACAGAATTAGACCATTACATTTGGCACCGTCTGGGGGAAAGAAATCATTTCCATGATATCCTAAGGCAGTTATTCGCTTTACTACAAATTCCAATCATGGTCACGTCCAGGCGATCAGTAACCGGAGTTTAGCTCAATCTTTCAGTTGAGCCAGAATAACTAACAGAGATACGAGCAAATCTCACACTACAACAAATATAGGCTTTTACGTCATTAAAAAAATGACATAAAAGGGATTTAATGTCATTTATGCAAATGACGTTGAAGGCGATGCCGTGGAAAGGTAGGGATTAAAAATGTCATTAAATAAATGACGGGGAAAGGTAGGTATTAACGTCATTTAATAAGTGACGTATAAAGGGTTTCAAAAAATGACGCTGTTGATATCCAATTATGGTGACCGGCCTGCTAGTGTATTCTATTGACATCACTAAATAACATCATTAAATAATGACGTAGTTAAAATCTTTTAACATCATATTTGAAGTGACGTGGTAGGGTTTTGATACATAAACAATAACATTTTTACAATGATGTCAGTACCTCAAAAAATACACACAAAAGAAGAAATAGAAAAAAAAATATTGCCCATCCTCTGCCCCACCCTCCCCTCTACCGGACCTCAACTATATTATACAAAAGGCAAAATATTTGGATAAATTTTATTACCTTCATTAAATACAATGTGTTCGAACTCAATCACATAATTAATTGGATTATAGAGCTATTTGTACTGTGACTCTCATACAAAGTTTAGGTATCAAGGATTTACAAGAAAAGCATCAATCCTCTTGCTCTCCTCTTCAGCAAGTAATGTCTCCTCTAGGGAATGGTTTTGAGTAAATTTGAAGGTGACGACGAGTATTGAGTGTTCAAAAAAAGAAGTCAGGAGCACCCTCTCCTTATATATAATAGGATAAATATTAGGAATCAAAATAAGGAAAGAAAATTGTTATAATAGTTCATTTTTCTGTCGTCATTTGTACTTGACAATTTAAATACTAGTATAATTTTTTAGGTTTAATTTGCTAAAACTATATAAATCACATTCCTTTTAGGTTTATATTATGTGAATCTAAGATAACAAAAGTCAAAAGTAAACTTTTTATATGAAAACTACATATCTAAGAAATGAATTGGAATGTAAAATCAAAGTTACCATGTTGAGTGATGCATATATTGTTTCCAAGAGTCACTTCCCTCTTCACGACCACCTCCAATAGCCTTTTCCCCACCAAAAGTGCCGCCAATTTCAGCACCACTTGTAGGAATGTTTACATTCACAATTCCATTGTCACTGTCACGTGGCCTGCATTATACTCAACGTGCATGATAAAATTCTAGAATGGAATGGTGATTAATAAACAGAAACACAACAAATCATCATGTAGTATAGACAAATGTAACAAATTATTAATCTTCACATCTATTATTTAAAAAGAAAATAGAACTTATTAACTGAAATGAGTAACTGATCTCTAATACTCACCCAAGCCATTTGAAGATAATATCAGGTCTGCCTATAAATATGGAACTACTCAATCATTGTGGTACAAAGTTGTTTATTTAAATGGCTTCTTTTAGATTCTATAGAAATAGTTCAAAAATTCTTTAATTGAAGAGTTCATGACATTGACAGTGAAGAAACAACATTGTTCTCTCACATTCACGAATCCAGTACCAAAAATTGGCGAGGGAGATCATCCAGCAGCATATAAGAGTTACGCAGATCTTCTCAAGTGCATTAGAAAGTAGAGGGACTAGAGCACATGAAATAGAATACATGCCTGAGATTTTTTAATTTCTATTCCTTTCTTGAAGTTTTCCCTTGAAGCATGGGTATGAAGTGGCCCTAAAAGAGTACCCTTCTCTAAAGGGTCCCCTATTGTAACTTGTTTGTAAACCTCAATAAGCTGATCCAGAACATTTTGATATATACTTTCATCAACAAGCTGCATAATCGAAAATAAACTTTAATGAATTTTACTATCATGCATGGTTCAAAATATTACTATATAGTCGCTTTAGTATATCTGTCGTAAACTTCGCAGATAATTGTTTAGTTATACTCGACCAAAAGATTGAAGTTTACAGGCTTTGAAAAAATTGGGTTGCTTTAAGTCCATGATCAGGTTATTCTGCACAATGACCCAACTATTGGAATAACTTTTGCAAGTAGAAGTGCGAAACAATTGAAATATATTACCAGCCTACAACATGTTGTGCAACGCTGTCCAACAGTACTAACCGCAGTAAAGAAATAGAGTGAACAACTAGCTTGATGTCAGCATCATCCATGATAATTATGGCATTGTTCCCACTTAATTCAAGCAAACATTTCCCAAACCTTTCGTTTACCATTTGTTGAACCATGGATTTTCTTATACTACCATATTGGATATTACTCATAAGACTCTAGCGCTTATGTATGACTTAGGTTCTGTATCCGGAGTCAATTATGCCAAATTTTTAAAGCGCAAACACCATTATCCTAAATCCTAATCCTTTTAGGGAAACAATTGAAAGATAAAAGAAAGACTTATTTCACAAATGCACTAAGTACGATGGTCTATTATTCTAAAACTCTTTTCATAGTTTTCCTTTTTATACTTTAGTGCCGAGTCTTTAAAACATGCAGAAGTGACTAAATCTAGTTAAGCAGCAGATAAATTTCAGGATGTCGTACCATATCATAATTCCTTCTTTTAGTTCGATCACATGTTCCACTTTTTTGATTATATTAGAAATAAACGACTATAAGAAGCAGATATGAGTAGACATACCAACATGGTCCAATGAACTCGTTAGCTTTGATCTTTCCCATGTTCTCTGTAAATGAGAAACTAACAAAGGTAAGAGAAAATAAATTAAAGTCAAGATAGGCATCAAAATATTCAAAACTCAGTAACTACAAAAGCAGATACAAAGTATCTATATCCAGTGGCGCTAATAGCTAAATAATGAATTCAAATATTACAATGTTGTGGATACTATGTCAAAATTGTAAGACTAGCATCCTATAAAAAAACTCTTCAACTACAAAAAATATATATAAACAAATGGAAAAGGCAGGTTGAGGGAGAATCTCTCACCCACGAATATCCATTATGGTCTTCTACTATTGATGATACTCTGCCTTTTGCACCCACGTAGATCCATTCCAATCTTTTTTTAATGTGGTGATCTCCTTGGGGAGACTTTTAAACAGAGGGAGATCATTGGACGGTATCCTATCATTAAAATGCCAAGCTATAATAACGGAACAAGTATGCCCCATGTTTCCTTGTAAGAATATGCATATCTAACAAATCAATAATTCTAGCGGCACCCCAGATAAGTTATGAGAAGATCTAGAAGTGGAACTTCCTGCCTGAGGAGGCTGGTGCACAATGTTATTAGAAAGCTAGTGCCCAAACCCATCTACACGTGATTTCTTCTTGGGTTCCTCAAATTCTAGCTAGTAGTTCGAATGAAAATAGAACTTTCCCAGCAGATGCCCCGACTCCAAGACCAACTTGTTTGCTAGAAGGTCCTTCTAAAGTTTTTGAATGACTGACCAATTGAGAATTCATGGTTTAACCAAACTTCTTACGTACAGATGGTGGTACACTAGCAGCACCAGATCTCCCTGTCCGTGTGGGAACTTATATACTGTCTCGGCTTCTAGAATTTTTCAAATAATTCTTTCTGTAATGCATACCCATATTTATTTTTCAACTTTAAGGCGACAATATTCTACCAAGTAATACATACCCATACATATTTTTCAACTTCATCGATATCACTGTTAATTTGTTAGAAAATTAGTTAAGGATTAACATGTGTGCATCAAATACCTGAAGAGGGACTGAGCAAGAGACCCCATCTTTATTGAATTCTCCAGCAAGTTCTATCAACATGTAGGATTTGGACCAATAAATAGCAATGACAACAAAAGGTTTGAATAAGTTGACAAGTATTAATGTTTCCATAAGCTGGAAAAATAAAACGCAGAGGAATATGTAGAGAACCTAAGGAAAAGTAGCCCAAGTATCACGGTGTTTAACATGGCTTGGTTTGGCTTGGAAGAAATTGTCTCCAATTAACCAACATAGCTCACCAAAACTATAACATCAAACTTGAATAAAAGTCCATATCTTTAGTAAGAAGAGAATGAGAAATAAATGGTTACTGTAGTATAAAGGAGTACCACAGATCGTTTGA
Source organism: Kingdonia uniflora (assembly GCA_014058105.1). NCBI lineage: Eukaryota > Viridiplantae > Streptophyta > Magnoliopsida > Ranunculales > Circaeasteraceae > Kingdonia > Kingdonia uniflora. Next base: position 336,228 of record JACGCM010000868.1, on the reverse strand, counting down.
TGGAAATGTTTATAGTTCTTGGGCAATGTTAGGATGAACATGGATGAATTGCTTTCTAATAATCGATCTCCAAGAAACAATTGCTTGCAGGAAATAAGACCTTGAGTTAATCTATATACAGAATGTAAGCCTATTAAGATATAGTATGAGATGTGAAGTTGATGATAATCAAACCTGAGACTATTATATTTCAGGTACGCATATTCAGGGTCTGCACTTTTGCTTTTCTAAATTTACATACTCATGTAAGAACTCCTTAAAGTTCTTTTTATAAGTGTTGAACTGCATCTCTAGTAACCCATTTTCTCAGTGCCTTTGACAGAATACATCTCAAACTTGTTTTCATCATCGTTGTCCTCCTAAGAGATCAAATTCAAGCCAAATTAAAATAAAGGCATAACTATGCAGAAATGTACCTCATAAAATAGTTTATGGTAAATTGTTAGTGTACCTCTTTGTGCTCATCATTTGTCTGATCGGTCATTGGGACATCAGCCGGCTTTGAGTATCCATGTTGTGATCTCCCTTTTGAATTTTTCATTGGATTAAAATTGGTATAAATCTTAGCTCTAGCTTGAAACATGGAAATAGCTACAGAGGGCGCGCAAGTTGGACTCATCGGGCTGGCTAACCATATTCTTGATTGAGAATCGCATATAAATTGCTTGCAGACATTGGAGAAAATAGGTTTTTTATTAAGACTACTAAAAGAATTGGGTACTGATGATGCAAGATGATGGTGATAATGAGCCCAATTATCTAGGGTATAGCAAAATGTCGCATCGCATGACGGTTTGGACTTGGGGTTTATGTTTGTATTCAGAATTGGGTTTAAGTTTTTCTGTGCGTAAATAACAGATCGAAGAAGGAAAATTCTATAAGTTTGGTTGTGGTTCAAAAGATCCTCTTCCCTGACCTAATTTTCCATGTCCCATTAACCCAAATTAGAAATCTAGAAAGGAAAACCCAATTTAAAAAATTGAAAAAGAAAAGAGATGGTACTTTTATATACAACCATGAAGTTGGGAGATTTAAATCAAACAGACATTATAAAAATCATGAAGCAATCTAAAGAACATACATACCTTTCGGAGAGAAATATCGAAAACTAGCAATACATCGCAATCGGAGGAATGATGGGTTTCTCTAGTATGATTACGTTTCCACCACTCGCTGGCAAATAAAATTTGTTGTTTGAGTAATTGTAACCCAAAGTTAACATTGAAAGCCAAAGAAGCAAGCAAATAAGGGATAAAAAAGAAGAGATAGATGAATCTAGTCGGCAACAAAGTTCTGGAGCAAGTTGTTGTTATTGAGGGTTATAGAAGAAGAGATAAATGAATTAAAGCCCTAAAGATTGGATTCATAGTTAGAGGAGAGGCGGAACAGATCTCACTCCCAAACTCTCGAGCCCTAAGCTCATGAGGTATTTATGCTAATAAAAGATAATGTTCTTCACTTGTAGTTCTTGATCTCACGAGCACGATTTGAAGACCAAATCCACGTTAGCTTCAAGAAAAATGACTACATTTACATGACGTTAAAAACCATATTTGTTGTAGTGTCAACAATGAGAAGGAGAAACGCAACGAGCTGGAATGACAATTAACTCTCGATCGAGAGCTCCGTGAGAAGGAGCTCGATACCGAACGACAAGCTTGTTTGATAGCACTCAAGCGACATGAAGATCAAATAACAGCAATGCAAACTTCCTTACAAGCTCTACAAAATACTTAATAGGCTCTCCCAATACGAGATAGCGATCAGGGGCAAGAAGCCTCCTAGGTCTCAGTGCAGGAATGATTGGGACCTCAAAGAGCCACAAGCAAAGTCATTTGCAGAAATATATGGAATGAACCTCAACCTTCCATTCATTTGGGTGGTAAAGTTTAGTCTGAGGTCAGCCGAGGTCACCGATGTTCCATACGTCAAGAGGAGGAACAATTACCATAAGCCCTAGTTCCAGTATGAGATCATTTAAGTGAAAGTACCGGTACTCACAATCCGTAGCCTCCCCGTCAAGTCACTCAGCCGACACGTCATTATGTCATATAAGAGCATATGGACCAACGCATTAAGGGGTTGGTCAAAGCACAAGTTTTGGGTACTACTGACGACCTTACCAAGTTTCAAGGAAGTCTAATTGCCAAAGAATTATTTGATATGGAGATATCATATGGTTTCCATACTCCAAAAATTTGCAAGTTCAAGGGTACCGATCCAAAAAAGTACATTCATAAATATCGTGATTCATTGGGGTTGTACTCCAATCTCAACACATTCTTTGCTGTCTGTTCGCTACAAGTCTACTGGAGAAACAATTCCGATGGTTCCACTTTCTTCCTGAAGACTCCATATACACATTCGACCAGCTACAAAAATAGTTCATCAAGCCATATGCTCACAATAGAGATAAAGAAGATAATTTATATTCTTTTAACAGTCTCAAACAGTCACACGGAGAGAAGCTCGAGGCTTTTGCAAAAAAATTCTTGCAGCTCGCGCAAAAGTAGACAATCTCGATCAAAAAATAGCTGCTATTGCTTTCACCAACGTTCTCCAGCTCGACTACAAAGCCAAAGGGCACCTCTTCTTCAACAAACCTGCGACCTTGGAGTATATGATCACCAAGGTCAGTAGTTACGTCTACCTGGAAAGGATGATGTCCGAATGGTATAAATCTACTAAATTCGTCCTTACCACAAAAATTTTGCTTACAGATTGAAACACTGAACCGAAGAAAGATCAGGGTGACCAAAATTGCACCAAGGGAAATACTAGCAACCCTGGGAAAGGCAGTTTACAAGTCAAACTAGTCCTCCCAGAGATAAATGTTTAAATCTCCACAATTTTTCCAATCCTCTCAAAGGATAAGCTCTACCGTCTCTCCCAACTATTGGTACCAAACGAGAACCGGCCGTACTACATGTATCATAAGGTAAACCATCAATCTATTGACAATTGTTATGCTTTACAGAGGTTTCTCAAATACATTTTCAAGGAGGGACGGATGTTCGAATATATTGTCGACCTGGAATCATACAAGGATGGCAGCTATAAGAAGCAGCTTGAAGTTGTCCAGGTTAAAGATCAAGCTGAGGAGAAGCATCTCTACCATATGCGCCATAGAAACATAATCGAGATCAATCAGATCACCAACTCTAACAGATTCAAACGCAGGAGACTATCCAAATGTAACGATCACATACCTCAAGACAAAAAGGCCAAACTTTTGCCTGAGTAAAGCAATCGCCGGCTCGGGATATAATTTAAAGATTACAATACTAACCATGTTCAGTTTCCACATCATGATACATTAATCATAATCCTCAAAATGAAGAAGTTTTTCATGCACACAATGATGATCGATATTAGCAGCGGTACTAAGATTCTCTTTCAAAGTACTATCGACCAAATGGGTTTGGCTGATCAAATCATTCAAAGCGATACCGATATTAGTGGATTCAATGGTTCTAAAGAAGAGTCTGTAGGGAAGATCAATTTACCTATTACCGCAAGACCAGCCACAATCGACGTCATCTTCTACGTGATTAACGCCAAATCTCCTTATCTTGGAATTATGGGCTATTGCTGGATTAATAACATGGAAGAAATCGCTTCCACCTATCATCAAGCACTCTGCTTCATACACAACGACGATATCTATGAGATTAGGGGTAGTCAAAAGCTTTCTCGAGCTTGCATAAATATTGTCTCTGCGATTCTTGGTACCTATGACAGGTATATGCTGTATAACAATTGCAGAAAGTTGATCACCCCAATTATCAGCCTTCCATGGAGGAACCCACCGAATACATCAACATTGATGGATTTAACAGAGGTACTTTCATCGGTACTAAGCTGGCTCAACATGAAAAAGACGCTCTCATTCAGTTCTTATGACTAAATCGAGACATTATTGTGTTGTCCTTCGAAGAGATGCCTGGGGCCGATCCAGTCATGGCATGGCATGAATTGGCCATCAACATCAACACCACTGCAGTTAAACAGAAATAGTGATGCCTATCACCGTGACTTCAAGATAAATTTTACATGGAAATCAAGAAATTGATCAAAGTGGGATTTATTCGAGAAGTCAAATATCCAGATTGGATATCTAACATCGTCACTGTCCAAAAGAAGAATGGAAAAATATGAGTTTGTGTAGATTTTACCGATCTAAACAAACATACACTAAAGGACAATTTCCCTCTTCCCAACATTCATTAGATCCTTGATTTTACAGCAGGTCACATACTTCTATCTATGATGGATGTTGCTTCTAGAAACAATCAGATTTCACTCTTGAGAAAAGATCAAAAAAAGATAACTTTCATCACTGAAAGAGGACTTTACTACTGCAAAGTCATGCCCTTCGGACTCAAGAACACAGGTGTTTAAAGCACATCTTGGTAAAGTTGTGGAAGTCTACATTGACGATCTCTTGAGCAAAAGCATACAGTCCATCAACCACATCTCAGATCTCGATATAATATTCAAAAATTTCAATCTTATAGGATACTTCTCAATCCTGATAGCTGCCAATTCAGGGTACATTTAAGTAAATTTCTAGGCCACCTCATTAGCAAGAAGGGGATTGAGGCCGATCCAAATCAGATTCGGGCTCTCCTCAACATGCCATCTCCAAAAATAACGAAAGACATTAAAAAAGTTGCTGGAAAAATTACCACTATCAATCATTTCATTTTGAAATCTTTAGACCGCTGCCGCTGGCTATTCTTATTACTCTACGATTGTACTAAATGAGGAAAAGTTATGCCAAATGTAGAGGTTCAATGGACATCAAAATACGAAGCAGCTTTCTAGGATCTCAAAAACTATTTAGGGAAGTCTCCTATCATGAACACCCTAATAGATAATGAGGAACTGATTATCTACCTAGCAGTTGCAGAAACTTCACTCAGCTTGGTTCTCATTCGGCTTGGAGGGGAAATCGCGAAGTTAGACTACTTCATCAGCAAAACCCTCACTCCACTGGAAATGAGGTTCCCAAAAATCGAGAAACATCTTCTCACTTTTGTTTATACTTTACATAAACTCAAACACTACTTCCAAGCTCATTTAGTCAAAGTCATGATGAACTACCTACTTCGAAAGGTTCTGCCCAAGAAAAAAACATTAAGGAGAGTACAACAGTGGTGAGTCAGTTTTGGAGAATATAACATCAAGTTTGAACAACATCATTCCAAAAAGGGTCAGGCCATTTCCGATTTTCTCACGGATTTTCCAGTAGAGGTTCCCGAGTCGGAGTAGCACGATCCTGACTTTGCAGAAGAAGTTACAGAAGATCAATCCCCTAAAGTATTTGACGAGAGAGCTGAATGGATTACGAAGAAAGGGTGGAGACTTCTTACAGATGGCTCAGCATAACCCGTAGGATCAGGAATTGGAATCATATTGATTACCCCTTTCAACGATAGAATTGAGAAATCAATCTGCTAGGATTTTGAGGCCTCAAATAATGTCACCGAGTACGAAGTTCTCATTCATGGACTCGATCTCGCTCTTGAGCTTAACATCCTAGATCTCTCAGTTTACACAGATTATCTACACATCGTCCACCATTATTCTAAGAAAAATAAAAAGAATGGCAAGATGACTGAATACACGGCCCTCATAGCAGATAGGATGAGCAAGATCGCACAAGCAACTCTTGATTATCTTCCTCGAGGTAAAAACAGACAAGTCATTTCTTTGGTGTATCTAGCCGGGGTCTTAGGCACAGAAGCTCGAGATCTCCAGATCGAAGTGATTTCAACCCTCAACATTAATTACATTTTTGTATGCACGATCAACACTGTGGGCAATAAAGGGGGAGAACACGATTGATGAAAGCCTTTCTTAGTTTATCTTGGTATTACCTACAAATGCGAAAGTCCTTTTCTAGTAGATCCGAAATAGCACCGATAGCTAATAGACAACTCAAAGTACTACACTAATCAAAATAGTATTTTATACTGCCATTCAGTTACGGGCCCTTCATCAAATGCCTCTCCAAACAGAAAGTGGACGAGATGCTCTGCGATCTACACGAAGGGACTTGTGGCTCCGCCATCTACACAAGGAGTATTCAGGACCAGCATGCGCAAGCAAGAAAAATAGTACTCACACAAATGTGGCGTATGTCATTGACATGGATAGATGATCTGCGCCCCTACGCTCGAACTCCATGTAAGCAAGTTGCTTTGGCCATTCAAACGATGGGCACTCGATCTTGTCGGCAAATTTTCTAATTCTCCTGGTAACTGCCGCTACCTACTCGTAGCTACGGATTATTTTATAAAATGGGTAGATGCAGTTCCACTCTGTCAAACCAGAGAAGAAGAGGTCATCATTTTTATCTAGGAACATATCATCACTCGATTTGGATGCCCCCACCTAATTTATATAGATAATGGGCCCCAATTTGTTGAAGAAAAAGTCTTAGATTTCCTTAATCAACACAACATTATCTACTCACCATCAAATCCCTACTATCCTCATGGCAATGGCGAAGACGAAATCACCAAAAAAACCAGCGTGGATGGACTTAAGAAAAGACTACACTCTTAGAAAAAAAGAACTAGGTTCAGGAACTTCCTCATGTCTTATAGGCATATCATACCACTCCATGACAGTCGATAGGTTGTACTCCATTTCTCCTTGCCTACGGCACCGAGGCTGTCATTCCCTTCGAATACCATCATCCAGTCAAAGATCACGAGCTCACTGATGAAGAAAATGAGTTTGCATTGGCTTGCAATCTCAATTGGATTTATGAGACCAGGGAATGCGCCATCACTAACCTACGTCGATATCACCACATACTGGCCTGTTCGTACAACAAAAAAGTCAGAAGTCGTACCTTCCAAATCGATGATCTCGTCTTCAATGAAATACCTCAACACCATAAAGAGCCTTACGCTGGAAAACTAGCAGACAACTGGGAGGGTCCATTTCTTATAACAGATCTCTCAGGCCTGGGATCATATTACCTCATGATAGAAGAGGGAGTCCACATTTCAATTCCTTGGAACACTAGGCGAGTAAAGCAGTACTATCGATAAGTCCCTCACTACTCTATTTCACTTTCTCACTTTTTCCATTCCAAAAGTGAGATTTTCATCTCCATCCAATGTACCTCCTTTTCTATTCAATGAAACTTACAAAAAAAATTCCCATACATCTCTTTACTTTGTAGACAATATATAAATTAAACCATAGATAATACTAGCTTTCAATCAACCTCTATACCAGGTAAATCAAGGATAATACTTGGTTTAGCTAACTCTACAAATTCTCTGTGATTAAAACTAAGGTAATACTTATTTTACATCAAAGACTCTACCAGACATAAGATAAAGCGAAGGTAAAACTAGATTACATCTACCTCTAAATGGCTGCGATACCATACCAGTTAAATAAAGAATAACACTTAGTTTGGCTGACTCTACTAAATCCTTGCGATTAAAACTTATGTAATACCTGTTTTACATCAAAGACTCTACCAGATATAAGATAAAGCAAAGGTAAAACTTGTTTTTATCTAACTCAATTTGGCTGCGACATTATACTAGATAAATTAAGGATAACACTTGGTTTGGCTGACTCCACTAAATATCTGCAATTAAAACTAAGGCAATACTTGTTTTACATTAAAGACTCTACTGTAGGGACCAGATTTCGTAAAGAACGAACTGGCTTGAAATCGATCCTTACACCAAGAACTACTATGCCAAGAATTAAATAAGAGATAACACTTGACACAGGGGATTTAGCATGGAAAACCTGTGAATAGGTAAAAACCACGACCTCGAGTGGAGGATTTTGTAAAAGTTGTATTATTGCTTGAGAGAGTGGGAGAATCTGATTACAAGATTTAATCAAATGATCGAACAGCTAGATATCAGATAATTGTATGTATATTCCCCCCCCCCATTTCCCTAGGAGCTCTGCCCTTTTATAGACCCTGCTCTCAGCTTGTTATCATGCTCGAACACATTTTCCTGAAAGTGGGAGTCATGGGTAGTTGAGTGCGTAACTCTTAGCTCATGGGAGACAGGTATATGTTGATCTGTTCTATTTACATCTGCTGTGGATGATCCACTTTCTGCTTGAGTTTGTGGTCAATGTGTAACTGTTAACGTGTTTGTAACTGCGTGAGTCTGTTACTGGATAAGATCGTGTCTTATAGAGATCGAGGTACAAATGAGATCGAGTGTCCTTAGCTCGAGGGATAAGTCCCTGCAATCCCCCCATCACAACTGAACTCACGTATGGCTTTAGTTGGGAAAAAACCTAAAACACGGACCTTGTAATGACGTAAGCAACGCTTGAAAAATGGAACGTCTATATTAAAGAGTGGGTTGCCATTATGACGCGTGAGTGTCATGGGCGGACTGTTAGTTTTCCTAAACGGATGACTGTTTGGGGAAACAACGTGCATTAAATGTGGTATCGTTATAAATAGTAGATTTGATTGCTGAATAACCTACAATACATTTCACTGCAGAGAAAAACAAACATGCCTGTTTTGTAGAGTGAGAAAAAAAATAAAAGTTTTTTGGAAGCGTTTCTTTGTAAAATCATGGTTAAGATGAGGAATCAAGTGTATCATACCCGGTTTCCATTTATCATGGAGGGCTTCTGGATATGGTTTTGTGGTTATCAGAGTAGGGAGACTCCCTTTGTTGTTTTCTTGGAAGAATGTTGTTTGAAATATTATGTAGCGTCCGTTTTAGCGGTGGGGGTGTATGCGATGCAAAATTACTGGTCTCTACTGATGTTCCAGTTTTTAAGGTAGGAGTCCTTCTTAACTTCCATGAACTCTGGGTTAGTGTGGATAAGGAGGAAAAGACGGCGGTGGTGGAGGTAAAAGATGTATCGCCTCTCTCAGTTCCATCGCTTTCTTTTAATTATTCCTACACGGGAATGAAGGGGAAAGAGGTTTCTGACCTGTTGCAGTATTGTACTTTGCGATCTATGGTGGAGGTTTCTATGGAAGATCAGGAGTATCTCGACAACGATAAAAGAACCAGAGAGCTATCCTCGTGTTTGAGAAAGTATTTGTAATATCGAGTTTCGAAGAGATTGATTTTGTAATTGAAAAGTAACGTTGTATGAAAAGTCCTGAAACCAGGTTATTAGATAAAAATTATGCGTAATAAAAGAATATCTTGTTTGCTTTTTACTAGCGAAAGGCAGAAATGGTCGACATGTCATCGAGCTGTACATACTATGGGAGGGAATAGTTTGTGGTATAACATACCTTATTTTACCTCGTAAATGAATTGAGCTTAACAGATGTAAATATAAAGCTTGAAATATAATCTTTAGAGAGCTCGATTAAGTACGAAATGATAATAGTTAGTAGCTCGAACCCGGAAATGATAATAGTTAGTAGCTCGATTAAGCATTGAAATACCTTGCGTATAGTCAATCGAAAAATTAATCCTATTAACTGAATAGTATAAAAGTGTGACTTGTTCTCTAAGAAGGTTATTCATTAAAAATGGTGAAGACTCGTTCTCAGAGGGCTGCCGAAGCGTGTGTGTTGAACGACTTGCGTTTAGTATTCAATATTGATAAAATAAAGGAAGCAGTTTTCGGGCAGCAAGGTTATGATGCAGTTCTGTTCGAAACCCGAGCGAACTACAAGGGTAAGACTGACGTAGAAAGGGGCAAGGAAATGAATCGCGTGTACTGGCCTGAGTCCATGCGTATCTGCTGGTGGTCTGTTGAAGATCGTAAAAAGTTTGTCCTGATGATGGCCAGGGAGGAGATCATTAATGAGGATATGGATGTCGCCGCAGGGCTGCTGAAGGTTGTGGTGTTGTTGGGCACATCGGTTGCTTCAAATGCAAGTATCTCGGGGATTGGAGTAATTGAGTGTCGTATTTTTGAATTTTTGAAATGTAATTGCCCGAATTTACTTGAAGAAAAAATTTATTCACGAAAATAGGCTATGAAAAGGATTGTTTGTTGAAACTGAATTTTTAAATTTGTGTTGCTAAATGTTATTAACGTTAAAGTCAAGGTGTATAAGTAGGGCAAACAAATGTATGTAAAATTTTTAATGTAGAAAGTTCAGGGTCATGAGTTTGGGGTATTGTGAAAAAAGTGGGACCAAGAGGCTGAAAGATACGCTAAAGTATAATATGTGGTATAATGATGGGAAGGTGTTTTCACTGAAGCGGTACGATACGTCTGACAGGTTCAAATGGACAGATGGCTCAGCTCAGGAATCAAGGACTGTTTACTGGAAAACACCAAAGCGTCAGCGGTTTGGGGAAAAGTACATAAGTACCCCCTCTCCTCCCTCTCAGAATACAGAAAACCAAAAAAAGAAGAGAAGGGTTAGAGAGAGAGAGATCACAACTGACGATGCCATTACCGCCGAAGGAGGAAAGAATAAGAGGAAAACGGTGATTAAAAGTCTCAATTGCAAACTACGAGAGGAGGCTGATATCGAGGAGGTTTTGATGAAGTTACAGAAATTGAGCAAACTGGTGCGAACCAACGCTACAGACTCTCACTCGGGTGTTGAAGGTAAGTCTGTATTTTGGTTTACAAGTGTTTCTGTATAATTATCTTTATTGCATCAGGATAAGGATTGATCCCTACCAAACACAAAAATAAAATAAAAATAACAATGGGAGTAAAGACTGTGAGGCGATAAAAATCATTCTGAGACAGTTTGTGATTGTACAAGTGATCTAATAGTGCGAGATAAAAATTGATATATATTCCTCGACCTATCTGTAGGTTTTGTTGGACCAGCGGTTTAAAGTAGACCCTTTAATGTATATAAGTATGGCTTCGATTTCTTGCTGTGCAAAGGCTGATGAAGCAGACCTCGTAGGGCATTTATCTCCCGTTATTGGAGTAGGGGATGAGGAGGATACTGTAGCCGAATTGATAGAATGGCCTCGTCCGAAGGGTTCTCGTGTTGAGTACCCAACAGGCTCTAGTCGGTTTAGGGAGTTCTTTAAGGCCAAAAGTAGCATAGATGGGATTTGGGGGTACGCCTTTGCATATAGGGGTAATTTCTTTAGGACCTGCAGTGTCAGTCAAGGAGGGGATTACTTGTATTTGCTGCCTGATTTGGCCAAGGAAAAGAAGTGCAGGCATTTGGGGGACGAAGTATCCTTGGAGTATGTTCAAGGCATTGATTTTTGGGAAGTTATTTTTGTATGCAAAACCTTGAATGGGAGATGGGCTGCATCTGGTAGTGAGAAGAGGATTACGGCCAAGGATTTTTTAGAGTATTATGCTGTGAAGTATGTCACAGTAACTACTGATGCATATCTCTGTTCTAGTTCTGCAAGACAATGCTTCTTCGACCTGTCTTCTGCAGGGCGAGTGTGGAACGACAACCTTTTATGGGTGTCTGGTGAATGTCTTCAGCGGTCTGATGAGAAACCCCAGGAACTTAATAATAGAGCTATAACAAAGGGTAAGTATACCATCAAAAATTGAACTATCATTTGTATGTTGAACTATACTGATTTAGTTGATATTTCGTTGCCGATGTTTATGCAGGAATTAATTGCAAAGTGTCGAGGAAGGAATCTTTTATAGACGTCGTGGCCAGGGAAGGCACTGATCTCGAAGCTGTGCCCAAAGAGTTAGAGATAAGTAGGTTTAAAAGGGTAGCTAGTAATGACGACAAGGTCAGGAGATCGCAAGCGAAGAGGAGACTGGTTGGGAAAACTCCAGGCTCAATGGAAGAGAAATTGACAACTTCTGAACTTAATATCCCCTTGAAGCTCGCGTGGCTCAATGAAATTCTAGATGGGCCAGTGGACATGGCCACGGTCTCTAGCACTGTTGTACGAAACCTAGCAAAGAGGAAGGCTATAAAAAGGGGGGCTGCTCCTCGTTCTGTGTCGCCGGTCGGTGTGAACGATAGCAGTAAGAGAAGAAAGGTAATTTCTCCCACAAAGGGGGGATGCCAGAGGAAAGCTAGAGGAAAGCGATAAGATCGCTGAGGGAACTGACTTGAAGCTGCGTTTTGAGGTCGAATCAGATCTCTTGGAGGTACAATGCTGAGCTAAAGCTCGAGAGAAGATGGTTGCTATTATGGATGATGAGTTTAAGAAGGTTAGTAAAAAGTTGATTTTGTCGAGCTGTTTTGTTGCTCGAGCTGACATATTTCTTTTTGCAGTTTGCTCGCGCTCTGAAGGACGTTCAGCTTGGTTCCCTGGATAGGTCGATGGAGCTGGAAAAAAAGATCTCCCAGCTCAAGGGGGAGAAAAGCCAACTGGAAGAGAAACTAACTCGGGAGAGGGTAGATTTCCAGTTGGAGCGGGAGAAAGAAAAGGAAGCTGCTGCCCTAAAACTGAAGCAAGTTAGGGCTGAAAGTGAAGCTGAAGCGGAGCGATTGGTTACCGCGTCGGCTATTTCCCAGAACATCCTCATAGGGAAGGTCTACCTGCTGAGGTATACGAAGGCGGAGATAACAGCATTTAGGGAAGGGAATTATGAGGAGATGGAATTATGGATGAAGAGGAGATTGAGGAAAAGGATGGTGGTCTGAATACTGCGAAAAAGACCGATGCCGATAATCAGGAAACTATTAATCAGGTAGGATGATCGTGTAATGTAATATTGGTTGTGAAAAATGAAATCGAGCTTTGTAACTTTATTGCCGTTTGAGGCCAACAACATTTCACTTATGAAATTCCATTTTGTAGGAGATAGAAAACTCGCGCCTCAGAGTTGTGGACTTAGAGGGACTGCTTGAAGTGGAGATAAAATCCTCTGCTGAATTGCAGGTTAGATAATTCTGATAAATTAATAAATAGATGAACAAGAATAAAGGGATATGTACCTTGTATGTTTAGTCTAGTTCAGAATGTTTGCGTATGTATCCTCTGTCTTGTGCCCAAAACTTGTTATTGTCGGTAGGCTAAGGAGGAATTGGTTGTCTCGAGCTTGTAGGTATCTGTACTGAAGGTTTATCAATATGCTTCTGTCGACCTATTTCTCCATTAGGTACTGATGTTGTGAGTCCCTGCTAACTGTTATGTAGAAGGAGCTAGATACTGCTAGGGAGAGAGAAGAACAGACTTTTTTGTATAATGTTGAGTATATAGAAGAATATGAGGCTTTGATCTTCCCAGTAAGAAGATCGATTGGATGATAATGTGAAGCTTTCTTTAAAGCTCGAAGAAGCTAAGAGACAAGTCGAGGAAAAGACTGCAACAATTTTGAGCAGGGATTTTGTTTTGAGCCAGCTTGCCAGCGAACTTGCTGAGTTGAAGGAAAAGGCTGCGCCAGGTTCTCGGCATGAGGCTGAGTTAGCCGAATATCATATTAGTGCGTTAAATGAAGAGATATCTGATATGAAATGTAACATTCGTGCTCTGAACGAGCTGTTGCTGAAGAGAGAGATTGACCTGGATACTGCGTAAACTAACTTGGTCGTGTCTTAGGCTAATTTTGAAAAATTGAGCAGCAGTATTATGGGTAAAGATCAAGAAATGCGTAACTCTGAACAAATACGTGATAGTTTGATTGCCAGGTTAGATCGTTTGAAGGCTGATTTACGTCGTTTAAAAGGGAAAGAAGCTCAGAACAGGGCCGATTTAGTAGAAATTCAAGCTAAGAAGCAAAATTTGGTGAAGGATTTGGCCCATGCTCGCGGAAACGTGTGAAGGGCTACGCAACGTGAGAAAGCGATGAATGAAAGAATTAATCAACTTTATGCGCGAATTTCCGAATTTGAGCAGGAGTTACGTGTATGTGAATTGAAGTATCAAAAAGATCTAAAATTTGAATTGGATAAAAGGGATTGTGAAATTGCTTCTGGTGAGGGGAGTCGAGAGATGAAGGAATTTCTTCGACAAAAAGAAGAGTAAGTAGATAATATGCCTATTGATCTCGTAAACTCTCGGTAGAAGTCGATAGATCTTACAAGGAAGATGAGTGAACGTATTGGTCAATTAACAGCTGAACTGGCTGAATTGAAAGCTCGTCGTTGGAAGGATAACAAGCGCACTGCTGTTACTCACCAAGCCTTCAAGGAACTAGTAGTTCATGAACAAGAAAAATGTGATGTGGAAGTGTTGCATCAACGGCAATTAAGCGCATTGGTTGTATTTTTTGTCGAGGAAATAAAATTCCTTCAAGTTGAGAGAGATTTGATGCAAGATTGCTTCTCTGGAAGGACTTGCGTATGTAAACATAATATCTCGAGCATAGATCCAATTGGTGTCATGGATCGTGGTATCGGGACCACGACGGCTGAACATATAGCTCGAGGGAGAGAGATTGTTGCTGAACGAGCTCCAGAATATATGCCATCCAGGACTGAAATAAGGGGAAGCTAGAGTGTAGTCTCACCCACTCCTGTTGTGGGAGGAAGGTTGAGTGTAGTCTCACCTACTCCTGTTGTGGGAGGAAGGTCGACTACTCACCAATCTAGAAAATCTAGCAGAGTTAAAAATAAATAGAATTGAACTCAGAAAACGAGTACCTTTTGTATGTAGCAGATGTTGATGCTTTAGTGCTCGATGTAAGACTTTGAGAAGAGCGTTGTAATTTGAAATGCTGATATGAGAAAATAATATTTCCACACCTGCAGTAGATTTATTCTCTGGTTTGACCCATTGAATTAGAAGGAGTCTGTGGGTGTAGAAGTAAGCATTATTTGAGCTTTAACCCTTGGACTTCAGGGAGGCTTAGCGGTAGGGAGCTAGTATTATCTTTGCTCATACTTTAGGCGGTCACCGCAGGCTAAGAGGTTCTTTATGGCCCCCCCCTCGGATCTGTGTTTCCTCAGGGGTTCGGCTAGTATTATCTAAGCCTTGATACCATATTAGAGAGTTGGGCTTATCGGCAGTGGGCAACGTCTCACTCGTGCTTTAGGCCTGATCTGTAGGCTGAGGCTCTCTATGGCCCCAGCCCCAGAGGTTTTGTATCCTTAGGGGTTCGGCTAGTATTATCTATGCCTTGATACCAATGTTGGATGTTGGAGCTTAGCGGCAGCGAACATGTTTTATCCTCACTCGTGTTTTAGGCTTGTTATCTTCAAGCTAAGAGGTTCTTCATTGCCCCTGCCTTCAGATGTATGAGAATCCTCAGGGGCTCGGCTAGTATTATCTATGCCTTGATACCAATGTTGGATGTTAAAGCTTGGCGTCAGCGAGCATGTTTTATTCTCACTCGTACTTTAGGCTTGTTATCTTCAGGCTAAGAGGTTCTTTATGGCCCCCGCCTTCGGATGTATGAGAATCCTCAGCGGTTCGGCTAGAATTATCTATGCCTTGATACCAATGTTGGATATTGGAGCTTAGCGGCAGCGGGCAAGTTTTTTTCTCTCTCGTGCTTTAGGCTTGATATCTTCAGGCTAAGAGGTTCTTTATGGCCCCCGCCTTTGGATGTATGAGAATCCGTAGGAGTTAGGCTAGTATTATCTATGCCATTCCCAATGCTGGATGTTGTTTACCTTTAGGAATCTACCTAGGATAAATTGCGTTTTTACTCTTGGATGAGATTGTATTGATTGATAGGGATTTGTGATAAAATGAGATTTCATTGATTGAAAAGAGTTTGTACATACATTAGAGGTGAAATCTCGAGGTAGATTGAATGCTCCTGATTGATGGAGGAACTGTTCAGCGTCGATATAACTTCGCTTCCGTCATAAGATAGTAAGAACCCATACCAGTTCGACCTATGACCATGAAAGGACCTTCCCAGTTTTCTGCTAGTTTCCCAGCATGTGGATCTTTTCTGTTATCTGGGATTTCTCGAAGGACCCAGTCGTTGATGGTGAACTCCCGAGTGTGAACTCGTTTATTGTATGAACTTGCCAGTGTTTGATGATATCGACCAAGATTTGCGATTGCTTGATCTCTTGTCTCATCGATCCAATGGAGGTTACGAGCCAATTCGAACTCATTCTCTTCGTCTGTGAGCTCGTGGTCTCTCACAAGATGGTGGTACTTTGTTGGGATGACTACATCAGTTCCATAGGCGAGCAGAAATTGAGAGCATTGTGTTAACTTTCGGGGTATAGTTCGATAAGCCTATAAGACGTGAGGTAATTCACTTATCCAGTCGCCCTTCTTCTGTAGCATAAGGCACTTTTTGAGACCATACACGATGATCTTGTTTGTGATCACCGCTGTCCGTTTCCCTGGGGGTAGTATGGGTTTGATGGAGAATGGATTATGTTGTGTTTGTTGAGAAATGCAATGACCTTTGCTCCAACAAACAGAGGACCGTTATCGATACGGATCAAATGTGGACAACTAAATCTTGTGATAATATGCTGCCAAATGAAAGAAATGACCTCTTCTTCTCGAGTTCTGCATAGAGGAACTGCTTCGACCCATTTGGTAAAGTAATCCGTGGCAACAAGGAAAAATTTCTAATTACCTGGAGTATTGGGGAATTCACCAACTAGATCGAGTGCCCATCGCTTGAACGGCCAATACACCTTACTTGCATGGAGTTCGAGGGCAGGGGCCCAAATTTGATTTCCATGCCGCTGACATGCATCGTATTTTCTTGAGTATTCTTCAGCTTGCTTCCGCATCCCTGACCAGAACACTCCTTGGGTTATAGCTCTGTTAGCAAGATTTCGTCCTGCTGTATGGGATCCGCAGATTCCTTCATGTAGATCTCAAAGCATGTTGTCGGAAAGTTCTTTAGAGAGGCACTTGAGGTATGGACCAGTGATCGAGGGTTTGTAGAGATCACCGTTTGGTTGGACTGCGTAACGTTTAGAATTCTCGATGATGTGTCTGTGCTGTTGTGGATCATCTGGCAGTGGTCCATTCCATGAGTTATCCTGACCGAGATAAATAACGAAAGGTTTCCTCTAATCATCTTCTGCCATCTTATCACCCCCAGTGTTAATCAAATATATCGTAGTATGATTAATACTGAGGCTAGAAATAACCTCGATTTGGAGGTGCCGTGATTCTGTACCCAATACTCCGACTAAGTAAGCCAAGGAGTCAGCGTGGCGATTCTCCCCTCGAGGGAGGTATTCGAGTGTAGCTTTGTGAAATTTGTTTAGTTTTTTTGCAACCAGAGCTGCATAATCGACCATGATGTCGTATTTCTTGTAATGTTATGAGTAGTGATGAACTATTAGAAGAGAGTCTGTATAGGCTGAGATTTCAGTGATTCCAAGTTCGAGGGCCATGTCCAGGCTGTGATTGAGTGCCTCATATTCTGTAATATTGTTTGAGGCTTCGAAGTCGAGATGGATGGATTTCTCGATTTTGTCGTTGGAAGGTGTAATGAGAACGATCCCAATTCCCACTGAACCTTCGGTGAGGAGCCTCCACCCTTCTTGAGATATCCATGATGCTCGATCATCAAAATATTTAGAGGGTGGAATCTCATCTACTGCATCTCCGGCGAGATCTGGATCATCTTCTTCCCAATCAGGATCTGAAACTAGAAAGTCTCGTTTCCGCTGGAGTGAGTGTCTTGCTGATGAAGAAGATCGTTTTCTCAATTTTTCCTTCGAGCCGAATAAGAACCGAGCTGAGAGATGTATCAATAACTGCGAATCAGTTCCTCGTTGCCTATTAGAGTGCTCATGATTGGAGCCCTCCCTAAGTAAGTTTTGAGTTCCTGAAAAGCTATTTTGCATTCCGGTGTCCAGTTGATATCGTTATTTTTTGAGCCTTTGCCTTGTTGAGTAGAACCTCTGAGCAGCATAAATAACCATCTGCATCGGTCCAAGGATTTGGATACGAATTTGTTGATTGCTGCAATAATTCCTGCAAGCTTTTGTACATCCTTCATTGTTGATGGTGAAGGCATGTCTAGAAGAGCTCGAATTTGATCTGGATCTGCTTCTATCCCTTTCTTGCTGATAAGATGTCCCAAGAACTTGCCTGAGTGAACGCCGAACTGACATTTTTTAGGATTAAGCTTCATTCTGTAGGATCGTAATATACTGAATACTGTGGAGAGGTGAGAGATGTGATCTTCTTACTTTAGACTCTTGCAAAGCATGTCATCAATATAGACTTCAATTGTATTTTCCCAAGTGTACTTTGAACATACTCGTGACCAGCCTTTGATAAGTGGCTCCAGCGTTCTTAAGGTCGAATGGCATAACCTTGTAGCAATGGAGACCTATTTCTGCTCTAACGTAGTCTTTTCGTGATCTGCCTCCAAGAGTAGAATCTGATTGTACCACGAAGCGGCGTCCATCATAGACAAGAGTTTGAGACCTGCAGTAGAGTCGAGGATCTGATGAATGATCGGAAGAGGGAAGCTGTCCTTTGGCGTGTATTTATTGAGATCAGTAAAATCTATGCAGACCCGGACCTTCCCATTCTTTTTTGGAACAGCAACGATATTAGAAATCCAGTCTGGGTACTTGGCTTCTCGGATGAAACCGACCTCGATAAGTTTGTCGATCTCCTTGTTCACCTTATCTCTAAGTCTTGGAGATAACCTGCGCTGTTTATGTTTAACTGCTGCGGCACATTCGCGGATGTTTATGATGTGGCAAGACTTTGAGGGGTCTATGCCTGGCATTCCTTGGAAGTTCCATGCAAAAATGCCTTTGTTGGATTGAAGGAATGAAATAAGAGCTTTTTTCTCTGCTTGAATTAATTTAGTACCAATGTAAGTACCTCGGTTAGCTCCATCGATCTGGACGTATTCCACTGGCTTGGATGGAGAATACTGACCATCGAGGTGATCAGCCTTCTGTGATTATTATGCAGTAATCTGCTTTAAATGGTCGAGAACTAGTGAGACTGTATTCTCGCAAGCTCGAGAGAGTTTCTGGCTTCCTTTGATTTCATAAATACCGTTGTTATGCTTGAACAGGAGTGTTTGGTGAAAAGTAGACGGGATAGACTCCATATTGTGCAGCCAACAACGTCCTAGTATCCCCAAATACCTTGATATGGCGTTGATGACATAGAAAGTAACGTCGATAGTGGTAGGCCCTACTATGATCGGGAGAGTGATCTTCTCAACTCATTCTTCTTTGGACCCATTAAATCCACTGATGTCTGTCTCACTTTGAATGACCTGATCTGAGAGTCCCATCTGGTTAATTGTACTCTGAAATAGGATCTCAACCTCACTTCTTGTCTCTACCATTATGGTGTGCATTACGAAGTTCATCATTTTGAGCATAATTTCTAGTACGTCATGATGAGGATACTTCACATGTCCTGTGTCGCAATCTTCAAAGGAGATTCCCTTTCGACGACTGCTAGACTCTGGGAGGAGTTTGGCTTCTTTGTCTTGGACGGAAAGATCACAGCACTCGCCCAACCTCCTCCACTTGACTCTGTCGGAATTTGAAACCTGATTAATCTCGATCATATTGCTGCAGTAGAGATGATATAGATGCTTCTCCTCTGCTTGTTCTATTGCTTGAGCCACGTCATCTTCTTTCAGATAGCTCCCGTCTTTATAGCTTGGAAGATCAATGATGTATTCGTGCATCCTCCTTTCCTTAAAAATGATTTCCAGGAGTTTTTTCAAACCATAGAAATTGTCGGTCTTGTGGTGATTAATCTTGTGATATTCGCAATAAGGTCGACCTGCTGCTGGATCAAGATGTCGAGCTGGACGGAAACATTTATCTTTCTGGTGAATAGGATAGATCTCGGAAAGCTTGACATTCCACTTTGGTATGACTGTTCTGGATGGTTTATGTGACCTCTGATTATTCTCTCTTTCTTGTTCTATTTTTGCTCGTTTAGGATCGCCTGGTTCGCTCGAGCTGCAGTTGTTGTTGAAATCTGTAGAAGGAGCCTTGGTGTTGTGGACTGCCTTTACAGGTTTATTCGGTTCAGGCATCATCCGTTCTATATCGATGTAATTGTTGACTTTCTCAATCAAATGTTCGAGGGTCTTGGTTTTCTTCAGGAAGAGATACTTTTTAGCTTTGCAATTGAACTGTAGGGCATTTGTGAATGCGGACACGGCTGTCTTCTGATCTAGATTGTCGACCTTCTGAGCAAGTTCGAGAAACTTCTTAGAGAACTCCTCGAACCTCTCCCCATGTGTTTGTTTGAGACTTATAAGAGAATATAAGTTTTCTTCTTTGTCTTTGTTGTGGGCATAAGCCTTGATGAAGATTTTCTGTAACTGCTCGAAGGTATGAATCGAACCTTCCTATAAAGAGTGGAACCAACGGAGAGGTTGATCCTGAAGACTGGTAGTGAAGAGCTGGCAAAGATGTGATTCAGATTAGAATACAAACCCAATGAGTCGCGGAATTGTTAAACGTGTTGACCAAGATCGGTTCCTTTGTATTTGATGATCTTAGGTGTATGAAAACCTGTTGGGACATTCATATCAAATAATTCTTTAGCAATTAGGCTACCTTGTAATTTGTACGAGTCATCCTTCGCGTTTAAAGCCGTTGCTTTGATAATTTCCCTGATACGCTGGTCCATGAGTTCTTGAGAGATATAATGCTGAGGGATAGGAACTGCTGGAACTACTGGAACTGCCAGAACCGCTGGAATTATCGGAATTGTCTGACGTATGAGTCTGGGAACGTCGTCACCTGTTTCCTCGTTTAGAAAGTGGGGCTTGGTAAGGAGGTCGCAAGGCTTCCTCGGGATGCTTGGAAGGTCTGCGATCTCTGCTGATATCTGTCTACGCCTCTTGTTCCAAATGAATTGAGACTATCGGTGTTGGTGGATCCTCACAATAAATCCTAGAAATGTCAGTACTATGTACCTCTTGTGCCCCTAGCCTCTCGTGAACGGAAACTCTTGAGATTGTTGGTACTGTTTAACGCTCCCTCAGAGTTGGTGGTCGTTGGCTGCTCTATAATGCTTTCAGAGCTGTTTGAAAAGCTAACATCTGAGCTTCTTGTTTCCTTATCTCCAGAACATGAGCTTGACGCTCTCGATCTGATTCCTTCTCACGGAGTTCTTGATCTTCCAATAGTTGGCGCTCGAGTTGACTCCGTTTCTCGGTTTCAATAATTAAGCTCGCCCGAAGCTCGGCAACTCGATTAGGTTCCCTCGAACTTTCAGGCTGAGCTCCCGAAGATTGCCGTGTCTGAAGCATAATTGGATACTACTCGACTGATGAATATTAATCGTGGTCCTTAAGTACGTGGAAAAATTTCTTGTTCCCACAGACGGCGCCAAATGTAGGGACCAGATTTCGTAAAGCTCGAACTGGCTTGAACTCGATCCTTACACTAAGAACTACTATGCCAAGAATTAAATTAGGGATAACACTTGACACAGGAGATTTAGCATGGAAAACCTGTGAATAGGTAAAAACCACGACCTCGAGTGGTGGATTTTGTGAAAGTAGTATTATTGCTTGAGAGAGTGGGAGAATCAGATTACAAGATATAATCTAATGATCGAACAGCTAGATATCAGATAATTGCATGTATATTCCCCCCCTTTTCCCTAGGAGCTCTGCCCTTTTATATACCCTGCTCTCAGCTTGACATCGTGCTCGAACACGTTTTCCTGAAAGTGGGAGTCATGGGCAGTTTTGTGTGTAACTGTTAGCTCGTGGGAGACAGGTGTTTGTCGATCTGCTCTATTTACATCTATTGTGGATAATCCACGTTCTGCTTGATTTTGTGCTCGATGTGTAACTGTTAACGTGTTTGTAACTGCTTAAGATCGTGTCTTAAAGAGATCGAGGTACAGATGAGATCGAGTGTCCTTAGCTCGAGGGATAAGTCCCTACATCTATAAGACATAAGTTAAAGCAAAGGTAAAATTAGCTTTCATCTACCTCTATATGGCTGCAGCAACATAGAAGTTAAATTAAGGATAACACATAGTTTGGCTAACTTTAATAGATCTCTGCGATTAAAACTAAGGTAATACTTGTTTTACATCAAAGACTTTAATAGACATAAGATAAAGCAAAGGTAATACTAGCATTCATCTCTCAACTTGTCTACAACAACTACTTTTTATTTCAGGTCACATATTCAACCTCTACAATGGATCATTTTTTTCTTTTGGGATGTCAGCTACGCTTTCCTTTGAAATAGGTGGTTAGTCAGCCATTAATTCTTGAGCTCCCCGTGTAACAGAAGGTCAATCAACCATAAATTCATGGGCTCATGGAGCACAATAATCCTACCATGCTCTATCAGTTCAGCAGGTTGAGGGCCAAGATCCGTTTAAATGGACTGCAAACAATTTCCTTGATCTACATCAGGTCTACAAATATATCCCCTGTCGAATAAATTGTGTAACAAGGTATCTCTTTCTGACTCAATCTTTTTTAGCTCCTCTACAAAATAGGCAATTACTGCCCTCAACAATTCTGAGTGTGATTGCCTCAGTTACAACCGACCTAGAGAAATTTGCTCTAGCCTTCTGAAGGTGTTATTCCGACCTCGCATACCGTTCTTTTAGCCATATTATTTCTCTATCTACTCAATCTGTGAAAGCAATGTTCTCTTCCAATTTTTTGTCAGCTTTTGCTGATTCAGCTCGATTAATTGCTTCCAAATTGACCACCTGAGCACGTAGTACCTTAGTCTCCCTGTTCAGTTCTTCTACATCAGAAATCTTCTTTAACATTTTGTCTTTTTGCTGTATCAAAATATTCTTACCTTTGATAGTTCGCTCTAACCCTTGTTCCCTGAAAAGTGTAGTATCCAGCATCCGTTGGCACTCCCTTAACTTTTCATTTCCTTTTTGCACATGACCTTGAATTCGAGCCACATCTCCCTCTAGCTCCCTTATTTGACCTGATAGGCTGACAATATCTCCTTGCACAAGGGAGACCTTGGCATCATTTAATTCTTCCTCAAGCGCTCTCAGGACTCGGCGTGTCGAACATGTGAATTGGCCTGCGCCCATTCGGCCTTTAATTGTGTCACTCTTTAATTTATCCCATCACACTTACGCTGCACCGTCTAAAATTCAAAATCTTTGGCAGATAAAGCTGCAGTCAATTGATCAACTGCAACTTCAGACACAAATTGATCGTCTCGATCTCTCTTCAGCTCATTATTTTTATTAACGAACTTCTTCTTCATTCGCTCCAGTTCGCTCATACTATTCGCTAGATCAGCTCGAGTTTGCTCCTGATTATTATTTATCTTGATCAAATCATTTTTCAAACCGGCCATCGACTGATTTAAACCATCCTTTGATCTTTCTAGTGCCTGTATATGTTAATGGGTCATGTCAGCCTCCCTACTCTTTACCATCAATGCATCATTTTGGATTTTAAGTTTTACTGCATGTTCTTTTAACTCAGCGAGCTCTTTTTTCCTTTTCTCAATTTTGGCATCCTTCTCTATGATCTCCTGAGTTAGGTCAACAATAGTCTGTGTTGACCTCAACAAACTTGAAGTGCACCTTTAGATGTTGATCATCTCTGTCTTCATTCGCTTTCCTCATCCTATCAAACTCATCTTCAAATTCTTGGTTACATTGGCGAGCATCATCTTCGCGCAAGCGAGCTGACTGCAATTCGACCTGCACATCACAAGTACATTATATCAAGTTCGATTCAGAATACTCAGTCACAACATATGACTCATTTCTAACAAGATATCTATTTTTTACATCTACCGTATAAAACTACTTCTAAACTTAAGGTCAAAGTACAATTTCAGATGGACGCTCCGTAACATATACTCCCAAGTCTAAGGTATACATTCTTTATTTTTTAAAGTTATTAATACTTTGGTATTTCCTGTGTACCATTTTAGTGCCATTGCCACTAAGCCGGTAACAGGTTTTTGGGTCATTTTTATACTCGATATATTAATTTGTAGCCCTATACTAATGAAGCATACAAATCAAATACTTTTTGTTTTGTTCTAACTTGTAGCTCCTCTTACGAAGACAATAGGACGCTGAGGCGCCTCTCTCCCTAGCAAGCTCTGTCTCTAAATCTTTTATTCTGAGGTATATGTCTTTAAGTTCCTACAGCAAGATTTACAATAGCAACTAAGCCTACAAATTCTATCCAACATAAAAATATATCCAATCAGTTTACAAACATTCCCAAATATTCATGCAATCACAAAACCATCACACTACTCTACCTTATTATTTTCCCATTCTGGAAGCTCGTTGTCATCCTCTTAGCTGCCTCTCACCGTCTGAGGAGACACACCATCCAACCCGTTAAAAATGCCAATAGCAACATCTTCAATCTCTTTATCTTCCTCCTCCTCCATCTAGGTTTCTGCCCTAATGGCATCTACCTTATCCTCGTAATATCATTTTGACACAAGGTGGCACCTGAGTCTGTCATGCTCAGTAACCACCTCCTCCATCCATTTTCCCTCCTTGAGAAAATCAGTTTTCAATCGAGCTACGTTCCTTTCGAGCTCGACCATCTTCCTCTTTAGCTCAGCTCTCTCCACCTCAACCCCGAGGCATATTCCCAACATCGGACAAGCAGCCTACAAAAAAAAAAAAATCGACCTCATTTATTAGCTCAAATCATAATAACAAATTCATCACAATACACATTCAAGCATATGAACCTACTATTTTGATCATCTCCTCCTCCCCGTTGAGAGTAGCCTACCTAGCTTTTTCCTCCACCTCTTTCAAATTGTCCTCCAAAACAGGTCGATCGCCTATGACCTTCATCCCCTATATCTCAGAAGGTTAAACCCTTATCTTTTTCATGGCCTCGTCACTTCCCAAGGTTCTGAAGGTCGAAAGACGCTTAAACATTTACTTCTTGAGTAACATTCAAGCTAATTTTCTTGATGTAGTAGACTAAGGTAACCCTTTGCAGTCCACTCCACGGTTCTTGGGCGAGTTGACTTGCCTTTCTCCATCAGTTCCCTTCTTCTATAGCCGAGTTGAACTTTTTCAACTCGGCTATAGACATGCTTCTTCCTACTAATGCCAAGTTCTTCTAATACAGCCTTAAGCTCTGTCTCTTCCTGAGCAACTGTATCCAACAATGACTCTTTCCTCGCTACCAGTGATTTAGGAGCTGTCATGCACAAAACATTATCATCAGCAGAGCATCTTACAATTTTAACTGTCAATCTCATACATTATACATTATTATACTTACTTTGTTTTACAGTTCTAAACATAAGTTCCATGGGTTCTTCATCATCTCTCTGAAGGCAATCACCCTTCACCCAAATCACATTATCAATCCATGGTCGACCTGCCAAGTTTAGATCAAAGAAGTGAGGCCGAGTTGAGCTCGTAAAGAAATATGCCCCTCCACTTGCAGAATACTATTTTACGCCATAAAACTGTAACACGTCCTCAGATGATATCCTCCTCCTTCCCACCATGTATTCAGAGATTCCTATAACTTATCACCTCCCACATGTTCTCGCTCATCTGAACAGGACATGCCCTGATGAGGTTCATAATCCCTTTCGCCATATTACTAAGGGGAAGACTCAACCCATACTCCAATTGAGACAGGTAAAATAAAAAACCCTATGAAAGTTCACTCTGAACATCCCATTGAAATACTCTAGAGAGATCGATTAGTATATACCCTAATTCCTTTTCTCCTTTGCCAAATTGGCCAACAAATAAAAATATTCCTCCCTCGTCGCTGCAGTGCAACCCCAAAATTGCCTACCAGCTTATTCTATATAGTTACCCCATCTACCTCCTACAGAAGCCTTGGTTTTACAAAACTCTTTGAATACATCAGAGCAAGGAGGATAAGATACCAATCTATCAGGGAAATCTAGAAATTGATCAACATTTACTTCTTCTTTCCTTTCAAACATTTCAATCTCAGACTCAACCGACCGACTAGAGGTCGATGCCTCACTTACAGGGGAACTCACCATATCAACTGCAGAAAATGATTTTTTTCCTACACAGACACTCCTCACGATCGACCTACACATAGGGTCAGGTATCTATTATTATATTTTGCATATACGTCAACCATATACAATAAAAATTCTTTCCCATATCATATATTAAGCAAGTTTTCATAGATTACTATAAATAGTAATTTGTTACTTTACCTAGAAACAAAACATGATCTTCAAACATACATATATGCATCACAAATCTTCTGATAACCTACTATATCGGAATGCCAATCTGAAGCAGTGCCAAATCCTTCCCTCACCACGCTGATGTACAACTACCTTCATGACTCGGTTTCAGCAGCTCTCCCACTCTTTGATTAATAAGTTGTCAATTAAATCTTCTTGAGTTTTTGTGCTATTTTTTCTTTTCATCTTCCTTCCTATCTTATTGTTCTTCAAGTTTTCAGAAGTTGAGAAACGTTTGATTGTTAAAGATGAAGCTGTATTTATATTTTCTCTCTCTAACTGCTGGTAGTTATTTAGCCTCGCATGAGACGTCCTCAGTTTTGGAACTGAGGCATCCCCTTCACTATTTATGTCAGACATCTTGTACCTTTTGGTAAAAATGTTTTCCCATCATTTCCCTTTGCCTTATATTTTAATCTATTTTTATCTCTCTTTTCCAAATCTCCCTCTGACCCATACACTCATATGATCACGCTTACGCATCAGTTTTTATAGCTTTTACACAAGGGACAAAATCATAAGCTCCCAACATTTTTTATACTTGCTTCTTCTACTTATAGCAACAATCACGTCATTTCTGAAGGTCTCATAACAAAATTTCAAATATTTTCAAATTTGTTTTTCACAAAAGTTACAAAATAGCATTTACAAAAATAGAGGATCAATTCAGCAACAATTTTTTTCAAATTATTCACCTCATACAGTTACATACATTCTGTCACCCCTATATATATACGCTTCATCACCTCACATGTAATTATATCTAAAATAGCCTTGATGTCCCAGGCAACCACATCCAATTAGATATCCTCCAAAAATCCACACATCTTCCAATTTAATCTCCTCTATAACAAGAAATCTTACAAAGCATTTTCGAGCTGCAGGATCCACAATAATCTCTCGAAACAACTCTTCATAAAAATGACGTTCATACTCATATTCCCGCCCATTCCCATCTAAACCTTCCAGTTGAACCTTCCACACTGGCAGTCAACATCATAATCTAATAATCCAAAAATTTGCTCTCGTACTTCAACGATCTTTATCGCCAACCTCCGTTCAGCGGCATACCGAATTCTCTTAGATCGAGTCCACAGTAATCTTCTTTCCTTCCCCAAACATCGAATTCCTTTCCCCCTTATTTAAACATATTTGCTGCCAATTTTCTACAAGTCGTGATATTATCCTATTATCTCGTAACAGAAAACCCAAGATCTTGAGAGAAATTATTTTAACATATCTCTTCCTATTGAACTAAGTCAT
The DNA here is from genome assembly GCA_014058105.1 of Kingdonia uniflora. NCBI lineage: Eukaryota > Viridiplantae > Streptophyta > Magnoliopsida > Ranunculales > Circaeasteraceae > Kingdonia > Kingdonia uniflora. Next base: position 309,002 of record JACGCM010000868.1, on the reverse strand, counting down.
TTCATACTATTCCAGATCGAGCTTATTTTTTCCAAGTCAAATATTCTAGAACGACCTCAGCAAGATCGATTCTATATTCCAAACCTTTTACAATTTCTATCACCCCCACATTTTCAGCACATAGATCGAATAATATTTCCCACTTAACACATATTTTCACAGATAAATTTCTAACAGCTCAAATATTGCAAATATTTTTACTTTCTGCCCTCATACATTTTATTTCATACAAAATTTAAGTCTTTGGATCATACAGCTTAATTTTTAGAGTTATTCAATTCTATATCGGCACAGATTTTTGATAACGAACTTTATTCATCTCGAAACTAATTACAAGTGCTTTTACAGATAACGAGTCTTTCAAGTACTCGGCATCAGGTACTTTATCGATAACAAGTCTTTCAAGTACTCAACATCAGATACTTTACAATTACAAGTATTTTAAGTACTTTTATAGCTAACAAGACTTTCAGGCACTTCGAAGCGTCAAATCCTTAAGTTCATTCAACTTTAGTAATCCTTTACCCTGATGTAAAGTAGACATTGGAAACAATGAGTATCCTCCCTCTCATGAGTTTGGTCGAAGTCTTGACGAACTTCAAATGGAAACTATGAAAGCAAGAGACCCGGTGCTTGAACCAACTCTTCTAACTGAAGGTCTTCTCAGCGCAAAGTGGCGATGGAAGTGTAGAAGCAGACTTCCATTCTCCATCTTCCTCCTCCACTACCACAGCCACCTCTCCAATAACCACTACACCCTCAAAGTTGATAGAGATGAAGAGGGCCCAACATTAAAATCCATTCAAGCGTAAGACTTTAACGCAACTATCCCACAGTCATGCCTATCCTTGTATCTGCCTCCCCAACCTTATCTTCTATAGAAATGAAGAGACAAACCCAACATTGCTCGCCTGTCAAGAAAACATGGTAAAATCTCCATCTGTAGTAAAATGCCTTCTTGGCTTTAGTCACTTCATCTTCTGACATTCCTTAATACGTTAGTGGAACAGGAACAGGGGTAAGATTTTTTAAGGATTGATCTCCAAAATACTTCAACTTCAACCACAACATTTCAGAAGAAATTCTCTCTTCAAGAGCCATCCTACAGGTCTTCACCATCTTCAACAATTTTAGAGAATATTTTAGCAAAACAAACATACTTGGCTACCAACCACGGTACATGTACTATTTATATAACCCTACATTTATTGTGCAAGTACATTTTCCCAAGCATCATCATTCAATGCAGACGAAACTCTTCAAACCCTAACCATCAGATACATCAATATTCTCATCAACATTTAATGCACGTATATCCCACCTTGACACGCACATTTTTCATACAGTCAAACACCATCATTACTTCCTTCCTTATTCAAATTTCTAGCCCGTATACCCAAAAATTCTTTCTCAACCCAAGCCACTCATGACTTCGGTTACGAGGGAGCGATTGTAGGGGCCTACCCCTCAATCTTACCTAAATCAGGATATCTCCAGTTCAAACTACCTCCATGTCAAACCCACGCATTCTCCACATGGCTTCTCCAGTCAGCACTGCTACCTACTCTTTGAACTGATGAAAAGTGTGGGTCGAGATCAAACAGAAAAACTTGAACAAGTCAAAACACCTATCTCTTACGAACTCAGCAGTTACTCAGTCAACCGTCACTAACCACATTATTCAGAGAACGTGCTTTAGCACAATGAAGAACTACAGAAAAGGCTTATATAAGAAAAAGTTCTAGAAGAGACAAGGACAAGAAAATCACACGAGAAATTACCAAGAAAACTATATTTTCTAGATTCTTAAAACTTCAAACTTCTTATTCACAAGATCAAACATTTCTAAGTCTAGAGATCACTTGCAATGCGATATCAGCCTCAAGCAATAAATGTCACTATTACAAAAATCTTCAACCCGAGGTCGTGGATTTTTACCTATTCATAGGTTTTCCACGCTAGACACCAATGTCATTTCTTGCTTTCCATTAGATTTTATCACAAGTATATTTGTGTTAGAGCTAATTCCATGCCACTTTGAACTTATGGAATTAGGCCATTACAATAATAACAATTACAAGATAGCTATAAATTATGATCCCAAATCAATGATAACTATACTTAGCCCAAAAAAGAAAGTTTTAATATTATACTTTTAGAAACGCTCTCCATAATGGCAATATATAAAAATATCTAAGTGTTTTATCAGGGATTAGTAAACTACTGTATCATAAGGCTGACTAGTGATTATTTTGTATCATATTCTCATTTACCATAAATCCAAACAATCATACATTAATGCTTTCAAATTTTAAACAAATTGAGTGCCCCACCCATTTCTAATTTGAGAAGTTATCAAGCTGATAGATATTGAGGAGATAAACTTTCTCAAATATGATATTTACATGGTTTAAAATGTCTCAAAAAAGAGAATGTGTCTCGGTCTGTGGACGTGATCTTTCAGTTTAAACACCATATAAAGTTTTACTTTGCCAAATTCATCCCAACCAACAAAAATACCATAAGCAGAGACCATCATTAGGTATCTGCTCAATCCTTGAGCATGTACTTTTTCCTAGAGAAAGCTTGGAACTTTGGCTCCTCTTTCTTTTCAAGCCGCTCTTGCTTAGTCCAAAAAATACTCTGTTAAAAATAAATATATTCCATATTAAAGTGAACATCCAATTAATATCATCACAAGCGAAAGTACATAAAAAGTAATATACGGTGTACTTCAATACATTCGGGAAGTATGACATAATATTAGATATGATTAAAAAAAGAGTCAATCAGTGCGATAGGATGTACCTTTTGTGTTTCTTTTGGAACTTGCTTAGCATTTGAACCGAAGACGAGTTTGCCTTGAGGTTGACGAGAAGTGCTTGTCAATTATATGCCATTGGTTATTGCTGCTTACCACAATTTGTTACCACTGGTTGTTTGTCTTTGAGTCCAGAAGGTGAAGAAACTGAAGATGAAGATTGACGCATAAGTTTTCCATCCAATCGTTTGCCAACATAATTAAATGGGATTATCTTTGGTTCTTCCTCCACAAAAGCCTCTTAAACTGCACAACATACGTAGTTAATTCGATGGGCATGAATTTCATAATATACCTACATAGAAACATATATATATATATATATCTTTCATGGAGATGGATTATAGATATATTGTTTATATATAGTAAGTTATCCACTTTTCATATGGTAATATAAATTCTAAAACTCGAATTCAGTCCTCCAAAAATAGTATACATAAAAAGGTTATTCAAGATATGTAGAAAAAGATTGTTTATATAGAAACGAAAGAATAAAGAAAATGAACAATAACCAAAATGCAAACCTTGAGCTGGTTCCTTGCTTGAAAAAACAGATGCGGCAGGTCTTTCAGGTTCTTTATAATCAAGGGGTGGCGCGAAATCCACCTCACAGTCCATCTCAATAATACTTATGGCATGAGCAGGCTTTGATGCTACTATGTTTATGTAATATTTCTCGTTGTTGTACGCTACCATGATACTGTCACCGGTAGTTAAGCAGGAAAAATTCCTTAACTTAGTCTTTAAATTATAAAATAAAAAAAATAAAAAAAAATAAGATAAAAAAAAAAAACAGTTGGTTGACATCTAAAACTCTCTTACGAATATGCATACAAATATTTCATGTAATCGTAAAAGATCACTAAATGTCATAACAATTTTGCATTTATCTTTGCTATCATCATCAATTCTTATAAAATGGCGCAATAATCATCATCTCTGCTCTTCTCCAGGAGTCCAAGACAATCAAGGCACCTTTGAATTAATTCTGTTAGAAATGACATTGATTGTCTTATCCATACTTCCATCAAGCTTCTAGACCCAATGTCTGATATTATTTTTCTTTCTAATTTAGGAATGAGAAGAAAATTTAGGTTGGAGTAATAGTAAGAAACACTAGTCTGATATTCACTATTTTAAAGTACGGATTTTGAAGGATTTAGAAGTATGAGTTCATACCCTATCTAGAGTAAGTGATGGGAGGTAATAGATGTTGGGAGATATTCCCTATGTTTTGGGCCATTTTGTAACACCCGCATGCATAATAAACAAAAGAGACACCCTAAGTGCAACTTGTTAATGCCATTTCAAGCAATGAAATCATAATGGAGTTGGAGCATATAGGTCACAAAAATTATAGTGCCCATGGATTGCAAACCTGGTTTGGTTTTCTCAAGGAGTATTGATATTTTATTTAAAGGAAAACATTAAAAATCATATTCGACCGGAGATGCTATTCTACAACTTTCAGGCTTCTTGTATGGATCCCAATCAAGCACAGTTACGATTTTGTTTTTGCCAAGTAATCTACCAGGGAATTGTACCCTATGTTCTAACCAGAATTGTCTTGCATAAACATATGGGATCTTTAAGAAAGCTGTTAACCAGAATGTGGCATCACCGCACTTCCATTCTATTTGTAGGTCATCCCAAAATACCGCCATGTTTAAGTCACCTTAATAGTTGGCAGTCAACAAATTTGGGTAAGACAAAAGGATCCCATGTTCGACATCTCACCTTTCACTAGGCCAGTTGGATATGTCCTCCTCAAATAAGACTATCTTTTCGGCCACAACCCCCCTGAAGCCTCGTCAACCTATTTCTTAGACAATGAGCTTGAATCTTCAGAATTTAAATAGCAATATTATAACCCCAAATCAAGAAACTTCTCAGTAAGTTACCCCCAAACGCCAAGGACTTCAGAATATTGACATTCTATCATATCAAACGGTGTTCATTGAATAAATTTCCCAACAATGTACTTTACTGCTGCTTTACTCCACAATATGCCAACCATATTTTACAAGTGATATATAAACTTTTGAAAGTGCACTTTACTCAGGAAATCAAGCACTTAGTCTCTTTTGAGAATGGATATATGATATATCTCAATGCTTCATGGTCAGAAAATAACATATAAATCAACTTGTACTTTGTAATATTGCCACAACCTCAATGTTCATACAAAATATACCATGACTGCATAACATGTCCTCCCTTAAATCCTGCAATAAAAATTTGTACTCCAATCCCCACATACAAAGCATCAGATTCTAATGAAAAATTTTCTCCCAAACAAAAGGTCACAAGCTTCTAATATCCTTTATTCGTCCTCTTTCCCTTAATCAAAAAAAGTGCCACTATAATGACTCTGCCCAACAATCTGAACCAAAATATGATTTCCTAAGAAACCCCAATCCTCTAAAAACAAAAAACGCCCAAAAACTATAAAATAAAATTCAATAATCAAATAATAAAAAATATAGTAAAACTAGAAATTACCGACGATGAAAAGATCATAAGGAAGTAGTTGGCCTTATAGGTGAAAACACAATCAAACATGCAAAAATTTAAGAAACCCTAATCTAAACATAATCGCAACAAACAATTGATTGAGAGAGATAAAGATTAGGGTTTGAAGAGATGCTACTAGTATTGATTGCATTTGAGGTGTATCTGGAGAAGAACATTCATTAAATCCTCAGCTATGAGGCTTCCCCAATCTATCTTTGATAATTGATTGATGATAATTCGTCACTTTGAATGTTGAGGGTTAGAGGAAGAAAGATAAAGGAGTTTAGATCGATTAAGAAACAGGAATTTTGCCGAATGATCTGTTAAAATTGATTAGAGGGAAATAGTATCTTTGAAATCAGAATGTTGCATGCTCCAGTCTCCGTTATAAATCTCAATAACTATGTAGAGGATAATTATACTTACAATATGGGGTGATCCAGACTGTTTCGACGGACTAGAGCAATTGTCTTGGCCACCATAATATATTGAATTTCTAAAATTGCAAGGTCTTACCGTCTCATCCTAAAAAATGGAGCTTCTACCCTTATTAGCTGGGTCATGGTTCTCTCCTCCTTTACTGCGATGTGAAGTACTTCCTGGAAATAACACACCACAGATGAGTAGATACTTCAAGGTTGAACTTTATGGCCTTCAACAGTTCAACTGAAAAAAGGGTTGTAAGAATTTTTTATTTCAATATAAGAGGGTACTAGACCTAATCTACGATCTTAGGTCGGAGATTGGTCTACATTAGCACGATGAAACAAGAGGTTTAAAGCCTCATGGAGGATTTTCAATCTTATGATTCATAATAGTGGAAGACATACATGGAAATCTGCAGATTAACTAAGATGATATATTAAAACTACAAACATACAAATTCTTTATAACAAGATGGGAAAAACTTGGCCATAATAAATATAATACTTAATACATAAAGCCCAAGGTAACAAAACTTAATTTTATCACTACAAAATCATGCAAATGTTACCTCAAAAACACACAAGGGGGGACAAAAAGAATATGGCAACATGAATCAAACTCTTTATATCCCTTACATAGTCCTACAAGATAATGTGCTTAGAGTACATTTTAACGTCAAAATCTCAGTGTTTATCTTATGTAACCCCTACTGAACATTGTGTGAAAGATTACATTATTATATTTTGACAAACCTAGAGATCCTTGTTTGGAGTTCCAAGCCTAATTATCTATTGTATCCTGCTTTCTCCATGACCCAACAACCTTAGAACGCCCATATTCCCTCCCCTAAAAATCCAAACTTGTCAGAATTCTCTTGTTTTCAAACCTAATTCAACCAAAATCTACCAATTTCTCAAAAATGACATTTTTCAACCTTTTGTATTCTATCAAATCAAAGACCAATAAGAATAAAAAAATCTAAACCCCCAAATTCTAGAAGCATTCATGCAATAATACCTACAATAAACCCCTAATTGAAATCCTAACAGAGATCTATCAAACAACGCTCAATAAAAATATCCAACCCAAATCAGAGATCGGAGAAAATCGATCACAATTACCTAGATATGTCATCGCTTGAAATGATCGTTGTTAAAATTCCCAAATTAAATGCCCTAATTATGAAATTGAAAATCGCAGCCGATCAAGAATAATTGAGAAAGCGAAGATGAAGATGAAAATACCAAAGTTTGCCATATGATTTGGCTTTAAAGCTTGAAACAAATGTTGGTTGATTGAAAATATAGGCCAAATCAGCAGATAATTTGACAGTTTTGAAGTTTGAACTAATTTTGAAATTTCTTGTAGGATCTGACGGCTGGGACTTAATTTTAAAGCATAAGAGAGATTCGAGCTGCCTAAATAATCCTCGACTCATGAGAGATGAGTAACGAATGGCTGAGATCGAGAAATGGAAGATGAGTTATTGCTTTCAGCGTATATATTGTTTTCATTTTATTATTTTCTATGACCTTTGCTTCAGAAATACAAAAGATGCCAATATTGTACTTATTAATCATTCTAGAAATCGCTCTCTGCTTGAGAGGGTCCTTAAGCCCTCTTGTAGTAGCCTACTCGTAGCCTTCTAGCTCCAGTCGAACACTTAAAGGCTACCTTGAAGCCTAATCAATCTGTAAACAAGCTTTTCAGGACTACACGAACTTCGACTATGAACGTGCCTCAAAGACGAAGGCAGATCCTTCAGCACACGAACCCCACATCAGCATCATAAATACTTTAACCATAGTTGTACAGGGTCGAACGCCGACATGTTAGATAAGCCTGCTTTCCAGACAATAATGCCACCGTTGTTGGTCCTGACGACTGCAGTGACAGAACCAACAATGGCTATAATATCAGAGTACAGTACCAGACCCGACATTTACGGTGTCAACACCAACTCCAGGATACCCACCTGATATCTGAAAATTACCCAGAGGAAATACCTGTAATTTGACTTTCCTTGGGGACTCTGCCCTTCCTATGTTCAATAAATAGGAGGGAGGGGGAACCAAGGGGGGGTTACGAAATCTCTCCCCAGAACCCTCATAGTTTACCTTCGATCACTCTGTAAATTACCCATTACTCGAACCTTTGACTAATTAACAGTAATATAAAATCTCTTAAAAATCTACGTTAGAGGTCGTGGAGTGTCCCATTCTAGGCCTCTACGCAAGTATATTGTTAGTAGGTTATTCGTATTATTGGTTATATGCTTGAACCCTTTGATAGAAGATAAACCCCATTGTGTAAGAGCCAACTTCCCCTCCATGCGAAGTTAGGCCCTATATTTGGCGTTGTTTGTGCTTTCCCGCCTTACCAGTCTCCCCCTACCTTGCAATTTCCTTTTCCAACTCCTATAAACCACTTCTAATGGCCCCCACCCTACGCTTCACTTCCACCTATGCTAAAACTCCACTGACGGAGTCGCTGCCCAGTTAGCCCTTCTTACCTAGAAATTTGCTCAGGCTGAGGAGCGATACAGAGAAAAATTGTGTGAGGAGCACGAAATGCACCGGCAAGAGTTTGAAGCCAAACGGCAACGTCGTTTGGATGACGCCGACAGATAGTACCGTGCCATCGATGACCAACGCAACACAATTCGGGAGTTGCAACGACTACAGCCTCTAGATACCCCTCAGCCATCTCGAGCACCCGCCCCATCGTGCATATATACCCGCGCTCAAATGAGGCTCCTACCACATCTAGAAGTACCCCGGTCCATCTTGGTGCAGAGAATGCTTCCCCTAGTATCTCCCCTACTGGCTCCATCCATCCTAGGAGGACTCCTCTGATTCCACCCTTCGCTCCAACAGACACCCCAAGCGTCACCCTGCTTGAGAATGTCTCAGGGAGCGCAGCGCCGAGTATACGCCAGACGCTCGGCCTTATAACACTCGAACCCATCGATCCCCCCCCCTTCATCCTGCCTATCGTGCACAGCAGGACCTCCACTACAAAATCTTCCTTACCATTCGCATCAGTGCGAGCCCAACAATAAATTCATGGTGTCAGTTAAATAGCCCCCTCTGCCCCAAAATCCTCGCTATCGAGGTGCCTCCAAATTTTTGAGCACCAAAAATTAGTAAATATCGCAACACCGATCCTCAATCCCACATTCGTGAATTTCAAAATACTCTAAGCCTTTACTGCACGGCTGACCACCTGATGTGTCGACTTTTCCCCACCAGCCTCACAGATAGCCCTCTTCGTTGGTATCATAACCTTCCCAATGGCTTAATTCAAAGCTTCAAGCAATTATCCAGCTTCTTCATCGCCCAATTTGCCTTCAACAAGGACCGCAAAGTCTGAGTCGATACCCTCTTCAATTTCAGAAAATCACCCAGTGAAACCTTTCAGGCCTTCACCAAGAAGTTCCCCGACGAGTCGCACAAATTCAAAAGCCAAGACTGCACTAATGTCATACTGGTGTATTCAAACGCTTTGCCGGATAACAGCCGCGTCAAAGAGTACTTGGTCCTCCACAAACCGTGAATCCTCGAAGAGATACTCCCAAAAGTCAATGGATATATCGACTTTGAGCGCCTCCGAGTATCAAATAAACAGGGGCAGCCTTCAACCACCAATCCAATTAAACCACAACAAGGCCCACCTTTTACTACTACACCCCTGATCGCTTCTGTCTCACAGGAGACTGAAAGCCTCAAATGTCCCCACACTGACATCACTTCGGAAGCTCGCAAAAAACAACCAAAGCCGGTCCTCCCCAAACTTGCTACCCCTATCAAAACTCTTCAACCATAGATCAAGGTAGACCCCATATGGCGTATCCATTTCCCCATCGAGGTCAAACAAGGCGAACGCTATTGTGCAGACCACAAGTATAACTGTCACCACACCAATAAATGTTTTTCCTTACAGCGTTCCCTCGTGATAATTCTCAAGGCGAGTCATCTACATCAGTATGTTGCAAACTGATGTAGTACCTCAGTTTACATTGAGGTAGGCGGGTCGTCTACCTCGATGGGCCGTACCTCAAACCTCAGCCCACTCCTGTTGCCAACCCAGCCAAAGTACACATCTACCAAGTTCATTTCATCGAAGTAAATTATATCGACAGTGGCTGTTCTAAGAGAAAGCGCAAGCATGTCGAAGATTACTACAAACTCACTTACTTTGAGAAGTTACTTGCCCTCTTGCTTAAATCAAGCCAATGCCCTCGACCCGAGGGTATCTCATTTATCGACTGTGATACATCGCATGTTCGTTTTCCCCATTCTGACCCTTTAGTCATAATGATTAAAGTCAAACACCTCGTCCTCCACACCATGTTTATCAATATAGGAAGTGCAGCCGATGTATTTTTCCTTCAGACCGTCCAAGCATGAACAAATCAGGCCTCGTCACTGCCGCCAATGTCAAACTGATGGTTTTAATGGGCCTACCAAAGTTGTCATTTGTCGAATCAGCCTTCCTGTAACTACTGGCCCAGAACACTTCAAACCAGTTTTCTTGTCATCGACAAGAAATATGAGTATCTCAATATCCTTGGACGCAACTGGCTTAATGCCATGCGCACAATACCTTCGACTTATCATCAGACCCTTCGCATCAATACCCACTGTGGAACGTGGAACTTAAAAGGTTCTCAACGTCTCGCCCGTTCATGTGAGTATGCAGAGATCGATCAGACCTGGAAACTCGTCAAACTACCATAGCAATCACTGTCTCCCTTTATCCCTGTACCTTCGACACCTACTATCTCACCCATCGAACCCCCTGTTATCTTGAACTCGACAATCCTGGTCAAGGTACATTCATCAAAACCTTTCTAGATAAGGCCGACCGTCTTGAACTCACAGACTTCATTCGAACAAACACAGACGTCTTCGCATGGATGTTTCAGGAGATGCCTGGTGTTAATACCACTTTAGCCTGTCATCGCCTCGACCTCATCCCTCATTCCACAGTAGTAAAATAGAAGAAGCGTACTTCGGCACCAAGACTTCGAGATACTGTAAACCTCAAAGTCGACAAACTTATAGCTACGGGTTTCATCAAAGAACTCAAGTATGTTGATTAGATATCTAATTTTGTTGTAGTTCCAAAAAAGAATGAAATGATTATAATCTGCGTTGACTTCACAGACCTCAACAAATACACACCAAAGGATAGTTTCCCCTCCCAATCATTTCAGTACTCTTCGATGCCACTGCTGAACATGAGTGCCTATCGATGATGGACACGGCCTCAGGATATAATCAGGTGCCCCTCCTCCCCGAGGATTAACTTAAAACTTCTTTTATCACTGAACAAGGCCTCTACTATTTTAACGTCATGCCCTTCGGCCTAAAAAATGAGGGTGCCACCTACCAACGCCTGGTTAAGACCATGTTCAAACCCTTGTTTGGCAAGTCGGTCAAAGTTTACATCGGCGACATGTTATGCAAGAGCCTCCAAAAACTGACCCACATACAGGACCTAACCGAGATCTTTCGATACTTCTAATATAAAACCTGATACTTAACCCAAACAAGTACCAGTTTGGCATTTTGTCGGGCAACTTTCTAGGCCACCTCATCAGCAAACGAGGTATCGAGATCGACCCTACCCATATCCGAGCCCTCATCGACATGCCTTCGTCCGAACCAAAAATGATGTCCAAAAAGTGGCTGGTAAAATAGTGGCCCTCAACCGTTTCATTTCCAAATCCTCAAACCGCTGTGTTGGGCTCTTCTCTCTCTTACGCGACCAAGGCGTCCACAAGGCTATAAAGAAAAATAGCCTCAAGATCAATTGGACACCTAACTATGAGCAGACCTTCCTCAAAGTTAAAATATACCTTGGTCGACCACCCATCATCAACACACCTGTCGAAGGCAAAATGTTTTCTTTATAGCTCTCGGTCACTGACACTTCTATCAGCTCAGTCCTCATATGACTCTAATCCAACATTAAATAACCTGTATATTTCATCAGCAAAACTTTGACACCTGAAGAGACTCGATACACAAAACTTGAGCGTTTTCTCCTCACCCTCATCTACACTACCCAAAAACTCAGACCATATTTCTAAGCTCACTCTATCCGCGTTATAATAAGTTATCCCCTTCGAGAAGTACTCAGCAAGAAAGAAAAATCCAGACGAGTACAACAGTGGTCTGTTTATCTGGGGGAATACGATATCACATTCGGGAAGAAAGTATCCCAAAAAGGCCAAGCAGTTGTTAATTTCATTGTTGACTTCCCGGTCGAAGATGTCAACTGGGAGGAACACGAAGACGAACTACCAGAAGACCACCCCGAACCCACAGACCCATGGAACCTTAACACAGGCTGGCATCGCTTCACAGACAGATCAGCTGGACCTAACGGTTCGGGGATCGATATTGTCTTGGTCACACCAGCCAATGATCAAATTGAAAAGGCAGTAAAGTTAAACTTTAAATGCTCCAACAACGAGGCTGAGTACAAAGCTTTGATCCATGGTCTCGACCTCGCACTCGACCTCGGTGTCCCTAAACTTTCAGTTTTACTGATTCCCAACTAGTCCAGAGACAATACTCCGGTGAAAATCAAGCCAACGGTAGCATGGCCGAATATGCTGCTCTCGTCCGCCAGCAGATGGACCATTTCTCTAAAAAATCTTCTATTACTCATTATCCCAAAGGCGAAAACAGACATGCATATGCCCTCGCCTACATAACAGCTACGTTAGGCCAGTCCGAATCCCAAATTCTTCATATCAAAGTACTCGAACGCCCAAGTATCGACCAGATATTCGTCAATGCCATCAATACTGGGGGTGAGAGTCTCGATCTAGACGACTGGCGAACACCATTCCTTTATTACTTCAACAATGCTTTCCTCCTAGACGATTCCAAAGCTAAACGGTCATTATTAGAAAACTGCCGCAGATACACCATCCTCAAACGCAAGTTACATTGCAAATCCCCAAATGGCGACCTCCTTAGATGCATTTCTCAAAATAAAGCCTCTTCAATTCTGTCTGAACTCTACGAATGTACCTGCGGTGCTCATACCGCTGGTCGATCTATGGCTCCTCGAGCCGTCTCCTAAGGTTTATTGTGGCCTAATATGAAGAAGCAAGCAAAAAAGTATGCCCAAAACGGTGATAAATGTCAGCGCCATGCCCACGACATCCATAGCCCCTCAAAAGATCTCCACTTTAGCCAAGTATGTTGGCCATTCAAACGTTGGGCCATCGATCTTGCGGGCCCTTTTCCCAAAGCTTCGGTAGCAGAGAAAACATATTTGTTGTAACTAATTATTTTCCCAAAGGGGTCGAAGTCGTACCTTTGTGTCAAACCAGAGTGAAGAAGTCATCAAATTCCTATGGGAAAACATTATTGCATGCTTTAGCTGCCCTCATATGATTTGATGTGACAACGGTCCACAATTCGTCGGGAACAAAGTCAAAAATTTCCTCAAGAAATACAATATCATCTTCTCCCCCTCAACACCTTACTACCCCCAAGGGAATGGTCAGATCGAAGCAATCAATAAATCAATTGTTGATGGCCTCAAGAAGTGTGTCGATGCAAAGAAAGGGTGATGGGTTTAGGAATTACAGCATGTCCTTTGGGCTTGCCGAACAATACCAAGAAAAGCGTCCAACTGCACCCCTTTTCTCCTAGCCTATGGTACTGAAGTAGTGCTCCCTACACAAAGTACCCACATGAGATCCCAACCTCCCAGATGAAGATAATGAATTTGAACTCGGGTGCAATATGCTATGGATTGATGAAACCATAGACCGAGCCATCACCAACCTTGGCCGTTGCCATCTATCCCTCCAGAAGTTATATAACAAGCGACTTCAACCACGAAGTTTCAACATTGGAAACATTGTACTTTGACGTGTCACACAGTCTTCGAATCCTCGAAATTCCAGCAAGCTGGCTGAATCCAAGGAAGGACCTTATGTCATTTACGACTAAACTGACGAGGGTTCATATTACCAGATGACAAAAGATGAAAATCCCCTACGAAATCAATAGAATACAATACAATTAGTATCATACAATAGGCCACTGCCTTCACCTTGTTCCACTGATATAAATACAGTATAATCAATGAACATATTTTCCTCAAAACTTCGTCTCCTTTTTCTTAGTAAATTCCTTAGTTTAACCTAAGTGTCATGTCAAACCTTTGACCCGACTAACACTTGGAGGTGACCTTGAAATTTTTCAAGTCTCCAATTTCGAGAAAAATCGAGGGGTACGGATTGTCGATAGACCGGACCCTCGAAAATGCATTGGGGGCGACCACGTTCTTCTTCGATCAGGCTCAGGCTTTCGAAGTCCAATAAATTTCTTGGTTTACCTAAAATATCGTGTTAGCCCTTTTACCTGACTGATACTTGGGGGCAACCTTGAAATTTTTCAAGTCTCCAAAATTCGAGCAAACTCGAGGGGCATGAATGGTCGAGTGACCGAACCCTCTAGAATGCATTGGGGGAGACCACGCTCTACTTTGATCAGGCTCAGGACTTCGAAGTCAGTAAATTTCTTGGTTTGATAATTTTACAAGCATACTACACTTACAACATATGCAGATACAAGTATGCAAGAACATCAACAATTCTACTACACACAAGAAATCTCAGTACAACATATATCAAAAAATTAGGTTCAATACAAATCAACAAACAAATTAAAGTTCATCATCCATCAGCAAGTCAAATCAATAACAAGTTCATAGCTCAAGTGTAAAGCAAGCTCAACATTGTTTAAACATTACAACACAACAGAAAGATCAAAAAAAATTGTTTGGCATGCCCAGTACAATACCTCTTATCGGAGTGGCTACACCATCTCCTCTTTCAGGTTCCTCCTCGCCAATAACTCTAGTGCCCTCAGTCAAAGGGTTTGACACAATAACATCTGCCACTTCCTCTGTAACAGTCCCAGTAGCAGCTGTACCCATACTTACAGCAGTAATATCTACTTCTACCCCCTCTGTTTGTACAACATCATCAGCAAAGGATCATTGGCTCTTGGTAAGCATTTTAAAGTTTTAGGATCATACCCCAAATCTTTGATGAACTCCTTCAGCCAAACATTAGTGACACATTCATCATCAAACTACCCTTGGAAGGGCTCCCTCTGTTCTTTTATTGCGTTATCCTTCTCAGCAAGCTTCACCTCCAGCACTTGTATATGATTGTAGTGCCGAACTTTGAGTCTCCTCTCGTGTTCACCTCTGACAGTCCCTTGCTCTCACTTCAAAATGTTAATCACAGAAACGAGCGACGCCTCAGTCCTTCGAGCGAGCTTCTAATTTTCCAGTACCTATTTCAATTGCCAGTTTTTTACTTTTTGAGCCTTGATAAAAGTTAGTGAAGCATGTTGCATTTGAGAAATTTTTCAAAATTTTAAAACAAAAAAAAAAAAAAAATAGTTACCTGATATATACACTTTTTCATCTGCCTGCCAACTTCCTTTGAATTATTGGCGCAGAGTATCGCCATCAAAGAAGCAGTGGTCTGACCTTGCTCCTCTAGTTTGGCCTCTGTCAGCTCTTTGTCCATATCCTCTGCATTATCCTCCCCCAGCACCCTGCACCTCTTTCGCGGAGTTACCTTTGGCTGTTGTGCCCTCAGAGATTCGGGAAAGACTTTTATCAGCCTGCGTCGACGTCTTCTTCGACGCATGCCTCGAGACATCACGGGCTACTTCGTGCACTGGTCTTGCCTGCTTCAGTAGCTGCTTCCCCATGGGAACATAACTTACCTTCCTCAACAATTCCACTTTCTTCATTCCTTCGACGCCTTTTTTTTTATAACTTCAGCGTAACGGGTACATTTCGAAGTAGTTCTTCTGCTTTTTCTTCTTGATACCAAGCCCCTTGAACATAGAGTTTACCCACTCCTTGTCCGAGTTGATCAACTTGTCAATATAATCCCTCGGATTTTCCCAAGTTTGGATATTAGAACTTGCAGAATAAACAGAAACACGTTTATCAGTCTATTCGATCAATACGACCAAAAATCTTTAACAGATAACTTACTTGGATTATAGACCTTATACTGTAACTTATAGGGATCCTCCCCTTCAACATTCTCATAGTTACCCCATACTACAACCAGCTCTTTATCCCACCCTCGATCCGTCAAGTACAGATCAAGCAACCAAGGCTTATCTGCGTGACACTTGATGTGATAGGTGTCCGCCTTCTGGTTTGCATTCATGGAGTAGAATGATACAATATCGTACCACTCAATCAAGTTCCCCCCCTTACCTCTCAGTTTTACATTCATACCCTCAACTAAATTCATCATTTCACAAAAATCTCCTTTCATCTGGTATGGGCCAACTTCTCAAAAGTTTAACGCCTCCTTCACCAGCCTTCGGAGGGGTAGTTGCATTCCTAGATGAATTTGGCCTTGATATGCCATAATACCCTCCCGAGGTTTCGAATGGAAGGTATACCCTAGCCCCGCAACAAATAATATCACTCCTACCTTCGACAGCTCCAATTTAGTCACAAATCCATCTAGTCTCAGTTTATCTCTAGCCGAGACAGCACCCGCGGCCTCCTCTAAATCAGTCGATTCCTCACTATGATCACTTTGCTTCCCCTCTCCCCTTTCATCACCCAGAGGCTCAATACTACATTCAAGTCCCTCTCTCTCACCTCCCTTCATCTATTCCCCGTCACTCTCCTCGGTCACTAGTATCTTATGACATTTCCTACTTGAAGCCCCAATTTTAGGAACCACCATTGCTAATGGGGCATCTTTTGCAATGTCTAACTCTTCTACGTCCATGCTCTCACCCATCGGAGCACGACCAGGTACACTAGCCTCATTTTCTTTGATCTCCTCATCTACTAGCCTCAGTCTCAAAGATCGACGGGTACGCATCTTATCCTTCAGAAGAAGAGGTACGCAATTAGATCAATATATTTGACTATCACATGTCAATAACCTATTTTCATCTACTCTTTCCAAATCATACGATCATAGTCGTTTGTTCGACTCCAATCCCAATCATACTATCAATACCTTCAGAACCCCAAAAAGCTTGACCCACAGATACATGGCTTCCCCTCATCCTCGGTCATATTATCCCAGCTATAAACCCTAGCAGCCTCTATCCTAATATGTACTCCACATACAAAAACAGAAGATAAAGTAGGAAGATAGAAATAAGACGACATACCTGTTGGAGTAGAATATTCTTCTTTTCTCGTAATAAATCAGATGATCCAATAGCAACGACCAAGATCTATGGATCAATGGGGTATATTCTTCTCCTCTAACTCTTTGGTTTATCCTATAAGTGGGTTAAGGGGAACAGTAATATTGCTCTTACCATTATATATACCTCCTCAAGATAACAAAAAATTGTCTCGATTTCCAAAACTGCTATCATTACCCCTACTTTTTGGCTAAAATTTGTTTTGTCTACTTTACCCTCCATTACCCCCACGTGCGCGTCTCATGCTCATATTCACAAAAAAAATTATATAAATCAAAACGAACCTTCTGATCCCCGCTCGAAGCTGTCAAATCAGATCCTTACATCAAATCAACATTTTGCCATAATCCAAAGAAACTTCATGATGCCTGCAGGGCACTCTGCCCTATGCTCAGTACAGTTTCTTACATGCCAGCTGTTTGGACTGTTAGTTCTGGCAGTCGAAGCTCACCTACCTTCGATGTCCCTTCTTCCCGTCTGCGAAAAATCATCTACATCATGTCTCGAACATTCGTTCAAAGATAACCTAATATTCGATTTCAAAATGTGTCAGTCATTCGATTTCTTTCATATTCGACATTTGACAAGCCGATTTCGCGCCTAAATTACCTTCGAGTATTATGATGGTCTTACTCACACATAGACATTTCAGTATTTCACTTCGACAATCATCTTATAGATTTTCAATTTTATTTGGCAAGACGCCCTTACACCGAAACACAAAAGAATACATTCAACATCAACAACAACAAAAAATCTACAAACATTCCTACCTACCATCTTACACCAGTACTTTTACCACATTAAAGAAGCCCCTATTTATAGATGGGACACTTCTTCCAGAACCCAACCTCAGTATCTTCCTTGTCCACCACCTCCTCGGCTATGGACTCCAGGAAGGCAAACTGATTTCTGGGGAGCGGTCTTATCAATTGTAGCACCCTCCACTAGTGCACATAGGGCATCCCACTGATAGTTTCCCCTGGCTCCAGTTCATCCAAGTCTGGCATAACCCAATCCAGGCCTCGATCACCAAAATAACTCTACTTCAGCTCGAGGGTTTTCTCTTGATGTGAAGGTCTCTTGCCACTACTCATTTTTGGTACCTAGTGTTATGAGTATTTCTGCTGTTTCGGGTTGAAGATGCAGACATGTTTTACTCAGAGAAAGTATAAGAGTCTGAAGTTCTCTCAAAAGACCCTACTTATACCCGAACAGAGGTGCATTTAAACCCTCCTTAATCAGAACCTGCATTTATCACAGTCTTAAAAGTTTCCCTGAAAATCTTAATAATTAAACCATTTCAAATTTCAAGATTCAACCGTTTTATCAGCATACGCACTCAACACCTATTTCTGAGGTTTTACAGTCGACAGATCCCTAGCTCAAACCCTTCACCCCTTCTCCTATAACTCTTTAAATACAAACATCTAACTTTAAGAATTCAGAGTCAATTATTCATTCTAGGTCGAATATTAACCAATGTCTTCGATACCTACATGACAATTCAAAGTACTATTCCCCTCGAAGATAGCCATTTCTACTATTTACCCTTCGATGCTAGATATTCAATCCCGCGCCTACAATCTATTTGTCTACCATATTTACCAAATACAAAAACACACAATTTTAGTGAGGTGTTGTTCTCATTCCATTATGTCGATTACAAAAAAAGAGGACAGTAGGGAAGAAGAGGAAAATCTACAGACACCAACAAAAGCAATAACAGAAACCTTCAAAATACAGTCATACAAAAAATAATAACAAAACCCATTACCACCGCCACCTTGCCACCACCTTACGAAGAAATCGCCCTATTTTTAGATGGACCAGCTCTTCCTGCCGAGCCCTGCTCATCCTCCAATAACTGATCATCTTCCCGCACAAGACGCTTGGCCAAAGCCGAATGGAAGAGATAGTGTTCCTCAGCAGCTGTAAACTTCTACTGTATCATCCCCCACAAGTACGCATAGGATTACTCGTTGATCGGCTCCCCAGGTTCTACCTCTACATGATCCGGCATGTTCTAGTCGAGCTCCTTGTCACCAAAGAACTTCAGCTTTAGTTCAGCCATTTTCCATCCTATTCGATGGTCTCTAGAAAATCCCATCCTTATCTAATAACACGTGTGGGGAGTGGTATCCATGATTGTTTTCACCAAATACAGAGGCAGAGAGTGAAGATGAAGAATATACAGTGTTACCCCCTCATAACCCATATTTATATCCTCATTAACATCATTTATTACTCCGTAATAACCATAAATTTGTAATTACCCTGCTTTATTACCTTCCTTGGAAACCCAATATACATCAGTCAACCGTTCAACTTCTAACAACCAACTATTTTTCTAAGCAAATGCCTCTACAGCTATTTTCGAGACATTTGCTGAGAGAAGGCAAATGTAGTAGCCTACTCGTAGCCTTTTAGCTCCAGTCGAACAATCGAAGGCTACCTCGAAGCCCAATCAATCCGTAAACAATCTTTCGAAGACTATACGAACCAACAATGGCTACAGTGACAGAACCAACAACGGCTACAGTGTCAGAGCACAGTGCAGACCTGATATTTATGGTGTCAACACCAACTCCGGGATACCTGTTTGATATCTAGAGGATACCCGAAGGATACACCTGTAATTTGACTTTCCTTGGGGACTCAGCCCTTCCTATGTTCTATAAATAGGAGGGAGGGGGAACCAAGGAGGGGTTACGAAATCTCTCCCCAGAACCCTCGCAGTTTACCTTTGATCACTTTGTAAATTACCCAATACTCGAACCATCGACTACTCGACAGTAATATCAAATCTCTTAAAAATCCTCGTCAGAGGTCATGAAGTATGTCCCATTCTAGGCCTCCACGTAAGTATATTGTCAGTAGGTTATTCGTATTATTGATTATATGCTTGAACCCTTTAATATAAGATAAACCCCGTGGTATAAGAGCCAACTTCCCCACCTTGCGAAGTTAGGCCCCTGCACCACTAATATTTTAAAAAGCTGTATTAATCATTAAAACAAATTGGGGTTTGTACCTCTTTGTGCTGCTATCTCAGTAGTTTTCTCCTTATCTCTCATTTTTGCTCAATTAGATTAATTTTCAGAGCAATTTCTCTCGCAGATTCACTGTTTGTAACTCTACTCTTTGCATTTTAATTTGATAGAGCTTTGACTTTTTCAGCATGTCCTTCCTGTTGTTGGTTATGCTTGGTCTGCATAGTAATATTGTTCGTAACAGTGTTAGCTCTACCTTGTGTGTTGATAGTATTATTCTATTATCCACAGTGATTTTAAATTTGATGTTGAGTTTGAACTTGGGTGCCACCGTTTCTTTTCTTGCTGCTCCTACTACTAATGTGAGCTGCTGTAAGCTCTTTGTGACTCTTTTTATTCACGGTATTATTTGTGCCTTCACTATTCCTTCTTTGAGATGCTATACCACCCCATCTTTGCTTGTTTATTATTGTGCTTGCTTGTTTGGAGGTAGTAGAGTTACCTCTTTTCTCAGTACTTTGTGGCCCACTATCATCTTTCTCTATCTCTTGGGTGTCCTTTACATTTGTTGAAATACTGACAGTATTATGGGCATTGGCATGAGGGGTGCTAACCCTAGTTTCTTCTTAAATACATTCTTCATTTAAGCAGTCAAAAAGAGCCTCTCGTTGCAATTAACTCATTCCCATTATTCATTTGTACACCTGTATTATTCAGTTTTCTTTGATTCAAGTATAGACCACACCCGTCCATGTTTTAACTTATTTATACATTAGTTCCTTCACGTTTTTTTTTTTGTCAACGACAGGTCTCCAAACCTTTTTCATATATCTAATTTTACTTGTGGGTTCTGTATTCCCCACACTCAGTCGAGCTTCACATTTATTGGTGTTATGTCCAAATAAACAATTGTCAGAGCACTTGGGAGCTGGCCAAGCATATTCTGCCTCAATGTGTGCTACCTTACCATTAACAACAACAAAAGGAATAATGTATTGGAGTTCACTCTAATAACTAACCTCGACACACACTGTAGCATAATTGAACCTAATTTTCTCTTCTGTTGCTGTATCAAGATGGGATGAATAAAACTAGCAATAAGGTCAATACCCTCAGGGTTCCACAAAAAATATGGTATCTTCCTTTGGATTACCCAAATTGGTATAATTCTTAGATTTATGACTTACTTCTCAATGTTAAGACACCAAGGCCTTATAACAAACAATCTATTTGACAAATGCTGAGATCCAAGCTCCAAAACCTTTTCTCTATCCATATAATTATTAAACTTGAACCAACATAAATTACTATTTTGCAACTGCATTTCAAAATCATCTATTAGCACCCCAATATTTAGTGATAACATCTTTAACAAAGTTAAAAACAAGTCTTTTACCAATAAAGCATCCAACCAGATATACTTTACACTATTTTATCTTGTTTTCAAAGTCAGAAGATTTAATTTTTGCACTAAGAGCACCTTCAACAAGTACTAGAGGATTGTAACAAAGCTTATATTTACCTCTGACTTTAGGAGAGTTCCCAACTAGTTGGACCCTCTTTAGGGAAGGCACAAATAACACAATACTATTTCCAGCAGACAGAGGTGGGAAGTCATTGGGGCTTGCTTATCTTTTCAGATGAATCAAGGCTGGGGTTTAGAGTCAAGCTACTAGCCACTCCTACCTTATGGTTGCCTTTATGGTTTCTTATCCCCCCTTCATTTTGAGAATTTTATTTGAGGCAGGGTTTGAGCTACTAACATCAAACTAATTGTGATTGTTGGTACCATCAAAGTTTCTTTTAAGGTATTTCCATCATCTTGGTGTTGCGATCAGAGATGGTATGGTCTGGTTTGTTTTAGGGTGCTCGAAAAATGTTTGGGCTCAGTACTAGAAGGCTTTGAGGTAGACAGGGCTTTGTTAAATCTCACATTCAAGTTACCTTTCAGACTATTCTAATTATGAGAATTGGTTCTTCAATTTTTATTAGATAGAGAGTCATCAGTATACATGGTATGACATTTTTTCAACAAATATCATTGTTAACTTCTTCATTGAGACATCCACTTTTGCAGGTACTAAAATCACAATTTTTAGCAAAGCAAACAACAAATTCATTTTAAAAAAGGTTTACCTCTTTACCAGTCCATGCTTCTTTAGGCAATCCAAAGTTCAAAGCCATCGAAGGCCCTCTATTTATCAAATATACCGCCGTACTAGGCGCATCCACCCAAAAAATATTTCGGTAATCCTGCATTAAGTCTCATATTCCTCGCTCTTTCGTTTATGGTTTGGTTCATACGTTCTGTAACACTATTTTGTTGTAGTGTTTCAGGAAGAGTCTTCTATCGCCTAATCCCTTTTGATACGAAATGGTCTTAAAAATCATCACTATAGTACTCATTCCCGTTATCCAACCTAAGACACTTTAATCTTAACCCCATTTTTGGTTCAACTAGAGCCTTTCACTTTTTAAACTTATCAAACATATTTGATTTGTTCTTCACAAAGTAGACCTATAGTTTACGAGAAATTAGCATCATGGATTAAAGTAACATAATAATGAGAACCACTAAGAGAAGACACCTTGGTTGTCTCCCAAGCATTTATATGAACGTGGTCCAGCTTTTCAGGTTTCCTCGACCTTCCAGTTATTTTGAAATTAACATTCTTCTCTTTAGCAAAAACATACTCTTCACAAAACTTAAGATAAACCTCGTTAACACCCTCTAGCTTTCCCTTGCAAACCATCATCGTCATCCATTTCTCACTCATGTGACCGAGCCATTTGTGTTATGTACTTGTATCAATCCCTGGAATGGCTGCACAAATAGTGGAAATCATGCCTTGTGTTGTATACAACGTTCCTTACCTTAAGCCCTGAGCTACTACCATAGCTCCCTTCGTGACCTTTTTGAAATTATCACCAAAGGTGCTTACATATCCACCATCATCCGACAATTGGCTAACCGAGATAAGGTTACGCCATAATTTGGGTACAAGTTGTACACTCTTCAAAATTAACATCACCCCCGTTGGCGACTTCAACCTATCATTTACCTTTCCAGTAATATTGAGCGTACTCTTGTCTGCAAGGAAGACCATGCCGAAGTCACCTTTAACAATATAGGTTAGGAAATTTACATTTGTAGTAGTATGGAATGAGGCACCTGAATCAACAATCCATGATTCGTTAACATCGTCGCACGAAAGAAGTAAAGCCTCAACAGAACTAACCTCCCTTGTAAGGTTCATTGTATCTTTCTCCTCATCATGATCTTTTTTGAAGAATTACAATCACGCCTGAAGTGACCCTTCTATCCGCAGGTCTAGCATGCACCGGGTGGTTTGGACTTTCCTTTTAACTGCGAATGACCTTTTCTTTTCTTTAGACCCATCAATTTTACTTTGTCGACCATCGTTCTTCAGCACATTAGCCTTAAACTAAGCGTTTCGATACCAGCTGTTGAGAATAGAGGTAGATAGTCTCTCTTCTATGACAAGAATAAAATGCGGAAACTACCTGCTAAAAGATATGCCTTTATTTCTTTGTACAATGGTCGCACCAGCGGTGGGGCAGTACTGATCTGCTCATGCAGTGTCATTCTAAGTAGGTGATCTGTAATGACATTCCTTAAATACCATTTTTGGTGGATCTCAGTGTTGTGCTCTTCCTTAGGTTTGGGAGATTTGCTCATTGAGATACTGAATATACTGCAGTTTTCTATCTAGTCTGAAGTAGAGGCTGTATTCTTATTATTACAGACGTTCAGTATTTCTTTCGTACTGCGTAAGGATAAAGTTAACATGCCTAATTGATAATTAATTACTACTGGATGTGCAGTCGCTAGGAATGGTCTCCCCAATATAACTGGTATATTATTTTCTAAATCTAATGTCTTTTAAGCTTCAAAGTTTTCAAAGTCATCTAGGAAACTGAAACCCTCAACTCATATAAATACATCCATTAATATCTCCTTGGATACTTGAGCAACGATCTACTATCTGTAAAGTCATCTTTGTTGGCTTTAGATAAACATGATATGGAAGGACATTGGCACTCGCTCCTAAATCAAGAGGTGCCTTGTCAATTTTGTGTTCTCCTTAGGTATACAAGATTGTTGGACATCAGGGATCTCGAAGCCTTGGTTGTGTCACTATCCCTGTTAGGAAAATCATCTTGTTAACATTTATACTTGTTTATCTTGCGCATACTTCTTTAAAAATTTAACGCATGAAGGGACCTTCTTTATAGCCTTGGGCAGTGGAATATTGATGTATTTGTCTTGTAATGTCTCTACTAGCTTGTCGTAATATGAATTTTTGACTCTTGGTTGTAGCCTTTGAGGGTATGAGATTGGTAGAATGAAATCTTTATGTGGAGTCTGGAAAGGTGGTTCGTCCGAGAGTAGTACTGGCTTACCGTCAGCTGGTGCATCAATTTCTTGTTCATCAGGTGGCATTACTACCTGATTAACGACAACCTTTCCACTCCTAAGAGTGCTTATGGTATGGCATTGTTCAACTAGTTTGGCATTCTTGCTAGAATCCACTAGATATTGTCCTTTCATATTTGCCTCATATTGAGTTGATACTATTCCCTATTCATGATTTGTAAAATATTTTGCAAATTGTGAAATAATCGCGTGTATCTGACCTACCCATTGAGTCAACTTGTTAAGGGAGAGATTTACTTGTTGTACGAATGTGTTAAGTACTTTCTCAAGGTTCCCAATCCTCTCAGTGTTAGTTTGTTGCGGTTGATATTGTTGTGACTAGTACTGTTACTGCTGCAGTTGTTGATATTTTTGTTGTGGCCTTTGGTATTACCAATGTCGCAAACTTGAGTTACTAACAGGTCCATCCTAATGTGGTCTAGTTCTATAAGACAAGGTGGGATTTTGTGGAACAAAGATTGGAATGAGTTGTTGGGATTCCAATGATTCTACGTGTTAAATACTTGAACTTGCTCTTCTTAAATTTCCTGGTCAGGTTAGATAGTAAGGAAAGAATTTGACACGTGAGTACTATTGTTGCAGTAACTACATACCTCTTGCTGAGTTGGAGGCAGAGTTGGTTTAGAAAAGGCATCTCTCATCTTCTTAAGTAGGCTTGTTTGCGAGTGGGTAACATTTTGGATAGCAGTGTTAGTGTCTAACTCAAGGAGTCATCCTTTCTTAGGTTCACACTTTCTCTGGGCAGGGTAGTTTTGTTCGTATGAATTTTTACCCACGGTTTCAACGATTTCCCATATTTTAGTAGATGACTTATACATTATGGAACCTCCACAAGTGGTATCCACCATATTATAGAAACTGTGTGCTTACTTCCATATTTGGCTAGAATAGTCGATATGTTATCGCACAGAGTGCCATATATCTATCGGCGGTATGTGAACTGTAGCTTCCTTCGTGTAACTCTGTGATTATGGTGGCAGCTTCTTGCTTAGATATGCATTTGGGGTATACTCTACTTGGTAGTTTAGACCACCTTTGAGAATTGTATACCTTATGCAATTCTACAATAGTGAATATTTTGCCTTCGGGTCTGCAGGTAGTTTTGAGCTGTTAAAATATTCTAGGAAAAGGACACGTCTATCTTCGGAAGCGATACTCTTTCCCCCAGTATTGATGGTGTCAATTTTTATCCGGTCTATTCTTGGGTGTTCGAGTACTTTGATAATAAGCTTCTGAGATTCGGATTATCCTAACATAGCTATAATGTAGGCAAGAGCATCGGCGTGTGTACTCTTGCCTCTAGGGTAGTGTGTGATTAAAGACTTTTTAAGGAACCGATCAATGCATTGGCAAACGAGCTCTGTATATTCGACCATTCGACCATTCACCTTATTTTTGCCAGTATAGTGTCTTTAGATCAGCTGTAAGTCAGTAAAAATGGCAAGTTTTAGAATACCCATCTTGAGGGCCATATTGAGGCCGTGGATTAAAGCTTTGTATTCGGCTTCGTTGTTGATACAGTCAAAGTTAAGCTTGATTGCCTTTTCAAGTCGATCGTTAGTTGGTGTGACCAGTACAATACCTATTTCAGAACCATTCAGATCTACTGACCCATTTGTGAATAGTCGCCATCCTGTATTAGGATTTTAGGGATCATTTTGTTCTGGTTGGTCTTCAGGAAGCTCATCTTCATACTCTTCCCACTTTGTGTCTTCGACTAGGATGTTGGCCCAAAAGCCGATAACTGTTTAGCCTTTCTAGGATATCTGCTTCTTGAAGGTGATGCCAAGTTCACTGAGGTATACAGACCATTGTTGTACCCATCTAGATTTTTCTTTTTTGGCCAGAACTTCTCGAATGGGGTAACTCGTGATTACCCATATGCGATGTGCTTGAAAGTATGGTTTTAAAATTCTTGAAGTATAGACGAGTGTAAGGAGAAGTCTTTCAAGTTTGGTATATCTGGCTTCAGCTGGAGTTAGTATTTTAGTGATGAAGTATACTTGCTTTTGATACCTTCAACTATTTGTATAAGCACAGAACTGATAGATTTGTCTATCACTGCGAGGTAGAGGGAAAGTAACTTGCCTTCGCCCAGGGTACTCATTACTGGTGGTTAACTGAGGTAAGTCTTGAGCTCGTGGAAAGCTTGCTCGCATTCAGGTGTGTGATCAAAGTCAGGGTTTTTCTTCTTGGTTTTGTGGGAGCCTTAATCGCTAGGAGGGAGAATAACCAGGCGTATCTGTTAGAGAATTTAAAAATGAATTGATTAAGGGCGACTATCTTGCCAACAACCTTCAGTACATCTTTCTTTATTTTGGGAGAAAGCATATTGATGAGGGTTCAAATTTGGGTAGGGTCGATCTCGATCCCTCATTTGCTAATGAGGTGGCCGAGGAATTTTCTAGGCGATACGCCGAATTGGTATTTATCAAGGTTTAACTTCATTTGGTATGATCGAAGGATTAAAGAAACTTTGGTCAGGTCTTGTAGATGGGTATTTTTGCAGAGACTCTTGTATTGTATGTCGTCGATATAGACTTCAACTGACTTGCCAAGCAATGGTTTGAACATGGTGGTAACCAAATGCTACGTTACACCCGCATATTTGAGCCCGAAGGTCATGTCGTTAAAAAAATATATCCCTTGTTTAGTAATGAAGGATGTTTTGATTTGATCTTCTGGGAGGAAAGGTACTTGATTGTTGCTTGAGGCTACATCCATCATTAAAAGGCGTTCATGGCCAGCTGTTGCATCGAGGATTACTACGATAATGGGGAGGGAAAAACTATCCTTAAGCTTATGCTTGTGAAGTCGATGTAGATTTTTATTTTTCTATTCTTTTTGGGTACGACCATGATGTTCGAGATCCAATCTGCATATTTGACCTCTCGGGTGAAACCTGTGGCTAGAAACTTATCTACTTTGAGGTTAACCGCGTCTAGAATCCGCGGGTCTAGGGTACATTTCTTTTATTTGATTGTTATGGACATATATACTAGATCGAGTCGGTTACAGGCAAGGGTAGGTTCGACTCCGGGCATCTCATGTAAAGTCCAAGCAAAGACGTTTTTGTTAGATCGAAGGAATGTGGTAAGCTGCTATTTTTCTTCCTTTCTCAAAAAACCTCTAATAAATATTCCTCGACTGGGGCCGTCGAGCTTGATATATACAGTGGGTTTGATGGTAGGTGGCTTGAGGGTGGTAGTTGAAGGTGTGGTAAGGAAGAGTTACTGTAATTACTATAGTTTTACCAACTTCAAAGTAAGATTGATCTCTGGGTGCTCGCAGGATTGAGCTAACCTTTGGGACCCCTTCATGTCCCAAGTACCTCATGGGGTGATGAATCACAAAACTTGGTGGCAGATCGAAGGGATTACCTTCATGGTGTGCAGCCAGTCACGACCCAAGATGCTGAGCTATTCAAATTTTTATCAATGTCTAGGAAGCTAGTTTGTAACACCATCAGGCCGGTAGTGACAGGGAGGCTAATATATCTGATTGTGACCTTTGTTAATCCGTTGATGCCCTTTAGTTTGACGTTAGGCAAGGTAATCTAATCAGTCATTTGAATTGTTTTGATCTTTGAAGAAAATGTATGTCGGCTACACTCCCAATGTTGAGAAGCATTATTTGGAGGATGATGTGCTCTATTTTAACCATGATGTCCAAAGGATTGGAATAGGGAAAATAAACATGAGATATATCATAATCGATGAAGGATATACCTTCAGGTCGGGGATGGTGACTCGTTTTGGGTAAGAAGACTGGGAGTTCTTTCTTGTAGGTAAGCTTGCAACACTTTTCAACCCATTTTCTCTTACTTCGGGTATGATCGTTGTCAATATTATTGACTTTGATCATGTGAAAATGGAAGATGTGTACCTCGTTTGGCCCATTGTTCGGGGCTTCCTGGGTTTAATATATAAATCATCGGGGTAACTGGGGAGGTCGACTATATATTGGTAAAGTCTTCTGGCTTTGAGTATCATTTCTAGAAAACGTTATAAAGCATAATTGTTGTTGGCAAGATAGCAGTTGTACTTGTGGTTCTGACAATATGGTTCATCCTTTTTGACATTGATTGGGTAAGGAGTGTGCCAAATAGGGTCGGCTTGAATGATTGGTTAAATAGTACTGAGAGGGACATTGAGTTTGAGGATGACTGGCATTGAATGTTTTTTGTGTGCCCGATCAGATCGATCATCTTGGTTGTTGCGCTTCCAGTTTTAGATTTGGTTTCGATGGAGGCGACCAGGGTAGTACTCGACTATCGTGGTCTATTATGATTGTTTATTTGGGCTTATCCCTGACAATTGATTTCGCAGAGAAGCTCGAGGTCAATATAACCATTGATTTTGGACAGTATCTCTTCAAAGGTTTTGGGTTTCTAGAGGATGATATACACCTTGACCTGACTATGCTCTGGTAGACCATTTGTGTAGGGTAAAACATTGTTTATGCAGTCAAGGTTCTCGACTTTGCATAATTCGTCTAAAAATAGATTGGAAAAAGTTTTGAGTGTTTCGACCGGTATCCTTCGTAAATTGAAAGGGTGTCGACTCGAACTTCGCAATCATTATTGAAGGCAAAATAAGATATGAACAAACTTGAAAGTTCCTCGAAACTTCGACTGGACCTATTGGGTAGGCCGTAATACTACTTAAGGGGGTTGTTTGTATGGCTTGTAAGAAACATTTGACAGAGGAATGTGATCGGCAAATGAGTGAGGGCTTAATAAGTTTTGAAACTCGAGGATGTGGGATTGTAGGTCTGTGCATCGATACTTGCAAAAAATTGGGTATGGAAGTTTATAGGTACTTCAATGGCAAGAAGCTTTGAGTAGAGGGGATTGTTAAGTTGACTTCAAGAGTTTAGGGTGGGGCTGGAACTAAAGCAGATGACAGCTTTGATTTCCCAGCCGAGCTCTTATTGTGTGAGGTAGGCTGCTCGATGGGAAAAACAATATGGTTGCGGGTATTAGGGCCACATGTTGAGGGTGTATTCAGCAATGCATTCCCTGGCCGAACGCTGAATAGGATGTTGGGATGTTTGGAGTGTAGAATCGCTCGAATCCTCTGAAATGGCGACGCTAGGGTGGATCAAACATAAAGGCAAGGTATTGGGGGCACCTTTAGTGTCGAGGTAGACCGGGGGTGCCTCAATTTGGGGGTGATAAACTAAGCATGCGCGGGTGAATATGCGCGAAGGTATAAGGGCTCTGGACTAAACATATGCATCTTAAGTTTGTGCCTGCTGTAGTCCAAGAATCGACTGGTGCAACTCGTCGAGGGCTCGATGCTGTCGGTCAATTTCTTCAATGTGGCATGGTCATTAGATTTCTAGTTCCTGACGCCGATCTTCACGCTCAAGGAAAAGCTTGTTTGTGTGGTATTATTCATCTTGAGCATATTGTTTGCTTATTAGGGTCAGCTGAGTGGCGATGTCGTTGGCTGGGGTGCCGACTATGGATAAAGCGAAACAGAGGGCCATTGGATGTTGATTGTATTGGGGAAAATATGAAGAGAAAAAGGGAGGGTATAATACAGGCGATGCCAAATATTGGGGCTTAATCGCATAGAGTGGAGATCGAGCTCTTATACCGTGGGTTTAAGCCCGACTAGGGATTTTAGCAAATATCTCAAAAAAAAAATGAGAGTATTCTATGCAAATATACTTGCGTGAAGTCAATGAATGTATTCCCCTCGACTTCTAGCGAGGATTTGAAAGAGATGATATAGGGATTACAGATTTTGAACAAGAAGGGACCAAATATTAAGCTTCTGAAAGTGCTCGAAGGTTCTCTCTAACTCTTTTAGAGGTATGTGGGCTATGTTTTTTAAACCTCCTCATGGTAACTCTCCCCCTATTAATAGAAGATAGGAGGGGTGACGTCGCCACAAAATGGTTAAGTTACATGTATATCCTTTCTGGCATCTATCCTAAATGGAAGTTGGCACTACAGAGTTGCCTGCTGAACTGCCTGTTAAGTTGTCTGCTGAGTTGTCTTCCGTCGACTATATGTTGGGCTAGACCGAAACATGGTCAAAGCCTGGTTGGACTCGAATACAATTTCATAACGTGTTTTAGTTGATTTACGAATGCATTAGGCTTCGAGTCTCATTGTAGGTTTTGATGTAGCCTTCGAATGTTCGGCTTGTCATGGAATACTGTAAGTAGGCTATTTCTTTGGTTGATTTATGAGTACATTATGCATCAATTTTCACTGTAGGCTTCGATGTAGCCTTCGAGTATTCTGCTTGTCTTGAAAGGCTGCAAGTAGGCTACTATAAAACTTCCCCAAGGTGATTACCCATTTGGCTATTCTGCGATCCTTTTCCCTCTTTGCGAAAACCTCCTTTAACTGTTGTGTTACTATTAATTTAATTATGTGTACTTGGAAATATGGTCATAATTTTTGCAATGCATGAACCAGAGCGAGCACCTACTTTTCTACCGTAGAGTATTTTACATATAAATTAAACTGGTTTTTTTGTTTTAACCCCCGTTCGGACTAGAACAACACTGATGGACTCCTCCATGTTCCTCAGATATAATCCTAAGAGTCTGTTTTCCTTTGTTACTCTGAGGATCAGGGGTGTTGTTTAGTATCTTAATTTTTTTTGGAAAGCGGCCACGTACTCTTAATACAATAGAATAGTGGCTGCCATTTGTACGAGACTTTGTAAATGAAGCAACTCAGCGCTGATATCTTCCCTACTAACTTCTATACTTGTTTGAGTATTTTGGACCAAGGCATGTATGTGAGCGCTCATATCTGCTCTGGGTCGACCACTATTCCTCGCTGGTTGGCGAAGTGTCCTGGGAAATTTCCTTTCGAAACCTCAAAACTTAATTTTTAAGGGTTCAACCTCATCCTGTACTATCTTAACATGACATACACGTTCTCCAGCTCATTCATGTGGTCGCCTTTCAGTCTACTTTTTACCAACATGTCGTTGATGTATACTTCCACAACATTACCCAACTGTTGCTCGAACATAGTAGCTATGAACCGTTAATATATAGAGCCTGCATTTTACTGTGATTGAGGTGCACTCCTAGTTTACGATTACTAATCATATCTAGTTACATCCTGAGTAGCCATCCATAAATGATATCCATTTGTGGCCAGTCGTGGAGTCCTCAAGTCACGTTATAAGAGGCATAAGGAAACTATATTTTGGGCAGCTATTGTTCTAGTCAGTGAAGTTTATACAAACACCTATTTTTTTCATTCTTCATAGGTAGCACGACTAGATTCGTAACTTATTTTAGGCAGTTTACGGGTCCGTATGAATCCTACCTTTAGTAATTGTTTGAATTTTATCATTAATATCTGCTAGTAGCCGTGATGCTGTTCTTCACAGATTTTGTTTAACTAGTATGGCCTTTGGATTAACGTGCAACAAGTGGCAGGTGATGGTGGGGTTTATTCTTGGCATTTCTTCAAGCGAACAAGTGAAAACAACTTTATACTTATGCAATAGAGCCATAATCATTGCTCTTACTCCACCAATCAATAGTGAGCCGATATACGTGGTTCTCGTGGGGCCGTTGATATCGACCTTCACGATCGGCTCTACGAGAGGTGGTATCTATCTTTAACTGAACATGTTTACAATTATATCGCATTTATGCAAGATTTGTGGTACGTCAATATCCATCTCATTGCTAAGGCCACAAATGGTGGATGGGTCCACCCCATGAGATCGTTCCCTATTCATTGTTATTGTTTTATTTTTAATCCTTTCACCACATCATTACCCTTCGCATTTTTTTTTATCTTCTTAATATCTCCCATTTCTTAAAGGAAATTACCATAACAGATATGAGCCACTACTTGGCAGCCTCGTATCAGGCACATCCCAAATAAAGTAGGGATATGTATTACCTGATGGTAAGATGACGGTACTCCTTTTATCGCTTGGATCTACTCTCTTCCTAAAGTACTCTTATAATGAATGGACGGGCTATTTATAATTACGAACGTCATGGATATTATATCGACCTCTGAATGCACCGGTTTAACCAGTTCTCTCATGCCTTCTCGGTGGATCCGCTGAACCCATAAATTTTAGCTTTCGAGGGGATCATGCGATCTTTGAATATTCATGTTGACCAAAGGATCATAGTATCAAATATTCGCTCCGCTCCCTGAGTCAACGAGCACTCTTTTTACAAGAGCTCCCCCAATCACTATCCAAATGACCAGGGTAACGTTGTGAGGGCTGAATACTAACCCTATATCATTATCCATAAATTATATCCCCTATTCATGATTTGCCTTTGGGACTCTTGCTATATCGTGGGTCATTCTTTGATGTTCATTCTGTCTATACTATTATCTTGTGGAGTTTAAAGTGGAGTTGTGGGATAGTGCCCTGTTGATGCTACCAAGTATCATTTTGCAAATGACTATGTGGCCTTATACTAGCAATGCCTCTATTGGCCTTGCTTTGTGGTCATGAACCTAGTGGTGGACATTATAGGGTCGGCCACGGTGATCAATCTTTGGGTATGGCTTTTTATGTGTAGGATCTTTACATGCAATCATGAGAAGCTCAGTAAATGTAATCGTAAGCTTACTGGATGAGTACCGTTCTTAGAGCTCAATCATTGGTTTGCCCTCTCAAAGGAAAGTTTAAGATTTGCCTCGTATTTCCTCCCTATCCCTTCCCTTGTTTTTTCCCTCGACTTCATTATGTTGCTTATTTGAACCGTCTATTGGGAGTTTTGGCACTCCCGTTCTCATAATTGGCAATGGGGCAGAGGCAGTACTGAGTAGGGTTGCCATTTATAAGGCGAATACTCGGTTATCTACTTATGCATTCTAGTACTTATGAATCTTCTTGGAGAGATTTTCCAGAGATTTTTGTCATTTTTTGCATAGAGGTTGTCATAGCTTTGAACAGGGTAAACATACTCCCAATAATGCGAGACAGGAAGTCTGGGCATCAACTCACTTAATTAGTATGAGCTCATCTTTGAATCTCTTAGCGATGGAATCCGTGATCTCCCCAACCAATTGCATTAGTGAAAAGAGCTCGACTAGATGTTTCTTCAATATTTGGTTATGTAATTACTTCTCTGCGAAGACTAATAAGCGTTGTTCGAAGGTTGAGATTGAACTAGGTTCTAAGCTTTACAACCAAGCAATTCTGACAGGGTCGAGGGGAACAGGCGGTATATATGCTTATCTGTTTAGTGTTGCAAATTGATGTTGTACTAAAATTTTGAAATGTATTGCCCAGGATCATTGCTCCCATTAAAGAACCCTAGTTTCAGCCTCGAATAACTCTGCCCTGGCATGTAATTCCATCTATTCTTAGTGAATGGAGTATTATAGACCCTTGGAAAAGTCTCTTGCATTAGCTTTTTTGTCGTGTCACTTTCCATGAACTACAAAATTCACACCAAAGCTTCTATTGAAGCTGCTGTCAACGGGAGTTGACCTCCTCCACGGTTTGTCATAGTAACTCTCTTCATCCAACTCATATGATGCTCCATCTATTGACGTCCTTGGTAATACTCTCTATCTATTGTTGTACACCGAGTTGTGTCGTCACTAGGGTCGTGGGCCACTTCCATCGTACTACCTCTGGCTATAACCTTGCGGGTATGATAGGTCATCTAGCAATGCTGATGATGCCTTGGTTGTGCGTTCGCGTAAGAATTGATATATGAAGCCCCCAGGTATGGTGGTGGCAGAGGGGGTCATATACCGTTGTACTGTTGGGTATACATACCAGGTGGGGGTGGGCACGTGTGCCTATGTTGGTAAATATAATGTGAGGTCTCTGCTCGTATGGAGGTGGTGCTAATCCGGGAGGTGGTAGGTATCGGTTACACACAAGGGTATTCTTGGGTTCGCAGGCCCGATCGCACATCGGTAATAGCTCTTCAAGTCCACCATTAGAATTCCCAGGTAGTATTAAGTGTGGTGCGGAGTTGAAAAGCATATTTTTCTACAGAATATAATCCCCTTTATAGGTATTTCTGGCCATCCTGAAACCCTTTTTATCTAATTATTACCTAGTTACTTCATTTTCAGGTTCTCTACTCAACTGGAGTCAATTTGGCAAGAAAATTGCCAAATCAAAGTTAAGGGCTCTCTTAAAATGAATATCATCACTGAGATAATGGATCTAGAGGTTGGACCCATAAACAACATTTAACAGACAAGCAAAGCACAATCCCAAAAGAGGCAATCATCGTCGGCCAAAGGTATACAATTGGCAATTGTCGGCCACATGACGTTGATTATCGCGATTTTCATGCATTTATCTCAAGGTGGTGAATTAAGAACGAATCTACCGAATGCGCAAAATTTACTGTTGGAAAAGACCAGGGGGTAGTTAAGATATTTTAAAATCAGGGTTTTTCTATTTAATATTTTGTTCCCTCTCACCAATACTATTTTTCATTTTTGCAGGATTTGGGAGAGATTGAGAATTGAGTTTGTATCATTGAACTTGGTTTTAACTTTTAATGAAAGTTAGATCTTGTTATTTGATTCTTTGTGATTATTAAGATGTTGTAGGGTAAATCCCCTCATACTAGATCTGAGGAAGAACCTATACAGGTATATGTCAGGATTTGCTTATAAGTTAGGGGAAGAAGAGAAAATTTCTAACCTGGAAAGAAATCGATTTCCTAAATAAGGAATTGATTTCTCAAACTACTTAATGGCCTCTAAACCTTGGGATTATTCATGTTTTTGAAAAATGAGGGCCTAGCCCAAGGTTACCCGCCTGGGATTTGAGTTTAGGCAATAATGGCTTGAACTCTCTGATTTATCCTTCGCGAAGAAAATAGTAAAGAATTTTAAACACCTGTAATTCGATTCAAAAGTGAATTCGAGGAGAATATCAAAAAGATTGTCAATTAAGCCATAATATGCTAATATAGAGTGGATTTTGAAGGTCTAGTTAACCTTAATATTCAAAATTTCAACACCAAGTTAATGTAAATTTTCAGCAAAATAAAACCCAATTAATTTCCCCTCGATTTTAGCTTACCATATAATAACGTACCCCCCCCCCCCCCCCCCCCCCCCCCCCCACCACCACCACCACCACCACCACCCCCCGTGGAGTGGCACCCTTCTTGCTCTTAACTATATTAATTTATAAAATATAATTTGAATAAGACTAGCGACCGTAAATTTTCAACAAAATAAAACCCAATTTCCCCTAGATTTAAGCATACACTATAATAACGTACCTCTCCGTTAAGTGGAACCCTACTTGCTCTTTTCTATATTAATTTATAAAGTAGAATTTTGATTAGACTAGAGACGGTCTATCAAATGATAAGGTTGCCAGGGAGGTAACGGTAATTTCTAGGTTATATAGAAATCTAAGATTAGGTTTGACATAGGATTTCTCTAATTCGTAGCATTACATCATTTTCAGGTTCTCTACTCTACTGGAGTCAATTTGGCAAGAAAATTGCCAAATCAAAGTTAAGGGCTCTCTTAAAATGAATATCATCACTGAGATAATGGATCTAGAGGTTGGACCCATAAACAACATTTAACAGACAAGCAAAGCACAATCCCAAAAGAGGCAATCATCGTCGGCCAAAGGTATACAATTGGCAATTGTCGGCCACATGACGTTGATTATCGCGATTTTCATGCATTTATCTCAAGGTGGTGAATTAAGAACGAATCTACCGAATGCGCAAAATTTACTGTTGGAAAAGACCAGGGGGTAGTTAAGATATTTTAAAATCAGGGTTTTTCTATTTAATATTTTGTTCCCTCTCACCAATACTATTTTTCATTTTTGCAGGATTTGGGAGAGATTGAGAATTGAGTTTGTATCATTGAACTTGGTTTTAACTTTTAATGAAAGTTAGATCTTGTTATTTGATTCTTTGTGATTATTAAGATGTTGTAGGGTAAATCCCCTCATACTAGATCTGAGGAAGAACCTATACAGGTATATGTCAGGATTTGCTTATAAGTTAGGGGAAGAAGAGAAAATTTCTAACCTGGAAAGAAATCGATTTCCTAAATAAGGAATTGATTTCTCAAACTACTTAATGGCCTCTAAACCTTGGGATTATTCATGTTTTTGAAAAATGAGGGCCTAGCCCAAGGTTACCCGCCTGGGATTTGAGTTTAGGCAATAATGGCTTGAACTCTCTGATTTATCCTTCGCGAAGAAAATAGTAAAGAATTTTAAACCCCTGTAATTCGATTCAAAAGTGAATTCGAGGAGAATATCAAAAAGATTGTCAATTAAGCCATAATATGCTAATATAGAGTGGATTTTGAAGGTCTAGTTAACCTTAATATTCAAAATTTCAACACCAAGTTAATGTAAATTTTCAGCAAAATAAAACCCAATTAATTTCCCCTCGATTTTAGCTTACCATATAATAACGTACCCCCCCCCCCCCCCACCACCACCACCACCACCACCCCCCGTGGAGTGGCACCCTTCTTGCTCTTTACTATATTAATTTATAAAATATAATTTGAATAAGACTAGCGACCGTAGATTTTCAACAAAATAAAACCCAATTTCCCCTAGATTTTAGCATACACTATAATAACGTACCTCTCCGTTAAGTGGAACCCTACTTGCTCTTTTCTATATTAATTTATAAAGTAGAATTTTGATTAGACTAGAGACGGTCTATCAAATGATAAGGTTGCCAGGGAGGTAACGGTAATTTCTAGGTTATATAGAAATCTAAGATTAGGTTTGACATAGGATTTCTCTAATTCGTAGCATTACTTCATTTTCAGGTTCTCTACTCTACTGGAGTCAATTTGGCAAGAAAATTGCCAAATCAAAGTTAAGGGCTCTCTTAAAATGAATATCATCACTGAGATAATGGATCTAGAGGTTGGACCCATAAACAACATTTAACAGACAAGCAAAGCACAATCCCAAAAGAGGCAATCATCGTCGGCCAAAGGTATACAATTGGCAATTGTCGGCCACATGACGTTGATTATCGCGATTTTCATGCATTTATCTCAAGGTGGTGAATTAAGAACGAATCTACCGAATGCGCAAAATTTACTGTTGGAAAAGACCAGGGGGTAGTTAAGATATTTTAAAATCAGGGTTTTTCTATTTAATATTTTGTTCCCTCTCACCAATACTATTTTTCATTTTTGCAGGATTTGGGAGAGATTGAGAATTGAGTTTGTATCATTGAACTTGGTTTTAACTTTTAATGAAAGTTAGATCTTGTTATTTGATTCTTTGTGATTATTAAGATGTTGTAGGGTAAATCCCCTCATACTAGATCTGAGGAAGAACCTATACAGGTATATGTCAGGATTTGCTTATAAGTTAGGGGAAGAAGAGAAAATTTCTAACCTGGAAAGAAATCGATTTCCTAAATAAGGAATTGATTTCTCAAACTACTTAATGGCCTCTAAACCTTGGGATTATTCATGTTTTTGAAAAATGAGGGCCTAGCCCAAGGTTACCCGCCTGGGATTTGAGTTTAGGCAATAATGGCTTGAACTCTCTGATTTATCCTTCGCGAAGAAAATAGTAAAGAATTTTAAACCCCTGTAATTCGATTCAAAAGTGAATTCGAGGAGAATATCAAAAAGATTGTCAATTAAGCCATAATATGCTAATATAGAGTGGATTTTGAAGGTCTAGTTAACCTTAATATTCAAAATTTCAACACCAAGTTAATGTAAATTTTCAGCAAAATAAAACCCAATTAATTTCCCCTCGATTTTAGCTTACCATATAATAACGTACCCCCCCCCCCCCCCACCACCACCACCACCACCACCCCCCGTGGAGTGGCACCCTTCTTGCTCTTTACTATATTAATTTATAAAATATAATTTGAATAAGACTAGCGACCGTAGATTTTCAACAAAATAAAACCCAATTTCCCCTAGATTTTAGCATACACTATAATAACGTACCTCTCCGTTAAGTGGAACCCTACTTGCTCTTTTCTATATTAATTTATAAAGTAGAATTTTGATTAGACTAGAGACGGTCTATCAAATGATAAGGTTGCCAGGGAGGTAACGGTAATTTCTAGGTTATATAGAAATCTAAGATTAGGTTTGACATAGGATTTCTCTAATTCGTAGCATTACTTCATTTTCAGGTTCTCTACTCTACTGGAGTCAATTTGGCAAGAAAATTGCCAAATCAAAGTTAAGGGCTCTCTTAAAATGAATATCATCACTGAGATAATGGATCTAGAGGTTGGACCCATAAACAACATTTAACAGACAAGCAAAGCACAATCCCAAAAGAGGCAATCATCGTCGGCCAAAGGTATACAATTGGCAATTGTCGGCCACATGACGTTGATTATCGCGATTTTCATGCATTTATCTCAAGGTGGTGAATTAAGAACGAATCTACCGAATGCGCAAAATTTACTGTTGGAAAAGACCAGGGGGTAGTTAAGATATTTTAAAATCAGGGTTTTTCTATTTAATATTTTGTTCCCTCACACCAATACTATTTTTCATTTTTGCAGGATTTGGGAGAGATTGAGAATTGAGTTTGTATCATTGAACTTGGTTTTAACTTTTAATGAAAGTTAGATCTTGTTATTTGATTCTTTGTGATTATTAAGATGTTGTAGGGTAAATCCCCTCATACTAGATCTGAGGAAGAACCTATACAGGTATATGTCAGGATTTGCTTATAAGTTAGGGGAAGAATATAAAATTTCTAACCTGGAAAGAAATCGATTTCCTAAATAAGGAATTGATTTCTCAAACTACTTAATGGCCTCTAAACCTTGGGATTATTCATGTTTTTGAAAAATGAGGGCCTAGCCCAAGGTTACCCGCCTGGGATTTGAGTTTAGGCAATAATGGCTTGAACTCTCTGATTTATCCTTCGCGAAGAAAATAGTAAAGAATTTTAAACCCCTGTAATTCGATTCAAAAGTGAATTCGAGGAGAATATCAAAAAGATTGTCAATTAAGCCATAATATGCTAATATAGAGTGGATTTTGATGGTCTAGTTAACCTTAATATTCAAAATTTCAACACCAAGTTAATGTAAATTTTCAGCAAAATAAAACCCAATTAATTTCCCCTCGATTTTAGCTTACCATATAATAACGTACCCCCCCCCCCCCCCCACCACCACCACCCCCCGTGGAGTGGCACCCTTCTTGCTCTTTACTATATTAATTTATAAAATATAATTTGAATAAGACTAGCGACCGTAGATTTTCAACAAAATAAAACCCAATTTCCCCTAGATTTTAGCATACACTATAATAACGTAACTCTCCGTTAAGTGGAACCCTACTTGCTCTTTTCTATATTAATTTATAAAGTAGAATTTTGATTAGACTAGAGACGGTCTATCAAATGATAAGGTTGCCAGGGAGGTAACGGTAATTTCTAGGTTATATAGAAATCTAAGATTAGGTTTGACATAGGATTTCTCTAATTCGTAGCATTACTTCATTTTCAGGTTCTCTACTCTACTGGAGTCAATTTGGCAAGAAAATTGCCAAATCAAAGTTAAGGGCTCTCTTAAAATGAATATCATCACTGAGATAATGGATCTAGAGGTTGGACCCATAAACAACATTTAACAGACAAGCAAAGCACAATCCCAAAAGAGGCAATCATCGTCGGCCAAAGGTATACAATTGGCAATTGTCGGCCACATGACGTTGATTATCGCGATTTTCATGCATTTATCTCAAGGTGGTGAATTAAGAACGAATCTACCGAATGCGCAAAATTTACTGTTGGAAAAGACCAGGGGGTAGTTAAGATATTTTAAAATCAGGGTTTTTCTATTTAATATTTTGTTCCCTCACACCAATACTATTTTTCATTTTTCCAGGATTTGGGAGAGATTGAGAATTGAGTTTGTATCATTGAACTTGGTTTTAACTTTTAATGAAAGTTAGATCTTGTTATTTGATTCTTTGTGATTATTAAGATGTTGTAGGGTAAATCCCCTCATACTAGATCTGAGGAAGAACCTATACAGGTATATGTCAGGATTTGCTTATAAGTTAGGGGAAGAATATAAAATTTCTAACCTGGAAAGAAATCGATTTCCTAAATAAGGAATTGATTTCTCAAACTACTTAATGGCCTCTAAACCTTGGGATTATTCATGTTTTTGAAAAATGAGGGCCTAGCCCAAGGTTACCCGCCTGGGATTTGAGTTTAGGCAATAATGGCTTGAACTCTCTGATTTATCCTTCGCGAAGAAAATAGTAAAGAATTTTAAACCCTGTAATTCGATTCAAAAGTGAATTCGAGGAGAATATCAAAAAGATTGTCAATTAAGCCATAATATGCTAATATAGAGTGGATTTTGAAGGTCTAGTTAACCTTAATATTCAAAATTTCAACACCAAGTTAATGTAAATTTTCAGCAAAATAAAACCCAATTAATTTCCCCTCGATTTTAGCTTACCATATAATAACGTACCCCCCCCCCCCCCCCCCCCCCCCACCACCACACCACCCCCCCCGTGGAGTGGCACCCTTCTTGCTCTTTACTATATTAATTTATAAAATATAATTTGAATAAGACTAGCGACCGTAGATTTTCAACAAAATAAAACCCAATTTCCCCTAGATTTTAGCATACACTATAATAACGTACCTCTCCGTTAAGTGGAACCCTACTTGCTCTTTTCTATATTAATTTATAAAGTAGAATTTTGATTAGACTAGAGACGGTCTATCAAATGATAAGGTTGTCAGGGAGGTAACGGTAATTTCTAGGTTATATAGAAATCTAAGATTAGGTTTGACATAAGATTTCTCTAATTCGTAGCATTTGTGTGTTAAATAAATCTTTGTTAAAATAGGAAAATCAGTATAATTGATTTAGAATTACGGTTCACTTGACCTCAAGAAAAATTAAAGAAACATTTATGAGAAAGGGGTCCCACTAACCTGCGATTGCTACCAGCCATAGGCTTCTCACCAGCGATCGTCAACCACTGAGATCCGTTGACTCATAATTGTTTTGGGCTTTGTTCCCCTGACTCTATTGAATTTAAATTCTTGATCAGTGTATTATTTTTGTTCTCTCAGGTTGCTTGAAAAATTAACCTCTATTTTGAGCCTCTTTCCACTTTTACGCTTGAAAGGTATTGTAGTGGTGTGTTTTTCGGAAGGAGAATCTTTGCCAATACTTATTTGTAAAGAAAAGGCAATAAGCTATATAAAACAAGATTTTACATGGAAAACTCAGTAAAAGCTGAGAAAAACCACAACCTCGAGGAGGATATTGATATAAAATCTAGTAAAATGCTAGTTATTACACGTTTTAGAGTGAAGGTAGGTGTTTGAAGTAAGAATAGTAAAAGATCGTGCGTTTTAGTATCTATTCTCTGCCAGTATTTATAGTCATACTAGTAGTTTTACAAAAAGATAAAAATAGTCTCCTATTTCGTGGAAAGTGGGCGAACTTTGTGGATCTCTAACAGTTCACTCTTGACCAGGCTTCAGCAACTACATTAGGTAGGTCGAAGACTTATAGTATCTTCTGGAATGCTGAGCTGTCTTCGACTACACCGTGCTAGCTTACAAGTGCTAAGCTATCTTCAAATATGAAGGACTGTCTCTGTATGTCTTCGACTACACTTTGTTGGCTTACTCTTGTCAAATCTGGGGAATATGCTACTACAATTGCCCCATTCTCAAAAGATGCACTTGTGATTGTGTCAAAAATACTTTTGGAATCTGAAGAGGTTGCCGAATGAAAAGATGAATAGTCTGTGTCATTTCCAAGGTTAAAAAAATTGTATCTAGTCAAGTCATTCCTGAGGCACAATAAATACGGTACATTGAATCTGGCGGAAGGATAATGGGTATAAATAGTGTGTTATTGAAGGTAAGATGATGTGTATCTATTGGAAACAATTGTATCATCATGCGGTAGTGAAGGTAATGGATTGCATCAGTTTGGGGGGGAAGGGATAACTGTGTATGTTGATGATGAAGATTTGAAGCTTAGATGGGCATCTAGGGATCTTGCCGAAC
The DNA here is from genome assembly GCA_014058105.1 of Kingdonia uniflora. Classification (NCBI taxonomy): domain Eukaryota; kingdom Viridiplantae; phylum Streptophyta; class Magnoliopsida; order Ranunculales; family Circaeasteraceae; genus Kingdonia; species Kingdonia uniflora. The sequence goes on along the minus strand of JACGCM010000868.1, from coordinate 266,547 downwards.
GTTTGAGTTTTTTTGCAATTTTTTGTTGTCTCTTTTTTGCTGAAGCATCTCTTAGATGTTCTGTGACATTAGATTCATTGAGCTTCGAGGACTAGAAAGAGGCTTTAATGTCAGATTCTATTAAAAAGAAAACAGAGTAATTAGTTTTGTAAGTCGAATATAAAAATATATGCATTTTGATGTAATGTAATCGATGGATGTAGTCACAGATGGTATATGTAACAAAATTGAAGGAGGAAGCTGTCGAATATGAATTGTAACTTATTCATAATAATAAATAAAGTGAATATCTTTGATATTCTATACATGTGTATGTTGAGTAACAATTGTAGTTATAAAAAATCGAAGGTAAAATGTTGAATGTGAATGTAAATAAACTGTTGACAGGTTGTCATAATATCTCGAATATATTTGACTGAGTGGGTCTAGGAACGGATATCAAGGTTGATTGATTTGACTCTGAATTTGTAGAGTTCCAAGGCAGAGTAAATGTAGGTGAGTTGAACCATGACTGGAGGGGGTATAAATAAGTTTTGTTGCTGCATATGTGAGGCATTTATGTAAGATGGTGAAGACGAGAACTCAGGCCCGTGATGCTGTGTTCAGACGTATTCAAGCGATGTATTAGGTGTTGTACGCATGATACTTCGGTTCTCATAACTATGACATGTATATGGAAGATCCGGAAGGAGGATGAAGCTGCAGCAAGGGCTTTATAAAATGGTAACTTTGCGTAGGAGTAGGTCGGTGTAAGATGTTGCGAAGGGGAATGAAATGTAATAAAAGAGTATGTAGAATGTATTGTCGATGGTAGTAGTTTGTTGTTTTCTTGTCGAATGGATAATATACTTATTGAAATTTACTATTGACAAATAGTTTTAAGCAAGTAGCTGGTAGAATGTCGAATATAATGATATTGTGTATGTTGTCGAAGATATGTCCAAAAGATAGAAATTTTTAGGTAAAGTAGAAACAAAGGGTTTATGAACCAAGACAAATTAATATGGCAAAATGTGTTCCGCTAGGGGAGGCTATGAAATATAAAGAAAGTGATGTATACCATCTTTGTGATAATTTAGTTTGTGATTTGTTGCGTTGGAATGTTTCTGAAGAAATTCTTTGAGATATGGAAGAATTAGAGCGAGAGTGCAAGTTTTTATTATCTCGGAGAATGTGACGTGTCGAAGAGAATGAGAAGAGGAAGAGAAAATGTTATGTCCGAAGAGTTGAATGGTCGCGAAGTGGTGCGATGAACAGTCACGTAGGGTCTATAAATACGTCGGATGTGGGAGACTGTTCACACTTTTCAAACACATAAAGTTTTTTCTCAAGTGCTAATTGTTGTTGCTCGTTACTAAATTCACTACCGATAATTGCGAAAGAGGATATTAGCATGCTGATTGCACGAGCCAAGCGAGCAAAGGAAAGTGACACAGAAACAACACGAAAACAAGGTTAGTGAATTGGTTTTTAATGTTGGTTGTTTGGTTTTGATTGACTATGTAATAGACGAATATAATTAAGTAAAGTGAATGATGTGGTATAATGAATTGAATCGAAAGGGAATTAGTTGTAAGGAATTGAGAAAAGTCACAGAGTTAGGGTTTGGTAAACTTCTTAAGTTCAACGCCAATTTCCCGTCGACATGGACATCTCCCGATATAGTATAATATAACACTGGAAAGGTGAGGCTGTAAGGATTGTAACAAAAATAATATCGTGCAATACCAATGTCAAAATCATTGGTGAAAATAGGGTAATAATCCATTTTTTTACACGTAGAAACTAGATCTGAACCCTAGGCATGAGATCATACTGTAAAACATGTAAAGAGCGCATAAAGTTTTACATTATACCTCTCTTTAAAGTAATTAATCCAATAATAATAAGAGAGAGAATCTAAGAATGCCAAAAATGTCAAAATTGCTCCAAATAAATCTTTAGCGTGCTAATAACATGTTAGATATCAAGCACTCTAGACTAACATACACACATATAGATAGATATGAGAGAAAAAAGAGCTTTATTGATATGATGAACCAGAAGGTTTCAGAGGCATAAAGCCTAATTATATAAATATTTATATATATAGCCTTTTGAAAACTCTCCCTAGAAACCCTAAATTTATGGGCTAAGTTAGGAGTCCAGGGGAACCACCCCAACCCAGTTGATTTCCTACCTTACACAGGACCCAACTCCTTACAAATAATTCTTTTCTTAGAAAATTGGGCTTGGGTACATGAATATCTAAAGTACAACAGTAGCATAATATCTTTTACTGTTCATATATCCCTGTCTTATTTTGTTTTTATATTTACTTGGGCTTTTTAGGCTAAGTTAGCAATGTTTATTGGGTGGGTATTTCAATTTTCCTAAACTTTCAAGTAGAGTTTTTAAAACTTTGGTTCAGCATAACTGACGCTTGTTGAGTAAAGGATTAGGTACAGTACATCTTTCTTCTTTATTGCATGCTAAAATATGATTTACATATCATTAGGTAAGTTTGGGTTTAGGGTACAACTTTTGTCCTAAGGTTCATTACAAACCATTCACATCATATCTTTGTGTACTTGTTGGTTGTTCATCTCCTTGACTCAACTGTGGTAATTCTCTAAATTGTGATGCATCCCTTTGACTTAAATTTAGCTTGATTCATCTCGCAAGTTAAGAGTAGTTGGCGTTGTCTTTGACATCCATTTCCATTACTTCATGTGGTGTATAAAAAATCATCAAACTTTTTGAGTTTATTTTGTATGTAGTAAGAAGTTAAATACCCATTTCATGATAAATGAAAATAGATCAAAGCATCATCTTTTACTACTGTATTGAAATCAAAGCACTAAAGCAGTACCTCTTTGTTAAACCAGTCCTCCTAATTTTGATGTTCTTAGCTTTCCAAGTTTAATTTTTGGATATGGCTTAAAAGGTGCTTCCGTGAGAAAAAGTACATGACAGAAAATATGTAAAGTTCAAAACATTATCACCTCCATCCTTATTATACCCCCTAAGTGAAGGGGTGGACATAGCTTTATCGGGAAACACTTCTTATAGGTTGGTACCTCTACAAACTTGACATATAGAAGGGGTTCTTGACCGCAATGCCATGGTATTTGGAAATTAAATCGTGTGGACTGCTCAAATACACGCCACTCTTAATAAAAAAATTGTTGTGCTTGGATTAACATGAACTGCTTAAGATTATTTCCATTCCATCACTAGTATAGGTAAGAATTGTAATAGACTTTTTGGATTTCATCATCCAAAAAAATCTCAAAGGAGCACCCATTAGGGATACGAAGAAATTTGTATCACACAAAAATTGAACGTCCCGGACCTCAAAATAATAGATAATAAAAAAGTGTAGCTAGATTCCCATTGGATTTCATCACCCAATAGATAGGTTTACCAGACCAGGGTATAAACATGGGTTCGTAGAATATGGCCCCAGCCTAACACTGTGAAATACTAGTTATAGGTTTACGACATCACCATTATGAGTGCTAACATACAAGAAGGTGACTCACTCAAGCATGAGGATTGAACATGTACGTTAAGTTGGTACTAAGATAGTAACAAAGAGTAGTATAGGAACCAAAGCCTTTGGTCATTCTATCAATTTTTGAACATAGAAGAATATAGGGGAGACCCAATTGATCCTTCTAAAAAATGTGGAAGTGCAAGATATTTAGGCATGATTGGCATTTTATTGTATTGTCTATTGATTTAATTACAAAATATCGTACATGCAATAACATTGGAATTCGTATAACTCACAATTTGACATCCCGCATCAACCTCTAAATCATTATTAATCATGGAACCACCAAAACTTATAATATGTGGTACCTTTCCAACCTCATTCCTATATGAAAACCTATGATCAGTCTTTCTAGCCATCCAAGTAATTCCTACCTATCCAAAAAAACCATCCTTGGATGATACCCTTACTCTCTTCATGTAGTAAATGATTGAAAGTCAACAACAAGCTTTACAATTTCAAAAGTAAATGCTTGAGTTTTAACAAAATGAGTTGCTCCATTAAACTTCTGCGGCCCAATCTATCTCATGATTAGAGACTCAAATAAGTCAATTAGCAACCATAAATAATGGAAGGGACTTCAAAAAATTTATAAACAATGAAAAAGAGCAACTCGAGGTTAAATCTCTATGTGATTTAGAAAATGAGGAACCCAAGTGTGGTCAAGGAATGTTTTCCCCGCGGGGTAAATGGATACCATATTTCTGATATAGATTTAGAAGATGATCATGTTGAGGTCGACGATCCTATGTCACAAGAGGCTCTTGAAGAAGCGGCTAGGATGTTTAATAAAATTCTTTTCTAATTACCTCTACATTTGACCCTCAACATTAAACCCTCGATGTCACTATCCATCCCTTCGCCAAAAGTGCCCTACCAATTCATAAATGAGATCATGATGGAAAGTAAGTATTTTTCAAAATTCATAGATGATTTCTCGGATGATAAGGAAGATGACACATATCCCAGAGCTGTAGACTCAACTTCAATCTTCAAGGAAATACGAACTCCATCTATATCCCAGCCATTATAACCTCCTTTGTCCATCTTCCTTGATCCCATATTTCCATCGCATAAGCCTAATGGAGGTACCATATGCATAAATGGTTTTGAGGATTTTTGTAGGGATAATTTTTGTTGCAGTTACATCGATGAATGTTATAATTATTTCAAGAATTTGAATGATCCAATGATCTGTAAAATAGTGCATTCATTATCACTCGTTGACGAGTTTTAACTTGGCAATACCCCTTGATTAATGAATATCCCCATCAATGATCATTTCGACTTCCCAGAGATAAGTTGTGATATTGTGCACACATAAATCAAATGTTTGTTGGAGCCGACTGTTTCCCGATCCCCACATCAAAAAATATGTGTAATATTTTTTTGTCCTCCAACGTAAAACATTTTTTTTAAAAATTATACTTTCGAGGATGCCTCACAGACTTGTTTTGCCAAAACCACCTCTAACATTTTCATTAATATCAATGATAGCATGAGGGTTCTAAATTTATTTAAAGAAAATATATTTCCTAGAAAATCGAGATTTGACTCAAGCATATTTTTTGGGACGCATACTCATATACCATTCTTATTATTTACAGTAACATGTAGTAATCATATGATTGTTTTGAAAATTCAAAAGGAAAATATGTTCCCTTGGCCTGTAATTGTCATATCATGGAGAACTGGTTATACTTGATTTGCCTACATTTTTTTAAATTGGAATTATCAAGCGGCAAGAAAAGTATTGAAAGAAAATCTTTTCACAAAATGTTCAGCGTAAATATTTTTAAGGATTATATCAGTCCAATTAGGGGTCAACATAAAGAACCACTATTTAGGTGCTATCTCATTTTTGAAAGAGAATATTCAGCCAGAATAATGCACCACCTTTTCTACTTTATACCCACTTCCAATCATATTGAAAATTTAATGTTTGGGGGTACTTTTGTCTTGCTGAAGACGGTAAACTTAGTGCTTCCTGATAGGCAATCCATGGCATATTCAGGTAAAAAATTCAAGTTTTCCCATTCCTTTTATTTTTATGCTTAAACATTGAGGAAGTGCTTGATTGAAGTTTTGGGGATAGAAAACCATTTCTTTACACATATTTTGAAGATAAGTGAAATAATGACCCTTTGACAATTTATGATATATTTTTGACGAATTTCCTATTCTTACATTGAGGTTATTTTTGTAGAAATATTTTGGAAAACACTAAAACAAAAAATTTCACCAAGTATACACTAGAATATTTTTAACTATATCTTAAGCTAGTTGTACTATCTTTTAATTAGCAACTAATTCAAGTTAGCTTGACATATTTTGAAAACTTGTACTTTGTTGTAGTTTTGCAATTAATACCTTCAATATAATTTTGCCCACTTTAAGAGAAATTTAGCATTTACGTTGGGATCAATTCGCTCCAGCGAAGATAACTGCCTTAGAATAACCTCATTCCTAAGAAAAAAAAAGAATTAGCCAAATTTGCTCTAAAAGCTTAGATGCTTGTAAAGTTACTCATATAATTAAGAACTAAAAAGGATAAACTTATCACCAATCTCGAGTAGGACCATGAACTATGTAAAAGGAGCACAAAAAATGTTACTCGTGAGAATCTTAGGTCTGAGTCATGTTGGAGCACCACACCTCTACAGCCTTAGCCAACTGCCAGGGATTGTCATCCAAAAATTTCTTGTTACAGAGGCTTCACTAAGAAAAAATGCACTTAAAGAAAAAGCATACCAAAAAAGTAAAATACTAGGAAGACGAATTGACTGAGGAACTTGTTGAGATGACCGTTGAACTTATTCCAGTAAAAGCAAGACTACTAAGGGCTGAGTAAATATTCTAGATAATGTATGAGGAGATAAAACTATTTTCAATATACACTCAGATATAGCTAAAGAAAAATACTTGAATATCTTTTTAATGTTAAGGAAGTATCTATTTTTTTGGAAAAGTTTAAAATATTCTTTTGATATACTTAGGAAAATAGCAGATAAGAATTTTTTATCAGTATATTTTTATCATAACTAAGTAAGGATAAGTTGATAGGAAATGAGTCACGTATCTTCTAACATTGTTAAAAATGTCATTATTAACTTTTTTGTGTATAGTCAATGCAAACCCTCATGAGATAACACTCGTCCACCGGGGTAAACGTGAGAGTATCATAAATTTATTGCATATGCCAAATGCAATTGTACTCATTGCGAAAGTGGCTTTTATTTTCTTTACTGAGGATGAGCAAGAGACAAGTTTGGAGGTATTTAATGAGCGCGCAATTATGATACTTTTTTCGTACTCGAACATGTAGCTTAGTCGTTCAATATATTCAATTAGGTGTACTTAGGCTCTTATCAATTTATTGTTGTCAATGGAGATGGAGATTATAAACCAAGCACTTATGAGCATATCTAGTAGTTCTTTGGACAATATTTCAACATGGAAGGAAAATGTACACAAATATTCTTGGAGAGTAAAATCAAAAGAGATATTTTATTCAAGATCCATCAAAATATTTCGAGAATATATTATAATTGAAGATATATGCCAGAGTTTCGAAGAAGAAATATTTCTCCAACATTTAAGGAAATTATATGCAAAAATCTTAAGTGATTGATTGTAATATTGAGATAAAATATTGAGTATATATTATTTAGATATTGTATATATTCCCTAGATTTGTGTTCCTTCCCCAATAATAGGAACCCTCCCCCATTATTATTCTCATCTCATATTGGAGAAAGTTTAAAAGAAATAAAGTTTATTTTTATTGTCTCTTCTCTCTTCTTTTAATTTTGTAAATAACATAGTAGTACACTGATATTGAGAATGATAGAAGGCTAATCCCTTGTAGCTATGACTAGAAGGGACCCCATACCCAAGTATCAATAATTATTATGTAGTTTCAAGGAGTAGTTATTTTTATACTTATGTTCTAAAATAACTATAATCATACTTCTACGCTTAATCATAGCTAATTGGCTGATTTAGACTATTTAGCCAAAATTTGGCTTTATAACTATTAAACCAGATTTTTAGGCGAAAACAAAGAGAACTCGCTGAAAAGATTTAGCCAAGCTTAACCATAGTTGGAAGAATCCCTCTTACTCATCGAATTTAGTAAAACCAAATATGGCCAAACCCTCGATGCCTAACCATGGATCTAGGGTTGATGTTTATATCGAAAATACCTAACCTAGGATTTTTGACATGAATATTCCGCCAAGTAAAACTACATGCTACTATTATTGCTTTGGTTAGAATGAATTCTAGTTGTACCTATTCTCTTGTTAATTGTTGTTGCAGTTCCTTTCTTCTTAAAGAAACTTTTACAAAATTGAAATTCGACCTAAAAAGTATTTATTTTCCCAAACCTCCTAGTGCATTCGATCCCACTCATCTGTACTACAATTCGATAATCGTACTTTGGGCAGGTATTTTGTTAGAGGACCCAAAAAACATCTTATCACTCTCCCACAATCTAATTGGACCAAGAAATTCAAGAAGAGGAAGTTTAAGTATTTAGCACATCAAATCAAGGGAATCCCAACAACTCATTCAATTCCATTGTACCACAACATTTAATCCACAATCGAATTAGTGACTAACCTTAAAAAATAATTAACAAAGAAAAGTCAATTTTGGCGGGATAATTTCCTAATATGAACATCTATTGCTAAATTTTGATTGATTACAATGAATAACTCCTCAAAACCCTAAGTTCAAGATTATAACTTGGATCCCTTCCATATTACCAAGCCATACCCTCCTTAAGAGGTTACAAGTTTCCTAGTTTCAAAATAGCATTAAATCGCCCTTAAAATAACCTAATCAAGAAGTAGTCACAAAAGTCATTCGAACGAACAAATAAGTCGCTCGAATGACTTCCACAATTAAGCCAAAAACTGAAGCAGAACCTTCGGTCTTCTAGGAACCCAGAGTTGCTCGAGCAACTCCAAATCTCGTTCAAATGACTAACCAAAATAAGCCTAGAATACGAGGCAGAAGAATTGTTTCTTCTTGTCATCAACTCGTTCGAACGGCTCTAAGGCTCGTTCGAATAACCCTGGCAAATTTGCTTAGAATCAGCAACAAAAATTTTGCTTTAACTATTCTTCTATCTCGTTCGAACAGCTCTAAGGCTCATTCAAACGACGCATCTTTAAAGAGGTTTAATTTCTAGATCCTCCTGGATCATGGCTCTACCTTTAAGAGCCCTAAGCTCCTTCTCAGGCTTGAACTGAAAATAAGGTAAAGTGGTCGTGCCCATTTCCCTATTATACTACTTCGACTTGCTGAGTAGTTGACATTTCATCCCAACTCTAAACGACTCGATACTTCCCCATATTGTAGCAATAACCTTCCTTTCTAAAATATTATCCTCCAGCAGTGGATCTTTTTTTTCCATCTGAAACTCATCAACAGACAGTAGGAAAGTGTCGATTCTAGATTCTTCATCTATAAGAGATGGCTCAAAATATTCTAAATGTTCGGTATTAATCACCGAATACATCTTCATAAATAGTAGCAAATCCAATTAGAATGCGTTATCACCAATCTTTGTGAATATAGTAAACGGGCCTAATTGATTGACTTGAGCTTCTTACCTTCTCCCTTTAGTCATTCCTTACCCAAATGCAACTAAACTAGACCGCCATCTTAAAAAGTACATTCCACCCGATGTTTGCCATGTCGAGCCTTATAGTATGCTTGAGTCTTCTTCAATTAATCTTTAACAACCTCATGAACGTTATTTATCTTCCCAATGAAAGGCTGAGCTTTAACTTGTTCTTCTTCTTCCTTCCCTGACACCATCTTATCACCAGGACTAAAGGCTATATAAAAGAGGCTTTGAGGCAAGTACCCAAGAAAAACTTTAAAGTTGAACTATGAATCACCTGGTTAAATGCAAACTGAAGATAAGGTAAGCTCACATTCCAAGTCTTGGGATGCTAAGAATGGAATCTCCGTAATAAATAATCCTAAGTATGATAGACTACCTTTATTTGCCCGTCAGTCTATGGATCAATAAAATATGGTACTTCTCTTTAACTTAGTATTTATCATCCTCCATAGCAATCGCCAAAAAAAATTCAAAAAGTGTCTATCCCTATCCAAAATAATATAAAAAGTGAGCTCGAATAAACTCCAAATGCCTTTGAATAATAATGTTGTTCCTCCTTCTTCAGTAAGCATCTTTTGGCATGGAATAAGAACTATCATCTTGCTGAATAAATCTACTACCATAAACTAATAATCATTCTTGCACTTGGTCATGGGAAAATTGCCCATAAAATCCATCGATATGCTCTCTCAACATCGGCTAGGTACTAGTAATGGTAAGTACAGTCCCAACTTATACTTAGAAGGCTTCGATATGTTCCATAGAATGTAACCACGAACCACACGTACAATAGCAAATAGACATAACCTTCTAAATTCAAAAAAGTCTTCTTTACACTGAAATGAACTTCAACCCAGGAACAATGAACCTTTCTAATCCAATATAAATAGTCTCCACCCTGAGAATACATACTAGAGTTCCCCTGTAATCAAACCATCCTTTAATTTATACTTACTTGTCTTGCTTGTAGCAATTTTTGGTGCATCACACTAAGCTATTTCTTATCATCATATACTCCAACATACTCAGATAAAATAATAGGTCGTATCTGCATAGCTACCAGCAAAGCAGAAATAGTTGTTAATGGGGTTTAAGATAACATGACAGAAATTTTGTTGTCTACTCCTTTCTTATACTTGATAAACAAGAGGAATTATTGTAGATATGACATCTACATCATATGGCACGGTTGCTATAGCTTGGACTGTGCAGCTAAAAACTATAACTGTTTGCAATCAAAATGTATGATCCAGGAGAATCTGAATTATTTTGGTTTTTTAAGAAGTCTATTCGGACAGACTTTTAGTCTGTTTGAATACACCCTTTTGTATTCGAATATAATCTTTTCCTATTCGAATACATTTGTACCTGAGTAGTTTTATTCGAATAGACTCATGTTTGTTCGAATACATTTTAGCCTGATCAGTTTAATTCGAATACGAATTATTTATATTCGAATACACTTTTGTTTATTCAAATAGAAACTTGTTATGCTCGAACAGAGGCGCGATTTAGCCTTTTTCCTTTAGGTAGTGATGGTATTTATGAGGCGCGTTTTTGCCTCGAGATGCGTGAGATTTGCAATTCCGAGTTCCCTCTATATAAAGGGAACTTAGGTTATTTTCTTGGGTACATTTTTTTTTATGTTAGATCTAGAGAGAGCTCTGAAAGGAGTCTAGGGTTTTTGGAGAGATTCATTGTAATCTACTAGTTTCTTTTAAGTAAATAAGCTTTATTTTGCCCAATTATGGTGCTCTTCATGTTTCTCTACTAACTAAAAGCTTCTCAATCGAATTATGGATTAATTGGTATCAGTTTTCCAGTTTCGATTCTTGGGGGGCTGATTATGGTTTATGGTCTCTACACGTGACCGTCTCAAGTAAACAAAGGAGAAGTTAGTGAGTCCCTTGAAGATCTATCACAAACCTAATTCGAAGAAGAAGGGCGATTTGGAGATGGGCGATTCCAATGAGAGACTCGCGATTTTGGAAACGACAGTTTCTGCTCTAACTTCTATAGTAGGGAAGTTAGTGGAGCAGCTGTGTCTCACGAACCTCGCTAAGGCTGCCACATCAGTGAAACGGTAAGGTCGTTCCAAGAAGAACGGGGTTATGGAGGTAAATGGTGACGAGAACGTTCTTATTTTCGATGATTTTAGTGTTGCCAAATCCGAAGTAGAGTAATCGATTATTGTTAAGTCCACGAATCTTTTGTGTAATCTTCGTATTGGTTTTAAGATTGAAATTCTGATGTTCAAGAGTTTGATCGATGCCGAGAAGTTGGAAAATTGGTTAGATAGGTTAGAAACCTATTTTTTGGTTTACAAATACTCTAATGCTCAGCAAATATGCTTTGCTATATTGAAATTTGTAAGCCATGCACTCACGTGGTGGAAATCTTATCAAAAATGCCACGATATAGGTGATTTGGGTTGGAAAGAATTGAAGGATTTAGTGCGAAAGAAGTTTTATCCGATTGGATATGAGCAAGGGAGATGGCATTAATGGCACAATTTACACCAACAGTTTGAGCAATCCGTACAAGAGTACACTAGGGTGTTCCATAACCAAGCTTTGGTTTTGGACATTGATGTAAACTAGTATGAGGTGTTCTTAAAGTACATGGGGGGTTTGTCGAAGTCCATTAGGAGAGAGTTAAAACCCTTTACTGTGGCCAATATCGAGGACGCTACCGTGAAGGTAATTTCAATTGAAGGCAAGTACTTGAAGAGTGACAAAGAAGACGACAAGATCAAGTTGGGATACAAGAATAGTTGGAAAAACGAGCATAACGGAGAGGCCAAAGGAGAGGGGTCTTCATCCAAGGAATTTTATTGTAATCATTATAAGGCGAGTGGGCATCTTTCCGATTATTGCTAGAAACTTCACCCAGAGCTTAGTCTGAAGGAGGAAAAGCGCAATAAAGAGAAATATGCACTAGCCGCTGAGGTTGTTGACCTTCTGGATTTAGATAAACCGAATCCTGAGCTTACACTTATGTTTCAGCGGACTTTAGCTGCCGAGGAAGAGAGTCGGGAAAAGCTTTTTCATGTCAGTATTCAGGTAAAGCATAATTTAGCCAAGGCCATTATGGATTCGGATAGTCAGAAAATTTTGATTTCTGAGACATTGGTGAAGAAGATGGGTTTGACGGCTACAGCTCATCCTAAGCCGTATGGTTTGGGGTGGTTTCAGAAAAATACGAATGTGATGGTCACGAAGCAGTGTACATTCAAGTTTGCAATTTTTGAGAAGTTTATTGACGAGGTGATGTGTGAGGTGGTTTCTTTAGATGTGTGTCAGGTAATCTTAGGTAGCCCTTATCTTTGGGACCGAGATGTGATTAATTACTGTAGAGCTCGCAAGTATCATCTTGTGAAGGAGGGAAAGAAGTTCAATATTAATGCTGATAAAGAGCATGTCACTACGTCGAATTTGGTAATGGCGACTCAGGTGAAGCTGTTGGCTAATGCTAGTGGCAAGTTGATGTTATTGGTGTCACCGGTTCAGGAAGGTACGTCGGCTAGAGTGTTGTCTCCAATGACAATGTTTTATAAGCAACAAACCGATTTGGGGAAGTTACAAGAGGAAGTTGTGGTACATACTAATCACAAACCGTTCCAGTTTTTTGCTACACAGTCCAAGCTGTAGCAAGCTCGCCAGATGAAGGGGATGTCGTATCTCCAATAATTTTACTTAATTATACAGAATAAGAAGGGAGTGGACAACAAATTGGTTGATAGGTTATCTCGACCCCCATTACCAACTACTTCCGCTATGTTAGTTTCTATGCAAATACAACCTTTTGTTACGTCAGGATATGTTGCAGGATATGATGATCCTAAAGGGCATTGTGGGTTTCGCCGAAAGTTGCTGCCAGGCAAGACATGTATTCGTTTTGAGTCGTTTCGAGTTGGGAAAAAGGTACACTATCGAGTAAGTTAAAGTGGTACAACAGATAATTGGGCATCGCCACATTCCCATATCTTCAGTTCTAGCTTGAGCAGGAGCTCAAGGCTCCTAAAGGGGGGAGCCATGATTAAGGAGGATCTGAGTTTTTTTTACTTTTTAAAAAGTCTATTCGAACAGACTTTTTAGTCTTTTCCTATTCGAATACGTTTGTGCCTGAGTAGTTTTATTCGAATGGACTCGTATCTGTTCGAATACATTTCAGCCATATCAATTTTATTTGAATACGAATTATTTGTATTTGAATACACTGTTGTTTATTCAAATAAAAACTTGTTCTATTCGAACAGGGGCACAATTCAGCCATTTTCCTTTAGGCGGGGATGGCATTTATGAGGTGTGCTTTTGCTTCGAGATGCGTGAGATTTGTAATTCTGAGTTCCCTCTATATAAAAGGAACTTAAGTTATTTTCTATGGTATGTTTTTTTTATGTTAAATCAAGAGAGAGTTTTAAGAGAAGCCTAGGGTTTTTGGAGAGATTCATTGTAATCTACTCGTTTCTTTTAAGCAATAAAGCTTTATTTTGCCCAATTTTGGTGTTCTTCGTGATTCTCTACAAACTAAAAGCTTCTCAATCGTATTGTGGATTATTGTACAATAACCTCCTCATGCTGCTTTTCCATTTTAGTTTCTTGCTTAGGAGATATTGTCATAGTTGACGGTACATAAGCCGACATACCCCCTTGAACCGATTGTACTAATAACACAAACTTACTGCTCGCATTTACCAACCTCTTCACCTGAGTTACCATTAATAATTTCTCCGTTCCTTACAAGCATTAATATGGTACTCATTTCCCACCTTCATAAGACGATACTTGAGAGCTTTATGGTAATAAATCGCATCTCTGTCCCAACAATAAGGGCTACCCAAAATGACCTGGCACACATCAAAAGGAACCGCCTCACACATTATCTCATCAATAAATAATTTAGTAATCGTAAACTTTAACATACATTGCTTTGTGATCTTCAACTCTGCGTCATTCTGAATCCACCCAAAACCATACAGCTTAGGATGAGCCAAAGTATTTAAACCCATCTTCGTCACCAATACCTCAAAAATCAAGTTCTTCTAACTACCCAAATCAATGATGGCCTCTACTAAGCTCTGTTTTACCTTGGATGAAGACCCCCCCCTCCTCCCTCAGACTCTCCCTTATGCTTATTCTTTCAACCAGACTTGTGCCCTAACTTATGTTTATCGTCTTTATTGTCACTCTTCAAGTACTTTCCCTTAATGGCAATCGAATTCATGGTAAATTCTTTGATGTTTTTCATATTAAAGAGTTTTAATTCCCTTCTAATAAACTCCGACAACCAACCCGTGTACTTTATGAACACCTAATACTCATCCACATCGATAACTAATACCAAAATTTGGTTTTGAAAGTCCGTTGTCTACTCTTGTACTAATTGCCCATGCTTTTGACATAAATGATGTTATTTAAACTATTTCTCCTGCTCATACCCAATTGGATAAAATTACTTCCTAACCAATACTTTAAATTCTTTCCAACATAAAATTTCTATGAAGTGGCATTTCATATAAGATTTCCACCTCGTGAGTGCATAACTCGTGAATTTTAATGTTAAAAAGTAGATTTTCTGAGCATTTCAATATTTATATATTGAAACATAGTTCTCTAACCTATCTATCCAGTTATCCAATTTTTCAGCATCAATTGAACCGTCAAATACTAGAATTTTAATCTTAAAATCAATACGAAGATTACACATAGGATTCATGAACTTACCAATAACTAACTTTTCTTCCACGGATTTGGCATCACTAGAATCTCCATCTTCCTCCTCACTACCCCCGTCCGTCTCCTCCTCTATAACTCCTTTCTTCTTCTTGTGCTCTTATCGTTTTATTGAAGTGGATAGTTTGAGGTTTGCAAGAACTAACTATTCTACTAACTCCCATCTTTGTATTCATGTTATTCTTCAAATTCAGTTTTCTGTGAACCTTCATCGGACTCACAAGTATATCCTTAATTTTCTTGAATTGGTCATGTGCAGAGACAATAATCCAACAACCCCTTGAGAATTGTAACTCCAAACTCTTATACCACTTAATCCACAATCAAATTAAAGACTTACCTTAAAGAAAAATTAAAAAAGAATAAATTATTTTAGTGGGATAATTTCCTAATTTGAACTTCTATAGCTTAATTTTGATTGATTAAAATGAATTACACTTCAAAACCATAAGTTCTAAGTTACAACTTGGATTCTTTTCATATTTCCTAGCCCAACCCTCTTTAGGAGGTTAAAAATTTTAAAGTTATAAATAGGATAAAATCCTCCTTAAAATAACCAAATTTCGAAGTAGTCACGATAGTCGTTCGAATAAACAAATAAGTCGTTCGAATGACTTCCCCAATTAAGTCTAAAATTGATGTAGAAACTTTGGTCTCTGGGAACCCAGAGTCGTTTGAGCGACTCCAAATCTCATTCGAATGACTAACCAAAATAAGCCTAGAATACGAGGCAGAAGAATTGCTTTTTTTTTTCTTCGACTCATTCAAGCGACTTCACGGCTCATTCGAGCGATCTTGGAAAATATTCCTAGAATCAATAACATAACTTTCAGCTTAACTTTCCTTCTATCTCATTCGAACGGCACCAAGGCTTGTTCGGATGACTTGGCATCTTTTAAGAGGTTTAATGTTTAAATCCTCCTGGATCAACATCTTAACTTATCTTATAGAATTGGACCACTTCAAGATAAACCAGTTGGTAACTTAAACGTACAACGATAGCAATCCCAAAGGCCACAACAACAATATCAGCAGCTACAGCAACAACAGTACCTATCGCATCAATATCAGCCGTAACAAACCAACACTAAGAGGATTAGGAACCTTGAGCAAACACTTAGCATATTCGTGCAGTAAGAGAATTTCTTCCTTAACATGTTAACGTTGTGGGCAGGCTAGATGGACACGATTATTTTAAAATTTATAAAGGATTTTATATCTTGTAAACAAGGAAAACTACCTAGTTAGTTTGAAGTAAATCCAAAAGGATAATATGGAGTAGATTCAAATGAGAATGCCAAATCAGCTAAATAATTTCATGGCATAGCTACTCCCAGGAGTGGCAAGGTTGTCGACAATCTGGCAGTGATGCCACCCAATGAGCAAGAAACGTATGCACCAACTGACGGTAAGCCATCACAACACATGGAAAATGTACTCGTCCAAACTCCACTTAGTGAGAACATTCCACCTATCCCATAACTGCAGAGGCTGTAACCAAGAGTTAAAAACCCACATTACGATGAGCTAGTAGAGACATTCAAGCATGTACACAATAATATTCCACTGTTCGAGGCTATAAAGCGGGTCCCTTCAATTGTTAAATTCTTAACAGAAGTATGCGCGCAAAAAATGAATTTTAATGTCAACAAGAAGGTTTTCCTCACAGAGATAGTGACACCCCCAAAGCTTATAAATCCCAGATGTCCAACAATCTTGTGTACCATAGGAGAACACCAAATTGACAAGGCACTTTTAGATTTAAGAGTGAACGTCAATGTCCTTCCATATCATGTTTATCAACAGCTGAGACCTTGGGATTTAAGGCCAACGAAGATGACTTTAAAGATGGTTGATTGCTCACTCAGGTATCCAAGACTGATATTAATGGACATAATTATACGAGCTGATGATTTAGATTTCCCAGTTGATTTCATAATCCTAGAAACTGAAAAAATGTCAAATCCAGGAAATAATATACGAGTTATATTTAGGAGACCATTCCTAGCGACTGCACATATAGTAGAAAATATGCAGTCATGTCTGCTAACCTTATCTTTAAGCAGTATGAAAATAATACTCAAAGACTTTAACAATAAGAATGTAGCCTCTACTTTAGATAAGACAGAGGACTATAGTTTCATCGATATCTCAATAAGCAAATCGTCCAAAACTAAGGAAAAACACGATAATGATATCTACTAGAAAAAACATTCAAAGAATGTCATTGCAAATCACCTCTCAAGAATGTCGTTGCATGAGCAGAACAGTTCTACCCCACCGTTGGTGCAACCATGGTACGAAGTAATAAAGACATATCTTTTAACAGGTAAACTACCCCGCCATTGGTCCCCAAAAGTGATTCAGGATTTCCTACAATAGGTTAAGAACTTTGCGTGGGATGAGTTATATCTTTACAGGATGGGTTTAGACCATATTATTCACAGATGCATAATCAAGGAGGAAATACCGGAGGCCCTATCACGTCGTCACTTTGAAGCTTATGGAGGATTTCAAGGTACTAAACGAATAGCTGCCTAGATACTCCAAAACGGGCTATTCTGGCCCTCAATATTCAGAGGTGCTCACTTGAACTATCTGAGCTTCCCAGCGTAACATGCTCCAAGAATAAGCATAGCTAGGCAGATAATTCCATTGGATCTTATACCTGTAGAAAATTTCAAAGTATAAAACATTAGACTTATAGAACCATTTCCCCCATCATAGGAAAACTCATTCGTCTTAATTGATGCTAACTCCAAGTCAAAATGGTCTTAGGTAGTTGTGTACCCTTTACAACATGGTAACAATATAACAAAGTTCTTGACGTAGTAATTATAGCAATTCAGTTCGCCTTATATTGTCATACCCTATCAACATGAACATTGCCCTAAGTTGCAACACTTCTTACAACATACACTGTGTACTACGAAATGACTGCCTCGTTTGGGGATATGTGCGAGGGACAACAAGAACTGGCAAAGGTATTGTACATCCTGAGTTAAAGAATCCACAAGCATCCAAAAGACTGGTCATGCAACCTTGATTACTTTTTATGGCCACACGGAGTATTGTATCTTGACGACCCCCAAATTTAATCTCCTGGAGTGAGTCCTGAGAATGGAAACCACAATATTACCAAACTATAAGTTTGGGGATAGTCACATCTGGCTGAAGGCATTAAACGTAGCATTTATTGGGAGGCAAACCAAGTACTAGGGACTACCTTTGTGATCCCTAGTATTTTTAAATTTTATTAGTTTAGTTATTTAGATATTGGGGATAATTATTTTATAAGAGGAGGACATTATTTAAGGCATATACTATGGTATAACACCATGGTGTATATAATTTAGGGTATGGATGTACTTATAAAGCTTTCAAAAGATCAGAACATGGGTAAATATTAAGTATACCCTTCCACTTCTAATTTAAATTTAAAAGCCATGCATTTGAATTTCCCACTCAAATCATGGGAGAAATCTTAGGAACACCACCATGAGATTTGGTTCACATGGGACATGGGTTAAGAGTTGGTCTTCCACTACTCAACCCAAGGATCCTGTATTTACGCAAATACCACTTTCTCATTCAAAATTTAAAATTTAAAAGGCTTTCTCTAAAAATTCAAGAGGGGTAGATGCCCATTCAACCTCAGCTCTATCTCTACTCACCCTCAAGCACCCTGTCAAAAGCCAAACACCATTAGAGTAGCCAACCAACAATCGCCGCCAGCCCTAGGCTTTTTGCCAACGATTGTCAGCCACTGATAGAGTTGGTCACCTATTCCTCTCCTCAAACTATCTTGCACCCTCTCAACTTCATATCAGGATAGAATGGGAAAGGAGTTCATTGTGGGGGAGCTCAATGAGAAAATGATGGTGGAAAACACATCGTTTCTTCATACCGAGGTCGTTTGTCATAAATAGAAGCCACTTTATTACGCAGAGGAGGTAAATTTTTTCTGGAACTTGTTCGTAGGCTCTACAAGCACCTATCTAATCCTAACATGGATAGATACATAGTGGCGTTCACATGGGGAGATTGCAACTATCT
Organism: Kingdonia uniflora; assembly: GCA_014058105.1. Lineage (NCBI taxonomy): Eukaryota > Viridiplantae > Streptophyta > Magnoliopsida > Ranunculales > Circaeasteraceae > Kingdonia > Kingdonia uniflora. Next base: position 247,580 of record JACGCM010000868.1, on the reverse strand, counting down.
CATCTCTCACATGACTATCTCCAGTCTCACCACCATTGCGACAAAACCCCTAAGATTCAACATCGAAGAACGCTCCTCATGTTGTGACTAAGCCACATCCTTGGATGTACCTTATGGAAGGGATTTCAACAAAAACAAAATTAAGGCGAGTTCTCAACTAACATTTATCCTTCTCTTCACCAAACTGATGCCTACGTACAGCGAGTTCTCAACTAAATGTTTGGATGTACCTCCGTCACTACTTATTTTGCATCCAAGATAGGGATTCATCCTGCAACATCCTTCGGACCATTATGGAGTTAATCATCAAGGTGATACCCATGACAATAGCTCCAAAGAAATATTCCATGGTCTTCCCCATTCTCATCACCAAGTTCGTCGCTACCAACGATCTTCTCGCCATCAATCAAGCGGCATTGCTGAACATCAAAAAAAAATATGGGTTTCTTTAGGAAACTGTATTCCAGAGCCACGGACATAGGTACAAGGATAAGACCCCAATAAACCAGTCTACATCATCCAAGAAGAATTCGAGCACAGTCCAAGCCCTGCCTTCCCTGCCAAAGCCAATCTCATTCAGATCCAAGACCCCGCTACTCGTAACGCTATGGGGATCATGGCTAGAGGTTGTACCACTCTTGGGAAGCTTTTTAAGATAAACCGCAAGATGATCAAGACAATCGAGAAGCTCCAAAAGGACACCTTTGACATTGCCTCTTGCACGGAGATGCTTCTCTGAAATATGTCCCAACGTAACGAGGCATGACCTTCTCAAGCCGCTCAGTGTCATTGTCGCCATTCCACAAGCTCACGAGGCGAGGATTAGACAAAACTTAAAAATTTAAAGTTGTAAATAATTGAATCCTCTTTCTACATAAATTGAGTTCACTTCATTCTGATCAAAATTGAGTATGTTACTAATGCATTACTCAACAAAAGTCTAGGGAAAGCGAAAACTATGCTTCCATATGTTTACAATTTTTTATGGCTGTTAGATAATGGTTTAGGAAAAATTCATAAGTTCACATTCAAGAGTTTTTCAAGACCTTTATAAATTGTTCTAGATCATATTTTTCCAATGTACGGCTTTTGAGTTATGACTCTAGAGGCAACTATCATCCATGGTAATATTTCACTATTTTATCCTTTTAAATAGCCAATTGCATATTCATTCATCCCATGGCTCTAGAGGCTACTATCATACCTGAGAGGAACTGTACTTCACTAATTTTAGATAGGCATTATGGGCCCATCTACGTAGAGCGCGTTACCTAGAGGGGATGGAGTTCAATATTTTATACTGAGACTAGTTTCTTTCGTGAAGAGTTAGTTGACCATTTTTAACCAAGCATCACATTTTCATACCGATCTCCAGTTATATCTCTTAACTAGGATGATCGGGCACCTATTACGTTAGATAGGGTGTTCCTACTAGCAGTTTCCATAGTAGCACCAGTTCAAGATTTTGTCAATTATAGACAAGCTTTGAGCCGCGCAAACTATCTTAGAGAGATTTTACTATGCGAGATGATAGTATGGGATGAGGGTGCGCACCAAATCTTGAGTTTTTTAACCAACTAGTTAACCAACCTCTATTGGTTTTATGGTAATATCCCAGGCTTCAAATTGACAGACCATTATTAGAATTCAGGGGCTAGAGTTGTTACGAGTTCTATTTTATGATACCCTTGGATATTATATTATAGATGACATTGGAGGTAATATGTATCAGTGCACTGAAAATGTCCATTTAGTAATGGTAGAAAGGGGGTGAAGTTATTTATCACCTATTGACTTTTGTGACTTCCATTATTCGATATATCTCCCCATTAGCAATTCAAGCTAGTGAGGCGGCTTTGTTAGAGCCTTTGGAAATCTCACCGGAGTTGGATGATTGTATAAAGAACGTATGGATGGTTCACATAGGAAATTATTGGTCTATACCCTATCAGATTCTAGAGCACGGGCAAGATGGTCTGTTACATGTTTGGAATGTAAATGACTACCATAATGCCGACCTGGAAGAGCCTCTGGAGGACCTAGAGGAGGTGAAGATAGAGGATTTTGACGAGGAGGCCCCAAAGGTAATTATATATATATTTTTGTCAGTACAGATTTTTTGTTCAATTTCATATTAATGGCATCTTATTGGCGACATATCACAGACTTAACGTTTACTCTCACCTCTTCATTTTTATTTCATATATCATACAAGTGTTTAACAATAAGGATAATGTTTAAAGTAAGTTTGAGGGTGGGAAACTATTTTTAAGTTTTTATTAAAAATTTGTACACTTAGTATAACTGGTAAAGTAGAGTTAATTAGTTTATGATTACACATAACTTTAAATAAACATCCAGATTAATTGGTTAGAAGAATAAAACGAACCCTTAGGGGCTATCCTAAATATGTATAAACTCAGTTTAATATGTTGTTTGGTAATTTTTACCAATTATCCTGGTTCTGGCTTATACGTTTTTTGGATAATTATATCGTAAACCAGTTCTTATAATTTTCTTATAAAATACTAAAATTAAATTTAATAAGAAATTTAATACAAGTACTCAAAATTATTTTTAACAAACCATCAATACATGCAAGTGATTATAATATTACTTATTGCATTATTATTCAAATTATTTTTAAGAAAACAATATCTTTTATTCGCTTTCATTACTTTGCTCATCATTCCACATTATATTAGTAATTGTTCATCTTAATCGAATTGCACTTTCGCGTTATATTATTCGAGAACTACCACTAGCTCCCTGCATTTGCACTTGATTATCTTCGCCTTCATCTTCGCTATCATCATCTTTCATTTCACTAAATACCCAATCATTTATGTTTTCCCTTCTTATGTAGTTATGTATGATACAACATGCAATAAAAATCTTCACATGTGTTTCAAATGGGTAAGGTGGAGTTATTCTTAATATAGCAAAGCTAGCTTTCAATATGCCAAAAATGTGTTCAATAACATTTCTATCCGATGAGTGCTGATAATTGTATAAATCCTTTGCATTACATGGATTATCACCGCCTGCAAATTTGCTTAAATGATATCGAACACCACGAAAGGGCGTAAGAAAACCTTGTATGTTTGCAAAACCTACATCGACGAGATAGTATTTCCCTATATAAAATATATATATAGTATTTAATCAAATTTTATTATATCATACTTTTATACATCAAAGATAATAAATAATACCATCAAAGATTTGAAGTTTATCCTCCATTGTCAAAGCTGACTGTATAGTACATGTGAGTCTAAAGTCGAACCTTCCGAGCCCACCAAAACATACTAAAATTACAAATCGAATGAACATGAAGCCAAAACATTTTGCGCAATACAGCCTTTCTAATTGTGAAAAAATCCCTAACCATCAGCGTTTATAAGCACTGGGATGTGCGTTCCATCTATTGCCCCACGCAATCCTTATGAAAATTGTATAAAATGTTACAGTAAGAAATTCGAAAAGAAAGCCAATCTTTAATAAAATTTTAGCATTAAAATATGGAAAAAATCTTGGATCATTTAAGATCTCGTTTGGAGTATCAGGCTTTGTAGGCTACAAGAATTTTGGTGCAAGAGAAACAACAGCATCCAAAACAGTGTTGAAGTGACAACTAGTAATTTTTTTTTAATGTTGATATCATTTTTGGACTATTCTATTGTATTCATCATGACCAATAGCATATATGAACATTGTTACTTGTTCGTCAACATCAACTCCTTCTATATCTCGCAAAGAACCTTCCATTCTCAAAATATCACACAACTTTTGAAAGACATGCTTATTCATACGAACATTTTCATACATCCGAACAAGATTACCATTTACTAACTCGACAATTTATTCTTTACCAGTTAATTTTGAGCCGCTATAGGGTTCGTTTGAAATATGATTCATGTAGTAATAAGAAGTTGCCACTACAGCTGTAGTTACAGCCAAGACAATCATATCTTCTTCATCATAATCATAGTCGCCCGTCGTACTTTGCTTCTTGCATTTTTATAAATCATCCATTGTATATAATCAATAAATTAACATTCAAAAGTTTAAATACCCATACAATTGGAAATAATGGAATTTCTTTAAACTTTAATCATTTATATTAGATCTGATAATAAGATAATTTATTGCCAATTTAATGTCTAATACTACATTAAAGCTTAAATGAACGAATACATCAATGACAAAATGTCTTAATTAAATAATAACTAAAATAATAAAAAATATTTTTAGGGGTTGCAATCCTAATCTTCTTTAGGATTTTTTTTTTCACATCAGCCACATCTTTCGCTTATTTTTAGCTAGGTTGAGAAACATTCTCGTTTTTCCTTCATCCTAGAGAAAATTGCAAACTATTAAGTAATCACCCTCTAGTATAAACTAGAAATAGCGTTAAGCATTTCATTGACATTTGGTTTAATTCTTTTCACTTTCCGATCTCCTAATTTTTTATTCTACCAACTGCAGATGCAATTGATTTAAAAGTATCAATCATGCCTTCACCAGTATTCTTTTTCCCTTTTTTGCTATCTTCAGCAGTTGAAGTTATTTTTGTCAGTTTACATTTTTTCTTCTTATTTTTTTTCTACTTCAGTGTTTCAGAATGTGAATCATCTTCCATAGCTTCATCATCTAAAGAATCTTGCACTTGAGTTATGTTAGCATCACTCAACTTTCCAGACTTCGGATCTTTAGCCAAACGAGCATATTTTCCTATTGTTGCTGATTTTCCACAAATCTCATCAAGATCGTGATAGTTCAGCATTATTCAAGTTCCCATAGGCTTAGCTTAAGGATGCTCCTGCATTTTGATGTGTAGAAATTAATAGTTTATTTTAAATAATAACTTTTAAGTTCTAAGAATTATAAAGTTACACACCTTTAGATAATCATCATAAACGTAAGTTTTAGTTGTCACCATTTATTTTTCATCATCCCATCCAAATCCACTTTGGTGTAGAAGAGCCTTCAAAATTGTGCAGATATTTCTTAACTACTTATGTTGATTTTTCAGGACATCCTTATCAATACTCATATTTTCATACTTTTCATTCATTTTTTGTCATTTCAACCCATACAATCTTTGTAAATTACTTTTCATTTCTTTGCCCTGCACGTGCTTGCTCTAGCAAGAGATCTTGAAAGGAGCGATCCATCGGCGGGTCCACTCCATTCTACCGCGATGATTGTTGGAAGTGCCCACATTTTCCATAAATGGGTCTACAATTATGAATCAAAGTTGGATTTTAGATTACTTAATAAAAAAATCATGTTGTTGGTGGTTTAGTACATCTTCACAAGATGTATGAAATAAATTCAAAATAAAACTCATAAATCACCACCGCTATATGAAATAAACTCAGTCACTATAAATTCTTCTCAAATCAAACCTCCTTTTTTTTGCATTTATCTAATATACCAAAAATTGTCTTATCTAACATATGAAATAAGCACTCTAATTCCATATATCTAGCTACATCCCTTTATATTTACTGTGACACAAAGAAGAGATAGTTTAATACTACTTCTTTAAGGAGAAGTATTGTTGATCGATACACTATTTTTAGGTTCATCTCTTTCTTCTCCTTTGGGGATGTTATGTTGTTGTGATGTGTAAATGTAATGTAGCTTGATATAAAGGAGAGATAGTTTATACTATTTTTAGGTTCATCTCTTTAAACATAATCTAACATATTTAATTAAAAAAGAAGTAAACTACCATAACCAAGAGAGTATTCGCGATGTCGTCATATATAGTTTGAGCACTATTTTACATGTCATAAGAGTCATAATACCTCTTTTCTTTTTCTTTTTTATAAGCATAAATATTAATCAAACTAGCCTAACTCCATACAAACAACTTGGATCATCCTACTGGGTAAATTACAAGCATTAAAAAGAGTTGTCTCAGCCTTCTCCATCTGGGAAAGATGGTGGGTAGATTCATATAAGCAAAGTAATCATCTTATCATGACACTCATTGCATTTCTTTAGAAGCTCACACGGATAGAGTGATTAATGGACTGATATGCTTTTTTTATTTTTGTTGCCTTATGTTGCTCATATTGTGAAAAATATAAACATACAAGGGGCCAAAACATGTAAAATTATTAACGTTAAAATACTCTAACCAAATTTCTAAATTAACAAAAGATCAATGTACCTTAAAACGAACTCGAAGAGCAACTTTTCATAGCCTTGCAAGCTGAAAACAATTTCATCACCACATCATTAAATAAAATCTAATTTGAAGCAACAAAACTTTAAAATTATGAAACATAGTTTAATCAAAAGATATCGAGTATAGACGCTTACCACTTGGTGGGTTTATCGGGTTCCTTTGGGTACTTTACCTACAACAATTTAAGATTCCTTGAATCGGTCATTAATGGTAAAATAATGAGATAAGAGAGAGAAAAAATAATAATAAAACAAATTAGTATATACTCTGGATGAGAGAGAAAATAAACGAGGCATACATGTGGTTTTCTTTGGAGAGCAGCTCTCTTCTCTCTACTTTTCCAACTCAGCAATTATAAGAAAACCCTTGCGATTTTAAAAGATTGAAAACTATTTCTATTTCAAAATGAGTAAAAGTCGTTTCGAGAAAAAACTGGTTATCAGCTATATTTGAGGCAGACTAGTTAAAAATAAAACAAAAAAAGTTTGTCCCACATGGTTCCAAACATTGATTTTTCTACCTTAAACAGTTATAAACCAAACCAGTCCAATATTAGAGGGTATCTAAACAAACCCTTAGAGTATTGACTGCTTAACGGGATTATGGAATAATACGCCAAAATCGGGGAAAAATTAAACTAAAGATACTATAATAGATATTCATGATATTCTCAAAAAAAATATTGAGTTAATAATTTCTTGAAAGAAACTGTATTTCACACTAGTAATAGTATTTGTTCAATAATCTTATTAAACAATACTTAATCAATCCTGAGAGAGTAACAAACTCGTTGCTTGAAATAGTTTATTAGACAAGGACACAGTATTATACAAAAAAAAGTAATCAAAGAAGAAAAGCTATTGAACTATAAAGTTAAATAAATAATGATGTGAACCTAAAGTCTAGGTCATGAAAGGACTCCAAATCCCGGTACCCAAAACCAACTGAATGGACTATCAATCAATTAGATACAGGGGAATCATTAAAAAAAGTGATAGCAAGAGTATAAGTTTTCCTAATTCAACTAATAAAATAGGCAAGTGAATAGGGAAAGTAAAATACTCTCCTGTTAACAACCATAAGGAGGAAGTTAAGCATTTCAATGATAATCTTCTAATAGACGATACTGGAATTGTGACTACATACACTCATAAATATAACCATTTTTGGGGAAGTCTTATTGGTAGTCATTATAGTATAGCTTGCTATCCTCTCAGTTTTGTCTTATTATTTTGATAAACCCTCTTAAGTTGCTTAATAAACTAAACACTTTTAAGGGAACTATCTACAATATATTTAGGGTTAACATGAGTTGTTGAGGTAACAAAAATAATTAGATCAAATTACTTGAAATACTAAGTAATACATTTTTATGGGTAAAACTATTGAAATCACTCACGAGACAAAACTTGTCCACCAGGGACACCTGGGGGTTTAACGGCTACGCAAATACAATCGTAAGATATGCGAAAGTAGCTTAGCTTATTTTTTTTGCAAAAAATATAGTAGATATAATCAAAAACAAACTTACAATATGAAGGAAAGTCCTTCATTCCTCACCCTAGTATATGCACTAGGGAAAATATATGGGGCTCTCTATAAAGATAAATAAATACATAAGTGAAAAAGCATAAATTCATATGTATCAGGGATAGTCGTTCAAATGAATCCAGAGGCGTTCGAACGCCAGGAGTGTATTTCGTTCGAACGGCCTCCAATTTCGTTCGAACGAAAATATGAAAATCCTTCAAAATGTCATCTTTCTCGACAATTTAAGAAACCCGACTTTAAGGTTTGTGTGTAAGTTGTTCAAACGACTTCCAAGTCCGTTCGAATAACCTATTGAAACTTGTCTTCATAATATCGTCTGAATCGACAAGTTTGAAATTTTTGCCATTTCGCTAGAACGGCCTTCTATCTTGTTTGAACGATTTTCCTCACTCTATAGTATTCCATACCCTGGTCTTCGATTATCTCTAGGTATTCCGGTTTGCCATCTGTCCATTATTCCAGTGCTTGGTATGGGTCTGAGCCTCTCCGTGCGTGGTATTCTGCAGAGAAGCTGCATTCTCTCCATACATAACTGAACCGGATATTTTGAGGAGAGGAGTGATCAGAGTCCACGCTATTCTGAGAGACCATGGTATACTATCTTTGAGGAAAGCTTTAATTGCTGCAACTAAATCGGAAACAACCCAAACTCTTCTCCAGCCTGTACTACAGCACATTGAACGCCCGATATAATTGTAGTAATCTCTGTTATATAGTTAGTAGCTTGACCACTTGATTTGCTAAAAGTGCCCAAGACCTCCCCTGTGTTATCTTTGTATATTATACGAACCCTCGCCGGTCCAGGATTGTCGATAGACGATCTATCATGGCAGATTTTAATCTCATTTTCTTTAGGAAGCAACCATCTGCAGCTCTCGATGTTGCTGCATATTTGTGGTTTGCATTGAACATTTAGCGCCTTAATGATCTTCAGGTCATGAACCGTGTTATTCATCGTATGTTAAGAGAGGTGAGCAGCATCTGCGAAAGTGGCTTAAATTTCCTAATTAATTTTATTTTACTTAGGACTAGCAGTAAAATAAGTTTAAGGGTATTTGATAAGCACATTTTTATACAAAATTTAAGCTCCTTTTACAGGTATTTTTTGCTATCCTGAAAAAAAAATTATCTAATTATTGCCTAGTTACCTCATTTTCATATTATTTACTCTACTAGAATCAATTTGGCAAGAAAAGAACCAAATCAGAGTTGAAATGGCAACAGAACCACACTGAGGTTTTCCAGTAGTTTAGTAGATTAGTTTCAATCAGAATTAGGCTAGTTGGGATCTCTGAAAACCAAAATCATCACTGAAAAATGAGATCAAGAGGTTGGACCCAAAAATATTATCTATTTGGCAAGCTAATAAAAATCTGAGACGAGAGAAGATTTGGTCACCACCCACCGGCGATTGCCGTCGACCAAGGGCATACTACCGACGGTCGCCGACAACCTAGTATCGATTATTGTGATTCTTAAACACATATCTCGAGGTGGTCTATTAAAAAGGAATCTTCAATGAAGGTTCAAACTTAACTGTTAGAGAAGATTGGGGGGCAGTTAGGACATTTAAAAATCAGGATTTCTCAATTTAATGTTTGGTTTTCTCTCTCCAAACTTATTTTCATTTTTACAAGGTTTTGGAGATCTTAAAATCTGAGTTCATATCTTTAAACTTGGTTTTAACTTTTAATGAAAGTTGGATCTTGTTATTTATTTATCTGTAATTATTAAGATATTACAGGGTTAATCCCCTCGGACTAGATCTGAGGAGGAAGCTTTATAGGAAAATATTAGGATTTTCTTGAATGTAATAGGTCTGACTTAGAGGTTTTTGATCACTCTTTAAGGCTGTTTTTCTTCTTCAACTCTTCTAAACTGGACAAGTTAGGGGAAGAGGGAAGCAATTCTAACCTGGCAAGAAATTGATGTCCCTAATAAGGAATTGATTTTTCAGACCACTTAGTTACCTCTAGACATAAGGATTATTCTTGTTTTTGAAAAAGGAAAAACAAGCCCTAGGTCAATAACCAAGGATTTGAGTTTAGACCTTGATAGGTTGAACTCTCAGATTTATTCTTTGCGGAGAGATAAGAAAAGGATTCTAAACCCCTCGAATTTGATTTAAAAGAGAGAATTCGAGAAGAAGAAGAAAAAATCCTATTAAACTAAACCCTAATATGCTAATATAGAGTAGAATTTGAAGGTCTAGTTAACCTTAATATTTGAAATTTTAACACCTAGTTAATGTGATTTCTGTCTAAACAAAACACCATTTCCCCTGGATTTTAGTTTAATATAGAATAATGTACCTCTCTATAGATTGACACCCTATTATATTATTTGTTAAGTAGGATTTTGATTTGACTAACGATAATCAATCAGGAATCTCCCATTGTCTCCGAGGCCTAGGGGAATTTTGTTGCAGGCGCCGAGGTTTTATCTTATCTCGTCTTTAACTTCTTGGAGTTACCTTATCTAAACTTCCTTCATCATCATCTACTATTGGACCTGTAAGAGCGTTGCTCTTATCTCAGCCACAGCTTGCTCTTGCGTTTGGTTTTTCATCAAAACCACCATTTTTGCCTAAGTAGAGATTGATGTCACAAGGACACAGACGGCACCAATTGTAGTCCCAAAGATCTCTCAGGGGTGATAATAAGTATTGGTTCATTTAGGGCCTGACAATCTCACTAAAGGAGGGTACCAATCAATTCTCTCTAGGTCACTCTTCCCTTTTCCTCTAGAGTTGCTAGAGTTTAGTTGATTGAGGGGCAAGATTTTAAATCTAGGGAGGCTCACTCTCACGTGATGTGCGCTTCCACGTAGATCAGACTTATAGCATTCTTGTCAATTATATTGCTTTTGACGTGGTTTTTGTGTCGTTCTTCGAGCTCTACCCTGAGACATGCTCGTTTATGGGTGGGGGCATCGTAGATGGCCTGCCAGCTCGTGGGTAACCGGAGCGCACTTTTATAATAGTTTAATGATTACTATATTTTTTTTTTGAAATCTGTCTGTTGTACGGGTATAAAAACTAGTTATATCTAAAGTCAGTTGAGCCTTTGGGTGCATCATTGTGTTTTGCTAATTATAAAAATAGACCTCCTTTATCACCAAGACAGACCATGAAAGGTATCTTGAATCTATAGTATATTGACTGTGTTGAGAATCGAGGTAGCTACTCTTTCTTCCCTTACAAGAACGATATGTGGAAATCGCCAACACAAGAAGTAAATCAACAAAGAACAGTAAAGAACACCAGAAGATTTCCCAGAGAAGGGAAGTAGAAAACCCTTGCCGATGAAAAACCACTCCCTACAAACAATTCACTATGATATCAAATAGGTTACAATGATCTTTCAAGCTTCTCAAGCTTTAATGGAGTCTCTTCAAACCCTAGCCTCTCCAAGGTTAAACTCACAAAAAGATAGGTTTACAAAATAACCTAAGTCCTCTTTATATAGTAGAGGACCAAAAATACAAGTAGTACGGATCTCGAGACAAAACTCTAACATCTAAGGTAAACCTACACAAAGCTTGTTCGAATGACTCCAAACTCGTTCGAACGACTTTGCGATAGTTGGTGTCTAACCCAAGAAATATTGCATCACGTTTGAACGACATCCAAGCTCGTTCGAACGAGATTGACTCCTGGGCCAAAATTCCAGTGAGTACAAGAGTTCGTTTACACGACATGCAAGCTCGTTTGAACGAGATTGACTCTTAGGCCAAAATTCCAGGGAGTATGAACGCTCGTTCGAACGACTTTGAAAATTTCCCAGCTTCGACAATCCTTCAATTCAAGTTCATACCCAGCAAACTGCCCTGTTTAAGATATTATTCCATCTACCAAGGTGTTTCCATCCATTTTGTAGAGGCCAATCCTGAGAAATAAACCCAAAAAACCTAAGGCCAAAATACATAGCAGAAGGAGATTCTAACACTAAATATCTTCAAATGTTATAAAGCAAAGTGCATCAATCCACATATTCCTTAGTACCAGTCTCCAATCCTTAGAGGATGAAATTCTTCAACTCGACAGAGCTTAATGCCAAACTTATAATTTTGTAGGCAAGTTCATACAGGAGCGAAATAAAATTTGAAGAATAACTTCTTGATATTATCTTCTATAAAGGCTCAAAGAGAATTGGGCTCGCTAGTAGCCCATAAATATGTTGTATCAGGATGTAAACTTTAATTCAAATAATATAATGACATAAAAAATTCAAATCAAATTATGATTATACGATATGATCAGATCCCTAGCTCAAAAGCACTTCAAAAACCCCCACTATATTTTCTAAACATAATGCGCCAGCATGCACATTATGCCCGTATAAGAAGAAAAAGAATAGTTTTAGAAAAGATGCTCTTCATTTTCTTGTTCACCTCCACACAACACAATACACATTTTACCTCTTCGATGGTTCCCCACTATAAGAGTTTGTTTTGGGACTTAAGTACGCCGTTTAGGGCCATCCAAGCAATAAAGTTGTGCCTAGGTATAAAGCCATTGAACTGCACCAGTTAATTCTAACTTACCTTATCTTGTGAACGCCTCAGCTTATGATAGGTTGTCTTAAGGATATACTCACCATTTGGGTTTGTAGTCCACACAATTTTGTCATCTAATATCATCGAGAAAAGTGTTATAATGATTAGGGATAATCCACTAGTGTTTAGAGATAAGGACACTAGTAGAGGCTCTCAAATTGAAAGTAAAATTATCTTGGATATGATAGAGAAACTTTATCCTAAGAAAAATGTGTGCCAAGCATAACTTCATAAAGAGATTTTCTACCCATTTCCAATAAGATGCAAACAGAACTTGTCAGCCTCATCTCTATATATACTTAAGAATTTGTATCCGGCAGTAAGAAACCCCACCAGGGACTTCTAAATTCCAGAAGCTTTTATCTTTCACAAAAAAAATCTTACCCCAATCCACCCATACAGTATCCCCAAATGAGAAAATAGCCCATATATATCTCACAATTTAGGCCTTATTGTATACTTTAAAATCCTAACGCATGCCCACCATTAGAAAAAAGGATGGCAAAGCTTGGTCCACCCAACTGCAGAAGCATTATTGCCCAAATCAACCCCTGACCAAAGAAACATTCAAAAGGAGTTGATCTCAACGACAACTCTCTGGGATGAATAAAGCAAGATGTCCAGTAGGTAGGCATGCCACTAATCATAACTTTAAGTAGCCAAAGTCTCCCAGCATATGAAAGATACTTACTCTTTGAAAACTTGATCCTAATGGTAAGATTGTCAATTAAGGGCAAGCAATAAGCATACTTTAGTCTAGTGGAGATAAGGGGAACACCAAGATATATACCTTATAGGCAAAGACCCCCCAAAAAAACCAAGGGTATATTTAGCTTGATCCAGCATCTGCAACTCCAATCCTGAAGTAAGGATTTGGCTCTTCTCGATATTAACTTCCCGGCCCGCAAAGCACATAAACATAGAAAAAAATTCAAGCAAGGAGGCAATTGAGAGTAAATCCTCACCCATGAAAGTAAAGAGGTCATCTGTAAAGCACAAGTAAAGGTGGAGAGCAAACAAGTTCTTATTAACTTTATTCGGCATTATTTTATTGAAAACCTCTATGAGAAAGACAAAGATATAAGGGGACAGAGGGTCCCCTTATCTTAGCCCTCCTTTTAAGAAAAAAAAATTGACCTCTCGTGAGGATTCAAATATTTGGTCTCTCATCCTTAATTAAGGGCCACATGGCAGGAGAGAGAAGAGAAACTAACTGTGACTTTTAGAGTATTGTTTCTGTTAATGAGAGAGAAAGTACTCCTTTTTTTAAGCTAATAATATTAATATTTTAAGTTAATAATATTAATATGAATCGGGAAATCAAGTTAGTATATAATATAGATAAAGGAGATGAATCATAGAAATTATGTTATAAATGTCATTGTAACCGGAGCAACTGCCGCTAACATGTGAGCTCCCAGACTCACAATCCCCTTGGTGGAACTGGTAGGTGCAAGAGCTTGAGGTGACGGTACTGGAGAAACTACCTCCAGTAGAATAGTGATAACAACCTTCTGACCTCCGACCTCGCAATGTTTGCCTACACCACAAATGTACCACTTTTTTCCCAGGGTGGCAAAGGTAATAGCATCATTACTGGTAACTAGTGGGATGATGTCTAATGGTGCTACACAATCTTGAAAGCCAGTAGCATTCATTTTGTGAACATTGTGAGCTCCAACGGGATACCTGAATACTACATTGTTTACATTAACTAATTAGTAAAATTTACTCATAATATGTGAAACTAAATTATCAAACAAATTCTAATTAGTGTAATAAATACCTAGTTTGTCTCCAATATGAAATTCTTTGCCTGCAGTCCAAACTTGATAATCAAACTTGATGGTCCAACCACTGTCTTCTTCAACTTCAACCTCTTTAGCCAAGGTTGCTTCTGGAACGAGGATTACAACAACAAGGACAAACATGATGTATAATTACTTAGAAGCCATATATGATTTCTTTGGCTTAGACCTTAGTGTATTATTTTCTTGAAATAATAAAGGGATCCTGTAATAGTATAATTTCAGGATTCGAACTTAGCCTTTACACCAGATGTGCTTAGAATGCCCAAGAATAGCAAGTGATAGCTAACAAGATAATTTAGCGCGGAAAACCTTTGATTAGGTTAAAAACCAAAACCTCTCTTGGGGATTTGAGAAAGAGAGAGTAATATTATTGTGATTTCTAGCTTATTGCAATGATTGTTCTGAGTATATTCGATATTAGAGTGAGAATCCCTTTATCTGGAATTCTCTTGTCCAATTTATAAGTCTTCTAATATGACCGTTTGATGGCCATTAAGATTCTTAATGATGGACATTACAAAATATATGTTAGATATTCTTTTATCAGATTGTGTAACATTCTGATCTTTGTTGCTTCGTTACGGCTACGTGGATGACTGTACATTTGCTTAGCTTGAACTATTGATGTAGAGGTCGAAAAAGATGACTAGAACTTAGGGATACTGAACATGTTGATGAGGTTAAGGATGAAGTATGAGTCTGAGATGCGGAATAAGCTATTACAAGATAGCTCTCAACCAAGAGCACGAGTAGAATCATGGGCGAGTGGTGTTGGTTTAGAAACTCGTGCAATAACTATTTCCTGATGTTGTTATCTTGTTTTTGATTGTGCTATAAATGTACCACGTACTCTGTTGATGAGGTCAAAAGTTAGTATATTGGTCGAAGATGATGCATGAGTCCGAGATGCATAATAAGCCACTACAACCGCCCCCTCTCAGCTAGTAGTATGAGAAACATTATGGGCGTGTGGTGTTGGTTGAGAAGTGTCATCAATGTTGCAGTTAATATATGGGAATCATTTCCAACGTATATTCCTGAATATATGTTTGTGTCTTTTGGGTTTTTTTAGATCCAATGGTTCTAGTCAATGTTGTTACATGGGAAATCTTCTTGACGTTGGGAATTTGAAGAGTCGGCTTAAATGCTTATCATAGTATAAAGAGTACTCTGAGTTGTGTGTGATGAACCAAGTCTTCTTCTCTAAACTATTTATCCTTTGTTCTTATTTTTGTACTTAAGATCTTTTAACTGTTGAGAGTATGGTGACTATAAGGAATAAATCTCAGGAGTCAAGGATTCATAGAAAGATAGAAGAACTGTGCATCAGGTATTTTGGATACCAACCTTTGCATCTACCGACACCAATTCCTGTATCGCCTACCTATCACCATATATCATATGAAGAGGTGATGGAGGAGAAGGATGATTATTATCAGATAGTGCATTTCCATTATCTGTTGACGTTTGAGGTAGAGCGCCAAAATAGACTTTGGCTGCTGGCGGAGAATGCAGTTATAACTGAAGATGAAGCAACAGGCATTCGTCCAAGGGAGTCTCGCCGGTATCCTATTAGTGAGTGGATCCCAACTAAGAAATAGGAATTTTTGTGTGTCTCTGGCATATGGGGAGGTGGGGGTCATGGTAGAAGGGGTGGTGATGTTAGAGGGTGTTTTTCTATGGACCATGGATAATGGTCCTAAAGAAGATCCTTACCTGTGACTTCCAGTTCTACTATTTCCTATTCCTTGCAGCATGGGATTAGAGTTTGGAAGTTAGTTCAATTTTGCATCTTCTTCCTCGTTGATTGTCGAGAGGCATTTCAAACTGGTACTTAATATAATTTTGGAAACTAATCGGTATATTGTTTATAATGATAGTGTATCTGTAAAGTAATCTGTAAGAAAAAAATTGAACTAATGAAATGTCATCGCCCTGTTATCCTAATGTTGTGTGTCTAACTTCATAACTTCTATGTGTAGGTTTGGGTTGTGAATTATAGGTCTCCAAATATGGGGAATTGTAGTTTTTTACGTGGTCTTTGCTGTTAAACTGAACTGTACGGATCTCAGTGTGTATATCGGTAAATGGTAGTGATATGTAAGGTTTGAAAAATTAGAGGAGCTCTAAAATGTGATGATAGGAAGTAGATAATTTCTATAAGATGGTTGGGTTATTGTAAAGGTATATGGTATTTTGGGATTTGTGTATTCGAACTGGCTGAAAAATGTCTCGACTTGTGGAAAGAATTGACATTGGTCTGCAAGGGATACCGCTGGACATGCTTAATTTTGTATGTTGCCATCTTCATATATTTGCATGTAAAATCTGAGGTGATATTTCATAATATGGAAAGAATGGCCTGTTACAATAATTGGGATTGGCTGTTAATATTTTTCTATCCTAAAAATTTTCTTGTAAAATATATGTTCCAGCAAAATCTATGGGGTGATATGGATTCTCAAAGATCTTCCTTGTGTCTATATAAAGTAGGGATTCTTGGCTTCTATATCTTGTATCTTCTGTAAGGATAATTTTCTGTGCGAGTAACCATGGTGGGGACGCGTTCTCAGCGTGCTCGTCATGCAGCAGACGATAGGTTCCATATCAAGGTTGCTGAACTTCGTGAGCGATATTTTCGTCGACTGCCTTATGATGTTGTGTTACCGGAATGGCCATTAAATTTGATCGGCCTAGATGATGAAGGCAGGCGTACATAGTATGATCATTTTTTCTAGTGTAATATGTTTCATAGGTCGCTACTGGATGCCACAGTATGAGAAATGATTGTTCGACAGGTCACATGTGACAAACTTGTGGAAGAGGATGCAAGGGAAGCAAAAGGATAGATAATTCCATGTGGCAAGGTAAACCATCCAGGCTACTTTAAATATAACTACAGAAGTCTGTAATATCAAACTGTGGAAGTTCGCAAGAAATAAGTAATTTGTTTTGCAGTAATCTATTATATGTAGAACGAGGCATAGTTGTTGTGTCGATTTGTGATGAATAAGAATAAAGTATTTTGTTTTACTATCTGTGTGCAGATATTGTGGATGATAGCTATATGATTTTAATAACTCTATAGATATCTTCGAATTTTTAATAGTGAACTATTTAAGGATTGTCGCACAATCTTGGTATAATATCAAAGTAAGGTGATTGGTTATTTCTACTGCGTTGGGGAAGAGTGGCAGAATTTTTTAATGGAAGACAATAGAGACAGACATTATGACAATAGACATTATCACAAAAGTCATGATGATGTTGTTAACTGAAAAGATGTGCCTATAGAGACAGTAGGAGTGACTGACACGTGTCTAAAGGAGCCGTCATTTCGTAAACTGGAGAATATAAAAACTCGTATTTCTCTCCACAAATTATCAACAGTTGTTGAGAGAGAGAAAAGTTGTGCAAATCCTATCTCCAAAGAGAGGAAATGTCTGATTTTTAAGTGTGATTTGAGAGGGAAAGGTCCATCGGGTGAAATAAAACTGGTGAAAAAGCGACGGGAGTGGCTATTCTCGGTAAGACGTCCGGGTAAAGCAAAAGATTGTTGTTCTTCAAGTACAGGTTGGTGATCTATGTCTCTATTTGTTTGATTTATTTTTGCTAGTAATTTGTATGATATTGTATGTTTATCCTTTTAGATTGAGGGATACAAAAGTTTGATAAGGTTGGGGTTGTAAGATCTTTGTGTAATTAATGAGAGAGTTTTGTAGTGTAGAATTATATGAATAAACTGCAGAGAGAGAAAATGTTTGTTTGGAGATGAAGAGAGAAATTTGAAATGATTGCTTTTTGTTTCAGGAAATTATAAAGTAAGCGTTTTGACTTAAATTTGAAATGGGGCTGTTTTTACTGGGTATAGGGTATAATATGTCTAGTAGAGATAATGATAAAATATTTTGTGTATCTGTAGGTCCTGTATCCGTTTCAAACCGAGAATTCCCATGAGTAAATCTGTAGTATCTTCATGTTCAGAGGAAACATCGTCATCGGGGAGGGAGGGATAGTATAATGCCAAAGAAGAAACTGTAAATAGTATAAAGGTGACTGTAGAAGTTGGGAAAACTAGCAAAATAGGAAAAGTGATAAAGATAGGAAAGAGAAAGATAAATTATTTGTTATATACATAGAAGGAGTATAGGAAAAGAATTTTGAAATACAAAAAAAAATTACATGGAGAATGGGGAAGTTATCTGGTGGACCATGGTCACTGATTTAAGACCTATGTCCTTAAAAAAGGGGAGGATGCGGTATAGTACCTAGTCCCTTGTTTGGAGAAGTAGAAAAGGGAAAGAGGGATTAGTGAGGATGTTAATCTCTCGTACTATAATGGCCTCAGTTTAGCAGGCCCGAATGATGGATTTCTATGTTACTTGTATCAGTTCGTGCATGGCCTTAAAGTTCCTCCGACCTTCTTTCAAAAAGGGACTATGAATGTATTACAGTGTTGCACTGCCCAGCTGAATGGGAATGCATATGAGAAGATGAAGGTATGTGAAGCACTGAATAATAAATGGAGAAAGGAAGGGACTGCCAAGCAGTTCAAAGCCAATGATGTGTTAAAATTTAATAAATGGAAATATGTCAAAGGTCGAAGTAGTGGTTACCTGTATAGTGATTCATCTAGGATAAAAACTTTGACTTTGAATCTGCGGGTAGGCCATGGAATGATCACCTTGTATGGGTAGGGGGTAACTGTATGCAGGTTCTAGATGAACCAGTACTTGTTCTGAACCATAAATATTATAACCCGAGTAAGTAATGTTGATCAATCTTTGACTAACCATTATCATTTCTTCGAGTTGTTAATTAATGTTTTGCTCCATGTTTTGTCATAACCAAATCCTTCATCGGTACCTGATAACACTAGCTTATTCGACTGCGTTGCTTGTGATCAGGTAAAGTTAAAGTAGGTACTTGGTGAGTTTGGAATCCGTAGGGATAAGAGGGTAGATTCCATAGTACCCAAAGTTTAACGAGCTCACGAAAAATGAGTTATGGCTAAGGAGAAAGCTCATTTGACTATTAATAATGTCCTTAGTCTTCTACCTCCTACCCCTGAAAGCATGAAATGAACTACTCGGAGGTCGAAAAAGTCAGCTCTACAGAGTACGCCTGTTACTGGGGTAGTGACCACAGAATAAGAGATCGCAAAAACTATTTTTGGGGGTGTGGAGGAAAGATAGGAAGTGAGTGTGATTACTCCTGCAGAGGTTGAGAAGAACTTTTCAAAGAGAAAGTAGCATAAGGATGAGGGTAGTGTTCATACTAATCCTCATGGTGCGACCAAAATGAGAGAGCTGGAGCAGAAATTTTGCCTAATGGTTAGGACCGGTCCGAAGTAGCTCGATGAAAAGTATGTGTTTGAAATATGTAATTGTCTTGTATACGAACTAAAAGTAGTTGTTCTAAACTTGTGTTTGTGTATTTTTTATACTGGTAACTCTCGATGTTGTTGAAGGGACAACGAAGTGCCTTGATAAGAGGAGCCAGGAGTTCAGAGATCTTACCCTAAAGTTTGATGCTCAATCGGCTCGTATTAGGGAGCTCGAAGCTGAGCTTGAGCTAGAGAAAAAGTAGAGAGCTGAAGACGTCAGGGCTGCTGAAGAGCGGTATAGAGTGTTGTCTGAGCATGATGATGTGATAATCATAATCATGCAAGGCATTGAAGGTAGAAAGAGATTATTTTGTACAATCTTATTACTCTTTTGGGCTGACTCGTGCTGATGTCAAGCTAGGTCGATCTGGCAGATACGATGAGATAGACTTCCTGCAGAAGAAAAAAGTGAAGTGGTGGCTGATGTTGTTGATCCAGCCAATGTACCTGTCACACCCACTGAACCAGTTGCAGCTGTTGATAAAACATTGAATCCTCCAGCTGAGGTAGACATTAGCAAGATTCTTTAAACAATATGTAGTACTCTACTCCGAACTATGTAGTTTGTTTTATTTTGATGGGATTGTACTCTATATGGTCGTAAAACTGTTATGTTTGATAGAAGCCTTTAATGTGCTCTATTTGAATGCTTGTATGATAACGAGATATTTGTAATCTATGTAAGAGATAGAGCGATTGAGTAAAACAAATTCTGAATTAGAGAGAATGTTGAGTAGAGTGATGGATTATGTAGCTCGTATTCAACAGGTACTTAATAAAGCTGAATATGATGGAAGGCAATTTAAATTTAATTCAGAGAAAACTTTTAAAGAGTTATATAACCTCCAGTGTATATATGCTAAGATAAAAATGGAAAGGGATGAGGCGTTAAGAAAGAAAGAGGAAAGGGGGATATTAGTTTGAAAACCAAAAGGAGTTGACCTATTTTAACGACCCAAGTGTTAAGGCTAGATGTCAAAGTATGTTGATTGCCCTAACATTGTATTTTGAGGTCGAAGTAGATAGTGAACGGGGTTTAAAAGAACCTTATGTAGAGCTTTGGAAGGAAAGAGGTTTAGTTTCGAACCCACGCTTGTGTTGTGTTTTTAGCTCAAGAAGCACGTAATTGTCATAGTTTAGAGGCGAGAAAATGTTCAGCTCAAGCTGGTGTGTCTGTTATATAGGGTAATGTAGAGCCTTTATCTGATGTGTTTGGCTTTATGTAGAATCGGTGGACCATGAGAGTTGTATTTTTTAGGATAAGAAAAGAGTAAATAAAGGTTCAACATAAATTAGAGGGTGAGTTAAAGGAGTTGTTAGATGTATTATCACAGCATGTTGAGTAAAAAATATCTTTAGTGACGCGACTATCGAAAGAAGTAACTGTTCGAATAAAGCTAAAAGCAGATGTGAGGGCTTTAGGTGTATTGTAAAAACAAATACGCAAGCGACTACACAAGATACCTAAAGGAGCATCTGTATCCATTGCGAGCAAAAGCTGCAGCTCGAACAGAACAAGAGTGTCATATAGAAAGCGTCATTGATTTTTATGGAGGAGAACTGGCGAGGGTAGATAACGAATTTAGGAAGTTCATAACAGAATGTGGGAAGGAAATTGATGTTTAGAATGCCAAGGCTAAAAATATGTTGTTTACCAAAGATAAAGAGGAAATTGTTTATGAAAATCCCATTCCTAGATCGAGGGAATTGTCGTCAAAAAAGGATGAGGAGGAGGTCGAGAGTCTGATACCCCGATTGCGGCACAAACAATGCGAGTAGAAGGTGGTGACCTTTAAAGCCCCTATAGATGTTCAAGTAATGAATAGAAAGAGTTTGAGAAATAAAGGGCAGTCCTCTTATATCTTGAAGAAGCAAAAATAGGGTATTCCAGTTTGTTACCGGCCATAGATATGCGTTAGATCTTTGTATACTATTTTTTGATGATAAATGAAATCTGTTCTCCGTGATGATAAATAGAATGATGCTTCGATATTACTCAGATATCATGTTCCTAATGAAACTTGTTAACTGTGATATGTAATCTATTTGTATAAGTGAATTATTATAAATGTGAACTGTCATGACAGGCAGAACAGGTAGCTGTTCAGAGTCAATGTGACGTATTACGTGCTCGAAACGAACAATTAAACACTGAACTAAATTCATGTTAGGGGGCACTACAGTACAGAGTGCTACTGAATTAGAAGAAAAAAATAAAGGTAAAGATATCAAAAAAATAAAATACAGTAATTCATTTGTCTAAGAAACTGCTAGATAAAGAGGCTAAACTGAACAGGGAGTTGAGAAAGATGGAAGGATTAAAAGAAGTTATAAAGAAAAAGGATGTAGAGCTTTTGGGTACCTCTGAACAAATTAAACGACAAGGGACAGAATTGATAACTGCGCCAACGCACATTACAGAGTTGTTGACGGAGTTAGGGAAGGAAGAAAATAATGCAAAAGACTTGCCATTTCAGGTAAATATGCTAGAGGCAGAGATAGCTGATATGCGAGTAACTGTTATAGAGAGAAAAGCTCGTGCTCGAGAATATGAAGTATTATGATCGGTTGCTAATATGATGATAAAAAAGGTGGAAGAAGCCCGTAGTCAACATAACGAAAACATAAACAAGACTTGGGATAAGGTATATACGCTAGAGCATACCGTTCAGTCGCTGGAGTTAAATATTTTAGAGTATCAAACAGAGAACACAAAATTGTGTGATGCAAATACTAAGTTAGATGTAGATCTCTGTAAGGCTAAAATGAGTCTTCAAAAAAGTAAGGTAGATAGAAATTATCGTGAGGTTGAGGTCGAGGAATCAATGTCTATGGTTTGTCATATGGACGAATTCATGACAGTGTCGGAATCTTGAAATTCTGTGGCGTTGAATGAAAAATGAAAAGTGGATGAACGTTGCCAAAGTTTAGAAGCTATGCTAAAGGACACTCAAGGTAAACTTCGCGAGCTTATTCTTGATAGAAAGGTTAAAAGTGAGGCAGGTGATGTATACGAGAGAGATATGATAGCAGTTATTTCGTTCTTTGTATCAGAGTTTAATAGATTAGAATCAAAAAGTAGAACTGTATATGACAGTTTAGTTGCCAAAGGTGTGCAGTACAAAATGAGGTTGGTTGGGCCAGAGTACCTAGATCCCATGGTTTCAATAATTTGAGCTCTTAAAGAAAGTTTGATTAGCGATGGAAAATAAATTATTATGGGGAGAATGCCAGAGTTTATGCGTGTTCGCCTGTATGGGGAGGGTTCACAAAATGTTGGGAGTCTTTCAGGTAACAGTTCAAGTAATAGCTCGAGTGAGCAATGAGGCGTAGTGATTATTATAAGAGATTATTTGTATTATACGAAAAAAAATATTATGAATAAAGTATAATAAGGTAGGTCTGTTGGCAAAACGAATGATTTGCACTAACCTTGTGATGAACCAATTTTGATGTATGAGTTGGGTTGGTTTGGCAGATGCAACAAACGTTTAAGAAAATAGAAGATCAGTTTAGCTGAAGCAACAAACGATCTGTAATATAATAGAGGATCAATTTTGCTGAAGCAACAAACGATCTGTAATGTAATAGGGGATCAATTTCGCTGAAGCAACAAACGATCTATAATATATTAGAGGAACAATTTGGCAGAAGCAACAAATGATTTGAAATGTAATAGAGGATCAAGCGATTTATAATATATTAGAGGATCAGTTTAGCTAAAGCAACAAACGATCTGTATTGTATTTGAATGGGGTGAACCCAATGGTAATCTGTACTATTTAAAGATGTAATCCGTTTATAGATGTACTTGTTTGATATATTAGAAAAGTACTGTAATGTAGGGCAATTAGGCACAAGTATTTCATTGTTGTAAGATTGACGAACAAAGAATGTTAGATGGTGTATTGTATGAAATAGTTGAAAGTACTCAAATGTATGGTGATCGAACATAAGTATTTCATTGATATAAGATCGGCATACAAGATGATATATTTATTTATAAAAGTACACTGTGATAGATTATCATCGTCGATATAGCTTTAATCTTCTCGTGTTCCAAGGATTAGGCACTCGTTCCCTACATTCAGTAGCGAGATCGTAAGAACCAAGGCCACTTTTGCCAACAATGATAAAAGGACCATCCCAATTTTTAGCCAGTTTACGGGCATTGACTTCTATTTTGTGATCGGGGATTTCTCGAAGGACGAGATCTTTTATTTTGAACTTTCTATGACGAACTCATTTGTTATAAGATTGGGCTAAAGCCTGGTGGTATCTTCCCAAGTTCATGATTGCTCTGTCTCTAGTTTCCTCAATCCAGTTCATGTTACATGCCAACTGGAATTTATTTTCTTTATCTCTCATAGTAGGGTCACGAAATGGGTGATGATATTGAGTAAGGATTATTGCCTCATTACCATATGCTAATAAGAACGGCATACATCCAGTTGATACCTGAGGTATTGTACGATATGGTCATAATACATGTGGTAATTCTTGGACCAAATTACCCTTCTTCTCTGTCAAGCGCTTTTTGATTTCATCCACTATAGTGTGATTAGTGATTTCAGCCTGACCATTTCATTGTGGGTAATATGGATTAGAAGGAAAGTGAATGATGTTGTGCTGATTGAGGAACTCAGCGACTCTAGAGCCAATGAATAGAGGTCCATTGTCGATTTTGATGAGATAGGAGCAGCTAAACCGGATGATGATGGTTTCCCATATAAACTTGATGACTTTGTCTTCTCGTGGGCAGCACAGAGGGACTGTTTCCACCGATTTAGTAAAGTAATCCATTGCTACAAGGAGGTGCTTCCTTTTGCCTGGTGTAGTGGGAAATTCTCCAATGAGGTCGAGGGCAAATCTTTTGAATGGCCAAACTTGTCTTGAGGTCCAATATATGTAAGAAAAGGTCGTCTCCAATTGTCCTCATCATCTTGAATGCCCAGAGTATTAACAGAATTTGAGCTTATAATGTGAATGTTGGGGGTGAATAGTACTTCGATCTTGAGATAACGAGCTTCTGTGCCGAGGACTCCTACCAGGTAGACAAGGGAATCAAAATATCTATTTTCTCCGTGCGGTAAATGTTCAATGGTAGCCCTCTTGAATCTGCACATTCTGTTGGCTACTGCTGTTGCTTAATCAATTATTTTGCCGTTCTTCTGAAACTTTTCTGTATAATGGTTTACGATGAGCAAAGAGTCCATGTACACCGATAATTCAGATACTCCAATCTCTAGAGCTATATCTATACCATGAATTAATGCCTCATATTTGGTTACATTATTTGTAGCTTCGAAGTTGAGTCTGATTGCTTTCTCAATTCTTTAATTAGATGGAGTAATAAGAACGATACTGATGCCTAATCTCGCAGGTCCGGCAGAGCCATCAGCTAGAAGATGCCAACCCTTATGAGTTATCTAGTCTAACTATTCTTCAAACTGCTTTTCATTGATTTATGTACTATCTTCTTCCTACTCAGGATCTTCTACTTGGAAGTTTGCAAGAAAATCTGCTACTGCTTGACCTTTTACGGAATGTCATGGTTCGAAGTATATGTCATGTTCGCCAAGAGTTACCATCATTGTTGTACTTGTCTAGATTTCTCTCATTTGGACAATATGTTGTGCAAAGGATAATTTTTCATTATATAAACTGAGTGGGCTTGGAAATACTCTTTCAACTTTTGTAACGTGTAAACGAGAGCTAACAGTAGTTTCTCGATCTTGGCATACCGGGATTCTACTGGAGTAAGAGTTTTGCTAATAAATTAGACAGGTTTCTCCATCTTCTTATCAAGGCGAATGAGGACAGAACTCAATGATTCATCAGTAACAGCAAGATATATGGTAAATTCTTTACCTTTCTTAGGTGTGCTCATTACTGGTAGTTTGCCCAAATAACTTTTGAGTTCTTGAAATGCTGCTCCACATTCAACAGTCCAATCGATCTCAAGATCTTTTTTAGTTTGATTTTTTGTTGTTCCTTCACGCAATAGGTCAAATAACCATCGACATCGATCTGATGATTTGGAAACAAAATGGTTGATTGTTGTAATCTTGTCTGCTAATTTCTGGACATCTTTCTTTGTTTTTGGAGATACATAAATAATAATGCTCAAATACGATTTAGATTAGCTTCGATGCCTCACTGGCTGATCAAATATCTAATGAATTTGCCTAACTGGACCCTAAACTAGCATTTATCAGGATTGTGTCGCATTTTGTATAAACAGAGGATTTCAAAAATGGTGTGTAAATCTATAATATGGTTCTTCTTTTTGAGACTTTTATGCAGCATATCATCTACGTATACTTCCATCACTTTACCAAGATGGTCATTGAACATCTGTGTCATTAACCTTTGATAAGTGGCCCCAACATTCTTAAGACCGAACGTCATAACCTTATAGTAGTACAGTACATGCTCTGTGATAAAAGTTATTTTTTCTTGATCGTCGGGTATTAAACGTATATGATTGTACCCTAATGTGACATCCATCATGCATAAGAGTTTGCGTCCCACAGTAGAATCGAGCAGATGGTTTATGATAGGAAGTGGAAAACTATCCTTTGGAGCGTGTTTATTGCGGTCGGTGAAATCAACGCACACTCTAATCTTGCAGTTCTTGCTTGGTACTGCTACAATGTTTAAGATCTATTCTGAATAATTGACTTTTCGTAAAAAAGCCAACTTCAATGAGCTTGTCGATCTCTTTGTTGACTTCTTCTCGGAGTCTTGGTGCTAAAGTCCTTTGCTTTTGTTTGACGGCTTCAGTTTTATCTTATCTTTCAAATTAAGCTTATGGCAAGCCAGATTTGGATCAATATCGAGCATTTTATGAAACATTCATGGAAAGACATCACTGTTGTCTTTAGGGAACTAGATAAGAGCATCTCCTTCTACTGTGGGTAGAAGAGCACCAATATATGTTCCTCGTTTGTCCCCACTAATTTCAATGTACTCTGTGATTTTTGTACTCGGCAACTGGTTTTCTGTAGAGTTCACTACAAATTTTTTCTGTAATGTTTCCTATAATTTTCTGTAATTGCTATGCGAGCTATGGCTTTGATAGTTCAGGTACGATGGCAACAAAATTTTCACATGCTCGAGATAACTTTTAACTTCCTTTGATTTCGTAAATGTCATCATTCCATTCAAATCACAGCGCAAAATGATAGGTCGATGGAATGGCTCGCATATTATGTAACCAGTAACGTCCCGTTATCCCCAAATAACAGAATTTTGTATTGATAACATAAATACAACATCAACTATTGTTGGTCCTGCCGTAATAGAAAGTATAATCTTCCTACACGTTCTTCTCTAGAACTGTTGAATCCAAAGATATCAATATCACTAGGTTGTACCTTATCAGCTAGTCTCATCTGATCAATCGGGCTTTGAAACAGTAGTTTAATACTACTACCAGTATATATCATCATTGTGTGTAGTACAACATTTCTCATTTTTAACATGATTACCAAAGTATTATAGTGAGGAAAGTGGATATGACAAACATCATAGTCATCAAAAGAAATTCCTGTGCATTGGGAGCTGGATACGGGAAGTAAACGAGTTTCTTTATTGTTCATGGGCAAGTCGTGACATTGGCCAACACGTCGCCTTTTGTTTCTGCTCGATTGGTTAATAGTCTGAGTCTCAATGAAGTGGCTGAGAGATATATGGTATAAATGCTTCTCCTCCCCTTCCGGTTCTTCGACCCGTACGTCTTCTATAGGAAGTTTGTAACTCCTGTTCTTGGAACTCTCAACATCTACAATATATTCACGTATTCGTCCATCCCCAAAAATATACTCCAACAGTTGTAGTAAGCAAAGCAGTACTTCGTCTCATGATGTCGGACTTTGTGGTGAATACCATATGGTTTGCTCTTAATGGGTTGGAGATACTGTGCATTGCGAGAAAACTTATCCTTCTTAAGTAAAAGATAAATACTTGCTATGGTTACATTCATCTTCAAAAGACAGGGTTTTGGCATATTACTACCTTTTTGAGGTCGATCGTCATTAGATTTTGTTCTCTTCCTGTCTCCTCTTTAATTAGCAGCACGGTTGAAATCTTGGCATGTGGATTGATCTCTAGCTATTAATGTAGATTTTTAAGTTTTCTGCCTGCCGGATACCATTCTTTCGAGATTAATATATTCGTTGACTTTTTTTGATCATGTCCTCCAAAGTTGTAGGTTTTTTTAGGATTAGGTACTCCTTCGCACTTCCATCGATGAATAAAACATTGGTGAAAGCTAAAATAGTAATCTTCTAATCCATCCAATCTACCTTTCGAGCTAACTCCAGAAGATTCTTAGTGAATGTCTCGAGCTTTTCTCCTAGAATTTGCTTAAGGCTGAAAAGAGAATATAAATTCTCCTATTTGTCTCTGTTGTGTAAGTAATTCTTGACGAAGAGTTCTTGTAATTACTCGAAAGTTGTAATGGACCCTTCGGGTAGCGAGTGGAACCATCGTAGAGGTTTGCCTGATAAGCTGGCATGGAAAAGCCGACATAGAATGTGATTAGATGTCGAATGTAAGCCTAAAGTATCCTAGAACTCTTGGACGTGCTCCACTGGATCATTCCCTTTATATTTTCTGATCTTCGGAGTATGGTACCCAGTGGGGACTTCACCATCCAATAGCTCCTGTGTGAGCAAGTTTTTCTGTAATCTGTTGTGGAATCCTTTAGTGGTCTGAATTTGAGCATCGGGCAATTCATTAATGCGCTTTGAGTCACATATTGACGACATGTGATGGTAGGCCATTGGATTCGTCCTTTACGATGGATGTGGTCGCTACTTCCTTCACTGATTTACTCCAGGGCAGGAATTTGAACTCTTCCTCATGGTGGTTCGCCTTATCTGATTCCAGCGAGACCACCATCAGCTTCTTGGTGGACCTCCTGGGGAAAAACATTATCATCCCCATGTTGTTTATGCTTAGATCGAACTTCACCTTCCTGATTATTCACGTGAGGTCCTATTCTATCGAGAACAAAAACCCGCAAAGTAACCGGCACCACGCCTTTGTTCTTCTAGATTGTGACCTGCTGACTTTGCAAAACCTTTAGCGCGTCCTGGACGCTGGCTAGTTGTTGCTCCAGAGTAGCTTGCCTTTCAGTTTCAGAGTTGAGATTGACCCATAACACTGCCTGTTCGGCGCTTGCGTCTCATGGAGTAATTGGCATATTCTGATCTTGAGATATTATCTTATTCAAAAATATTTAGCAATTTTCTGAGACAATAAGTATAAGAACTTTTGTTCCCACAAATGGCGCCAAATAAAATAGCCTAATTTCAGGATTCAAACTTAGCCTTTATACCAGATGTGTTTAAAACGCTCAAGAATAGTAAGTGATAGCTAACAAGATAATTTAGCGTAGAAAACCTTTGAATATGTTAAAAACCACGACCTCTCTTGAGAATTTGAGAAAGAGAGAGTGATAATATTGAGATTGCTAGCTTATTATAATGAGTGTTCTGAGTATATACGATGTTAGAGTGAGGATCCCTTCATCTGGAATTCT
The DNA here is from genome assembly GCA_014058105.1 of Kingdonia uniflora. Taxonomy (NCBI): domain Eukaryota; kingdom Viridiplantae; phylum Streptophyta; class Magnoliopsida; order Ranunculales; family Circaeasteraceae; genus Kingdonia; species Kingdonia uniflora. The sequence goes on along the minus strand of JACGCM010000868.1, from coordinate 218,523 downwards.
CTGGTCCTATTTATAGGTCTTATAATATGATCGTTTAACGACTATTAAGATTCTTAATGATGGACGTTATAAAATATATGTAAGATATTCTTTGACCAGATTGTGTAGCATTCTAATCTTTGTTGCTTCGTAACGGCTTCGTGGATGACTGTACATTTTCTTAACTCGAACTGTTGATGTAGAGGTCGAAAGCGATGACTAGAACTTAGGGATACTGAACATGTTGATGAGGTCGGGGATGAAGTATAAGTCTGAGATACTGAATAAGCTATTATAAGACGGCTGTCAATCAAGAGCACGGGAAGCATCATGGGTAAGTGGTGTTGGCTGAGAAACTCATGCTATTACTATTTCCTGATGTTGTTGTCTTGTTTCTGATTGTGCTATAAATGTGCCACGTACTCTGTTGATAAGGTTGAAAGTTCGTATGATGGCAGAGATGAAGCATGAATCCAAGATGTGGAATAAGCCACTATAGATCCTAGTGCTTATTTCCAACCATTACAAAGAGCTGTATTCATTATGAGTCATTACATAATAATTAATGATCATATTATGTGATAGGCTAAATGACCCTATACGGGCTAAATATATCCGATATTGAAATGGTCGGGGAACATCTTTTATAATCATACTTAGTAATGCCACCTTTGTCATTGTTTCATGATAGAGAAATCTCTAAAATCTCTTCTTTATAGCGTTTAATATCTTTCTCATTAACAACCTTTACACAACTATTCATCCTTATATAAAAATTAAACTGCCGGTATGTCCGAAAAGCATAAACTTGTCGGGTCATTGCTAGGAACGACCACGAGAAACATGCCATATGTCATCAAATTGCATATAAAGAAAGTGTAGTAAACAAACCAATATTAATGGTAAAATTCATGGAATTTTCTTACAAGTTGCATGCATCTGTTGACAAGATTGAGTAGTCGAATCTCTAAGTTATATATTAAAAGGAAAAAGTGGTACATCTGTGGTGTAGCAAACATTGTAAGGTTGGAGGTCATAAGCTTGTTATCAATGTTTTACCGAAGGTAGCTTCTCCAGCACTGTCACCTCAAACTTTTGCACCTAGCAGTTCCACCAAGGGGATTGCGAGTCCGGGAGCTCACATGTAAGCGGCAGGTTCTCAGGTTACAATGATATTTATAACATAATTTCTATGATTCATCTCCTTTATCAATATTATATACTAACTTGATTTCCTGATTCATATTAATATTATTAGCTTAAAATATTAATATTATTAGCCTAAAACAAGAGTACTTTCTCTCTCATTAACCAAAATAATACTCTAAAAGTCACAGTTAGTTTCTCTTCTCTCTCCTACGACGCAGCGCTTAATTAAGGGTGAGAGACCAAATATTAGATGTCTCGGGAGAGGTCAAAAAAAATTCCCTCTTTTCCCATTAAAATATCTAAAAGGGGCCCCATTAATATTGATAGAATACCTGGGAGTCCCTATGCAAGTCCTAATCCAAGAGATAAAAATTTTAAGGTAGTTAAATTTACCTAAAGTGTCACACAGAACCTCTCATCTAACCATGTCATAAGTCTTCTTAAGATCTACATTGACAATACACCTACTGGGACCCTTGTCCATGCGATAGTTCCTAAGAGGTTCATGAGTGATCATAATGTTGTCCTAAATAGCTCTATCAGGTACAAATGCAGACTGATTGCTACTCGTAATACTACACATAAGTTTCTTCATTCTATTAGTGAGGACTTTAGATATGCACTTGGACACCACATTATTGCAAGTTATAGGTCATAATCTCCTATATTAGAGATGAAAGTGACCAAAATAGAATTAAGTTCCCGCAACTTCTGTCCGGACCTACAAAAATCCTTAATAGCCTTGATAAAGTCATTGCCAACAATAGCCCAGGTCTTCTTAAAAAAATAGAACAATAAACCCATCGAACCAGGGGCCTTCTCAACAAAGAGAGCTTCAATAATCTCATTAGAAGTGAGATCCATGCCAAGATTCAAGAGAGATCTTGTCTTCATAGGACAAGACATTTTCTTGGCTTTGTAAGCATCGAACTTAACTTGAGTCATTTCCATAGTGGTTATTGTTGGGAGATGATGAATCTAGAGTAATATAACTAGCATAGCTTATGAACCAGAGAGAGAGTAAGAGATTTATTGATTCAACATAACTGTGTTCTATGTACATAGTACAGTAATATATATAAACAACCCAGAAGGATTTCCTATTCCACTCTAACTCTTCCCATAACACTATTGGGCCTATGGGTTTGTTAGGAGTCCGTATAGGACACCCCAACCCTGTTGGGTTCCTAGCTTGGGCTTGGACCCAACTCCTAGCACTCCCCCTTGGGGTGATCCATACTAGGACGATTTGCATCATTAAAACAACTGCCTAGAAAAACCCCCTTGGGCAAAAAGTTGTGTAGGGAAATAGTACAATCATATGCCCTGTATGGGTTGTGGACGCGTATACGTTGCCTCATTAAAACCTCCAGCTAGTAAAACCTCCTTGGATAAAAATTGCGCTATCAGGAAAAAGAGTACAACACGCATGTGTCCACGTCAAGCAGAGACTACTCCCCTGACGTCGATCTCCCTGAGATCTATCTTCTTGAGATAATAAATCTTGTAAACTTTGCATGCCGATTCTATGAACTAATCTCTTGAACGTAGGATATGCAAGAGCCCTCATAAATAGATCAGCCAGGTTGTCTTTTGAATGGACTTGAACAACGTCTATCTCATTTGTCTTCTGCAACTCGTATATGTGGAAGAACTTTGGTAATATATGCTTTGTTTTATAACCTTTAATAAATCCGCCTTTGACTTGAACGATACAAGCTGCATTATCATCATAAAGTGTCGTCGGTTTATCATGGATATAACTCAGACCGCAACTCCCCCTAATGTGGTTGATAATAGACTGCAACCAAAAACATTCTCTGCCAGCTTCATGTAGTGCAAGAATCTCTACGTGATTCGAGGATGTAGCAACTATTGTTTGTTTCACTGATCTCGATGAAATCGCAGTATCTCCATACTAGCATACATAACCCGATTGAGATCGGCCTTTATGTGGAACTATCAAATATCCTACATTGGCCTATCCTATAATTTTCTATTTTCCAAGTTGTGGATAGAACAGACCCCAGTCTTTCATGCCAATGAGATATCTCAACATGTGCTTAATCATATTCCAATACCTTTGGGTAGGAACCGAATTATGGCAAGCCAAATAATTTACTGCAAATAAGTTATTTGGTCTAGTATACCCAACTAACTATAGCAAGGTACCTCCTAGCTATGGCGTCATAGCCTTAGGATTTTCTCCCCCATTAAGATGATGAAAGATGTCGTTATCCATACTCAAGTGATAGACGTGCAATAAATGACTTAACACCATGTGCTACATCCATATCAAAGTGTTTGATAACTCTTCTGATATATATTACTTGGTGTATGAGTGCCACTATCAAGATATTCGATCTGTAAATCGAGACACTCTTAATTTCCCAAGGTCTCGTATTTCAAATACCTTCCCAAGGTATTCGGCGGCTCTCACGATCTCCCCCAGAGGTAAAATGATATCCAAATCATTTAGCACACTATTATGATGAATGAAGCTAATTTATGTGTTCTAAATAAGAACACATGGACAGATAAAGATATTTGCAAAGTCCCCGACCTTCAAATACTCGGTCAACTTACTATGTCTCATGGGCCCTAATTACTTCAAGTCAATAATAACTTTTCCAGTTTTATTACGTACACACCTCGTGTATCGGGTTTGGTTACTTCCAGAAGCTTATACCTTCCCAGGTAGCTTCATGTATATATCCGTATCTAGTTTCCCATATAGATACACAGTATTTACATTAAACGCATGTCTAGCTTATCCTTGACAACTTGATAAACTGATCAGTACCAAAACATTATAGCGTCCATAACCGGATAATAGGTCATACTGCAATCGATGCCATATCTCTTAAGGATTTCCTAGCAACTAGTCTTGCCTTAACTAAATTATTTCTCTTAGTTAATTGTATTTCCGTACCTTTCCCATTTATAACCAATAGGCTCAATTGTATCATTTTGTATTATGCTAGCAAGGTGAACTCCTCTTGGATTCCTGATGCCCACTTTGGCCAATGCATAAAAACATACTGTTATTTACAATAAGTGGCTCTGAATCCTCATCCTTAATAGCGAGTACAGCAACGAATATGAATACCTTATCCACACATCTCTACTGAATGATCCTATGTTGTGCAATTACAGACTTTTAATAGGTCGATATCTTATTACTATCATACATATGTGCCACACTGGGCTAGTCTCGTAATGTGTTAACTGGTCGCGTAGCTACTATTGCCTCATCAATGGGTGGTTCCATCCTCGATAAACCGACTACACCATTAGTCATATTTATCCCTTATTTTGTAGCTCCCCGGCTCATAATACATTCTTCCAATGGTGTTCTGTACTAAGCGCAAGCCTCAGATTCATTTAAAGTACTAATTCCCCTAGAACATTCTGCTACGGTACTAGTTCTCCTAGAATGTTCTGCTGTGTAGGTGTATTACTTGCAGGTACATACACTTACAATACTTTAATAGTGCCTATAAATACGTTTAGAAAATTATTTGCGACCTATTGGAGGTTTCTAATCCACTGAACCTTATTGTCACCTAACATATGTATAGGGATCTAGATGAGACAAGGATAGTGTTTTCCAAGACCTCTTGGAAACATCCTCAGCATTGACTGTCATATCTCCTCCCAATGCTGGGAATATCGTCTCATCAAAGTGATAATTATCTGCCCTGCAGTATATACGTCGCCAGTGGGTCCAAATATCCAGTAATAAATAGGAATCCTAACCTACATAATACCAGGCCAACATTAAGGGTCCCATCTTCATACATTGCGGTGCGATTAGCACCTGCAAGGAACATCCAAATGTTCGTCGATGGGCAACACCGGGCTCCGACCCAATTACTAGTCACTTTTGGGAAAAAATAATTTGATGATTTGCTAAGGGGCGAACCCTAATCAATGTTGTGGCAGCAAGAATGCATATCCCATACACTAGCCGGAAGCTGTGATCGCAATAACAGTGGCCTAGCGAGTATCCGAAATCGCTTGATTAGGTTCTCCGTCAATCCCAAGTTGGGAATGGTATGGGGTACTCATGATGCTCAATCATCTATCCTACTTAGCGGTAAAATAATCATCAAAAGCCTGTGAGTCCAACTCTGCCCCCATCAAGTCACATCGATTGACTTTGATCGGCTAATCCAAGAATTAAGTTTGCGATCGAATGATCTAAGTGAGAAGTCGTGCTAGCGTTGCATTCCTAGATCTTATGAGTAGGCAAACGTAAGACCATCTCCTAGATGTGTCTTTTATGACCATAAATATTCAAGTAGGCCACTATGTGAATGGAAAGCTCCACATGTGTCTCCATAGATGTGTTTAGAGCAAAGGCTGGAGATCCCATTCCACCTTGGTCATACTAGGATGAAATAATATACTTTCCTTGAAAGCAATCGTTACACGTACACTCTCTAGATCTTTTCTCCGTTTAAGAAAAGTTAAGATGTAATCCCGATAATCCACCTTACTATCCGAGCCCTGAGGAGTATATTAGAAACCGCTTTAATAGTGTGTTCTAATCGTTAGACATGGAGTGAATGCACAGAACCTTGTCTATCATTTTCTTCGATAGTCATTACGTGATAAGCATTATCATGCTTTTCCCTAAACTTAGTAAAATCTGACTGGATTTACTAGTTTATAAACTGGACTAGATACCCTGTATCATACCTATAGAGAGTAATAACATGATGCACTCAGTATGTTCTATCATATTGGTCGTGCCAATAATATTCGTGTCATCCCCAATACATAAGGTTAGACAAGAAATATAGTCACATCTCAAGAGGATTGAGTATGTGGTACTAATGTCTCTTAGGCATGTCGCCACTCATCCGATTATCGGTCATGCTCAATGAGCAGATAGATCCATAGGCAGGTTGTATGTAATAGATCAATTATCATACATAGAATTTAATTACTTCCCAAGTAATAAATTCAAAGAATAATAATTTATTAGAACAAAATAAATCTCATGTATGTCACGAGCACTGTATTGAAATATAAATGATATGTTCCCAAAAAAATCAAAAATACTGACAACAAAAAGTAAATCAAGTCTGTCTTGAAAAGAAACTACTAGTGTTCTCTCTAATGTGACATAACATGTCTACTGAGATATTATTACAGATTACTCTGTATGTTGATCCATGATGGCATTCGTGTCGTTGAAGAAGTCTGATATTGCAAACTACGAAGGGGCAGAGTTAGTGTCAACAACTGTCTGGTGGGTGCGGACTTTGTCACCTGTAGCCACCTGTGGTAAATGACATTCCCGTGCCCAGTATCCTGCGTCACTGCAGTTAAAGTAAGTAGAACCCTGATCAGTCTTCTTTTCCTTCTTCGCATTGCCTAGTGTCCAGGATTTCTGAAATCCTTCACCTTTCCTATGGCCAAATGGTATTTGATTCCCACCCTTCCTATATCCCTGGTAGCCTCCCCTGTCCCTTCCATATCTTCATCCCCGACGTGTAGAGTTGTTTCCCCAAAACTGAACATTGTTTGATACAGGCAACAGCGCACTCCCAGAAGGCCGCATAGTATGATTCTTCATCAGAAGTTCATCGTTCTGCTCATAGAGATGCAGTGCCTGAATCAAGACTCCATAAGTCTTAAAGTTCTCTTGCCGATATTGCCTCTGAATCGTAATATTGCTAGCATGGAAGGTTGATAAAGTCTTCTCCATCATTTCAGTATCAGTGACTTTCTTCTCACACAGCTCAAGTGTAGAAATGATTTTATGGACTGCTGAGTTGTAATCAGCGACAGTCCAAAAATCTTGGAACCTAAGGGTGTTCGATTGGTGCATCGCCTTTGGGAGCATAATGGACTTTTGATGACCATAACGCCCCTGCAAGCATGCCCATAAGTTAGCTGGCTCAACCTTGTTGAGATATTCAGTCTTCAGGTCATCCTGAATATGATGATGGAGGATAAACAACGGCCTTGATTTGTCCATAGGATTTTCCTTGTTGCCAATGATGATGGTCTTCTGCAGACAAAGTGACTTCAAGAACAAGTCAGCATCAATGCACCAAGTGAGGTAATTAGCTCCAGTGAGCAGCAATGGTAAAAATTATATATTTTTAAGCTTCGCAGACATCTAGAATGTAAAATAGATATCATAATTAGAGACAAAACATATTAATTGCATTAAAGACAGATCATAGTACTTAGAATAAAGCTAATAAAATGATTATCAATCATATTATAGGTGAACCCTGTTCATATTCTAAAACTCGCGAAATTCTTTTATAATAATTAAATCCTAAATTTTACCCTGTAAAAATGATGATCTTAATCTTATGTATGCGTTCCTTATGAAATCCTTTTGAAGTACATGATCTCCAATCATTACCAAAGGCAATTCATAGTATAGAAGTCAGTGATTCTCAATCATTATTTATAGGTGAACCTTGTTCATATCCTATGAAGCATTAAATCATAAATTTACCCCGTAAAATGGTGATTTTAACCTTTAAAGTGCATTTTAATAGAGTCTTAGCCAAGACGGCTATTCAAAACCACTAAATGTGTACTTTCCTTATTCTGAGAAGTAGAGTATTTTAAGCACTCAAGTTCTATAAAGGTATGTATATTCTAGCCAAATGACCATACTTGTTATGAATATGAGGGGTATTAGATGTTTAGCTGACAAGGGGTTTTATCCCGAAGTCAGGGTTCACAAGATAGATTGATCATGCCTATCATTGAACTAATATTCTAGGGTATTATAGGTTACTATTAATGTTTATATACCTCTAAATGTTATTATGTAACATCTAATTGTACCTAGATATGAAAAATTAGTTCCTTAGACACCAAGTTTTATAAATAAGACTAAGTCAATTCCCAATTAAGCTCTAGTTATTTATCCTTAACAATTAACTGTGATTTAGTTATGACTCACAATCGTATGCTAAACTAGTCTTGGTTTCATATTACCAGTGATCCCTGATCATGATAATTAGTATTTTAGGGGTATAGCAGTAATATCCTATAAGCTATCGTAAGATACTTAAATAGGTATTACACTTTGTACTTATATCACATATAAGTGAGCCAATGTTCCTATACGAGGTACCTCTTCCCAAAAATTTTAAAAAAAATCATATAAAAAATTCAAAATTGGTCCCCCACGGGGTAGGTCCAGTCAATAAGAATTTAAAAAAAAAATTAGGCTATTTATAGCCATTTTAGTATCTGGACCAGTCTGGATCAAGGCCTGGACTCGGTTCACTGGTCTGACCCAGTCTGCCACATGCCACGCATGCACGGTCACACGTGTCATATGCACGGGATGCACACGTGCCGAACACACAGACTGCACATGTGCCACGCACGTGGTTGCCACGTCATTGCCACGCGTCACCGTTGGGGGAATTTTCCGGTACCATCTGACCAAAACTTTGGCGAGATTCCAGAGTCCGACCAGTGGCAGGTCTCCGGTGACAGTCTGACCACTGCCACGTGCCTCATGTGCCAGGCATGTCGCACGTTCCGTGTTACGTCACACATCTCACGTGTCCTCAACACATGTCACTGCTGACGTCATAGTGGATAAGGATGACATCATATAAGATAATAATAAAAAATTATTATCACGTCATCAACCAAAAAAACGCTATTTTTGGCCGCAAAATTACCTAGTTTCAATGTGCTATTCCCAGCGATTGGGACATCTCGCAGAGATGTCCCATATACTGTTGGAAAGCTCTCAGAGCAGGCTATCCAACCAAAGTAATCTCATCTCTACCCGATCTCCACAGAGAAAAATATATATGTTTGAAAACACCCATTTATCAAGGGTAACAAAAAACACCAAAAACCCTAATTTTTAATCCAAAAAAAATAAAGAAAAAAAGGTTTTTGAAATATGATGATCTATCATATAGTATAGATCTGAATATAGGTATACAATAAATTATAAAATACCTCTTCTACTGATCGCTTAGTTTTTGTGAAAACTCTAATTAGAAGGGAAGATCTGTTCTCCTCGTTCCTAGAGCGTGCGCGTTGATAACGTATTGGGAGATGATGAATCTAGAGCAATATAACTAGCATAACTTATGAACAAGAGAGAGAGAGAGAGAGAAAGAGATTGATTCAACATAACTATGCTTTCTGTACATAGTACAGTGATATATATAGGCAACCCTGAAGGATTTCTTATTCTACTTTAACTCTCCCCATAACCCTATTGGGTCTATGGGTTTGTTAGGAGTCCGTATAGGACAACCTAACTCTGTTGGGTTCCTAGCTTGGGCTTGGACCCAACTCCTAACAGTAATTAAGATTTATGTCTTAGAGGTCATGTTGAAGTAAGATTTGGGTTTGGTCCATGTGTTGCTTAGCTGCCACAACCACTTTAGAAATAGAGAACCCCTTATCTTTTTCTACTTCACAAGAGCTCTTTTGATAGTTTTTAGTTTTCAGTTTTTGAGTGAGAACATACATGGTTACCTTGCACCCTATCAGCCCAAACAACTCCAACTGTCTCAAGAAAGTTAAGCTCAGCCAATGGTTAAAAAATTTGAAAGGTCTAGGGCCAACATTTTTATTTTTAAAAAAACTAAGAACCGTGGCATAATGGTCAGAGATGCTTTGAGGCAAGAACTCAGTTTCCCCCTCAGGCATAAGGTCATTCCACTCATCATTAGCAAGCACTCTGCCAATTTTCCTAACAATCTAAGAACTCAGGCATGGTTAAAAACTCTAAGAACTCAGCTTCATGGTGATCATGATAGTCTTGATTCACCTTGTTCACTCTTGTTGCATTATACTTAAGCATCTTCCCAGTATGATCTCTGAAAAATCCGCCAATACCCCCATAGTTTGTCATAGTGCAAGAGCAGTTTAGAATCACATAACTAGGAAGGAGAGGAATTACATCATCCTATTTTTACTTCCCCTAACTAATGAAACATTCCCTAACTGTCGTTTGATAATCAAGATTCACGTCATATATACTAATTTTTTTTCAAAACTATATTACTAGATACTCATTTTTGTGTCATCTTCTACTACAACTATGGCCACGAGAATCAAAATATAAATGGTAGCCGTGGTGAACTGCAGTTGGCTGTATAATTTATGCAGATTTACTTAAATGGATCTTGGTTGTTTATATGATATATGGTAGACTGTGATAAGATCCTAGGATCTCATTATTATCAATTTAGTAGTATCTCTTTTCATAATTAGGCTAGGCTAACAATTAGATTTGATTCCTTGCTTATAATATTTTAAATATGAGATTAGAAAGTATTCCTAATTTAGTTGAACCAATTAGCTATATAAGTTGTAATGTCAGAGAAAGAAAAGGAAATGAAAATTTATCGTTCTTCTTTCATATTCTTCTTCTCTACTTGTTCTTCTTCTTCCAAATCTTATCATTCTTCTCTTTATTCTAATCTATTTTCTTCTACGTTCTACTTTGAAATATAAGTCCTCATCATCTGATATTAGAGCTTGTGATCCACAATGGCGGGTGCAAAAATTCAAGAAGCTTACGATAGGTTGGATGCGATGGAGTCACAGATCTCTTCGTTAACGAGCCAACTCGGTGAACAACAAGTTTCCACAGCTGTGTTCCAGACCCTTACCGTGGAGCACCAAACTCGTACAGATAGTATGCTTGAAAAAATTGTTGTATCGTTGCAAAAGCTTTTAACAATGTCCTCCAGTAAGGCAGTTGAACCTTCTTCTATTTTACCCACTCCATCGCCTCCGTTGTTACCTACTCCATCAACTCACAACAATTCCTTCACTTCCTCATCCTCCCTACAAACTCGCTATACTAGGATTGACTTTCCCAAATTTTACGGGAAAGATCCTCTTAGATGGGTATACCAAGCCCAATTGTTCTTCAAGTATAACCAAACTCAGGCATCCGAAAAAATTGTTATGGCCTCATTTCATGTTGAAGGGAAAGCCGTTCAGTGGTATCATTGGATAGAGGATACGATAGGAACTTGGTCATGGGAAGAATTTAAAATCGCACTTTGAACAAGATTTGGTGTAGCTAAATATACACGCCGTGGGGAGATGTTGTCTCGGTTACAACAAAAAGAAACTATTCAGGAGTATTTAGACGAATTTGAACGTCTTTCCAATTTAACCATCAAGATTCCTGAACCATTTAGGTTGGATTGTTTCGTCGGAGGGCTTAAATATGACATCAAAGGTGAGGTAAAACTTTTTAATCCTGACTCGTTACATCAAGCTTGGATTAGCTTGATGGGTGTAGAAGAAGTTAGCGTTATCTCGACGACCAGTAAGGGTGGCTAATGGCAGGTTCATATCCCCAACATCGGCTCCAACTACTTTCCCTTTTCCAGGTACTAAACCCCTCACTATGCCTATTCGTCGCCTTACTCCTACGGAGATGGATGAAAGACGTAGTAAAGGCCTTTGTTTCAACTGTGATGAAAAATTTCAACGGGGTGATCAATATTAGGTTAAACAATTTCTCCTTATAGAAGGAGAATGGCTGGAAGATGAAGATATCATCTAGGAGACCATTATTACAGATAATGTCAATGAGGAAATGGTCGGTACGCCTCAAATTTTACTACATGCATTGGGTGGCGCTTCGAATCCACAAACTATTCAAGTGCAGGGAATTATTAAGGGTATTTCTATCTTAGTAGATTCGGGTAGTACTCACAACTTTATTGATCCCCGAGTGGGGCATCAAGTTGGTGGACTCCCCCAAATGGAAGTTGATTTTAATGTTATGGTAGCTGATGGGGCTGAGTGTTCCTGTAATTGGAGATGTCCAAAGGTCCCGTTTTTACTTGGCTCCATACAATTTGACACTGATTTCTTTATTTTACCCTTGGGGGGATGTGATGTGGTATTGGGCGCTCACTGGTTATGCACTTTGGGTCCAATAACATTTCATTTTTAAGAGCTTTGGATGCGTTTTATTTATCGTGGGAACCTACAGGAGATTAAGGGGATGCGTACGCCACCGGCTGCAGTAGTTGGGTTGAATTGCATCGAGAAAGCACTCCGTCGAGGTGACCATGGTGTTCTCCTTTACCTCAACTCGGTTACAGAGGCTCCTATTGTAACACAGCAACCCTTGGCTTTCCAGCATATACTAACTGAATTTGGCAATGTGTTTGCCACCCCATCTCAGTTACCCCCAATCCGCGACCAAGATTATCGGATTCCACTTATTTCCGAGCCTTTTCTGCCTAGTCGTCGCCCATATCACTACCCACACATTCAAAAAGACGCGATTGAGAAAATAGTAAGTGGGTTACTAAGTTTCGGCTGTATACGACCTAGTACAAGCCCTTATTCGTCGCCGGTCATTCTAATTCGAAAGTCTGATAATTCATGGTGCATGTGTGTTGATTACCGCTCCTTAAATGACATTACAATCAAAGAGAAATTTCCAATTCCAATAATAGATGAGTTACTCAATGAATTGCACGGCTTATTATTTTTTACGAAGTTGGATCTCCGATCAGGTTATTATCAGATTCCTGTCCATTCTGACGACATTCACAAGACGGCTTTTCGAACTCACGAGGGCCACTATGATATTTTAGTAATGCCTTTTGGTTCGACCAACGCTCCATCCATATTTTAGAGCTTGATGAATTCTGTATTCCGTCAATATTTACGTAAGTTCGTTCTCGTATTTTTTTGACGATATTCTCATTTATAGTAAATCTCTTAATGATCATTGGGAACATTTAACTGTCGCATTTTCGACATTACGGAATCATAATTTGTTTGTGAAGCTTGAAAAATGTTCATTTACGGTGCAAGAGGTGAAATATCTTGGTCAATTATATCCGCTCATGGGGTAGCGACGGATCTCGATAAAATTGCATGCATGCTCGACTAGCCAACGCCTCGAACTATTAAAGCACTAAGAGGATTTTTGGGCCTCACATGTTACTATCAAAAATTTATCCGACAGTATGGGTCAATTAGTGCACCCCTTACGCAGTTACTCAAGAAAGATACTTTTTTTATGAATTGACGAGGCAGACCGTGCTTTTACCACACTTAAGGCCACAATGACATCCGCGCTAGTATTGGTTTTACCGAATTTCAACAAGCTTTTTTTCGTTGAATGTGATGCTAGCGGGGTTGGCATTGGTGGAGTTCTCATGCAGGAAGGTCATCCTATAGCGTTTATGAGTCAACTTTTAGCCAACCGAAATCGAGGGCTATCTACTTACAAAAAGGAGGTGTTGGCCATTCTCCATTGTGTGTCCAAATGGCGTCCCTATTTACTCGGTCTGAAATTTACCATCATCACAGACCACCGGAGCATCAAGTATATGTTGGAACCACAGGTGTCTACTTCAGTTCAGCAAAAATGGCTTTCCAAATTAATGGGATATGACTTTATTATCGAATATCGCAAGGGCAGTGACAATGGTGTCGTAGATGCTTTTTCACGAAAGCCGGAAGATAACATGTTGAATGTTATCCCTCTACCTATTTCTAACTGGCTAGATGATATTAAAGCAATGTACAACTCTGATATTGTTTTAAGCAAGATAATTCATGACTTGCAAAATGATCCGTCTTCGCATCACAATTACACTTGGTCTGATGACCTCTTATGCTTCAAGCAACGTATTGTTCTTTCCCCGTCATCAATGCTTTGCAAAAAAAAAATGCGGTTAATGTACTCTTCTCCTGGTGCCGGTCACTCAGGTTATCTAAAGACTGTGAAGCGCATTGTGACTACATTTTATTGAAAGGGTATAAAACACTCCACTAAACAGAGTGTGATACTTGTCAACGTAATAAATCAGAATCGATTGCTCCTCCTGGATTGCTACATCCTCTTCCAATCCCAGACTCTATATGGATTGATGTGTCTATGGATTTCATTACGGGTCTTCCAATTTCTAATGGGAAGACTTGCATTATGGTTGTAGTTGATCATTTTTCTAAGGTTGCCCATTTTGTGCCTTCAACTCATCCATACACTGCCGTACAAGTAGCCCATGTTTATGTCGAGAATGTCTTCAAACTTCATGACATGCTGCGGTCGATCGTGAGTGATCGTGATCCTATCTTCACAAGCCATTTTTGGTCAGAATTCTTTAAACTTCAAGGCGTGGATCTTCGAATGAGCTCCCCTTATCACCCTCAATCTGATTGACAAACGGAGGTTGTTAATCGTTGCCTTGAAAACTATTTGCATTGTTTTGCTAGACTTCAGCCTCGCCAGTGGGTCCGTTGGCTTTCTTGGGCTGAATGGTGGCATAATACCACATTTCATACTTCAACAAAGATGAGTCCTTATGAAGCAGTCTATGGAAAACTACCTCCGTTGTTGACGACGTATATTTCGGGTACAACTTATGTTCATCACGTGGATCAAGCATTGCGTGATCGTGACCGAATTAACCGCATATTAAGGGAAAACCTTCTTGCTGCACAACATCTGATGAAACAACAAGCAGATAAGCATCACACAGAGCGTTCTTTTGACGTTGGAGATTGGGTTTTCTTGCGTTTGCAACCGTATCGACAACTCTCTGTTCACACAAGGACATCAATGAAGCTTTCCCCAAAATTTTACGGTCCATACAAGGTTATTCAAAAAGTTGGAGTCGTAGCTTACAAGCTGGAGTTGCCGCATGGTTCAAAAATACATCCTGTTTTCCATGTTTCTCTCCTCCAGAATAAATTAGGTACTACCAATGTACAGGTGATTGATCTTCCGGTGCTTACAGATGAAGGCATCATTCAAGCCGATCCAGAAGCTATCCTAGAACGACGTATGATCAAGAAGGATAATGCTGCAATGACAGAAGTTTTTGTACAGTGGGCCGGCTCAACTCCCGAGGATGCTACATGGGAATCTTGGTTAGATTTTTCTCGTTGATTTCCGGAGTTCAAGCCTTAAGGACAAAGTTTTCTTTCAAGAGGGATGGGATGATGAGATCCTAGGATCTCATTATTATCAATTTAGTAGTTTCTCTTTTCATAATTAGGTTAGGTTTGCAATTAGATTTGATTCTTTGCTTATAATATTTTGATTATGAGATTAGAAAGTATTCCTAATTTAGTTGAACCAATTAGCTATATAAGTTGTAATGTCAGAGAAAGAAAAGGAAATAAAAATTTATCGCTCTTTTTTCATATTCTTCTTTTCTACTTGTTCTTCTTCTTCTTCCAAATCTTATTATACTTCTCTTTATTCTAATCTCTTTTCATCTACGTTCTACTTCGAAATATCAGTCCTCGTCAGACTGCAGTTGGCTGTATAAGTTATGCAGATTTACTTAAATGGATCTTGATTGTTTATATGATATAAGTTCATTTTCATAATGTATCCCCATGTCAGCACCTAACCCTTCTCTATAAGTCGTCCGGGATTACGCAGAAGTTGTTGACATGTTCAAATATAAATAAACGAGAGCAATAATCCATTAATTAAAAGTCAGACGATTTATGTATGTAACCATTGAAAGGAATTTTCCTACTAACAGACTGGTCTGGTGAGAGATTTTACGACCAAACCGTTGAATTCCCTTGAGTTTGTTTGGCCATCCGACCGTCACCTTGATGCAAATATTAATGACGAATTATGCTTTTTCCAATACTAATCGGGGCCCCTTTGAACACATGCTTTCACATCTTTTGTATCTTTCATCCCAAAGGAACATAAAGATGCTTAACTTTAGTTAAAGAAATATTCTTTTCTTTTTTTTTGACAGATGCTTTTAAATACAAAAGAAAACTGGGTTGGGATGTATATATTCTTGTTAAAACGGCTAGGCTAGTCTTAAACTTAATTTGCAATTTTCAAAAGATGCATAACCTCAATCTGTTGAGGACTGAAGGGAGGCAAGGGCCATCCGGCGAGGACTCTTGGTGTTTTGTGATGTTGACTCTAGCACAGGAATATTTTCTAGAATTTTGGAGACTTCAAAGAAATTTACAGAATTTTTTTTCTATCTTGGATATGCATAAATATTTCAACTCATAATTTCGCTGATCTTGGTAGGTAGGTCTGAAATCTGGACATAAACTTTTGCAAGGGACAGAGTTTCATGTCAAGTTCCCAAGAGAGTTAAGAGTGTAACTAATATCAAAGTTACCGAGCGCTAAATGGGTTACGGGAAGTACTAATAGTCTAAACTCGGAATTATACATTCTGGCCAGGAACAAAATCTCAAAGTCCATCCTCTTGAAACCGCAAATTCTGTAAACAATAAACTAAAATAGAATAAAACTCGCTCTAAATAATATATGATCGCCACAATGCATAAATTAAGAGCCACGAGACTAAACAAGCAAATATTAAATATGTTAGAATCTTAATATTTTGTTTGACCATTAAAAGAGGATTTGCCTACTATCAGACCAGGTTTGGTTAAGATAACTCTCGTAAAACGGTTAGGATGAAGAACTTCGTTTGCGAGGCGCAAAGGCTGAGGTGGGGAGGCAAGAGCCATCTAGTGGCGTCTGGTGTCGACTTGCCTAAGCTAAGAGTGTAACGTTCAGATGTTTTGGTATCTTCTGTTGTTGACTTGGGCATGGGGATACTTTTATCAACGGATTTTAAGAATTTTTTTAGGTCAAAATTGGAGGAGCTTAAATATTTCGGCTAGGTGAATTGCTTACGTGGCAGGTACAAAATTCACCCTGTAGGTGAATATGGGATGAATTTATGCCGCGCGGTTTAGAAGTGCGCGTAGTTATTGAGCGCACTTCAGAACTGCGCGTAGCTATTAACCATCAAGATTTTGCCACGTATCATGCATCCAATGGCTCATATTAAGCGCACTTCAGAGTTGCGCGTCACTTCAACGTCCATGATTAACGCACGTGGACGGCTGAGATTGCAAGATTTTCAAACGGCTAGTTTTTGCCGCGCGGTTCAGAAGTGCGCGGCATAAGCCTACATAAAAAATAATCTTGGTTCCCCATTATTTCACCTTAGATTTTCCCTGATCAAACTTCTTCAACAATATGCTCAACGGCAATAAACGGCTAGTTTTTTTCTCTATCTATAACCCTCATTCATCTTCTACTCTCTTCTACAATCAACTCATTCATCTTATATCTCAAAACTTAACCTTCTTCATTTCTTGTCAATTGCGTTGAATCATGTCTGACGAAATCATTGCTGACCTGCTCAGGCCTGACACATCACTCTCATCTTGAGAGTTATCGTCTTCATCATCGTCCAGTGACGAAAAGATATTCCGCCGTCAACTTGAGTTGTTGCACGAGTATGGAAAGATTATGATTGAGATGGGAGAAGTAGAAGAAAAAGAGCAAGAAGTGACATCATCACAGAGGCGGGGAGGTAGTAAAAGGGGACGGATTGACAAGCAGAAAAGCCGTGAGCACAAATTAGAGGAGGATAGCCTTAACCAGAATTACTTCGGTGACAACCCAAGATTCAAAGGTATCTCATTTCATCGTCGATTGTGTATGAGCGAAGGTGTGTATCAACGTATTTATGATCAAATACTTTCTTCGAACCCCTATTTTATTCAAAGAGAAAATGCCGCTAAGACTATGGGCTAATCCTCACACCAAAAGATAACGTGCACACTTCGCATGTTATGTTACGATACGAGCGCAGACACCCAAGAAGAATTCATTTGGATTGGGGAGTCTACGGCCATTTTGTGCTTGAAAGAATTTTGTAAAACTATTATAACACAATTCAAAGCTCAATACCTTAGATCTCCCAATGAAGACGATACATTACACTTGTTAGAAGTGAATGGATCTCGAGGCTTCCCAGGGATGTTAGGTAGTTTAGATTGTATGCATTGGAAATTGAAGAATTGTCCTATCGGGTGGGCAGGATAATATACCGGGTATAAGAAAATTTTGACGGTAATTTTAGAAGCGGTTGCATCCCAAGATCTTTGGATATGGCACGCATTCTTTGGGGTGCCCGGTTCTAACAACGACGTGAACGTCTTGCATCAAGGGTGGCTTTTCAACAACTTGTCTAATGGAGTTGCGCCGACATGCAATTATTATATAGGCACAGTACCGCACACTATGGGGTATTACTTAGCGGATGAAGTCTATCCAAAATGGCAAACACTTGTTCAAACCATAAGAAATCCCTCCAACGATGCCGAAAGACAATTATTAAAGATGCAAGAAGTATGCCGCAAAGACGCAGAACGTGTTTTTGGGGCATTACAAGCTAAGTTTCAAATATTTACAAACAGTGCGCGATTTTGGAAACCTAGTGATCTAGGAAATGTTATGTACGCATATATAATCTTACACAATATGATCGTGGAAGATGAACGTCATACTTACATCCGGCAAATGGACATTGATATCCCAAGTTTAAAAAATCCGTAGATAATTAGAAGGAGGACTTAAATCCAAGACACACGATCAACATTATGGCAGAGTACATCCAGAAGGTTCGTGAAATTATAAATAAAAGAGCTCATTTCCAATTACGAGATGAACTTGTCACGCATTTGTGGAGTCGAAAAGGGGAAGAGTAATTGTAGTCTTCATCATTGTTTGTTTATTTTCTAAAGTAATGTATTTTATTTTCAAGTTTAATGTTGAAGTTGTAATATATTTTGTTTTTAAGTCTTCATCATTGTAACACTTTAAGAAAATATAGTTTACTGCTTCTGCTTTTTGATTTTGCATCAATTTTAAGGATTACGAACCATTAATAACAATTTTATTGAAATAATGAAATTACATAGATCTTAATAACTACTATTAACGCTAAGAATTACATTAATTTTCAACACTAGAAATGTCGTCATCACTTGGGCACTGCTCCTTCAACTTCTTTAAATATTTTTTAATCTGCTTCTTCATCTAACGCCTTTGTGCCCGTAGTAGGTTACTTGGGTCCGTTGTCATCACCTTAAGCATATGCGAGTCGTCGAAGGCATTTTTTTTAGTTAGCTCTGCTTCACGCCTCTTTTGAATCTTAGTCTCTCTAGCCAACTTTAGTTCCTCTCGTACTCTAGCTTTAGCTTCATTTTCCTCTTTCTTTTGCTCGTCTCTCTGATTCCATGACTTCATGATCTTGGACGTTGTCTCAGGCATCCTCTTCCCCAAAAAACCTATACTTTCCTTTGCCACTTCTTTTGCCTTATATTTTTTTTTTTTTGTCCGATCGTACATCCCCAAAAGAATATAGTAGTGCATCCACGTCGATAGAATCATCCGGAATTACGATATTTGAAGTGTCGGATGTAGGTGTTTCAGGATCGGTATTGATGGAGTTACTCAGGCTATCGTTAAAATTTGACTTCCTAGGGACGTTGCGGCCGAGATGGATGATGTGATGAATTTGTGACAATTTTGGGCAAGTTTCCCAAACTTTTTACGCTTCCCCAAGTGCAAATGGTTTGCGTTGTAGTTGAAAAATGTATCGTATGCCATACGTTCATAGAAATCAAGTTAGAAAAAATTTTAGAGTATGATTCACCTTTGAATATTAATGAAATGAGAAAAATAAATGAAATACTTACGAAGTCATCCGTTCCAATACCAGTATGATGTCAACTCTCAAGGTCTTGAATGATACCTCTAAAAATTGAACATTCCTTATTAAGCTGCCCCTTATACGCACAATTGACACAATTGTACGATCGCCACATCGATTGGTCAACATAGAATAAGTTGAATTGATCATGCACCTTAAACCAAAATATAGCAGCTTTTTGGTTGTTCGTGGTAGCGAGGTTTTGAGATACTTGGGACCAAGCGCATGCAAAATTCACAAAGTCATCGGACGACCAATTTTTTGAGTTGGAGTATTGTTCTTTGTTGTCATGAACTTCCTCTGAAACCTTTAGTACATCCTCAACTATAATAGGTGTCGATGTCATTTTTCTTTTAGACTTTGCCTTCCCACGCGTATTACTTCTCGTGAGAACCGGATTGAGTTCCTCAGCCTCAGCTACATCCTCAACTATAATTGGTGTCGATGCCATTTTTCTTATAGACTTTGCCTTCCCACGCGTATTACTTTTTGTGAGAACCGGATTGAGTTCATTGGAGATGACCGGAGAGACAACCAGAGATGCAACCGACGATGTATTAAGATTTAAATCATTTAAACCCCATATACCTTGCAACGGCGTGGTACTCGAACTTCCACTGACGAAACAAGTTTGAGATAAATAATATGGATTTTCCTGTTGAGGGTACAACCCTGTATACCCATAAAATTGAGTGTAATATCCTTGGTTTGGGAATAAGGGTAATATCCATGGGTTTGAGATTGAAATTAATTGTCGGGTGGCGGGAATAGTTGGTGAACATGGTGATTCTGACCTTGGGAAGTATTAGGCATTTACGACGGATCAAATGTGCCGAATTGATGAGGAAGACGTTTCCTTGTTGGTTCGTATTGGAGGATTAAGAGTGGTTTTGAGAATTAGATTGGGAGCTTGAGGAAGACATAATGGTTTTGTTTGTAAAGTAAGGAGGGAGGAGAGTGTAGAAGATTAGAAGGGAGGAGAGTGTAGGAGATGAATGGCATTTATAGATGAAAAAAAATTAGCCGCTAACAAGTGTCCAAAAAAAATATAGCCGTTACTATGGCCGTTGAGTAACTTGTACAACAAGATTCCAAAAAAAAATATAGCCGTTAATATGACCGTTGAGTAACTTATACAACAAGTTTCCAAAAACAAAACTAACCGTTAATATAGCCATCTTCTTAACTTCTACAACAAGTTTCCATAAAAAAGTATTAGCCTAAGGTTTAACATACTTAAACATTGGTTTGGCGGCTCCAATATGAGTGATGTCAATCAGACTTGACACTCCTCACTTAACTTCAATCCCGTATTAATCAAGCAATATTAATACTAGTCGTTGATGATTAAGTAACTTGGACAACAAGTTTCCAAAACATAAATCTCAAATAAGAAAATAATATTAAAACTTCAAATAAAACTTAGTTTAAACAAAACATAAATAAAAATTCTAAATAAAATATAGCTTAACTAGGACTACCACTCTTCGTTTGGCAGGTGCGTTTGCCACGTGCGAGACTCTCGTCATAGGTACATTGCATAAACGACTCTGTCTAGTAAGAAATGGACATCTCAGCTAGTCTCTTGGATGATCTTATGCCTCTGACTCAGTTGTTCCTCTAACTCGGTCGTGCGATCAACGTATTGCCTCGAGTCTTCATATGCCGCATACTGTAATCATTGGATTTGATGCCACAACTCATCCGTACTATACGTAGGTGGACACGGATATAGTACCTCCATCACCGGGATCAGTATCCGTCTATGTTGATCGTTCGGTTCCGCCACATCCATGAACTATCCCATATCACGTGGATCGTCGGTCGCCTGAACACCATAGTCTTGCACCTGTGAAGACGTAGCTAAACTCGACGTAGGTGGCAAAATTATATCGGGCCTCACAAGATCACGCCCGACCGACCAAATATTTTACGTCCCCTTTACTAAACTGCAACCGATATTGAGATTTGGATAAACGAAACGCCAATATGTCATGTAATCTACATCGGGAGCAAGATAATCGCGACCATCGTAGAAGTCCACATCCTTCAGACTCTGATATAACTCTCAATCTTACCTTGGGAATTCAATAATCTCCTGAGGGGGGTCATAGGGCACACTATCAAGCTCGGTCATCTGACGCATACACGTGTCTCCAAAATACCAAAGCGTACCGTGGCCGTATGGGACAGACACCAATGAAACCCTTTGGGTGATCAGCGCTGAAGCAACTCTTACCTCTGGACGTCTCAATTTTGTAGACCCATGTCATGGTTGCCAATCTATGTTGGTTTTGTCCTTCCATTCTATCATATCTCTGATCACAACAAAAAAGTGATGGATTTCAGACCCCGTACTCTCCCTTTCATCTCTCCACCCAGAAATACGAGGATAAATATGGTTAAAGTTTTGTACCTTAACTAGATACATTACAACCCGATAGTACTCGAATAATCAGTACTCCAATACCGCATAGAATCCGGTGATCGATTTCTTCACCTTCCCGGGCCTCAGAACTGAGACTTCATCAAGCCCCCGATACAAAGCTGCCATAATGAGCGTACCCCAGTCAAAGCCTGACGCACCAAGAATATCGTAGTCTGTCAAGGCTGCTAGATAACCTGCCCGAAGGGATGTGGCACCATTTGAGAAGAAGAGATTACCCATCATATAGGCAATAAATGCCCGTCCGTACATACACGATATCTATTTTTGAGTCATAATTGTGGAGACGTGGATTCAAAGGCTCTTGCCACTTTTTAAATAAAAGAGAGTGATGTTACCGTGCCTCATGCCAGAGCTTGTGATTCCCGGGAACATCTTTTATGTTTTCTCTAACTTGCAGTACCTCTCGTTGTACGGGAGTTCGCGACCCCTCCCAAAAGATATGTCCGCTAGCATGACGAAGTCTAACGGTGTAAAACCCAGTTCCCCGCAAGGGAAGTGAAAAGTATGGAGGAATGCCACCACCGCTCCACGATAGCATGAATGAGACAGTTATCCGAGTTTTCCGCATTAATCGAGCAAAAGTCCGCAAAACCCATATCGTCGACCAACTTCTTCAACGTCGGGTACACGGCAATCCATCAGTACCACTTCAGTACCTTATCCAATGATCCCCTACACTATAATTCATCTCGGTTATAACAAAAAAACCACATTAACACGTTAGAAGTTCATTCGGGCATTTCATCGAACACATTGCAATATACGTTAATAACACATCAAATTTACATAAAACTTACCGATACTTCCTCCGATCCAACAGAAATATGGACCGCGCTGTCCGGGAGGATATCTACTCGGTTCAACTCATCGTACGATGGGGTGGGATCGTTGCACGACGTCAATTGTAACGGCCAATTATTTGTTATGTCGGCGTTCCCCCTTCGTTTTACTTCCACGTTAGAGTTACGTGTAGTTCTGAACTGCGCGGCTATATATTTTTTTTAAAATACGTGGCATTTTCCTATTGGTTGAATGGTACGTGCGGTTCAGAAGTGCGCTGGGACTATGAAGGCTGAGATTATGCCACGTGGACTCATCTGGGACGTCCATTTATGCGTGCTGTTCAGAAGTGTGTGGGGTGAATTCACCTTGGGGTGGATTGAAAACTGTTGTGGGGTAGATTGGATTCACCTTGAAATTCATTAAATCCACTCTGTGAACTGCTATGGATTCTCTAACATGGAAGATAAGATGCACCAAAAATAAAGTTTCAGTCAGTGTTGATGATCTTCAAACTCCACAATAATCAACTAAATTATGATACAACTCATCATTACTAACAACAATGCAAATGTACGAACTACACAGAGGAACAAAATTTTAATCCTAATTAGCCAAATTTTTAAGTGTTCGTGGCTATATAAATTTTGAAACAACTTCACCACACCACCCTTGCTCTACAAAGAAAAAATGAGATAAATCAACTACTAGAACGAGTTCATCTCCAAGAGATAGCTCGGTTTCTTAACTAACGCCACAGCTGCCTCCCCAAACAACCCTTCGAACGCCCCTAACGTCAATCCCATATCATGCTTTTGCTCCTCTACTTCGGCTTTAGTCGTCTCCATTTGCTCCGCAGGCCTAATCACAACAAGAGTGGCACCCTTCAACCATACCCTACCGCCAATATCAAGTTGCGGCTCATGTCTCATCCTCATTCGTACGGCCGGGACCGTCGTCCTAGTCTTCCACCCCACCTTACTAATATGTCCCTCGCCCTCGCCCCGGTCTTGGTTCGCATCTCCATTCGCCTCCCTAAATTGGCTCAAATCATTTTTACCCATTACAACAACTCCCTCTCCATCTTTATCTCTCAAAACTAAGCTCTCCATTTCTTTATGTTTTCTAATTACGTCTTTTAGCAAATAATGCCTAGCAGAAGCAGCGATTAAAGCACTAATCGTCCAAACAACTCTTAACTTCAAAGCATCCGTCTCCTCTTCATCTCTACCGTTGATTTCCCTCTCCTCAACGGTGGAGATCTCCTGAACCGCGAAAATCACGCAACTCTTCAAAGTCTTCCCAAACTGCGCTCTCCACCGAATCACAGTCCCTTTGCCCAACCTCAGATCGCCAGCTGGCAATTCAATCTCCAGCGTTCGCATCTTTTCGAAGCCGCGAAGGATCTCGGATGGAGAAGAACTCGTATCTTGAGGAGGAGTTGAGAAGAGTCGTTTTCGAGATACGAGATCTTGTAGAGAGTGGAGGATGGTTTTGATGAGGTTTAGGAGGAACCAATCGTCGTTGTCACCTGTTTCGTTTAAGATAACTGAGTCGACTCGGACGAGTAGGTTCTCGACTCGAGAGACGAGTGAGTTGAATCGTTTCGAGACGAGTCGACAGTGAGTTAGGGTTTTAATGTCTGATAAACTGTTGAAGATGATGAGTATGAGATCGTCGGGAATTCGATCGAAGTTGTCTAACACTGTTGGAGAGCTGTTTTGATGTCTTGGAACCATTGTTGATGCTCTCTTTCTCTCTCTCTCTCTCTCACACACACACAAAGTTTGAGCTAATTTGATTTTGGTTTGGTTTCCTTGGGCTTTAAAAATGGAGTGAATGAATAGAGACGAAGCCAAGTTGAGTGCTATTTTTGAAATAAGGGGTTTTGACTATTGACTTTTGGGAGACGACTATGTTGCTTTCACAAATGACCAAATGCCGGCATGAAAAGTCAAATTTTGGAGAATGTTGTGGTATAGCCTGAGGTTGGTTAAGAACATTTTAGCGGAATGTTATAAATTTATAGCTGAAAATGTTATTTTGAGTGAAGAATCTGAATTAAGGTTCGGAAAAGCCTCAAGTTGAGCTAGATCGATACATGGTGTTTGAATGTTAACTAGCTTTACGTTGTAAAAGATGAGGAGCTTAGCATGGTAGCACAGAGTTGGTGGTCATCATTCGTTAATAGGGTTTCATTTACGTCGTGTAAGCTAAAATTTCTTTTGGCGTCTTGTATGGCGAATCGAGTCTATTAAAGTAAAAAATAATGGAAGAAAATTGAGTTTTGGTCTCTTGGTATATCATGATAGTAGATAGAGCATAAATTGAAACATTCTAGAGTTACAAAGATAGTTATTGAATCGTTAGCACCAAATAAAAATAGAGTAACCTCGAGGTTGGTCATTGATGCAACAGTTTGGGACCATCGAAGTAGAGGTCCTATGTTCAGTCTACCATCAATGAAGGCCAATCACTAGGATCTATTATGACTTTCCTGACAACGTGGTAAAGTTAAGGTTGAGTTTGTTTTGTAAAGTAACATTGGGTCGTACTGGAATGTCTTGGATGAATGATTTGGTGGGGGTAAAACTAAAAAGGAAGGTTGGAGGAATCTACACTTGGGTTATTACGTACGCCCGCTTCTTTGCAATCATTGGCATTGTTTGCTTTTTCGTTCCTTAAATCTGATTCCTATTATGAGGTACCCTTGACTTCTAATTTAATAGTTTCATATGTACTTTAGATATAGTTATTCTAGGAGAAAAAAAATTATTTTCTATGATACACGTCATATGGCTTGCATATATCTCTTACATAATTCCAATTGCAGTTTGTTCATACTAATACATCACTATTAGAGCGTGATGTGGAATCAGGGATTTATCATAAACTTTAATATATGTATGTATGTATATATATATATATACATATATAAACAAACTATAAACAAACAATAAACTTAAGAAATTAGACACCCTCTCAGGGTACGTGTGTAGAAGAGTGAATAAGAACAATAAACTTAAGAAATTAGGCACCTTTTAAGGGCATGTGTGCAGAAGAGTAAATAAGAACTTTGATTTATATAATACTTACAGAACTGGGGAAGAACACCTTCATCTTGATACAATAAAAGATCTGGGAGAGAAAATAAAATACTCAAAACTTAACGTGATGAACAAAAGGGTCATCAGTCCCTTTAAATAGCCAGTCCTACGGAGTGACTGCAAGTGCTATCCACATGTAGCTCCTGAAGTGGTTGGAGTAGTCTGGTCAAAAATACAATTATTTTTCTTTAGATAAAGTAGATCTTTATGTTTTTATGCGTCGATAGTCTGGTGGAAGACACAATTATTTTTCTTTTGATAAAGTTGTCTTTACTTTATTAAAGTATAATCATTATATTTTGACAAAATAAAGATAAAATTGTTTTTGCTTTATTAAAGAATTATTATTAATTCTTACTTTAGATAAAGTAGATTCTTCTGTTTAATGCATCGGTATCGGCACACAAAGTTTCTTTAGCTTTTCCTTTTACTTTTGTTTTTAGTTTCTGTTCTTGGACCTCAATGATGGCATCCCAACAATCTTCTATAGTACGTCGGAAGATTTTAATGATGTCATGTCTTCATCATCATAAAGGTCTTGCCCCTCGCCTGGTAAGCAAAAATGTTGTGTCTGGCTTCCACTAGTTCCTTGAGTGGCTGTAGGAGTTGCTTGTGGTGAGTACTGTGAAGTAGCCTCCACAAATTATTCTTTTAAGGTTTGCATGACTTTGACCTGATGTTCGTCTGATGATAAGTTTGAGTAACGGTCTTTAATAAAATCCAATAATAATTGGAAAACATTTGCTGAGGAAACTAATGTTCCTGCTGCTTTATGTATTTCTTCTTAAAAGATAAAATATATTCTTCAGTTACTTGATTGATTAAGTCAATGACTCTTTCAATTTCAAATTCATCCCACCATCTATAAAAGAATGTTAGTTGGAGAATGGGTAGTTTCAGATCATCGAAACAAAGTTCAAGATACCATTTCCAAATCCATGTGATCTTGAATTTAATGAAATACCATAAAGTATATCTTCCGATAGGTGGATTTAGTATAGTTTTTCCCTTCAGTTTTGAATAAAATTCATACCATAGGACGAATGGTTCTAAAGGATTTTCAATAAAACATCAAAATCGGGTCCCATCTTTTCCTGCCAATTTAAAAACCAGTTGGGGAAACTTGTTCTTTTGATAATTTCCAGATTAATACAGAAAAAACAAGTATGTTTTCTGATTAAATTCTGATAATAAAAAGTATAATGCCAAGCTTGGATATAATCCTAATAATTATATTGTCAGCCATTCAGCTTGAGAGATCTAGATTTGCTAAGATCTAATCCCCATTCGAATATGTGCATAACCCTTGTAATATAACACTTAAAATATGTTATAGAGCTTTTCATGTTCTTCGAATTGACATGATGATGCTCAATTTGTGCTGATGCTGTTTCTGCTAATATGGTCTCATAAACATATTGATAATGATTGTCTTGAACCATATAATTCTAGGTAGCAAAATATATTTTTCTTTGAGACCCCAAACATCTTGATTTAGCTTAAGATCATCAAAAGAAAGGGTTAAAATACTTTCCTTAGCTATTGTTTTTTGGTGATAGATGATTTTCTGTTTGAGGGCATCTTTAGCAATTTTCTTCGGTTCATGCTTAAGGGCATCCTTAGTAGTTTTCTTTTGTTCTTTTTTTTCTTCAATTTTGACTCCATCCTTTATCAGGAGGTTTCATGTTCAGATTTTTCCTCTAAAAATTCTCTAGTTAGAAAATCAGGAAGAGAGTTCTGATTACTTTTAATATACTCAATTAAGAAATTAAAGACAGATAATTCAGATTGCCATCTAGCAAATATTTGTTTAAGCATAATCTTCTTCACATCTTTTTATAAGATATCTTTGAAAGAGTTGTAATCAATTTGGAGTATAAAGGGTTGATTTAACAAATCATCCTGAAATTTTGAAATACTTTTGACAATGGAAAGTATTTCTTTTTTAATTGTGGAATAATTCTTTTGAGCTATTTTCCACCATCTTGATATAAAACAGAGTAATTCTTCTTTTTGTGAAGAAGGATTTCTTTATTTTAATATACCTCCAAAACCTAAATCATAGGCATCTGTTTCAACAATTTTTTACCAATGTGGATTGGCAAAAGCAAAACAAGGGAGTTGTTTGACTCTTAGTTTGATTCGTTGGATAGCTTTTGTGTTCTCAGCTGTCCAAGGAGAAGGATTCTTGTATTTTGTATAAAATGACACTATCCTGGGCTAAGTTCTGGTAGTAGTCTACAATATAATTGAGACTTCCAAGGAATCTTTGTAATTGAGTTTTTTTCTCTAATTTCATCTAAATTTTTTGAAGCAAACTCAATACCCCTATTAATAGGAATAATTTGTCATTTAGTGATATTATGTCATAAAATATAACTGTTATTTGGATCCAATTTAGTTTAGGAGCAGAAAGAACCAAGTCATTTATGCTGATAACATCTTTGAGAATTTTCAGATATCTGAAATGTTGATCAATAGATGTAGAGAATAAAAAAAATATCATCAGTATAGACAATGCAAAAATCAGAATAAGGAACAAAACAATCATTCATAATATTCTGAAATTCAGATGAAATATTTTTTAACCCAAAGGGCATAACATTCCACTCAAAATGACCAAATGGAACTGTGAATGTTGTTTTATACTTATCTTTTTCTTCAATTTTAATTTGCCAGTATCTTTACTTTAAATCAAATTTGGAGAATATGGTCGCATTATAAAGACGATCTAACAAATCTTTTTTATTCGAAATTGGGTAACGAATCCATTTAAGGAAATCTTTAAGAGGTTTATAATTGACTATAAGTCAAGGCATATCTTTTTTTTTTCAGCATTCTTATTAATTTCCTGATAAGGTTTTTATCAAGTAAATTTTGAATCTCATTTTTGCAGAGTGTAAGATATTCAGAATTCATTTGACTTGGTCTAGCCTTAGTGGGAATCTGAGTTCGTTCATCGAAATCCAATTTGTATGGTAAGGAAATAACATGTTATTTTCTTTCCCAAAAAGTGTTAGGAATATCGTTACAGAATTCAATAATAAATTGTTTTTCAACTTCCTTAATCCTGATCTTAAGCTCAGGGGTTTATGAGAAATATCCATGACTTGGAAGTCTTCTTTGAGGAAATTCAGATGATTATCTTTAAACCAAGCATGGTTTTTAGGTCATTAATGATCCTGGTTTTGGGATCCCTAATAAATTCAAAAATGATTTCTTGATCCTAAAATTTGCAAAATATCCATGTTTGATTAATCTTATGTGATGGCATAAGTAAGCTTAGGAATGGGGTAACAAAAATTACTTGTTGTTGTAAGTTTCTGACAAGAAGAAAGGTAGATGGGATGCATATACCTTTATTATAGATAAAGACTTCTAAAAGTTTGTGCTAGATATTCATCCCACTTCTACTTGTAGAAGTAAGAGATTGAACATTTATTTCAAAATACTTGGTGGGAACCAAGTCTTCTTGAATGCAGTTGAAGTCAGCTCCACTATCTACTTGAGCTATGGCATTCTTAATGGTATATTAATTTTTTATTACAAGGGTAACTTTGATATACCATTTCTGATAAGTAACTCTTTATAGAAGATTAAGGTAGGGGCTATCTTTCTTCTAAGAGCTTTATTATTATATTCACTATGTTGAATCTTTTGTTTGTCTTTTTGACAAATCTGGAGATGATTAATTTTATTATCCTGAGCTTGGACAAAAATCTTCAGTTGCTTGACCTCAGATTTTAAAGTATTAATTTCCTTACGCAGGTCTTGGATAGTGATATGTTTATCACTATCCATGCATTTTAGGACATCTTGGAAATTATAATATCTATTTGTCACTTGTAGAGGTTCTGGTTCTATTTTACCTATTGAACGATCTTGAAACATTTGTTGGAGAGAAATACTTACAAATTTAGCTCGTGCTTCTGGATTAGAACTCTTATCTACAATAGATTAAATCTCACTCTGGGTATTAGTCAGAGTATTAAGACCTAAGCCATTCATTTCAACAATGATTTTTCAGTAATCCTGAGGATTGGATTCAAAGCATTTGTTGCAAGGAGTTTCTTTTTTAGAGGAGGAGGAATTACAATGGTCAATTTCATTAACTTCGTCCCTATCAGAAGAACTTTCTTCAGAACTGGTGTTAAGCAATAGTTTGCTTAACTGGAGTTTCAATCCTTCATCCAGTTAGATTTTTTGCAATTTTCTTTTAGTGGTGCATTTGCTTGCCAAGTTTCCCTTTTTACCATAGTGAATATAATGGGGGAATATGAGGAAGGGTAGAAGATTGAAAGAAACACAATTTAGAGATACTATATCCGATGAAAGCTAGTAAAAATGAAATTATTTGTTTATGTCAAAAGAAGATGTCAAAATTTCAAAAATTATATAAAGGAAGAAATGGGTAAGCACACCGACGCTGGTAAGAGAGGGCAAAGATGTGCGATAATTTTAAGGGTAAAAGATTAAAATACTTGTCTGCCATTCACAAATGGGAGAGCGCTTACTTCTTTTTACTGAACTCGAGAGCGAGTTCTTTTGAAGAAAGTGAGAATGATGTAGGAGCTTGTTATGTGCTAGAAAAAAATGGATTAGTCGAGCAAACCTGAGCACAAACCCGATCCACCAAATTGCCAGGAGTCACTGAAGTTAAAAGGGTTAGTAACTCCAAATAAATAATGGTTTAATGATTTTTAAGTATATAGTGGTATTTAATGAGGTATATGAAGATTTTTATACCTCTTTCTTTAATGTTCTTTAAATTAATTTATAGTTGTAACTTGTAAGCCTATAAAAAGGCTAAGCTCACATGTAAGGAAAAAAATCAATCATTATCAATCAAATTACCAAAGTTATCTTTTATTTTCTTAATAATTTTCCTTTGTTTAACCAACAAAGCGTTTATTTCCCTCATGGACTCGAGGATTTTGAATTCTTCTGCTCCAACTTTTAGCTACCATCAATGAATTTGGCTTTTCAATGTTCAGCATTAATGTCATTTCTTTGCATTCGCTTACAAATATATATATCCTTATACCACTTAAAATGGGTTAGAGAATGACATCTAAGGTTCTGTAAAAGTTCTTTATTCCTCTCATGTCTTTGGGGAGAAAGTCCCTCAAAGTGTATGACTATGGTTTGAACAAGCGAATAGACGGCATCCTTAACTGGAATATAACTACCTTCAATCTTAATAGCAGTAAGGATTTCTTACTTTTGGGAAGAGGTGATAACATTGTCCCACCAACCTTAAGATTTTCTGTGAAACCATTAGCAATAAATTTTGCTACATTATCATCATCATTCCCAGCAGCCTTACAGATAAAGACATACATCAGCATTTTATGAATAATTTTATAAATTTGATATTCAGATAACTTATTTATATTCCATTCATAGATGGTCCTTCCATTATATGAATTTTAATTTTGAAAGAAATCTTCTTCAAATAAAAGATCTTAAGGTGTAGATCTTTTATAATAGGTTTTTAAGCCTGGCGGTTCATATTCTATCTTTTGAAAACTTACTTCAATGGTCTGAATTTGATTTTCTAATGCACTATCAAAGGAATCTGAGGATCCTGAAGTATGTTCTGAAGTTATGTTCCGACCCAAAGTATTGATACTAAGATTTTTTAATCTGTCAACAAGGAGGTCGACAAATTTAAAATCCAGAGAATCTGAAAGCTTGATGTCATGGACAAGAACGGTAGGCTTCATATCATCTTTGTGCAAGCTAGAGGACGTACTTGTTGTAATATCAGAAGGAATCTAACTACTTTTTCTTTGGACTCGATCTTCTATTCGATTTACCTGATTAACAATCGTTTAAAGACATAAATTTATCCAATTGGTTTGTTTCATAATGGGATTAACATCAGTTATTTGGTTATAATTTGGGTGAGTAAAGGCGTTAGCTTCCAAGGCCTTTATGCCATTACTTACTTTACTTAATTGGAGATACTCAGGGTGAGGGTGGACAGATTGGACTTTTGTACCATCCAATTTTACCCATTTCTTAGTAAAATCTTCCATGTTATTGAGGAGATACGGTTGATGGGGTTACCATTCCTAAAATAAAGTAACCTCCTAACTTTGCTCAAACTCACGGTAGTATAAGTTTTTGATTAAAGTCAATTCTTCTTTATTAAAAGTTTGGAAATACCAAGTCATAAATTCTTCTTGGCTAGGAGACATGAATTCTCTGCTAATGAATTGGCATATAAATGAATTAGGGCTTAAATCCATAAATACCTAAACATAAAAGCTCACCTCTAATATAGGAGTTGTAGGTATTTCTACTTCTTTCATGGTACTGGTAGAGAGATCAATATAGATTCCATGAGGAATCTGCTGATCAGAAATTCCGATTCCTTTAAGAATTTGTTCATATGAAGAATTTCTTCTACTAGGCATAGATGACCTTAAAGATAGGCAAGAAATATGGTAAGGAATATCTTCACTACTTACCATTCCAGTACTAGACATACTTCGATTAAGGGAGAGTTTGATAGGATTAGAAGCAAATATAACTATAACATCTTCATCAGGGGTTTGGGTAATTTGACTGACCTAGTCATTTAACCTTGGTCATGGAACCACTGCCTTAGGAAGTGTCCATTCTGTTGGGATACTGAGCTCATCCCAATCTATAAGTCTGTTAACGACAATATTGGTTATCAAACAGTTACTATGCACAATAATAGTTTACTTTGTTCACTTTTCAGGATAACTTTAGGGCATAAGGTATTTATGACCTTATAGTGAATCCGATAAATAACTGCTATGAGTTCTACCTTAGGAATAAAATCATATCCCTGTGTCTGAATTCTTAGACTCACAGCCTTAAACATAGATCTATCCGTAATGGATAGGGTTAGATTGTGATAAATATCAAAATAAACTAGTTTGAATTATACCCATTAACATTGATTTAAACTCTCGGCTTCTTTCATCCTTTAAGTACGCAAAAATACTAGAGTTGATGCCAAGGAGAGTTAGGTGTTTGAATGCAACTTGAATACATCCAATATGCAGATAATTGTATTTTTTGAAGTATTTTTCCACATCCTTGAGATTAAGTAACTTCAAAGTGTGGCATTCACTATCTTGAGCTATCTATTGCTCCATGATTTTAATATTGTTTTGACTTATAAAGTTAAGCATACCCTTTTAATAAATTAATTTGGACCTGATAGATGGTATAATCTATTGATTTAATTGTTGAGTTTGAGCAAACCCAACTAATTCTAAGTTTTTTACAGATCCAGATGATTAACATATATATGTAAATATTATATAAGGAAGTAGGTATGGTTATTGTTAATCTTCCTCTTTGAGAAAGATGTTAAGCAGTATAATTTTATTTGGAGGTTTGGGTACACGTTTGTCAACGATTTATTGCGAAATAATGTCTACTCAGGACTACCACGCCAAATGTAACTTGGGTGACTTTCCATACCTTCCCCTCCAAATTATGATATACTAGGCAACATTTCTACCGAGCAGAAAGGTAAACAGTATGCATACTTAAATCTTATCTAATATTGACATACATATGTAACCTCTGATTTTAGCCACACATGGCTCTGATATCAGAAATATGATCGATAAGTAATAAAAAAAACTAATAAACAAATAATAAACTAAAAAATATATATATTAGTATACCGCTAAACGGGGGGAAACCGAGATGATGCAATGCCCTTTTAAGGACATTATTGAAAAATATTTTTTTTTTTCCGCATTTCTTGCATATTGCAACTCATTTATCTATTGTTTTATGCGTCATAATCTAATGACTCTAAAATAAGTTGTAAAATCTGTAGCATTTCTCGCAATTTTCGATGGAGATGTAAGTCGTTTCATACTAATTTAACAAAATATTGTAATTTACAAAAAAAAAAAAAAAACTTATTTATGAAATTATAACTAGATGGATTTGAACCATCATCCTCTCAAGTTAATGAGCGTTTTTACCTTTTTAAGCTTACAGTTCTATTAAGGCATAAAAATTCCAAAGTTTTGAAATTAGAAATGTTTATGGCAAATAACGTTCTTAGACCGAACTAGACCTTTTGTTTCTTATTCTAAACTCTCCATGGGCTTTGAAATGTATATTATATATATATTAATTAATAAATATTTCTAATGATATCTCACTTTCATCGTTATTTCAAAAGAAAAGCTCAAACTTGATTAAGTAACTTGTTATTGCAGATCGATATCTATGGCAAAAACAAACTCATAGTTTAGCAATGTCTTTATGCCAAAATCATAGACTAAATTATATGGATATATATTTAAAACATAGTATCAAATATATAATAGACAATTCAAAATATACCTTCCTATCAAGGCATGGTGTTGTCTAGGAAGTCAGATAACTTCTAAAATTCCCTTTGCTATGATCACCAATTATTCCCCTTGCACATAGTTCTATTACTTTATTATCAAGGGCTTGAGACACACTAACTACAAATGGAAACAATCGAATAAACCAATGATAATATAATTATTAAAATGAGAAAGTCATCGCAATATATCGGAGAAAGAGCCACTTACTTAAACCACACTACAGCTTCTAGTAGTCACAATCCCCTACAATGCGGTGACCTCGCAATCCAGTAGTGTATAATGTTACAATTAAAAAGGATAGGATTGATTGAGAAAAATCAAATTTTTGCAAGTGCAATACCTTAAAATCTAAAAAATAAAAAACAAGCATCAAGTTTATATCAAAATTAAACAACAATGATATAGAAATTCTGGGTACTAGGAACTATGAACTTCAACTGCAGTCCAACATTTGTCTGGCTGCCCTAGCTACAACAGTACAAAGTAATCTACTTCAAAGAAGGAGCATGGTAGTTACAGTGCCTAAAGATTCAGAAAGTGCATCATCTTCGTTAATTGAAAGAACTATAATAACATCCACGACAGCTACTTAAGGGTCAGGAACCACAACCAAAGAGTAAATAATACATTCTTGTGTTAGGTCTCATAGAAAAGGAGAATCATAAATAGTTAAAGTGGAAAAGAGAAGGAACAAAGCTCTCACCTAATTTTTTTATTTATTTTATTAATGAATATTACTGTCCGAATTTTAACAGTTTATGATATTCTAACCCAATACACAATTGCACAAAACTCGTCCACGCCGTTCATAATGTTTAATAGCATAACGACAAGCATAAAGTTGACTAGCATCTTTAACTGTGATATAAAGCTCAAAAGTGTGGCAACAACAAAGTAATTTTCTTAAGTAAGTTAAAAATTATACTCACAGAAATCGCAAAGAGAACCAAAATTTTCTCCAGATCGTCCAAAAGCACTCAATTTCGAGAGGTTTAAATAATGTATTTCCCAGTTCAGTGATACTGACATAGGTGGATGAATAGCGTAGATGTTCAAGAGAAACCTACAGAAGTATAATTAAGGGCATCATAAGAAACAAAATCATTTCCAAAAGAATATAACTATTTCTATTATCCTTGTACTCAATTCTACTTGTAGACCCTTTTCTCAGTTTTGTAAAAATACAATCATAATAATCAATTAGTTGAATATTAACCCTTTTTTTTTTGTCTAAACGAATGTATAAATCTTAAAATATTGAGAACCTTGGTCTGAATAAATCATCACTATATTCAGTAATAGTAGTGAGATAGAGGGGATAAATACAAGTAAAGGGGCGGAAAGAAGCTCCCAGATTTTTATCATCTCCATTCTATCTCATTTTTGAATATCAAGAAGCCTTTTTCAAATTTTCAAAGGCACATAAAATTTTGACAAATTTTCTTTTTTGGCATAATTTATCTTACTTGAGAATGATAAAGTTCCCTAAGACTCCAAGCTTCGAATTTACAAACAAACTACACCAAACTACATCACGTGTTTAAGTATTAGAAAGTGAACTATGACAAGAAGACTCAACTTACAATGGCTTTCAGGTTCGTAATATGCAGAGTAGAGTAATCACCATATTAATTTAATAGGGTGATTTGCATAAACCCATGAGCAAGTAAAATGTACTGCAGCCAACAATATTGCCCATGTTGTTTCTTTTTCAACATCATCTAACAAATGTATAATATGTTGAACCTTAATGTGTGATCCATAGGACAAACCAATATTGAGGAACATAAGAAGGAGGAGGTGTCTTCCTTCAAATAATAAACTCCTAGCTTGTTATTTTTCTGCAATCTCCTCGAACCCCATCACTGGCCGCAGTTGGAGTATTATCAGCAACTCAGACAATCTCTCCATAGGAGCATTCATCAAGGATTTATTTATAGGATACTCCATCCATCAGAACCCCTCGTAGATGCAGATGATTTAGATCAGCTGACTGTTTGATGCCTTATATATCCCAAGATGGTCTACTACAAAACATGCGTCTAGCAGCCACCCTTTTGATATACTCAGTGAATGAATCATTACTTAGATTATCACTCTTTCTAAAACATAACTATGCATATTGACAATTGAAAGAACGTAAGTTCTTGGACTTGAAATAGGTACCTTCTAATTTAACAGATTGGAAGCTATGAATAAAGATATTCATACTTGCTTAAGCCAAGATACTGATCCCAACTTCGCCTGTACCAAAAAATCAATTTCACTATAGTTCATTATCATAGTGTTGCTAAAGAAAACCAAATAAGCAAGTTTCAGTAGGGCCACATTACCTGGGCGTGACAGGAGACTAAGTTAAAATAAGCTTCAGATTCCAGATGTCAAACTGCACCATCAAAACGTCCAAAGACCAATAAAGCATCTATACACTGCATGTATAAAATCAAATGCATGTGTGGTACTTAAAATCTTAGTCCATCAGTAGAGAAACCAGGTTGCGCAAGGAAGCCCCATGTCATCGGTCTTTCAAAAATCAAGAAAACAACCATCAACAGATACTTTCAGACATGGCATCGACATTACACATCTTTTTCATCCAAGGCCTCTATAGTTCCAATTTTGTGTTTGAACAAATGCTTGAATCATAAATTTGGGATATCTATCTATAGTATCATATTCCCCATATTCGACAAGAACAAAGCCAACACTCTGTAATTGAAGATATCTTAGCATTCTATAGTCAAAGACAGCCCAACGTTCTAGAAGTATCTATAAGTCCTCGATACACTAAAAGTAACCGTTGTAGCCCAGTCAAGAAGGGACTGTTAGAGATCCGGAAAGTTTGCCCACTACCTCCAGAATAGGAGACTCTTTCTTTATTTTTGTAAATTGCGTGTATATGCTATAAATACAGGCAGGGAATAGGTTCTAAGGGACCACGCATCTGACATCTCTCTATCCTAAACATAAGCAACACTCAATTTTTTTTAATAACTAGCATCTACTAGATTTTATATCAAATCCTCCACGAGGTTGTGGTTTTTCTCAGTTTCTGCTGAGTTTTCCACGTAAAATCTTGGTTGATATTTATTTATTGCACAATCCTTACGAACAAGTATTGGCAAAAGTTTCCCTTCCGAAAAATACGCTATTACAATTGGCGCCATCTGTGGGAAATGCCACACATTTTTTTCTACAATTTCCAACCTAAGCTCCGTCCAAATGACAAATATGAACTTGAGAAGCCATTCTAGTTCTATAAGAGATCAGGACATTTCAGGAGCTCTTGATATCTACGGTTCGGTTCTTGAACTAAAAAAACAAATGGCTTTGGAAAAAAACTAGAGACTGGAAGATTAGCGTGTTCACGCTCAAGCTCTACAAACGGAGTGAAACGAATGCAAAAAGCCCTGGATCAACAGAGTCAATCCCATCAAAAGGAAATAAAAATATTGTAAAGAACATAAGATCGAATAACAGTGCGCCAAACATCGTCACCACTGGCCCAAAGTGAACATCGATCAAGAGCAGTTCAACGTGATGATTAGCCTAGGGATGATGACCAACGAATGTCTCAATCCAGATCTGGAAATCCTAATAGAGCTTCTCAACATTTTGGTTTAACTTCTTTTGCTTCGACAACCCAAGGAAGTCGACGTACACGTCACCAGACCCCTCTGCCAGAAAGAAGACCCATCAGAGATAGATTGGGACCAGAGGGACAGGGCGACTTTGTTCCTCAGGTTGTAGCCTTGCCTCTTCCCCCACAACAATTTGTTACTCTGGATAACCTTAACAGCAAAATTCAAGCTATCAACTATGATATCCCGGGCCAGCGATCTGCGCTCGATAGGATCGAAACAAACCCCATCTCTCCATATCTCAAAAATATGCCTATTCCAGAAATTTTCCAAATGCCCAAATTTATCAAGTATGCAGGCCTCACCGATCCACTTACATATGTTTGACATTTTAAGCTACCATTGGGTTGTACTCCAAGCTCGACCACATGCTTTGTCGACTGTTTAACATGAGCCTAAAAGAAGAACCGCTCCGATGGTTCCATACAATACAAGAAGCCTCCATCACCTCTTTCATCCAATTACAAAATCTATTCGAGTCCAACTACGCTCATACTAGGGAATGTGAAATAACAATGGACTCTTTATTTTACTTTGAGCAAGGCGCAAAAGAAACTTTGGCAAGTTTTTATAAACGTTTCCTGCAGGAAACATGGAAGATTGGAAATTCAGACCCTAAAATCGTGGTTCCAGTATTTACTTCTGCCCTGCACATCGACTCAAAAGTTCGTGAAGAACTTAGTCTACACAAACCACGAGCGGTCACTGAAATGATTGACGTGGTTAATAATTTCATCGAGCTGGAGCGCTCGAAGAAAGATAAGATGAATAGCTCTTTTGTCATACATTTTTGAGAAGTATCTTCGACCCCTTCTCAATGAGCAGTCGCTACAACAGCACCGAAGCCGCCTGCCAAAAACATTGATAACATTCGAAGAAAAGATGGCAAACCAGATAGACCTGTCCTAATTCTGCCACGCATGACAACAACCATCTCTGCTATTTTACCAACGATAAAGGGAGACGAGTGTTATCGTGCACCACTGGTTATATCAGTATCATAATGTACGCAGTTATGAAACTGATAGCTGTTACTCTCTTATTCATATCTTTCACCATATCCTCTCAGTTGGAAGACTCCATAATTATATTGTCGACATTAAGAAATTTCTCGATGAACAAACAAAAACTATTGAAGTCTAGCATAATCACATCCAGGGCCCAGCTCGACATTTATACATGATCGAGATTAAAAAAGGGAAGAAAAGAAAACAAGACGATAATATTATGTCTTGCTGCAAAATGACTTCCTCACACAAATCAGCAAAACTTCTTCTGAGCACCAACAAATCTAAACGTCCTTACCAGATAACATTCGAGGACTGTGACACTAGCTATGTAGAATGCCCACATGATAACCCATTTGTTATTATGCTTAAAGTGGGGCAGGACTACTTGCATACACTTCTCATTGATACCGGCAGTGCCACAAATGTCTTATTCCGAAGAACAATTAAAGTTTTAGGCCTTACAGATTTCATCAAAGCTTCAACAACAACAATCACAGGCTTCAAAGGATCCAAAGAATCAGCTAGAGGAGAAATCACTATCCCCGTTCAAGCAGGTTCAGAAACAACATTCGTCAAATTTCTTATCATTAATACAGAGTCCAAGTATTTGGGCATTTTAGGACGCAGCTGGTTACATTTGATCAAAGCGATACCATCGACTTACCATTTAGCACTACGTTTTCCTACGGATCATGAAGTCTATGAAATCAAGGGCAGCCAAGCAGTCGCACGCATATGCGAAAATACCACCATCAACGCTCATACATCAAAACTTCTCAAGGCATAACAACTACTGTCTAACATACCACCCACATTTGAGCAACATGATGCTGAAGTGGTTGACACTGTTAAACTCGATGGCCCCGGTCACACAGCCTTCATTGGTTTTAAACTGTCACTCGACAAAAAAGAAGCCATGATACAACTTCTTAAGAAAAACATTGACGACTTCGCTTGGACTTTTCAAGAAATGCCCGGCATCGATCCTTCTATCGCTTGCCACCACCTCAATCAGCAAGGCAGTCGTACAAAAATGACAAAATTTGGTTCCCCGACTTTGAGATGCAGTCAACAAAGAAATTGATAAGCTCCTTCGTGTTAGCTTTATTCAGGAAGCTAAATATCCGAGTGGGTTTCCAATATTATCGCCGTGCCAAAGAAAAATGGTAAAATATGAGTTTGTACTGATTTTACTGAACCTAACAAATTTACACCCAAAGACAATTTTCCGCTACCATTGATTCTGCAACTTCTTGACTCAGTCGCAGGACGCGAACTTCTTTCTATGATGGATGCCACCTCGGGATACTACCAAGTTCCACTCACCGAAGAAGATCAGGAAAAATCCACTTTTATAACTGAAAGAGGACTTTATTATTTCGCAGTTATGCCTTTTGGGTTAAAAAATGCTGGCACCACTTAGCAACGATTGGCCACTAAGATGTTCAAAGAACAGCTAGGCCACATCATGGAAGTATATATCGATGATAATATTTGCAAAAGCTTGAAAAAAGCAGATCATCCTCAACACCTCCAAACTATCTTCGATATCCTTCGGCAATACCAGATGAAGCTTAACCCAGAGAAATGTCAATTCGGCGTCGCATCCGAAAAATTCCTGGGCTATCTAGTTAGCAAACAAGGAATCAAAATCGATCCAACTTAAATCAAAGCACTCATGGCAATGCCATCTCCTCAAACAAAAAAAGATGTTCAAAAATTTGCCGGCAAGATAGCCGTTCTTCACAGATTCATCTCCAAGTCATCTGATCGATGCAAACATCATTACCTTCTTCTTCGTGGCAACCCCATACCTCTTTCGAACAACCAACAAAAAGAAGTTCTATGGACTCCTGATTGTGAAATGGCGTTTCAAGATCTTAAACTATACTTGGGGTGTCCTCTTATAATGAGTAGTCCCATTGATGGCGAATTACTCACCATGTACTTATCCACAACTGACAGTTCCATAAGCTTTATCCTTATTTGAGAAGATGCAGGCATCGAGACACCTATTTACTTTATCAGTAAAACTCTTATGCATGCAGAAAAGCAATTGCCCACCTTGGTTTACAGCTCTCAAAAACTCCGTCCATACTTCCAAGCTCACCCCATCAAAGTCATTACAAAATACCCTCTCAAAATTAAACTCTCTAAAAGAGAAAAATCTCGACGAGTTTAGCAGTGGTCTATTTTCCATGGTGAGTATGACATCTCTTTTGAATCTCAAATATCAATCAAAGAGCAAGCATTGGCTGAATTTTTGGTAGATATTTCAGTTGAAGACCCCGATTGGGAAGAACTCGAAGAAATCTTTACTGACGACTCAATTGTCAAATTAGATGCATGGTCCAAGAGTTCTGGTTGGCGACGTTTTATGAACGGATAAGCTGAACCACAAGGTTCTGGAATTGGCATCGTACTCGTCACACCTTTCAATCATAGCATAGAAAAAGCTCTTAAACTCAAATTCTATGTAACCAATAATGAAACACAGTATGAAGGCATCTTGCATGGCCTTGATCTCGCACTTACTCTTGGAGCTGAAGAATTAGCTGTTTATGTCGACTCCTTACTCGTCGCCAATCATTACAACAAAACTTTCAGGATAATAGGCAAGATGGTTGATTATGCTGCCCTGGTCAAAGACAAAATAAAGAAATTCAGGCATGCCATCATTTCATATTTACCTCGACAAGAAAATCGTCATGCCAACGCCTTAGCTTACATTGCTGCCATGCTGGGAGACAGTGAAAAAATATTTTTAGACATCGAGCTCCTCGAGCACTCTAGCCTCGATATCTTGTCCATACTCAACTTGACCGTTATTGAAGATGACGACCCTGAAGATTGGAGAAAACTATTTTATGCATACCTCAACTCTAGCATCCTCCCCAATAATAAAGAAGAAGCTCAATCCTTGTTAGCCAAGTGCCCCCGATTCACAGTTCAAAATGGTATATTATATCGACTCAACTGAGGAGGGCCACATATCGAATGTATATCACAGAAATAGGCTTAGATAAAAATTAGAAAACTTCACCAAGGTATTTATGGCGCACACGTTTCGAGTAGATCACTAGCTCAACGTGTATTTACACAGGGACTCTATTGGCCTAAAATGAGACAAGACTATAAAGATTTTGTTTGAAAATGCTACAAATGCCAAATTCATGCTCAGGACATCAAGAGCCCCGCCCTCGACTTACATGTTAGTAATTTCCTTTGGC
Organism: Kingdonia uniflora; assembly: GCA_014058105.1. NCBI lineage: Eukaryota > Viridiplantae > Streptophyta > Magnoliopsida > Ranunculales > Circaeasteraceae > Kingdonia > Kingdonia uniflora. Next base: position 176,289 of record JACGCM010000868.1, on the reverse strand, counting down.
CATTTAAACAATGGGGAATCGATCTCATTGGCCCTTTCCATCCAGCTTTAGGAAACAGAAGATTTGTCTTAGCTGCCACCGATTACTTCACCAAGTGGGTTGAAGCAGTTCCCTTATGCCATACTGATGAGAATGTGGTCATCAAATTCCTTTGGGAGCACATCATTACCCAGTTTGGTTGTCTACAGATGATATGTTCTGGTAACGGTAAGTAGCTCATCAGCGCTGAAGTCCTTGCTTTCCTTCATAAATATAAGATTCAACTCACAACTTCTACACCATATTACCCTCAAGGCAATGGACAAGTTGAAGCCATTAACTAAAGCATCAAGTCTGGCTTACATAAGTGCCTCGATGACGAGAAAGGCAGATGGGTCGTTGAACTCCTCAGTGTATTATGGGCTTACCGTTCCACTCCTCGAGTATCCACAGGGTGTATGCCTTTCATGATTTCTTTAGGTATTGAAGTAGTCATACCCTCAGATCTTGATCTCCCCAGTGCTCGACACAAAATTACTGATGAAAATAATGAGCTCGGACTCCTTTACAACCTTAATTGGATCGAAGAAACAAGAGACAAGGCCATTGCCAATTTGGGCCGTTACCATGATATATTGAAACAATCATATAATAAGAGAGTTCGAGATTGGAAATTTAGAATTATAGACCTTGTCCTACGATGGATATAAGACCATACCCGACCTAAAAACTCAAGAAAATTATCAGAAAAGTGGGAGGGACCGTACATTGTGAGCAACTAAACAGATAGTGGAACTTATTGGCTTATGACTGAAGATGAAATTCATCTTAAGTACCCATGGAATATTGCTCAACTTAAACTCTTTTACAGATGATGCCCTGTAATCGTTTAGTTCAAATAAAATAAACAATTTGTTCTACATTACCTTCTTTTTACTTTGAATTGTCCTCGATCTTTACTTTTCAAGTATTTATCTGACAATCGAACTTTTTCTACTTTGAATTGACCTCGATCTATACTTTTCAAGTATTTATCTAACAATCGAACTCTTTCTACTTCGAGTTGTCTTCGATCTATACATTTCAAGTATTTATCTAACAATCGAACTCTTTTTACTTCGAATTGTCCTCGATCTATACTTTTCAAGTATTTATCTGACAATCAAACTCTTTCTACTTCGAATTGTCCTCGATCTATACTTTTCAAGTATTTATCTGACAATCAAACTCTTTCAACTTCGAATAGTCCTCGATCTATACTTTTCAAGTATTTATCTGACAATCGAACTCTTTCTACTTCGAATTGTCCTCGATCTATAATTTTTAAGTATTTATCTGACAATCAATCTCTTTACTACTTCGACTTGTCCTAGATCTATACTTTTTAAGTATCTATCTAACTGTCAAAATCTTTCTACTTTAAATTGTCACTGATTTATACTTTTCCAGTATTTATCTGGCAATCAAATTTTTTACTACTTCGACTTATTATCAAAACATAATAGTTAATTATCAAAACATTAAAATAACATAAACATCCTACACACATAAAATTTAATCTGTTTAAGGTCCCACTAACCATTAGTTTCAAACTTTTAAAAATAACGTTAATTACTCCAAATTTAACATTTCTGAAGGAGATTTTTCCTCATTTACAACACCTTCGGGCACCTGTACATCTGCTACAACCCGGGAAGCTGACCTTCGACCTCCATCATCTTTTCATTATCAACAACTTCAGTTCTTCCACGCACATCCGGAGTCTGTGGTACCTCGTCATCAGAACTGTCATCACATAGTAGCCCCCCAGCCTTAACAACTCTTTTGTAATATTTATTTCTCTCTTTAGACTCATCAAACTGCTCCTTAAAGTGTATCCCCACTTCATGGCATCTTTACATCTTTTCTTCATTCATCCGAGTATTCAATTCATCAAGAAGTATCTTCTGCTCCAACTCCATTGCTCTTCGAACATCATCAACTTCTTTCTCGAACTCAGTTTTCTGCAATGCCCAGGCTTCTTTCTTTTCCTTCTCCAACACTTTTTTTGCCTCCGCCAATGTCGCATCCTTCGCTTTGTTTGCTTCAAATTTATACCTGTTCAGCGTTGCATTCAGCTTGGCATTCTCCGCAGTCAACTCCTTCTCAATATTTCTATACGCAACCAACTGGTTGGCCAGATCACCACTACCCTCCACCCGTCCCATTGCTTGACTTATCACCGTCTTAATCAACATAAAAGTCATATAATGATTATTTGTTTGATTTACCAACCTTTTCATTCGAGCATAAGCTTTAAAATTTCTCACTTTTGCCAAGTTACCCTATGCTTCGCCGAGAAAGGTATCCAAGTTGTCAATGCCCACCATGCAGTCCTCCATTTCTTTCTTCAACGAATCAGCCCCCTGAGAAAAATTCTCCATCGCCTCCACCATCTCCGTTTCAAACTCCTCCCCTAACCTCTTCTTTGCAGTCCCAGCAAGTCTTATTGGGTATAGCACTACACGATGTTCATGGAGGTAACCCACTTCCCACAATAGGTTTATCAGTACCTTCGACAACTTCAGAAGATGATTGTCAGATAGTTTTCTTCGGATTCAGCAACGAAGGTTTTTCCACATTTACCTTCCTTTTCCTTTTGTTTTTACCTAGAGACTCCCCCAACATTGCATCAATCTCAGTATCTGTGTTATAGCCTGTTAACTTGCATCTGCAGCTCTTTTGCTCTTCGCTGACATCTTTCTCCCGATAATTAACACTTCAATACATTTTGTTCTCGACCTTTTTAATCCTGCTTCTTGAAAATTTTCACTTAACTGATCTTGATTCGTCCCTAAATTGTCGATCCTTCCAAAGAATTCTTCCCTTATCTTATACAACCTCTCGTTTACTTCAGTTGTCTTCCCGATCTTCTTCAATGCTGCAAACACAAAATAGACAAAAATCTTTACACCAATCCATATCACCTGAAAATTCATCAAGCTTAAATATTTAAGTTACCTAACCATAAACTTAGATGAAACGCTTTTCTTTTAAGTGGCTCCCCTGAATCTTTGGGATCAAACTCATAATTTCCAGAAACTAGTAATCGGTCTTCGGTATATCGACTTCCAGTGGATACCATATCGTAAAACATCGGTCTCTTCAAAAACCTCGCCAAATAACGATACCCTTTTAACTTCGGGTTCATTTTCATCGTGTAGTATACACAGAAATCATCTACCGATATTACCTCCTCCCCTCTAGCTTTAAATCTACCATTTATCGCACCACATACCCTAAAAAGGTTTATATACATTCGGATTGAATTAACCTGGGAATACATCGAAGAAATTCATTAAAAAAATTTAATCCGCCCTCAGGGGTAACTTTAGTCCTTTCTTTATCTATTCTCGATGAACAAGAATACTATCTAGAGGTATATCCTGGTCGATCATTTCGTATTGATACTTCTCTAATCTAACATCACCTGGGATACCATATTTCTTTTTAAATCATAATATTTCTTTGGTTTCTAAACCCTCTCCGTAACAAGTTTCTTCGTCCTCTTCAACATCTTCTTCCCCATCCGCACTCCCTTCTCGATTACTCGCCTGAGGCTCATGAACTATACTAGTCTCAGTAACTTCTTTCTCCGCTTCTTCATGCATACTAGGGACTACCCTTAACTGTTCCCCATTCTATGTGTCTGCACTGCTCAAACCTACCCTGCATCTCTCCCCCAATTGTTGCACACACGTTCTCACATCGATCATCAAAGGCACTACATCTTCGAGACTCACAAATATATCATTATCATCATTTAAATTGGGTTCAGCCTTCTAAATCAGATTCCATATTTTAAACACAGTTAGAATCTTTCATATGTGATACATATATACATATTCTTACATTTATATATTCATAAAATCTCGATTGTTGAGATAACTCTCCAACTCCTTATTCACTTTCCCATCTGCTACTATCATATACATTTTTACTTATACATAGTTCTCAATCTAATTCATATCAAATAATTCACTTAAATATTTTATCATTCAAAACCATTTATTCAATTCTCGATGTTTAATCTAAGTTTACTAAGTAACCTCGATAAACTCTTTAAGTACTATTTTCTTATCGAACTTACGGGAATTTCAATAGCTTCCTGAAGACGTTATAACTTTTCCTGCCAAAAATAGTTATTTCCATTTTTACAAATTCTCGTTCTCCGACGCAAAATCCGGCGATAACCGTACAATCATAATTCTCTCAGCGTATCTCGCTCTCTCACAACCATCTCCTCCCACTATGTCGTACTGACAGTGCCCTTCCTCAATCATTTTATCTTCCCCAATTCCATTCCATTTTACCGAAACTCGTAACTCATAATCACCGCCACCAAAAAATTTCATAATCTCAATTAACGGACCTACGAACAATTTATTTTCTTCTCTATGCACGTTTGTCACTCATCTCCAATTCATTACACGTTATTTGATTACACTTTACCAAACGCATCTACTTACGAAACGAATTGTAAAAATCACTAACTTTATTGTCGTACAGCTTCAGTATCCCTCTCCTTTGCTCGCTTTGCCCTTTCAATCAACACACAAATATCCTCCTTCAGAATCGTATCTAACAACTTTAGCAACGAGCAACAACAGTTTTCTCCCTCAATTTTTTTTTCAGTCTACAAATGATTTGAACAGTCGCCTACCTCTGACATATTTATAGACCTCACGTGACTGCTCACCGCACCACTTGGCAGCGGTCCAATTCTTCGAATATAACGTTTCATACATTTTTTCTCAACATCTCTCCCTCTTAATCTTCTACCCCTTAATAAAATTTTATATTCATACTTCAGACCTTCTAACTCTCGAAGAATATCTATAGACACATTCATATCTGTCAGTGTACGCTCCATCTTTTCCAATGGCTGATATACATCATTTTCTTTATACTTCATACCATCACCTAATGGAAAACATCTTGCCATATTCATTGAGCATGTACGTTCCCTTATTTCAACCTATTTTAGCAAATACCTATATTTAAGGGATTATTTTAGACATCAATTGACTTAATTTAGTTCACTCACACATTGTTTAAACGCGATATTTATTTCCCTACAGTTGACACATGCATCTCACTTTAGACATAACAATACACATTCGACTTTACACACTTGCCAATATTCAACAACATTCTATCACAAATATTGTAATCATATTGGATACTCGATAAACAAACACAGAAACACCTAACTTCAAAAATACATATTTATTTTTTTCAACTCATTTCTTACATTCGATATCTCTTACATTCGATTACATACTCATTTCTTACATTCAACATTTATCTCTTTTGAGTACATTCATTTTCACATATAAAATTTATTCCATTACAATTTAACTGTTATTGCTGACTTCCTTCGACATGTTAGTATTTTTCTTTGTTTTCACCAAAATTGGAGATTGAAGCCTCTTTCTAGTCCTCAAAGATCAATGACTCTCAAGTCACTGAACTTCTAACGGGACGCTTCAACAGGAAAAGGAAGCAAAAAATTGCAAACACACCCACATGTTCGGCAAGATCCCTGGACGCCCATCCATACTTCATATCTTCATCGTCAGTAAAGACAGTCACCCCTTCACCCCCCAACTGACTCCAAACATTACCTTCACATGCGCATGATGCTCCCACTATTTCCAATTGAAACATCTCGTTTCTGTTTATTCTTTCTTCCCACCTCGCTGCTCTACTCCAATTACATAACCAATTTTTATCTCTCAATCTATGCCAGATTTTATCCGACAACTCACCATCTTCAACCCCAGACTTAACAATCAACCATTCTTGGGGCGACATTATTATCCAAATACCATTATCCACCTTCAATAAAACCCTTATTTATACCCATAATTTTTACCTTCATTCAATGAACATCATTAATTCTACCTCAGAACCTACTTGACCAAATACAAATCCTCTTGACCTCGGTAATGATATATGTTGACTTCTACAAATATTAGGCAACCTCTTCCGATTCCAATTTTTCTACTCGACACAACTACAGGTACTTCTGTCGAGAATGGGGCGATTGTAGTATCATATTCCCCAGATTCGACAAGAATAAAGCCAACACTCTGTAATCGAAGATATCTTAGCGTTCTGTAGTCAAAGACAGCCCAACGTTCTAGAAGGATCTCTGAGTCCTCGATACACCAAAAATAACCGTTGTAGCCCGGTTAAGAAGGAACTGTTAGAGATCCGAAAAGTTCGCCCCCTACCTCCGGAATAGGAGACTCTTTCTTTCTTTTTTTAAACTGCCTGTATATACTATAAATACAGGCAGAGAATAGGCTCTAAGAAACCACACATCTGACATCTCTCTATCCAAAACATAAGCAACACTCAGAAAACTTGTAATAACTAGCATCTACTAGATTTTATATCAAATCCTCCTCGAGGTCGTGGTTTTTCTCAGTTTCTGTTGAGTTTTCTACGTAAAATCTTGGTTGATATTTCTTTATTGCACAATCCTTAAGAACAAGTATTGGCGAAGGTTTCCCTCCCAGAAAACACGTTATTGCACTATCGGTGCTGAATTGATATACAGAAGGTCAAGATACTTTGGTCCACTCCTTTCTCAATCATTTGATTAAGAAGCTTTGTCAATGCCTCGAAATCCCCTTGCTTACATAGCCCATTGACTAAGACGGAATAGGTAACAAGCGAAGGAGCAATGCCTTCTTCAATCATTTTCTTTCTCAACTTAAGGGCTTCACAGGTATTACCAGCCTTGCAGTATCCATCAATCAATCTATTATATGTAACAACATTAGGAGCTAACTTTTGGTTTTTTAACTTATAGAAAAGGCCAGTTGCCCTGTCAAGGCTTCCTAACTTGCACAAACCGTTTATAAGAGCATTGCATGTAATAATGTTTGGAACAAAACCCTTGCTCAACATTTCATCCCGTAAGTTAAAGTCTTCATTCACATCACCAGTGGATGAATAACCATGGATTAGAGTACAATATGTAAAATTATCTGGGACAAAGCCTCGAAGTAAAAAAGCTGAAAAAATTGTATTGCATCTTCCACCCTTTTGGACTTGCATAGCCCAGCAATGGCTATGTTGTATATAATGTTGTTCGGTAGAAGATATCTATTTGCAGTTCTATCAAGGGAATCAACAATTTTATGAGAGTCGAGATGTCCTCTAGAATGCTCAATGAACTTCCAAAAACACGAGTCAACCGTGGATAAACTAAAACTATAATCAACCATCTTCTGCATAATCAAATTTGCATCGTCAATCCTACCAAATCTATAAAGACTATTGACCAGTGTACTAAATATAATTAAGTTCGGAGCTAAACCCTTCTCAATCATTTCAAAAGCATATGAAATGCTTTTCCAAACATCCCATCTTTGCACTAGCCATCAATAAGAGCTCCATATGTCACAACATTTAGTTTTAACCCACTTGCATGCATCTCAAGAAGAAGATCATTCACTTTACTCGATCTTTTACATTTGAAGACTCCTCCAATAAGTGAATTATACATTTCATAGAAGCATAAATTCCTTCAATTTATGTCTTTCCCTTGACATCTAAATTAAGCTTTTTTAACATCCCCAAGTCTAGAGTACCCATTACTCAGGGTTTGATAAGTTACGCCATTTGGGAAACATCCCATCTCTTTCATCTTGCATAATATCTCCTCATCTTCAACCATTTTCCCAAACTTACATAACCCATTGATCATCACATTGAAGGTAATATTGCTTTTAGGGAATCCCCTTGTTAAAATAGTTTTCCACAATTTCAAGGCCCCTTCGAAATCTTCCATCTTGAAAAACCCATCAAGCAAAGTACTACAAATAACCTCGTTATGAGACACGCCTCTTTTCAGCATCAGGCAAAAATGGTGCATAGCGCCATCAAAGGCACCTGCATGGCATAAACCCTTGATGAGTGTATTATAAGTGACCACAGAAGGATTAATCTTTTTCTGAAGCATTTTATCAAAAGGCCTAAATGCCTCACTTACACGGTCTTCTTTACAAAATGCATCTACAAGAGTACTATAGCTATACCAATCTAGCTTCCAACCCCGAACTCCCTTATCCCTAACAACTCGATCCGCTTCATGAACTTGTCCAAGCTTGCAAAACCCGTTTATCAGGGAATTGCAAATAACTTGATTCAACTTTTATCCTACACTCAGCAACTCATCTCGGACCCTAAGAACATCATCCACTACAACAAATACGGGTTTTTACATCATTAAAAAAATGACATAAAAGGGATTTAACGTCATTTGCACAAATGACGTCGAAGGCGATGACGTGGAAAGGTAGGGACTAACAACGTCATTAAATAAGTGACGAGAAAAGCTAGGCACTAACGTCATTAATTAAGTGACGTATAAATGGTTTTAAAAAATGACATTATTGATACCCAATTCCGATGGCCGGCCGGCTAATGTATTCTATTGATGTCACTAAATAACGTCATTAAACAATGACGTTGTTAAAATCTTTTTAACGTTATATTTAAAGTGATGTGGTAGCTTTTTCATATATCAACAATGACATTTTTAAAATGACGTTAATACCTCGAAAAATGTAAAAATTTAAAATCAATTATTGTCAATCCACTGCCCCGTCCTCCTCTCTACATGACCACCACCATATTCTACAAAAAGGCAAAATATTTGGCAAAATTATATTACTTTCATTAAATACAATGTGTTCGAACTCAATCATTTCATTATTTGGATTACAGAGCTAAATCACTGGTAAACTTAACCAATGCACAAAAAAACTAATAAAGTAGCCATAAAGAAGGGTCTCGAATGTTTCACTACCAGAATGCTTATAGCCTTTGAGTGCCTTTGTGTGTTTCTACTAATCTGAATCAATTTGTAAACCTGTCAAAACATATAAATTAAACATTAGCTCTATAAATGTGAGCTTACTAATAATATGACTACCGAATTTCACATTTGCTATATATAATGCACTATAAATGTTGATAATTGTTTTAGTATCTCACCTATCTATCATTATACTTTGCATCTCTTTTGTTATTTCAGCAACTAAAAAGAGTTTGTGAGTACACAATAAGATGCTTGCATTCGTAAAAGAAAAGAATACAAAACAAGTTTACTAGACCTAAAATGTCAAAGATTAGCTACATTACTTGGCCTTCGGATATCTTGAAATGGATAACTCCGGAAGCTAGAAAAAGAAAGAAATTCACATCAAATGTGATCCATTAAGATCAGATTCTTCATGGAAATGGTTGGAGAGGTGGATGGCTATGTCGTCATCTGACTCTGCAGAACCGCACACTACAAAAAATCAGGGAAAAATTGAAAGGAATTATATTCTTAATATAGCAACTAATGATCATGAGCAAGCGGATTCGGAGGCTGATGTTAGTAAAATAGCAATGTCTGTTGATGGTAAAAAGAGTTCAGACAGTTATGATGCAGATAAGTTTGACGATGCAGGTTTTAGAAGATCACAAGAGATCTCTTCAGTTATAGAAAAACATCAAATCGGGAAAAGCTTCATGTCTGAGAATCGTGATTCGGAGATTGAACAACCTAAACGTTCCTTGAAAAGGGTTGCCTCAGAGCAACCAGAGTATGAAGGGAACAATACAGTTTTTAAGTCAAGAAGGACATGCAATCCAACATTTGTTGCCGTCAAATCTAAATTTGAAGAGCTCAATTCCTCATCAGCTAAATCAGTTAAGCCGGTAATTAAGTGTTAAGAAAATATTTATGTTCAGAAAATATTTATGTCTCTCCAGAATTTATTTCTCTCTTAAAATTCGTGGATGTTTTTGAGAATTTTCTTTAGAGATCTGAACCTCAGTCCAAGTTTCAGTACATCGTTATTAGAAGATGCATAAAATGAAAGTTTTAAAGCTGCATAACTTTTCGCTCTCCATTCGTGTTATAAACATAGATAAATTCGGGCTTAGGAGAAAACGATAATCTTAAATATAGTTTATGTTTCTTTTCCATACAAAAAAGGACAATCAATGTTTGTGTCATTGTGTGCTTCTTTTTATTTTTTGTGAGAAATGGGGATGGAGTGTCAACCCCATAAAGTGTTACATAGTTCTTCTTTAATACATACCAGATTAGATAATTTTTGCATGCAGAAACATGCAAACTTCGGGTAAATCAGCAGCAAGGATAGATTGTCCAGAATTGAGTACGAGTCTATAAACTTGGACATAAATAATGTTTATCTAGTCTTACCCTTATGTTTTTGTTCTATGTATTTCTTGAGTTACAGTCCTTGTGGCTGCAAGATGATTATTACTAGGAAATCCTACTATCGAATGAAAACATTACAAATTTAGAAACTCTAGTAGCATACGAACACCCATACCTTGGAAGATGTTGCAACAACTACGTATTCTCCATTCCCAGTCTCCTCATTTGCCACAATGCACGAACCAAGTCCTTTCCTTGCAAAGGAGACCAACTGAACACGTACACCCGTTTTCTTGTGGAACAATTCCATCTTCCCATCGCTTACAACTATTAAGTAGTTTGATATTTCTCCAATAGATTCCAGAGCATTTTGAAACACCAAACTCCCACCCACAGGTTGCCCAACATCATTCACTACAATCCCAACATTGTCAACTAACAAAAGCACCTCATAATTCTTCCACAACGACTTCAGGTACGGACGACTCGACGGATCTGGAAGTGAAAACATCGAAGCACTTCTCCCAGTACTACTCGAAAAAAATTTATACCCATTAACTGTACCCACAATAATCGAATCGTAAATCCACGCCATAGTCCTAATTCCCTCCACACCCTGAGTTTGAATTTCCTTCAAAACTTTGAAAACACTTCCCGTCCCCGCGTCAACTCTACCCGGTAACAAAAGCTGCCTTGTTGGGGGCTCTGAATGTGGTACTGAAATTTCTGTTTCTTCCGTTCTTGATTCACCAAATAAAAATGAAGTTTATGGTGGAAAATTGAAGCATGGAAAGTGAACTTGTGGGAGAATTGACTTATGGACGCAATGGAACAATTGATAATGCATCCAATAGCAAAAGCATTGATACTGAAGTCATAGCTATAGATTCTTCAGAAGTAGAGCAGCATCCAGATGGAAGTGAATCAGATGTGCCGAACCAACTCGAAAAAATAACTGATCCAATAACATGGAAGTTGTCACCAATTACCAAACAGATCTCCAGAAAGCCATATAACTGCCTCAGAAGCATATGGAACACCATCAAGTGAGGTGTCTGGGAAGGCCAAAAGAAATAAAGTGGATAAAAGTGGCCCCACTAAAAAAATAAAATCTCATTCTGCAGGCAACAAACCTCATTTGATTTTAAACCAAGACTTAGATGCGAGAAGTAGTACAAAGCAATTGCTGAAGGAATCCAAAAATGGGAGACGGCAAAGCTCATTTGGTTCCGCGAGACCAGATTTTGGTGAGGATGAGTCAAGGGATAGTAGTAGTACTATTCCCAGTTGCATGCAAGCTACAGAATCTGCAAAGGCCACACTTCTCCTAGGTCCACTCTAGATCTCCAAGACAAGGATATTTACATCAAGAAGTGGCACTCTCTTCCAAGGCGCTTATATAATGCATTTATTTCCTCAGCTTATGTTGCCTTAATCACTTTGTATACAAAAAGTTAGACATGGTATTTAGATGATTTAATTGCACAAGTCAAATGCGACAGATAATAAGTCCCTAGAGTTCGCTAGATACATAAATTATATAAATTTGTCTCAAATAGGAAGTGGTGAACAAGGTCAATTTTTATGTTCTTGTGAAAAACTGCTTCTATCCTCATATCTATTTTATCTCAATTTAAAACAATTGTTAAAATTAGAGGGTTTTATTTCTAAGCTTGAACAATGAAACAAAAAAGGCTAAATGAAATAAAGTTGCAATATCACTTTTAGTAATAACTAAAAACAACTGACCTTTTGATAAATCGTTCAATCGAAATAGGAACCTTGCTGCAGAACTTTCTGCCCACCTCCTCCACTACAGATTTCCTGGTTTATATCCATGTGAACCAAAAACATAAGCGAAAATGAATACGGTGCCGAAACTCCCTCGTATGCCCTCAATTGCTCAAGTACCTCTGCCCTACGCTTCGTCATATAGAGAATCATTCTACAATAAAAAACACATTAACCCAACTAATGAAAATGAAAATGAAATTGATACAAATTTAATCAAAAATACTAAAATCAAATCAAACCTCATCAATGAAACTCAAATCGAAACAAACTTCGACAATGAAACTCAAATCGAAACAAACCCTGTCAAAGAAATGCAAATTAAAACAACCCCATCAATGAAACTAAAATCGAAACATATCCCATCAATGAAATTGAAATCAAAACAAACCCAACATTGAAACACAAACCCCATAAATCAAACATACTCTGAAATTCAAATTGACAAAGAGATAAAGATGGGATTGCTGACCCGCGAATGGTTCTTTAGATGATCTTAGCATATGATTTGAAGTGAATCGAACCATGAGATAGCTTGGTGTTCATGAGTTTGGGACGAAACCTCTTAAACTTCATTTTCTGTCGAATGATGCCGCTCGGTATACAAATCTCTTTGAATCGAAGCATGAAGAACTTGCTTGTCATGGTGGCTCGTCAAAGTTTTCAATCGAAGCATGAAGAACCCCTTTATAACTTGGCCCTCTCAATCGTCGCGATTTCAATCAAAACATAGCAACGTCATTTATAGTGAAACGATGTGAAAAAATACTATGTATGACATTTTTTTAAAGGTCATAACTGAAAATGATGTTGATGGACAAAAGAGACAATAATTAATGTCACTTTATAATAAAATAACGTAGAAATACAAGATATTACGCCATTGACAAGGATAGATTATAACTTTGGAACTATAACGCTATTTTCAAACAAAATGATGTTGTTTAGATGACGTTAAAAATCATATTTGTTGTAGTCATATTGATGCCTTATAATCAGTTACGTACATAATACCTTGTACGCATGAATAACCAGAAGAAAAGAAAATTAAGTTGGGTTATCAATAAGATGTATATGATTTTAACAAGGAAAAGATCATGTAAAGGGAAGGATTGCATATTACAGTTGAGTTCTCAATATTAAGACACTAACACAAAATCTTTATATCCCATAATTTTGCAAATTATAAGTCCCTCTTATTCCCCATATCCTCTTACTTATCCCTTTGTATCCATAAATATCATTTCTTCTTTCTAAGTATTGTAACTATAATTAAACTCGCCAACAATTCTGATTCTAGAAAGGTGATATAGCCTAGAGAAAAAAAGAGGGCATTTGTAACAAAATTATAGGATTCATGATACTTCATTCTTGAGAATGGCTTTTAGTCCAGCTTAATATTTCTAAATTCATAACCATAAAAGCTCATTTAGCCCCATACACTCATATTCTTGAAAGAATCTATGATTTATCAATTTACCAGAAGCACAATAGCAAGTGAAAAATGTAGTGGTTTGAGAATATTCAAATGTTCTTTAACTAAGCAGAACTTTTATATGAGGATATGGTGATTCGGGGAGATAAATAAAGGACTTACAAAGTCAGATCCATTGGCCAGTAGGTCCAACCATTGTAAACTTGATGAAAATTTATTAGTTCTTCAACATCCTTGACCACCTGCATAATTAAAAAAGCAGTGATAAAATTGTTATAGAGGGATCAATTAAAATTATAAGCTCTTAGATACATACAAGAAAATAGAGGAAAATAACAGTCTTTTACATAAATAATAACTACACTATTCTTTGACTAAGCATAGTAGCTAACTCAAGCAACCACACTGTGCATAGAACCATAAAGGACCGTAAGCAGGGTCATAAGTAGAAGAGCAGGTACCCTTTAATAGATGGAGATACAAGAGGATATCGCTTTAGCTATACATAACATACAAGTTTAAATATTATGAGCAAAAAGTACCTTGTACTGGTAGACAATATTGCCAGCCAAATTGATATGTAAAGCACCTATCAGTTCAATTACATTGAGTAGCCAACCTATGAACATGGATTAAAAGTTAAAGTACATCATATTTTGGGTAACTACAACAATTATTCTTAGATAAAAATCTATTTACAATAATTGCTAAATTACAGCTTTTGACACGGACCAACTTAAACTCAAGCTTGGCACTTGCGGCACTCGAGACACCTGTCCCAAGTAAGCCTAATTACTCTTCTCTATTAATCGTTTAGCAATACAACATCGCAAAGCATCACATAATCTCAACGCAACACAAACACTGTACAAAGGGTCTTTGAAGGCATTATTTCATTTATATATCAACAACTATTACAAAGCACTATTGCAAGCTTAAATTCTTTCTTGAGTATATTGGATACAAGTCCTCTACATATATAGCAAAATGGAAAACAACTAAGTTCTAAAAGGAAACATCAAAACTGGAGACGAAGCGTACTCCCCCTTTTTCCTAAGCTAACTTTTACAAAAATAAATGAAAATTTGTACATAGCTTTCTTACAACCTAAGGATACTATTTACAAAGCCTAGGCGTCACACTCTCTTCCACTCAGCTTAGAGACGCCCTCGTCGACTTTTTCTTCCGCTTCTACATCTGCGTGTTCTCTTTCCTCTCTCGCTTGGCCTCAATCTTCCTTAGTCAGACCAGAAGGGGATGAAAATCTTGGTGCTCCCAGCTGGTTTCTATATCTGGCAGATTCTTCCACTTTACAAGGTGCTCGTAGACTTCCTCTTTGGTGTCCGGGTCAACATGGGTCACTCTGTGATCAAGAACACTCTCTGGAACTTCGCTTGAGCTGACTGGCTTGAGCAGAACATGAGGCCTGACGGTACTTCTTCTTGGATCTTCCTTGTCTTTGTGGTAAGGCTTTAGAGCACTGGCATGAAACACTGGATGGATGAAGCGAAGGTGGGAAGGTAATTAAAGCTTGTAGGAAGCCTTCCCAACTTTGCCAATGATCGGCATCGGACCAATGTACTTGGATACTAGCCCTTGGTGTATTTTGCCACTTCGCTGCTTGAGATGGGATCTCTTAATTAGAACAAGGTCCCCAACTTGAAAAGGATCTGGTCGTCTCTTCTGGTCGGCCCATTTCTTCATTCTGGCTGACGCTTTCTCTAGATAGGCCCGGGCAATATCGGTATTTCTCTGCCATTCCTTTGCAAACTGGTAGGCTCTCGGAATACTTCCATTGTAATCGGAGGCCACTGTGTACGGTGTGAGGGGCTGTTGTCCCAATAATATCTCAGAAGAACTCTTGTTGGTGGAGGAACTCTTCTGTACATTAAAACAAAACTGTGCAACATCCAGGAGTTCAGCCCAGTCCTTCTTGTTCACCTTGACAAAGTGCCGGAGGTACTCTTCCAACATTGTATTAAAGCGTTCTGTCTGTCCATCTGATTGCGGATGGTTACTGGTTGACAAGTTGAGAGTGGATCCCAGTAATCTAAATACTTCCCTCCAAAACTTCCCAGTGAATCTCGGATCTCTATCGCTGATAATGTCCTTTGGCACACCCCAATACTTAACGATGTGCTTCACAAAGAGACGCGTTATTTTCTTTGCCGTACGAACAATTGGAGTTGGAATGAATGTTGCATACTTAGAGAATCGGTCGATGATCACGAGAATAGAACCATATCCTTTAGTCTTGGGTAACCCAGAGATAAAATCTAGATAGACGCTTTCCCAAGGTCGTGTCGGTACAGGAAGTGGTTCCAGCAGTCCAAGTGGTAAATCTCGATCAACTTTGTCTTGCTGGAAAATGTGACAAGTCCGCGTATAATCCATCACTTTGTTTTGATCATTTGGCCAATAGTAACGCCTGTGCAGCAAGGATAGTATTCTCTGCCAACCCGGATGGCCTACCCAAAGAGTATCATGACACTCCTTTATCAGCTCCCTTCGTAGTCCTGTGAACCGAGGAACATAAATCCGTTGTCCCTTCGTGTATAAAAGGCCATCTTCTACCCAGAACCGTTTTGTCTTCCCCTGTTTCACCAAATTAATGATGGCCTGGGTCTGAGGATCCACCGCTAACCCTTCGCGGATCCAATCTTGATGAGTGTTGGTAACATAAGAGTGAGACTGTTCGGCAGCTGTAAAGATGGCCGCAAGTTCAGCCTTACGGCTTAATGCATCTGGCACATTGTTCATCCTCCCTGGCTTGTGCTCGAGATCCAAATCAAACTCGGCTAGAAACTCTTGCCAACGAGCCTGCTTTGAGGTCAACTTCTTCTGTGTAAGGAAATAGCTTGCCGCACTGTTATCGGTCTTCACCAGAACCTTCATTCCCAATAGATAGTGTCGCCATACTCATAGAAAATGCACAATAGCTAAGAGTTCCTTCTGCTGGGCTGAATACCTCCTCTCTGTGTCATTCAACTTCCTGCTCTCGTATGCCACCGGATATCCCTCCTGTAATAATACCCCACCGATAGCAAAATCGGATATATCGGTATGTACCTCAAATGGCTTGGAAATATCAGGCCCTAGGACTGGATTGGTAATCACCGCATGCTTCAGGTCGTCAAAGGCTGTTTGACATTTCTCAGACCAAGACCAAGATAGGTCCTTCTTGAGAAGATCAGTAAGGGGTGCCACACGTTTCAAATACCCTTCGATGAACTTGTGGTAGTAGTTCACGAGGCCAAGAAAGGAAGGCACCTCTGTAACCTCCATAGGAGCTTTCCAGCCCTCAATGGCGTGAACCTTTTCCATATCCATACGGATCTGTCCTCCACCAATAACATGTCTAAGAAACATAACTTGTTCCTGCGCGAACGAGCATTTCTCCAACTTGACATATAGCTGGTTCTGTCACAAGACTTGGAATACCAGGCGAAGATGCTCAAGATGTTCTTCCATAGTGTGACTGTATATAACAATATCATCCAGATACACCACCACAAACTTGTCGATATATTTCTGGAAGAGCTCATTCATAAGAGTACAGAAAGTTGCAGGAGCGTTGGTCAGGCCGAAGGACATGACAAGAAATTCATATACCCCATACCGAGTAGAACAAGTCGTCTTCGGTTCGTCTCCAACAACAATCCTGACCTGATAGTAACCCGATCTCAAATCAAGTTTAGAGAAGTACTTCGCAGATGTAAGCTGGTCGAACAAGTCAGCAATGAGCGGTATTAAATACTTGTTCTTCACCGTTACCTTGTTCAGGGCTCGATAGTCGACACATAATCGTAGTTCCATCTTGTTTCTTCTGAAATAAGATCGTGTTACCATATGGCGCCTTTGAGGGGCGAATAAAGCCCTATTCCAATAGTCCATCAAGCTGTTTCCGAAGCTTTGCTAGTTCAGGTGGACTCATTCTATAGGGCCCTTTCGCAGGAGGCTTGGTTCCAGGAACTAACTCAATCTGATGATCGATAGGCCTTCGGGGAGGTAACACCTTTGGTAATTCCATCGGCATCACATCCTTGAATTCCGTAAGTACCCGGGAGACTTTCGTCGGCAGGGTATCATGATTCTGAACATCCGGCTTTAACCGTAAGGTTGCAAGGTAAGTCAACTCCCCTCTCCTTAGTCCCTTCTCCAACTGAAGAGCTGATAATAGTCTGCCCTCATCTTTGCGTGGACATCTGTATGATTGAGGGATTGTCACCAAAAATCCCTAAGGAGTTGACAAATGGCATCGGCACGGCCTTGTGGTAGCGGAGAAAGTCCATTCCCAAGATAATCTTGAAATCATCCAATGTCACGGCTAGAAGATTAACCTTTCCGCTCCATTGTCCAATCTTAACCGGAACCAACTTGGCATTACCCTGTATCGGCATCGCGGTGGAGTTGACAACTTTCATCCGGCTAGAATCTTTCACCAAACGCAGTCCCAACCGGTTCGCTTCCTGAATATCGATAAGACTATGGGTAGCACCTGTATCAACCATCGCCAAAGTGTTCTGCCCATTAATAGTGAGGTTCACATACATGAGTCCCTTCTTAGGCTTAACCTCTGGTACTTGTGTTGTCATGGCATTACACAAATAAAGAGAACCCATATGAGTTTTACCACCATCATTTTCCTTAGTGGCATTATTGGCTTGATCCCCGTGGGATGCAATTAGAGCATTCAGGGCCGCCTTCTAGGGACACTGATAGGCTTTGTGGTTCCCTCCACAAAGAAAATACTTCAAGTTCCCAGGATGTCCTTGAAAACCTGGACGAGGAGGAAGCGCCACCATTGTTACGTGGCCTGTGGTACTCCATCCCAGAATTGGAACTCGAGGCACCACCTGTACTTGCTCCCCCACTTCTGCCCTGGCCATGACCTTGGTCTCCCCCACTTCTAGCTTGGTACCCACCATTCTTGCCCTTATTGTAGTTATTGGAGGATCCCGTTCTTTGTTACGACTGGGAACTAGACTGAGACTGAACCGGTCGACGCTCACCCTGCATAGGGGTATAGTCGTTGATGCGCTCAGCAAAGGCCATTGCGGAGGCCAAATCTTAAACCCGTTGCCTTTGCAGTTCATTATGGATTCAGGGTTTCAGACCTTCCAAGAATCAAAACAACTTATCATTTTTAGACATGTCGCGGATATCTAACATCAAGGCTGAGAACCGCTTCACATACTCACGGATGTTGCCGGTCTGCTTAAGTTGTCTTAAACTCCTCCGAGCAATGAACTCAACATTCTCGGGCAAGAACTGATTCTTCAGCTCTTTCTTCAAGTCATCCCACGTTCCAATGGTACAGTGACCGCTCTGGATCTTAGCATACTTGGTGTGCCACCATAGTTTAACATCACCGGCGAGGTACATGGCTTCCATCGATACCTTTGCACCTTAGCTATCAGGCCTGACCACATTGAAGTACGTCTCCATATCAAAAAGGAAGTTCTCTACCTCCTTTGCGTCCCTCGCTCCCTCGTACGCCTTGGGTTTGGGGACCTTAATTCTGGGCCGGTCCATACCGCCACCCAAAGGTGTTGGTTCTCCATTTCCAACAACCTTCACTAGGAGATTTACCTTCGAGGAAAGTTCAGCCATCTGATCCAGAAGAGTAGCCATATTCCCTTCAACTACTCCTTCTAACGAAACGAGACGTTCTCCCATATGGGCCTGATCGTCTGAGAAACCGTCCAATCGTTCCTCCAAAGTCATCACCTAATCGATAATCCTACTTAGAGCTTGCATCTTTTCCTCTAATTGGTCCAACCGCGTTTGGGTATTCAAGGGCTTGGGATTAACGGGTGGTCCTCCCACATGTGGGGCAAGGACCTGGGCGGGGTCAGTAGCATTCGGACCCTCCGCCATTACAACTAGATCGCTTTCGACTAGATCGCTCTGATACCAACTGATACGGACTAACTTAAACTCAAGCTTGGCACGTACGGCACTCGAGACACCTATCCCAAGTAAGCCTAATTGCTCTTCTATATCAATCGTTTAGCAACACAACATCGCAAAGCATCACATAATCTCAACTCAACACAAACACTGTACAAAGGGTCTTTGAAGGCATCATTTCATTCATATATCAACAACTATTACAAAATACTATTACAAGCTTAAATTCCTTCTTGGGTGTATTGGATACAAGTCCTCTACATATATAGCAAAATGGAAAACAACTAAGTTCTAAAAGGAAACATCAAAAGTGGAAACAAAACGTACTCCCCCTTTTTCCTAAGCTAACACTTACAAAAATAAATGAAAATTTGTACATAGCTTTCTTACAACCAAAGGATACTATTTACAAAGCTTGGGCGTCACATCTTTCATGGCTAGTAACAAATGTTTAGATATGAAGGGATACCATAACTGGAGTTACCAAGGAAAAAAAAGGAAAATTGTTCTGATATCTTTTATGGAGGTGATGTGGCTATTGGTGGGCTTCCTTTCACCCCCATAAATGTTCAAAGTTAAAGGGTACACTAGGGCCTTTTTAGGGATTAGATTTAAGTTGCATCTATTATGTATAGAATTTTTAGTAGATTGCACCCTAATTTCCTCTATCATACCATACTACTGATCTTAATGATATTTCCATGAGTGTCAAAATCTGCAATTCACCATTAGATGATCGAACTTTATTTGGTTGGGGAATCAAATTTCATTGCTACATTAACATTTTCCTTTTGTAAAATCCTATCCATTTGACTTCATCTTTTGATTTCAGCCCCAAATTCCAAAATACTATACCTCCAATCTTAATATTAAGAAGAAAAAAAACCAGTTTGTAAATTAGGGTTATAAGATAAGAATCCTAAATCCTAAATTCAAAATTGAGGCTTTTGGACACAAACATAAAAATAACATTAAAACTAATGTATACCCATGTTTATCTTGATCTCAAAGTAAAATTTAACAAAAAAAAAATCAAATTAAGAGTAATTTTAAATCAAACTAGGTTTAGTATGTGATGGGGATGGGTATGATTAGCCTACAATTTACAAAAAGTGCTTCCATCTCTGGTACAAATTAGGGTACTTTTCGTGATCTTGACTAGTTGGTCTTCAAAGATGATCTACCATTAGAGCCTTTGAGAGAGAGAGAAGAAAACCAACGATGTTGAAGCATTGTTGGAAGGTTTAATGGGATTCCTTTATAAGCTTTCTTTCGATAATTCCTTGGCTCGCGTTTTCTATTTAAAACAAAGCACGTCAATTGGGGAAAAAATAACATAAATGTTAAGCAAATCTTTATAAAGTCATTTTTGAGATGACTTTAAACATACTTCTGTAACGTCATTGGTAAAAATGACATGGAATCGTGACATAAATAAACATCAATGTCACTTTTGAGTTAAATGACATTGTATCTTAAATTAATTCATCATGTACGAGAGTCAAAAGCTGAACTAGACTTATAAAATCTTTTTTTACAAAAATGACGCTAATTAAATGACATAGTAACCCTTATTTGTTGTAGTGATCCATTCCACTAATACACCATAAGCATGTTCATCGATAAAATGGTAGAGCGAGGACCAATACACCTTAAATTTATAAGAAAAACTAAGGATACTGAAGAACTAGTTTGATACAACTGCTTCCTACTCTTTTTCTTTGCCACTTACCTCTTAGAAAGATTTGGGTAAAATTAGAAAAGGAATCTAAACAGCTTAAGCCAACAGAAATCTATAAGAGAGCATGTACAACAGAAATCCCAATCTCACGTACCATTACAAAGCGATCGATTCAAATTATTTGCATTTGATATAAAAATTGATGTATTTACTTTGAATTAGAGAAAATTGTACAAAATATGGTAAAATAGGGAACCCTATTAATGGATAATTGCAAAAAGCATAGAAATCGAAGAAATCAATTTACTTACTTTTACGCCTTTCATGATTACTTCAAGATGGTACAGAACCATTGTGCATTCCATGCAGTAAGAAAGAAAACATTCCACGCAGTAGATCAGATGATACAATAATCATTGTGCGTTTCGGTAAGTTATTGAAGAAATTAAGAGTTTGGGGTCTGAATTATTCTCCTTTTAAGGTTTTCTAACGAAAGAGAATGAGATGAGAGATAGGTTATCACAGAGAGATGATGGTCACCCAGAGAGAAGATAGGCTTTCAGATCGTGAAGAGGTTTTTGCAGAATTAATATTTTTTAAAACAATTGTGGGTTGTATTCGGGATCAACAGTTTTAATTGGGTGAAAAGCAAGAAACGACAGTGTTCACAGTTGAAATTGCTACATTTTCTTTACTAGGACAAGGGTTATATTTTTGAAGACAAAAATAAGAATAAGAAAATAGCAAACGACGAGGGTTAAAAATTATGACCGATAATGGAAGTAATATTCTTCAACCAGAAAATGCTACAGTAGCAAGTCACAAATTAATATCTAAAAAGGTCGGTAATTACATGTCTTCATGTAGTGATCTACAATGTGATTGTTGCTTCCAGTCTTCCACCACCTGTAAATGAAGAATAAACCATTCCTCTTGTTAAGCTTCTTATCTGCCTCAACTAAAGTAAAAGTAGTATAAATCAAAACTGAGTAAGCAAAACTTTAATGATTTTATACTAAATTGTGAAATTAGGGATTTCAACTTTACTCAAACATAAACTATAAAGCTAGAGCTTATTTAACTTTTCTCTCTGTAACAACTGAGTAAAAGATTACACCACTCTCTCCTATATTTCCTAGAACCCCTAGAATATCACTCCTACAATATCTCCCTAAATCCAAATTATAAACAAGCAATAATTCCTAAAGCATCTCCAACAATATATTAAACTACTAATCATAAAATATGGAAACTCTGCATGGGTGGGTGATGACCACTAGGGCGTGTCACATTAAACTCTCCGTCTAAGAAGAATTTGACCACGAAATCAAAGAGGCGGTGTGCCAGAAGACTAGCATACAAATATGGTACATTTTCTATCCTCATCATTATTATGGTTAAATTCTGTAAGCTCGAAATGATTAAAAATTAGCTATCACACCAATGAACCTGTAACAATACTCTAATGGAAAGTAAGAAATAGAAGCAGGTGTTTTTAGCATGGTAAACCTCTGAATAAGTATAAAAAACCACGACCTCGTAGGGAGGACTTTTGTAAAAGTATATTTATTGCTTGTGGCGGATATCTTTATTGCAAGTGATCTTTAAATATAGAAATGATTTTTATCTTGTAAATAAGAAGTTTGCGTGATTTTTCTGGTCCTTGTCTCTTCTGGAACTTTTTCTTTATATAAGCTTTTCCCACTACTCTTCATCGTATTGGAGTACGTTTTCTAAATAATATTGTTAGTGGCGGTTGACTAAATGACTGACAAGTTCGTGGGAGACAAGTGTCTTTGAATGGATAATATTTTCTGGGTTTAGCCCGATTCACGTTCTTGAGTAGATCGTGGGACTGGTTGAAATGTTGACTGTAGTGCTAAAAATGCATGAACCTGAGATGGAGGTAATTCGACCTGGGTGAGATCGATTTTGAATGAAATCAAGGGACAAGTCCTTACAATCACCCCCTCGTAACCAAAGTCACGAGTAGCTTTGGTTGAGAAAGAATGTGTTAAAAAGTTGAAATTCGAAATAGAGTAATGATGACATTTGACTGGGTGAAAGTTACGTGATATTGGGAAGTGATGGGTATTAAATGATGATACTGATGCGGATGTATGTGATGGTTGCATTTAAATAGTCGCGTCTGTAATGAATGATGACGCTTGGGAAACTGTACCTGTATAATAAATGTAGGGTTATATAAATAGTACCTGTAGAAAATCTTTAAAACAGTTCCTGCTTGCGTAGCTTTTTCTGAGATGGTAAAAACTCGGAGGATGGTTCTTGAAGAGAGGATTGCATCTGAAATGCAAAGGTTGAAGTTAAAATACTTTGGTGACCATTCATTGGAAATGTCGATACCTTCTCCTATTACTCTGACGTACCAAGGCTTGTCGGAAGTGGAAGCGATTGAAGCTGAGGAAGATTTCTACTATAAGTGGAGGTTTCATGTCGTCGTCATAACAGGCGTGGACCGGTGGGCCTGTCTTCGCACTCTTACGGAAGACAGTATTAGGGCTTTATATACAGGGATTGGTGTATCTGCAGGGCAGATATACTGATTTCTTGTACCACCATGGATTCTAACGTTTGGCCCTCTTCATCTCTACCAACTCTTTGAAGGTGGTAATTTCAGAGGAGGAGGTGATGGCAGTGGAGGAAGGAGACAACCAGTGGGAGTCTGCTTCTGCATTTCCATCACGTTGTGACGATAAGAAAATTCTTAATTCAAGAATTTGTTCCCACACTGAGTCTACTGCTTGCATTGTTTTTGTTTGAAGTTTGACTAGACTTCAACCAAACTCATGCGAGGGAAGCTCTATGTTGGTTCAATGTTGGCTTTGCATCTGAGTAAAAGATCACTGAAGCAAGAAGAACTGGAAGACATGATGCCTCAGCGTGCCTGAATGACCTGTGACTTTCAATAAATAGGGAAACTTGTTATCTGTAAAGTACCTGGAGTTTGGTGTTAGACGGCTGACATTCTGTTGTATTCCTGGGGTCGATGTATTGAAAACTTGTTATCTGTAAATCGTATATAATGTTTTTGACATAAATGAAAGTTGTTATTCAATAAAATGTATAAGTAATGATACAATGTTGTAGTGACGCTCGAACTAAGATAAATACGTACGGATAATGACGTTGTGAAGTAAAAATGATATTGTAATATTTTTAACAGGTGAGGGAGAAGAAATTATAGGGAATATGTAATCGTGGAACTTCAAGCTGCTATAGGTCGAAAGAGGTACAACTCGGGGTAGCGTAATGGTCGAGTATGATAATTGATGTATGCACCGATGAGGGGATAAGTTTGAATAATTTATTTCAAAATTTTAGGTTTTCTGTTACGAGATATAAGTTAAAAAATTACGTTTTTGACGGCATAGTGTGTGAGAAACGTATAAATACGGGTAGGATGATCTGGAAAAAATAGGGGACGAATTAGGATGGTAAGAACTCGATCACAAAGGATTCGCCATGCCGCGGAAGGACGATTGGCTATAAAAATTGTTAAAGTGAGGGAGAGGATCTTTGGTTCATTTGGCTACGATGCTGACCTACCGGTGAGGGAATGTCAGCTCGAAGGTTTAGATGTAAAGAGTAGAGAACTGGAGTACGCTCATTATTTTTATGAGGTGTGCTTTTGTGAAATGGTTAGGGATGCGGTAGAATGAGAGAGATTGGCGGGTTTGATTGCTAAAGTTGAGATCAAATTCGAAGAACTGAGGATCGACAAATAATGTGACGGGATGACATCGCTCTATTTATTAAGGCTGTGATAGATGCTGTATAAAGCATTGATCATGAATATTATAATTGTTCTGAATGTAACAAAAAAAATATAAGTCAATTGGATCCTCTATAGGTGCGAAAATGTTTTAAGACTATTTAAGCAAATAATTTGAATAATTTTGAAAATTTGCACAGTTTAGAAAATGACGTCAATCATTATAAGTATGATAAGCAAGGACAAAGAACGAAAATATGAAAATGCAGAAGCTTCCTCGTTTTGTTTTGTATGTAAGAAAGAAGGAACCTGACATCTTACAGAGTGAGTCATCATGAGTCTGGGAAGGTCAGGAAAAGATATGGAAATAGGGGTGAAAAGATGTTAATAAATAAGAGGAGTTATAATAATGGAAAGGCAGTTTTATTGAAAAGGTACAAGGCATCTGACATGGAGAGTAGAAAGGATGCCTCGGTTCTGGAATCGAGGATGGTTTGTGCGAGGTGTAATAAATGCCAGCCTCTTGAGAGAGAAAAGATAAATAGTGTTTCTTCGTCTCCAATCAAACCTTTTTTAACTTCTAAAAACTTGGAGAGCACACAGAGAGAGAGACAAAAAATTAGGGGTTTTGATAAGGAGTTATCTGAAGGGGATCAACGGTTGAAGAGGGTGAAAGATACTGAGTCCTGTAGGTGGCTATACAGCAGCGTCGTAAGGGATCTATATGTTGATGTATGCAATATATGTTGATGTATATATGTTAAATATATATGTTATATTTAAACGATCTATATATATATATATAGAAAGAATGATAGATACCTTAACCTGTATGTAGGTCGAGCGTGAGAGGCATTTGTGTAGAGTTGAAAACATGCATGTAGAAATCATTGTTGTGATGGGTAGTTCGTTTGTTAATGAGGTATCAACCTTTAGTCGGACACATGATTCTAAGAGTGAGGTGGAAGTAGGATTGGAATAATTCTTGGGTTTTCCTGGCCAGTTGATATCATATCCTTCTGGTTCTGATGCCTTTAGAGAATTTTGTAAAGCCAAGGCGGCTGTAGGAGGGAAGTGGGGCAATTGTATAGAGTTTGTCGGTAGGCAGTTTAGGTGTTGTACGGTAGCGGTGGGGGAAGAGTATTTTTACCTGTTGGCTTATTTTGAATTGGAAAAATAAGATAGGGGTATAGATGAATCGATCTCGTTAGAATATTTCGATGTGGATTTTTAGAGTGACCTCTCGGAGGGTTTTTTGTGTTACCTATCTCAATTAGAGTATGGGTTGAGCCTTCCCCTCACTAATTTGGCAAAGGGGATTATGAATGCAATTGGGGAATGTCCTGTTCAATTAAATAGGAATATGTGGGAGGTAATAACCGTGTGTAACCATCTGAATGAAAAATGGGAAAATGAGGGAAAAACAAGGGGGATAGCCCCTGATGACGTTTTGCAATTTTATGGGGTAACAAATTATAAGGCCCGTGGGGTGCCATACTTCTATGCGAGCGCAACTCGGCATCGCTTCTTCGATCTGAATTCAACAGGTCGAACCTGGAATGACAACGTCATATGGGTGAAGGGTATTTATCTTCAATGAGATGACAAAGAACCTTTGGACCTTCAGTTTAGAACTGTAAAACAAAGTAAGTATAGACATGCATAAATTGAATTATTGTTATATCGCGCTGATAACTATAGTCGATAATAAAAGATGTTGTTCATTGCTGATGTGAAGTCTAAATTGGAGAGGAAATAATCTCTATTGGACGAAGTTGCGGAAGTGGGGACTGAGCTTAAATTTGTGTTGGAGGGACTCGGCCTGAGTAGAAAGAAGAGGGTTGATAGTAGGTCGAAAAAGGTTTGAAAAGCTCAGCCGACCAGTTCGATGGCGGGTGTTGATGAAGGGAAACAACTAGTAAGTGGTGAGGAGGCTCGAACCAATTTGTCCAAGACTCCTGGAATAGGTAGTTCTGCTCAGCAAATCCTGTTACGTCGAGAAAAATAGCTCTAAAATATCTGAAGAAACGGATCTTAAAGGCTTTGCCAGCCTCTGGTGCCACTGGAAGTGGTGTGGCCGCAAAAGAGAAAAGGAGGAGAGTCGAACCCTCGGGGGAGGGGAGAAGGTCGCTGAGGGTTGATCTGCTGCGGTAGATAACCTCAAGGAGGTCGAGGAAAGGGCCAGATTGGCGATTCTCCATGGAGAGGAAGACACGAGCAGGATGGTAATTTTATATTATCAGAAAGAATAGCTTAATACGTTTCGTGCTAATCGCTGAGATCGATTTAATTATTGCAGGTCGTTTATCTTGTTAAGGGGATTTGGCTCGGTATTGAGGAAGAGAAAACCGAGTTGAAGAAGGCAAAGATTGAGCTGGAAAAAGAATTAGCTCGATCCAGGACTGATGCTCTGAAGGAAGTCAAGCAGTTGAAGGCTTCTCATGCCGTGATGATTGGTCAACTACAGGTGGAGACAAAGGCCAATCTAGATGAGATGGTTGAGGAGCTTGATAGACTGGCATGTCATTTGATGCTGAAGGGCTATTCTGAGGAGGAGGTGGATACCATTAAGGCGGACACCTATGTTGAGGAGGAAGATGAGGAGGAAATAGAAGTGGTAGGGATCGTGGATGATCTGGATGGTGTTTCTCATCAGATGGTGCTCGACAACCAAGGAGATGATACCAAAATCCCAGAGGGTAATAGTGAGAAGGTAGGGTTGAAACGTGTGTTTGCATAAATATTGGTAAGTTGTTAAATTGTGTGTGGGGAAAAAACTTTTGTATATTGACTATGTTTTATAAACCTCTTGTATGCACTTAGAGCAATGAGCCTCAGAATAAAAGATCTAGAGTCTGGACTTGCCAGGGAATAAGAGACCTCTAAAGCCTTGATGTCTGTGCAAATGGAGTTGTAGGTTAGATCAGAATAGGTCTTTCGACTTGCATGTTATACCAACGTTAAGTTATCAAGTAAATAGGATATAGGTGCGTGGTAAAAAGCCAATGTTATTAATATAAAGTCATATATCAAAAGTATGTACCTTATATGCCGCAAAAAAACCCATGAAGTATTTATCTGAGACTACGCTCTAAACTTTTAGTCTAAAAGTATTTGGACACCGCAGATGTTTAGAAATCATATAGATTTTTTAGGAATGTAGTATGCAGATATTCAAATGTTTTCATGAATCGAACTGTACTAAAAATTGTTATAATCTCCTGATCGAATTAGAGTCGTCTCGCTCTCATGAGGACGACGTACTCAAGTGTAATCGGGAATTTTTATAGCAGTTTGATAAGATGAAGGAGGCGAACGAGAATAGAGAAGATCAATACGTAAAGGTACATTTTTAACTTGTGGAGGTGACCTGGGCTATTTCCGACCTGACTCTTCAGGTCGAAGAGAAAGATGCTGAAATAGGTAAGGGATTAAAAGAGCTAGCGGAGATAACATAACATGCCGAGAAGCTTTAAGATCGGGTCGACGCATTGGTTGTGAAGGGTAAGCAGGCCGACACAGCTCGATACCATAATCAGGCGTTGGAAAGATCAGAAGAACGGTTTCGATCTGATCTTCAGATTTGTAAGAACGAGTTAGAGCGAATAAGACAAGAATTGGTTGAAAAATATAATGAGTTGAGGGTAGCTTGAGAAAATCTATCGGCTTTGGAAACCGTAGCTGAACATTTGCAAATAGCCCTACCCGCCAAGGATATTGAATTACAAGAAATGCAACGAAGGTGTAACGATTTAAATGAGATGGTTGCACGACTTAAAGCTGAGCTCCCGCAGACCATTGCGCGTGCCAAGAGAGCCGAGGCTAGAGAATGTTTAGGGGGAAGTAGAACTGAGGTTAAGGATCCTCTAGTTCGAGGTAATGTAGTTAGTCTTTTAGGTCAAATTAGAGAGCTAGAGAGTGATGTATCTTGTATTCAGGGGCATGTTCAAAAGGGAAATGCAAACTTGAGGGAATGCCAACAGAAGTTGGATGCTGCTCTTATCAGGGAAAAAGTTCTGGAAGGGAAAATCAAAGTAAAGGAATCGCTGATGAAGAGGAAAGAAGAATTATTGAAAGATGTTCCAGTCAGGGAAGAGTTGAACGCAGAAATTCAGAGACTTTGTGCCTGGGTAGTGGACTTAGAAGCCATTAACCTCGCTGAATCGGCTAAGTACATACAAAAGTTGGAAGAAAATATAATCTATCATGCTAACGTCGATGCAGAAATGACTGAATATAAGAATGAGTATGCCAAGCTAGAGTCACGCCTCGAGAAGGTGAAAGCAAAATTTGTAATAATGGTCATACCTGATGCGTCACGCTTTGACCTGTTAAAAGCGATTTTTATATATTTTATAAAGGAATTAAAAAGACTTGAGTCTGAATGAGATACCTTATTCTAAATACTGTCGGATAAGGGATGCATTTGTGGAGCTAAGATAGACCGAGGGAACTGTATAGGCGTCATGGAGACCCAACTGGGCCCTTAAACTACTGAACTGATAGAATCGGGTAGAGCTGCCCTGATTCGCGAACTAAAAGTTTGACCTCTCGATGTAGGGGAAAACACTGCTGACACTCCATCAGTAGAAAAGAATCCCTTGTAACATGAATTTGACCTGAAATTAAATAGTATCTGTCGCAGACAAATTGAAATTGATGAAAGCTAGCATGACCTTCGCCTTATCTTGTGTCTGGTGGGGTATTTGATATAAAACAATTTTTTATATTCGTTTCAATCACAGAAATGTGTTGAGTTAAGCCAAGTTGAAACTTGATTTGAACTATAGAAATGTCGCAGACATATTGAAAGAGATGAAGACTAGTATGACCTTTACATTATCTTATGCCTGAGAGAGTCTTTGATATGAAACAAGTTTTTACACTTGCTATAATCGTAAAAATTTAGTAGAGTCAGCCAAACCAAGTGATATCCTTGATCCAGCTGTTATAAATGACCCAAACAAGTTGAAAAAGATGAAGGCTAGTATTATCTTTACCTTATCTCTTGTTTGGAAGAATCTTTGATGTAATACAAGTTTCTACACTTGCTACAATTGCAGAAATTTAGTAGAGTTAGCCAAACCAAGTGATATCCTTGATCCAGCCATTATAAATGACCCAAACAAGTTGAAAAAGATGAAGACTAGTATTACCTTTACCTTATCTCTTGTTTGGCAGAGTCTTTAATATGAAACAATTTTATAAAAGAAACCAAATCAAGTGATATCCTTAATCTAACTGGGATAAGATCAATTGAAAGCTAGTATTATCTATGCTTTAATCTATAGAATGCGGTCGAATGTTCGTGAAGTGAACGATATTGTTCAAAAAAAACTTTTATTGATAATTTCAGAATTTACATTAGATGCAGATGAGAATCTCACTTTTGAAATTGAAAAAACAAAAATGAACAATGGAAATGGAGTAGTAAGACGTTTAACGATAGTACCGTTTCAGTCGCCTAGTGTTCCAAGGATTTGAAATGGGGATTCCCTCTTCTGTCATGAGGTAGTATGATCCCAGGCTTGAGAGACCTGTGATAATGAATAGACCCTCCCAATTATCGACTAATTTTCCAGCGTGAGATTATTTGCGATACTGAGGAATCTCTCTGAGGATGAGATTTTTAATTTGGAAAGTACGGCTCCTGACTCGGTTATTATACAATCTGGCAAACATATGATGATATCGACCTAGGTTAGCGATGGCGCGTTCCCTGGTCTCATCTATCATATTGAGGTTTTAAGCCAATTCAAACTCATTTTTTTCGTCAGTCAGCTCGTAATCGCGAACTGAATGATGTTATTCAGAAGGAATGACATCCTCAGTGACATAAGCAAGGAGGAATAGGGTACACCCAGTGGATTGTCGGGGAGTGGTTCAATAAGCCCACAGGAGGTGAGGCAGTTCGCGAACCCAATTCCCTTACTTCTGTGAGTGAAGCCATTTTTTTAATCCATCCACAATGGTTTTGTTGGTAATTTTGGCTTGGCCATTTCCTTGAGGATAGTATGGATTTGATGGTGAGTGGATGATATTATGGTGGTTTAGGAAGGTTAGGACCTTATCTTCCACAAATTAGGGCCCGTTATCGATACGAATAAGTTGGGGGTACCCGAACCGAGTGATTATGTGGTTCCAGATAAAAGAGATGACCTCTTTTTCTCTGGTTTGACATAGTAGAATTGCTTCTACCCGTTTTATAAACTAATCGGTAGCTACAAGTAGGTGACAGCGATTACCTGGAGAGTTAGGGAATTCACTGACGAGGTCTAGTGCCAATCTTTTGAATGGCCAAAAAACCTTGCTTGCATGTAGTTCGAGCACAGGAGTGCGTATCATATCTCCATGTCTCTGGCAGGTATTATATCTGCGGGAGTACTTTTCTGCTTGCTTGGGCATACCGGGCCAGAATACTTCTTGAATGATAGCTTTGTTCGCTAATGATCTACCTGCGGTGTGGGAGCCATAAGTTCCTTCGTGTAATTCATAGAACAGTTCGTCTGCTTTTAACTTGGAGAGCCACTTGAGGTAAACCCCTGTAATGGAAAGGTAGCAAAGTATACCGTTTTGAGTAATGTAACGCTTCGAGTTATTGATCAGCTGTCGGTGCTCTTTTGGATCTGCTGGGAGTGGTCCGTTACAATTGTTGTCGATACCGAGGTAGGCTAAGAAAGGCTTTCGCCAATCGTTATCTCTTCCTTTATCGCCCCCAGTGTTGATCGTGCATACAGATATGCGATCAATGTTGGGGGTTGAAATGATTTCGATATGGAGATATCGAGATTCTGTACCCAAGACCCCAGCTAGATATGCCAAGGAATCGGCGTGTCTGTTTTCACCTCGAGGTAGATATTCGAGAATTGCTTTCGCAAAGTTACTCATCTTATCTGCAATGAGTGCTGCGTATTTTATCATCTTTCCGTTCTTCTTTTATTACTCAGAATAGTGGTGAATGATGAGTAATGAATCTGTGCAAACTGAGAGTTCGGGGACATCGAGCTCAAGCGCGAGGTCGAGTCTGTGAATGAGAACTTCATACTCGGTGACATTATTTGAGGCCTCAAAATCCAAGCAGATTAATTTCTCAATTCTGTCATTAGAAGGGGTAATCAAAACGATCCCGATCCCTGACCCTGCGGGCCCTTCCGATCCATCTGTGTGAAGCCTCCACCCAGACGTAGTGATCCAGTCAGCTTACCCATCGAATGTTTTAGGGAATAGATTATCTGGTGTGTCTTCGGTAAGGTCCGGGTCGTGCTTCTCCCACTCGGGATCCTTCACTGGAAAAATCACAAGAAAATTGATAATGGCCTGACATTTTTCCTAATGACGTCGCTCGAACTTGATATCATGTTCTCCCAAGCTGACTGACCACTGTTGTACTCTTCTTAACTTCTCTTTTTTGGAGAGAACTTCCCGAAGTGGGTAGTACGTCATAACTTTAGCATAATGTGCCTGGAAGTAGTGCTTGAGTTTCTGCGAAGTGTAAACAATGGGAGAAAAAGTTTCTCAATTTTAGAGTACCTTGTTTCTGCTGATGTGAGGGTTTTACTGATGAAGAAGACTGGTTTCTCTATTTTCTCTTCCAGGCAAATGAGAACTGAGCTGAGAGGAGTATCTGTGAGTGCTAGGTAGATTATCAGTTCCTCATTACCTACTGGGGTGCTCATTATGGGAGACCTCCCCAAAAAGATTTTAAGATCCAGGAAAGCTATTTCGCATTCTGGTGTCCATGTAACTTTTGTAGTTAGCTTAACCGTTCCTCATTTGGTACATCCGCGGAGTAATATGAATAGCCAATGGCAGGGGTCTGAAGATTTAGAGACGGAACGGTTGATCGCAGCAATCTTGCCGATGAGTTTTGGAACGACTTTTGTTATCTTAGGAGAAGGCATATCAAGGATATCCTGAATTTGATCCGGATCGAACTCAATCCCTTTCTTACTAATGAGGTGGCCTAGAAAGTGGCTTGCATGTACCCCGAATTAACATTTATCAGGGTTGAGATGCATTTTATAAGATCGAAGGATACTGAAAATAGTGTTGAGATCTAAGATGTAATCATTTGACAGTACACTTTTGCATAAGAGATCATTAATGTAGGCTTCAACAATTTTCCCTAGGTGTGCTTTAAACATGGCAGTCATCAATCATTGATAGGTGGCACCTGTATTCTGGAACCAGAAGGGCATGACTTTGTAATAATAAAGGCCTCTTTCGGTGATGAACGTTGTCTTCTCTTGATCTTCATCCAAAAGAGGAATCTTATTATACCCAGAAGTAGCGTCCATTATAGATAGGAGATCATGTCTTGTTGTGGAATCGAGGATCTGATGAATGTTGGGAAGAAGGAAATTATCCTTTGGACTATGTTTTTTCAGATCTGGGAAATTTACGCAAACTCAAATTTTTCCGCTCTTCTATGGGATAGCGACAATGTTAGATATCCAGTCTGGATACCTGGCTTCTCGAATGAATCCCACTTTGATCAATTTCTCGATCTCGGTGTTTACTTCATCTCGGAGATGAGGTGAAAGTCGTTGTTATTTCTGTTAGAGCGCTGTGGCATTGATATTGATGGCTAACTTGTGGCAAGCCATGGCCGGATCGACTCTGGGAATTTCTTTGAAAGACCATGCAAAAATGTCTCTATTGAGTTGCAAGAACTGAATGAGAACATCTTTCTCATACTAAACCAGCTTGGTTCTGATGAGCGTACCTCTTCTAGGTCCATCAATGTTAACATATTCCGTGGGCTCTTCTGTGGGTGGTTGATCGGTGAGGTGATCAACTTTCTGTAATTATTATGCGGCCAATCTGTCTGAAGTATCTAGGATGGCAGAGATAGTTTTTTCACAAGCTCAAGAGATTTTCTGACTGCCTCTGATCTCATAAATACCGTTGTCGTGCTTGAATCAGAATACTTGATGATAGGTAGAAGCGATTGCTTCCATATTATGTATCCAGCAGTGGGTCATAATCCTAAGATAACGTGATTTGGAATTGATGATATAGAAAATGACGTTGATAGTGGCTAGTCCTACTATAATAGGTAAGATTATCTTGCCTACTCGTTCCTCCCTAGAGCCATTGAATCCACTGATGTTGGTATCACTCTGAATAACTTGGTTGGCCAAACCCATCAGATCGATCGTACTCTGAAAAAGAATTTCAATACCCGTTCCCAGTATCGATCATCATTGTGTGCATGACAAACTGTTTTAACTTGAGTATTTTGACTAACGCATCATGATGTGGAAATTTGACGTGGCTAGTATCGCAATCTTCAAAGGAAATTCCGTGTCGGTGATTACTCGACTCGGGAAGAAGCTTGGCTTCTTTATCTTGAGGCGTAGGATCACAACATTCCGAAAGCCTCCTGCGTTTTGATCGGTTGGAATTAGAGATCTGATTAATTTCGATCATGTTGTCGAGGTGCATATAGTAGAGATTCTTTTTCTCAGCTTTATCATTGACCTAAACAATTTTGGGCTGCTTCATATAGTTGCCATCTTGGTATGACTTCAGGTTAATAATGTACTCGAGTATCCATCCCTCCTTGAAAATGTACTCGAGCAACCATTGTAGAGCATAGTAATTGTCAGTAGTTTGATGATTTACCTTATGATGTAGGCAAAACGGTCTATTCTCGATGGGCTCCAGTGGTTGAAATACGCGGTAGAGTGGGTCCTTCAATAACAGTGGAAAAATTGAAGAGATTCAGACGTTCAACTTTGGGAGGACGTGTCTGTTCTGCGGACCACTTTTCCGAGGGTACCCAGTGTTCCCCTTGGTACGTTTCTGATCTTCCTGTTCCTCCTTGGGATCGCTGGTTCGATCTGTAGATGGGGCCTTGGTGGATAGGACAGATTTAGTAGACATTTGTCGCTCAGACATCATCCTCTCCAAGTCAACGTATTTGCTGACTTTGGCGATCATCTCCTCTAATGTCGCTAGTTTGTTAAAGAAGGGGTATTCTTTGGCCTTGCAGTCGAGCCGGAGAGCACTGGTGAAAGCGGTCACAGCTATATTTTGGTCGAGATTATCCACTTATCTCACGAGCTCTAGGAATTTCTTTGAGAAGTCTTCAAGCTTTTCACCATGTGCCTGTTTAAGACCTATAAGAGAATACAATTTCTCCTCTTTATCTCTGTTGTGAGCATATGTCTTGATGAACTACTTCTGCAGCTGATCAAATGTGTTGATGGATTCCTCAGGGAGAGAATGGAACCATCATAGTGGTTCCTCCTGTAGACTTATGGTGAACAAACGGCAGAGGATGTGGTTGAGATTGGATTACAACCCTAATGAATCATGGTATTGAAGAATATGCTCCTTCGTGTCAATACAATTGTATTTGCGAATTTTGGAAGTATGGAAACCTTTTGGTATCTCCATATCGTATAGTTCGTTGGCAATCAGACTTCCTTGTAACTTTGTGGTATCACCGGTAGTACCCAGAACTTGGGATTCGATCAACTCCATAATCCATTGGTTCATATGTTCTTTTATTACAAAATGACGTGCTGGCTGAATCGCTGGACGTGCTGGCTGGGGATGATGAGTTCCCGTACCTTCCCCGTACCTTCACTCATGCGATCTCGTACTGGAACTTAATGTAGAGGTCGTTTGTCTTTCTCCTAATGGATGAAAAATCTGGTAACCTCGACTGACTTCTGATTGAACTTCTTCCCCCAAATGGATAGAGGGCTGCAGTCTGTGTTGTAGATTTCTGGAAATGGCTTTACAAGCGACTCCCCGAGGTCCCAATCTTTCCCTTGCTGAAATGTAGGAGGTCTCTAGAAGTTGATTGCGACTCCTATTTGGAGGAGCTTCCTGAGTATTTTGTAGAGCCTCGAGTGCATTCTACATCGTCGTCATCTGATCTTCTTGCCGTTTTAGTACAGTCAAATGAGCCTGTCATTTTACATCGAGCTCTTTCTCTCAGAACTCGCGATCCTTTGTCAGCTGAAGTTCGAGTTTGACGCATTTCTCTGTCTCGACGTGGAGATTCGCCCATAACTCTGTGAGCTATCCTGGATCCACAAAAATTTTGAGCTAAGTTCTAGCGGTCGAACGTCAAGAAGAAACCATAATTGAAAATTATAGTGAAAGACTGCCTTAGGGTATCGTGGAAATACAATCTTTCCCACAGACGGTGCCAAATGTAATGGCCAAATTCTATAAGCTCAAAATGATTAGGAATTAACTATCACACCAATGAACCTGTAACAATACTCTAATAGAAAGTCAGAAATAGAAATATGTGTTTTTAGTGTAGAAAACCTCTGAATAGGTAAAAAAACCACGACCTCGTAGGGAGGATTTTTATGAAAGTATCTTTATTGCATGAGGCGGATATCTTTATTATAAGTGATCTCTAAATATAGAAATGTTTTTTATCTCGTAAATAAGAAGTTTGTGTGATTTTTCTGGTCCTTGTCTCTTCTGGAACTTTTCCTTTTTATAGGCTTTTCCCACTGCTTTTCATCATGTTGGAGCACATTTTCCGAATAATATGGTCAGTGGCGGTTGACTAAATAACTGACGAGTTCATGGGAGACAGGTATATTTGACTGGATAATGTTTTCTGGGTTTAGCTTGATGCACGTTTTTGAGTAGATCGTGAGACTGGTTGAAATGTTGACTAGAGTGCTAAAAATGCGTGAACCTGAGATGGAGGTAATTCGAGTTGGGTGAGATCGATTTTGAACGATATCGTAGGACAAGTCCCTATAATCATTGTCTTCGTCCTGTAGAACTCCCTGAACAATCACTATAACACTCTCACGCATACTATTCATGACTAACCCAACCTTCTTCGTAAATATTGGACAATCACGTTTTAGGTGGTCGGGCTTCCTGCATCCATAACAATTACCTAAAACATAAGTACGCAATGCAGTGACTATCAAAATAACTAGAGATATAGTTGGTTGTGCTAGAACTAGAGGATGGGGCTGTGTAATCTGGAACTCATTCGCCTACTTGGCTAACTATAAGATCTCTAATAAACAGTAAACAGGCTGCAACGCTATCATTTCTTGAAGCTTTTTCATTAAACTATTATTGTACCTGCTAACTCGCTGTTGTTTTATCTCATAAAGACGGGCACGAGACTTAAGGAGATAAAACAGGTCAGTCTAATCGTTAATGATTGAGAGTCCCATATTCAGAGATTAAAGTTTTTTGAGAACTATCTCCCCGTAGTTTATCAGGATGAACTATTTCTTTATATCACGTCTCATCTTTGACTATTCGGTAATCATTAGATAACTTTGAGACCTGCTAGACTGTTGAATGTTGTTCCACCATGTAAGGGCATATCCAGAAGTCGAGACTCAACTATCGCTACCTATTTCGGATCTCCGTAGAACTTATAGGTGAAAATCTTCTCAACTTATCGAGCCAGTCAATGAATGTATCTATGCCGGACTTACCATCAAATTCTAGAATTTTAAAATGTAGATCGTGAGTTTATTCAGTAAGAGCTTGTGCAAGAGCCTCAATATCAGTACCCCAACTATGTCTCTACGCTTGACGCTCAAATCCTGTCTCTTTATGATAGTTATCTTCCTCATGCCTGACAGCATAAAGTTGTCGAGGTACTCGTGGGGGTGATCCCATAGGTCTTTGTTACTCATGACGATCATGCGCTGGGGTGTCAAATGGGGGTTTAAAGACCATGACCCTGACCTTACCCATTGAAACTGCTGTTGACGCTCAAAATGTGGAGCATACTACCCTCCCCCTTGAGGTTTCTTACTTGCTTGTGCCCCATCGCAGTGTGCGCTAAACCAGCCATAATTTTCATCAACATAGGGATGTCCCTCGCCATAACCAAACCCAAAGCCCGTGCTAAGGGCATGATACGATGCTGTAAAGCATTGTGGGAAAATGAGAATAGATCGGGGAGTTGGTGCTGCGGATGTGGGAGCGGTGGATGTGGAGTCTTGCCCCATATATAGGATGTGGTTGGGCCTGAAACATTGACTACTTGGAATTGTGGGTAGGGTTGGGGTGTTTGTTGAATGCTTTCAGGTCTTGAGGGATAGCATATGAGGTGAGATGGGTAAGTTAGTTGTGGAACTCGGGGTTAGTCCAAGGAGCTGGAGGGGGGTTGACAATACCGATGGTTTATTGTAGAAAGTTGTTGGATATGGGTGGAGGAGGTTGCTGGTATTGCTGCTGATCCGGAGTGGTAGATGAAGGGTGTCGGGTTATGGAGGGTTATATAATGAAGGTTTGTAATGGAGGAAAAGCATTTGAACTAGAAGAGAGGGATGTATTTAGAGGAGCTGGGCTTGTAGACCCAGAATGAGCTCAACCCATTGAGCCTAGTAGCTCTGGGATAGGTTCCCTAGATGGTTAGGGGCCCTACAAAATAGTTGCAAAGATGGGTTCCAGAGATGGGCTTGGGCTCGATTCTGCACAGCCCAGACCCAGTTCTAACATTGGTCATGTGACATGTGGATAGGGCTGTTGGGCTTGGGCGGTTGGTGTTGGGCTTGGGATAACTGATTAGTAGATTAGGCTTGGTGTAAAGAAGGCACATGCCACTCATGTGCTTCAATCTCCCTTCCATCGCAAACTGTAACTCTCCCCATTACGAGATCTGGAACATCGGCGCGATCCCTCACACCTCCAACAATGTCAGACATAATTATTGTATGAACTGGCCATTGGGCCCAAACGTCACGTATTATGGGTTAATCTTTAATACAATTTCTTCTCCCTACAAGAATTGTTAACATTGCAGCTACTATGGTGACCGCAGGGGTGACCCCGACCATAATTTCGGTTGTTCTAACGACATGGGGAACCCCTAGGGTATCGTGGTGTTACCCGGTGACTTGATTTTGAGTAGCATCGTCAGTGAGGATCGAGAAAGGGTTAACATCGTCGATGCTTTTCCCGAGGCTTCGTACGGATTCATTATCCATTTCAAACATAATGTGTGGCAAGTTCGTCGATGGTATCTGTTTGGTAGGGATTTGGAAAGTACCTGTAGTGGTGTATTTTTCGGATGGAGAATCTTTGCCAATACTATTCGTAAGGAAAATGTAATAATATGCTAGACA
This sequence comes from Kingdonia uniflora, assembly GCA_014058105.1. Classification (NCBI taxonomy): domain Eukaryota; kingdom Viridiplantae; phylum Streptophyta; class Magnoliopsida; order Ranunculales; family Circaeasteraceae; genus Kingdonia; species Kingdonia uniflora. The sequence continues at coordinate 137,433 of JACGCM010000868.1, read as the reverse complement.
AAAAAGATTTTACATGGAAAACTCAATAAAAGCTGAGAAAAACCACGACCTTGGTGAGGGTTTTGATGTAAAACCCTGTATCTTTCTAGTTATTACAAGTTTTGGAGTGATAATAGGGTCAGAAAGTAAGGATATCAAAGTTGTAGATCTGAATAATCTATTATCTTCCTGTATTTATAGTAGATACAAGCATTTTACAAAATGAAAGAAACAGTCTTCTATTTCGGTGGGAGTGGGCAAACTTCGCAGATCTCTAGCAACTCTTTCTTGACCGGGCACAATGGCTACTTTTGGTAGGTTGAGGACTTGTGGTATCTTCTTGGATGTTATCTGTCTTCAATTATGTATGATTATCTTCGACTATACTGTGTTAACTTACTCTTGTCGAATTTGGGGAATATGCTACTACACTACGTCCCAAAATACCCAAATATTTGGATTAAGCATCGATGACAAGGAATTTTACGAATGTTGTTTCCGATCCTGCCTGAACTGGCAGGGTAATTTCTCCTGTGGCAGACTCTTTCAAACCGTTGAAGCTGGTGATTGTTGTTGTCAAAGCTTTCATAAAGTTTGTGAGGCCTAGGACCTCAATCGTCCTTTGGAACAATACATCTGTTGTGCTTCTTGGACGAGAAGCGTAAGTAGGTAGTCATGTCTGACTTTGGGCATAATGACGAGAGGGTCATCATGGGGGTATTTCACGTGGCTGGTGTCACAGTCCTCGAAGTTGATATGGTACGGACGTTTTGATTTGCTTGAGCTGGGGAGAATTTTTGTAGATTTATCTGAGGAGGTTATTTTACGATAGGATGTAATCTTGCTCAATCTTGATCATATACAGGTGGTGAGCGCCCCCAGGACCTAATCTTGCTCTACGTCTTTGATTTTTGCTTCATCTTCGAGAAACTTTTGGATGTTGATGACATAATTATGAAGTCTTCTTGCCAAGAGGATGCGATGAAAGATTCGGATGAGAGAGTAGTAGTTATTAGTTTCATGGTTATGCACATTGTGATACTGACATAAAGGTTTGGTGGGGACATTTGAAATTATTTGCGGTGCGCGATAACACTCATCTCCTTTTATCGCTTGTAAGATAGCGGAGGGAGTAGTTGCCATTGGGGGCAGAACTGGGACCGGTCTGTCGGGTCTACCGTCCTTTCTTCTATTGTTGTCAGTTATTCTGCTTCATTGCTTTGGAGCTTCGATTGTGGTCTATCTTTGAGGTGGAGTTGAAGTTGTTTCCCAAGAATGGATAGCAGAGGAGCTCTTCATCTTACCTTTCTTGGATCGTTCTAGCTCGATGTAGTTATTAACTACATTAATCAATTTTGTGACCGCTCTTGGCTTGTGAAAAGTAAGCTCTTCTCAGACCTTAGAATCGATGTGTAGGGCTGAGGTGAATGCTAGAACGATGATTTTTGGATCTGATGAGTTCCCAATTTTTTGAGTTTCTTGTAAGAAACGCTTGTAAAAACTTGTTAAGGTTACTTTTGCACCCTATTTGAAGAAGAACAAAGAATATACAGTGATCCCCCGCTCTTTAGCATGAGCATAATTGGATTCAAAAGGGCGTTGCAACTGGCTGAATGTGGTGATGGAGGCTTCTTGGATTGCATGGAACCATCGAAGAGGTTCTTCTTTTAGGCTCATGTTAAATAGCTTGTGCAACATATGGTTGAGTTTGGAGTATAATCCCACTGCAACTTTGAAATGTCGTACATGGATAAGTGAATTAGTGAGTCCTGCATATTGAATAAATTTTGGCATATAGAAATTGTCTGGGATGGGCATAACTTTAAGATATGGGGAGATGGGGTTTATTTCAATCCGGTCAAGTGCAAATCTCCTATCTAGGATATAAGAGTTTATGGCCTGGATTTTTTTGTTTAGGTCATCCAAGGTGACAAATTATTAAGGAAGAAATGGTAGGGCTGTACTGATGAACGTGTAATTATGTATTATTAATATACCAAAACATGTATTTTAGTCGTCCATTATATTTAATTTTGGTTACTTATGTAAGTTTGTTTGATTGCAGCTATAGGAGATGGATATTTTAAACCAAGCTCTTAAAGTCAAGTAAAAGTGTCTCCAGCAGTTCATAGCACAAAAAGTCAAAGACACAATATATTTGGTCCCAAGATTGAAGAAATATATACACAAATATTTTTGGAGATTAAGATCAAAGAATATATTGCATCCAAGATCCTTGAAGATATTTTATATTAAAGATATATGCAAGAGTTTCCATGAAGAAAGATCTTTACACACTACGTGAAAAATGGCTATTAGCGACGGATATAACTATCGTTGTTGCCTGATTAACGACTTATATTTTGTCGCTAACAATTGTTGCCAAAAATGGAGTCGTTATTGTTATCGACAATTATAAATGTCGTGCTTTTACAACATATAAATATGTCGCTCTTTATATAAAAAAAAATACGATGCTTGTAAATGTCGTGCTTGTAAATTAACCGTACACGACAAGCAAATATGTTGTTTTTGAGAAAAATAATTACCCTGTAAAATATTTGGACTAGATGGATTCGAACCATCAACCTCTCAATTTTTGAGTGCTCTATCCATTTTGAGCTTGTAGTTCATACAAAAATCAAATCATACAAAAGCTAATCACCATAAGAAGTACAAATAATGCACAATTTCAAACAAGTCTAGTGCAAAGTTCATTTTCAAGAATCTATTAAAAACTTAAGGAAATGAACTATGCATAGCTAAAAAGATACCTCTGTCTTGCAATTTTAGACTCGAAGGACAAGAGCAAAATCTGTCAGTCCTAAAAAATTTAAAGGTTCTCTTACTCCTTCCTTAGGGCACTATAATCATTAAAGGCCAAATCCATTAGGAATATGAAAACATAAACCTTCTGAATACATTCAAATTGGAAGATAACTAAGAAGACTAATATTGGAGTTCGAAGGATTTACAAAAATGCAAGCTGAGACATGAGTGTGCGTCTGTGCATATGTAAATATGTGTATATATGTGTGTATGAGATAAAGAGAGAGAGAGAGTTTGTAAAACCTATACAAGAGATCTCTCAGCAGCCCAACAACAATGGGATAAAAGCTACCTTAATAGCTAGACAAGTGCATAATTTTACACTATAGCAAAAGTTATAATGTATTCCCGCATGTTATGATCCCGGGTTGTATAAAGCAATAAATAGACTTGCCCACATCATCACCACACACACACCTTTTCATAATTAAGATCACCACTCACTAGGGTTGTTCACGGTTCGGGTCGGGCCGGGTTAAGCCATATTTGAACCCAAACTCGGGTTGGTCGGGTTAACCACATCTGAACCCGAACCCGAACCGAATTAATCGGGTCGGGCCGGGTTCTGAACTCAGCTTTGTTTTTTTTGGTATACAAATCAATGTGGGCTAAAAGCTGTATACAAACCGACTATGCACTGAAATCCAGTTGTATACAAATCAATGTGGGCTAAAAGCTCAATGTACTTGCCTACTCCCTATGGTTTTGTAAAGAGATAAATGAGGTTATCTTCTTCTTCAGTGAAACCTCTATGTTGATGTCAGGTCTCAGATAATTAAATCACCGCAGATGGCAACTCTTACCGCATCGCTTAAGGCCTAAAAAAAATCAAAACTTGAGGAAACTAAGTAAGAAAAACTGTAAATTGGACTTCATTCATGTAAGAAGAATTGTAAATTGCACATCATAGTATACTTGTGGTTTCTACAATATTGAAGAATTACAGGTTAAAATAAGAGATGGGTGTTTGAGAAATTTGCTTAGAACTCAAAAACAGATAAATGGGTGTTAAAAAACCAAAGATTTTTAACCCCTTAAAGAGTGAAGCAAATCATAGAACTCATCGCTTAGCATATACAAATCCAGCTGCATACAAATCATAGACCTCATCACTTAGCATATACAAATCATTGTTGGAAGCTTAACCCCTTAAAGAGAACCCTTTGAAGCAAATCAACATGCCATGAAGGGAGACTTAACCCCGTAAAGAGAACCCCTTTGAAGCAAATCAACATGCCATCACTGTTGGAAGCAAATCAACATGCCATCACTAGATGAGAAAATCTAATTTTAGGATCTTTCTAGAAATTTATACTCCTTGGGTGGAGTCTGCAATTGCAACTGATCTTTCTAGAAGATTTTTATACTCCTTGAGAGTTTAAAATCTAATTACATCGGAGTCTGCAACTGCAACTGATTGGTTTCGGTTCTAGAAGGTCACCTAAGACTTATACTCCTTGAGAGCTTGAAATGTTTGATGTTTGGACTCTGGTGAGGGAGAGGGAGAGAGAGAGAGAGGAGGAGGAGGATGATATGAGGGTTGGGCGGCTGTTTAGGTTTACTTTAGGTTTTTATAGCCTGTAGTTTTTATAATCGGTCTGGGTCGGTTTCCCGAACCCAAGAACCGAAACCGATCCGATTATAATCGGGTTTTAATATCTAAGCCCGAAACCGATCCGGCTGTCTTCAAAACCGAACCGAACCGGCCGATTCGGGTCAGTCCGGTTCAGGTTTTTGTGTACAACCCTACCACTCACACATACCCTTTACTAATCATGTATTTTCACCATGCATTTTGGTAGAGGTGAAAACTAAACCATGACTGAGCATGGCAATACCATTATCGCCTGAAAATTATATAAAATCAACAAAATATTTTAGTGAGCTCTAATTAAAAAAGAAGAAAAATATATTAGAATGACGGGTAAGTACCAATTTCAAACAAGTCAAGGTACTCTTCACGACCAGTCAAAGACTTGGATTTTTTGTTTTTAAGAAAATCTGAGTATAACAATTTATTTTTAATTTTCAACCCAACACTGTTATATATTTTATACATCTCACTTGGTTCAAACATAGGTGTTTTTGTTTTTTTGGTTTTTTTGGTTTTTGTTTTTGTGTAAACCTGAAACACCATTACAGATTCAATTGTACTTGAGAAAACAATCATTTCTACTTGGCAAACTAGGAAGATTGAGAATAGCCAGATTTTATCTTCAATTCAATAACCCCATTGACATTATTTCTTCTCTCCTTGAGAAAAGTGGAATACCAATGTACAGAGAGTTTCGGGTACCTCTTCAAGTCTGGATCTTTGAAGTCAACATAGTATAGGCCGTAGCTTGATTTTTAATCATCGGTTTAGTTCAAATACGTCCAAGAAGGACCACGTAAAGTACCCTCTAACATCCGATCCATTCCTCATTAAATGAAGAATAGTTGCAAGGGAAGTATTCAAATATTGCACCCTAGAAGTGTCATTCAAGGATGTGTTATGTAGTGTTCTTTGACCATTTTCATAAATGTAGATAGGAGGGTTGCCATAAAGTTGTTTGATACACTCTAGCACTCCTTGCAGGCCTGATGAATTTATAGGCAACTCACCAGGCGGCACTCCATCCCAATTTTTTAGTTCCTTGACCCCTGTGTCACCAAAAACATCTCTGATTGTTCCTGAAGCTTATAATGTCATCCTTGATGTACTCTGTCATGTAATAGTTAAGCCCTAGAAAGTTAAATGAGCCCTTAATCTGTTTAGATTGTTGCAAAGTGAAAGAAAGGATCTTTGAGCCGGCAGTCTTCTACATGATTTCAGGGTAATTGTCAAACACCAAAGGATTGAGAATCCAACCATAGAAGAACTCGTTGGTCCTTCGAGTTACACTCACATCTTCACTAGTATTTGTTAAAGGAACCAACCAGTAAGCATATATGCTACACCCTATATACCCATGTTGTGTAACCTGGTACTTGTTTTTGTACAATTGCGCAGCAAAAGCATGGGAAAGTATGCACATATGAGTGATGATGTATGGCTCGGTTGTGGAGTTTCCTCTTGTGCAGTTAGTCCTGAATGGGGAAGAACACCTCCGAGGCGAATAAATTCCAAGGTCGAAACCGCCTAATGCCAATGCATTAGGCTCATTCTAAGTAGTCCAATATTTAACTCTATCGCCAAATTCCATAAAGCAAACATCTGCATATTCTGTGAAATCTTTCATAATAACTGGGCTTAGCCATCCTCCATACTCGTTTTCAAGGACTTGAGGTAAATCTAAATGGAATAGCGTAGCATCGGCTGAATTCCATATTTAATGAGTTCATCAATGAGGTTATTGTAGTGTCTTAACCCCTTTAGATTTATAAGTCCCCTCCCATTTGGAATAAGCCTCGACCATGAAATAGAGAACCTATATGAGTCTAAGCCTGTATTAACCATGAGCTGAACATCCTCCTTATATATGTGATATTGGTCGCAAGCTATATCCCTATTGTTGCTATCATCTGTCATTCCAGAGTGAGCAAAGGTGTCCCAAACACTGGGAGTCCTTCCATCCTCCGCCGCAGTGCCTTCCACCTGATAAGCAGAGGTTCTTGAACCAAAAAAAAGTGGGTTGGGAAGTTGTCTCTGCTAAATGTAGAGGTCCTAGTGATCATAGTTATTTGTAGAAGAAGAAACAGAGAAGAACAGGAACTTGGCATCTCTCCAAGAAATGGACAGAGAGAGTGAATGATCAGTTTGGATGGAGAAGAAAGAAAAGTGATAAAAGAGTAAAAAAGTGTGAGTCAAATTTTGATAAGAATAGGAGGCAACATTGGATCCAGTCATATTGGACAAATTATGAGAGATTTTATGCTAGAACCATCACATCACTGTTGGGGGGCTTTGGGGCGCAATGCTCATTCAATCAGCCTGCAGTCCAATAGGTTTCTTGAGTACAAACTACATGCGGTGAATGCAATGATTGTTGCAGCAATGAAGAGGTTGGAGAGAGTAAGAAATTAAAATATTGAAGAAGAATAATAAAAAATGAGAGGGGAAGAAATTGGGAGAGAAAGAGAGTGAGTGGATAGAAAAAATTTGTTATTGTGAGTGTTAGATATCAAACACTCTAGACTAACATACATATATAATTAGATAGATAAATATGAGAGAAAATAGAGATTGATATATTGATTAAAAAAACCTTGAGGTTGTTGTAGGTTTTTTCTAATTAATCAATATACTACACAAATAAATACCGATCTCATACTATATATCCATGATCAAATTCTAGTATCCCAAATAATACTAATAACATGTAAAATATATCCCTGATCTAATTCTAGTATCCCAAATAATGGCAATAACGGGGAATAACAAACCAAGATACCTAATCCATGTCTTTTTTCCAAATTGTTGTTATCTCTAAAACCTTGGTAGACAAATTTGATTGTGCCATTGAGTCTGCTTCAACTATCTGGACGTTGCAAATTAAAACATAATTGTGTTGTCAAATACTAAAATGACCAAAGCATACCATACCAACATTTAGCGACACATAGTTAGCTGGGTTTAGGAATGGCCAATACTATGCAGTTTATCATATCAATTAAGTTCCTTCCTTAATCCCACTAATATTAAGATATTTTGGGAATATCAAATATGCTTGTGACAAGGAAAGTAATGTACCTGAAGCATAAATAGTTCGCCAAACAAATTCATTGGTGCATGTTGTAGACGATTACATAGAATCTATAATTATAGAAAGTGAAGGCATGGAAATTAGTGCAAATCAAATTTACAGAAGTCGTCGCATGTTAAAAAATCCAAGCAAGTAAAGTATTTACATTATAGAGATGCTTTAAATACTAGAAGATTAGTCAGGGTTGACGTTCCAGTGTTCAAAGTAAAATGCCCTTCCAACAAGCTTAATTAAAAAATTTGATATTCTACTCCATGATTTGCTTGGAAGTTTTGAGACCAACGTTTTAAGATTTCATGGGTCTAATAATGAATATAAATCTAAAACTTCATCCACTCCATGGTTTTTTAACCAAAACATTGATATTGAGGGAGAACCTACTTTAGCAAATCATATCTGCCCATGAATAATATCGCAAAATAAATAAATAAATGCTAACTGAACCACAACTTGGCAATTAATCTTTATGAGGGTGGGCAAGTTAAGAGGATTTAAGCAGCTTCTTGTAATCCTGGAAATTTCCATCAAACAATTTTGACTTTGCCTTTTAAAACAACCCACAACTCACCAACACTACCAGATATTAAATGCTCGTTGTGACTTACCATAAGCACGCTTCCATGGAAAAGAATGGGCCTTTACAACATCCTAATCGAGATTGCATAGCCCATCAAGTAAACTAATGTGTGGCTTCTTGAATATTATATCCTTTATAAATTGGTGAGTAAGTGTTAATAACATGATTTCCTCCTTGGCAATCCAAACAAGTAAGAAAAGGTACAAAATAAAACCATTTAAGAAGTTACCTGTCCCAAATCAATGAGTAAGAGATCCCCTTATACTTCCTGCTCCAATGCAACATCTACAACGAAACTAATAAGAACTTGAAATATTAACTAATAAGAAACTACAAATATACTTTCATTTTGAAAAGAAACTACTTCACAAATTAAGTATTAAATTTGAATTATTTCAGCCAATCCATTGTTGCTCATTCTCCGATAACATTTCCCCACTATGTAGTAATCTACAACCTACACACACGAAATTGATAATTCCAAGTTAACTTTTAGAAACTATCATCATTCCTTCACTTCACAATCTCTTCATATAGGGTAGCTACATTTAACCCCTCTGAATCAAGTCGAACCCCATTTTAAACCATATTTCAAATTGCAACTTTGTATATACTTCAATAGTTATCTTAAATAATAATCACATCCCATGATAAGAAAATCTAAATAAAATGGACCCTTTGAGATAATTAAAATATAATTCACCTATATCGAGCTATTCAAGAAGCTCTTTCTCTCTCTCTCTGTGTGTGTGTGTGTGTGTGTGAAAGCTTCAACTTTTGATTAAAGTACCAAATTGTTGAGCCATTAGACCATAATTATGACCAAATTAATGCAAATTTTAAACCTAATTAAGATAATCAAAGAAGGAGGAGATTGATTTTGAGGGATAAAACAAACTTGCTTGAATCTCAACTATAGGATAAGATAAAGTGTACTTGCCAACTTCGGGAATCGTTGTAAAATATCTCAGGCGGTGCTTGAAACTCCAGTCTCGAAGACATACTCCTCTTCATCTCAAGCTTCAGACAAACCAAACAAGCAAACCAATTGCACCATAAACAACCTTTAAAATATTTTAATGATCCCCTTTAATTGATGTTAACTATAATAACAATAAATTCAAAAATCATAACCAATTGGGTTTAAAAATCATAAGATCTTCGAGTTGAAGAAGAGAAATGTCTAGCTAAGAATCGAGATTTTTGCAGGCGCGAGATAGACATAATTAGTTTTAGGGTTTTTTGAATGAGAGGTAAAGAAAAAGAGAGATAGAGAGATACTATCGAAGGAGTGTTTTATGTTTTTAAGAGGCTATTTCAAATATGACAAAAAAAAAATGTCGCAAACTATTTGAAGCTCAACAATTATTTGTGTAATAAACAAATGTGATATTTTCAAAAAAATACGACACATATATTCATTTACATCAGATATATATGTCGAAAAGTTATTGGCTTTACAACAGTTAGAACTGTTGCTAATGGTTGCGCACAAATGTCGCTAATAACCATTTTCACGTAGTAACATCACTTAAGGGTATTATATGCAAGAATCTTAGGTGATTGGTTGTAAAATTATAAGATATTATTGTGAAAATATTTTTTACAATTTAATGTATAGTTTCTAAATTTTGGTTCCATCTCCTATAAAAGGAACCCTCCCCCATTGTAATTGGGGATCTCATATTGGAGCAAGTTAGAAGAAATAAAGTCTAATTTTTATTTAATTGTCTTATCTCTCTTTTATTTTCTTTTGTAAATAGTTAGTTAATTCAGGCAATGATCTTGGGAATGATAGAAGGCTAATCTCTTCTGGCTATGACTAGAAGGAAGCCTTTACCTGAGTAACAATAGTTGTGCTATAGTTTTAAGATTAGTTCTCTTTAGCAATCTTCTAAAATAGCTATAATCTACTTCTAGGCTTAACCATAGCTAGTAAGTGAATTTAGACTATTTAGCCATAATCTGGTGTTAAAACCATTAGATCAGATTTTAGGGCAAACATCAAGCGAACTCATAAGAAAAATTCAACCAAGCTTAACCATAGTTGGAAGAGTTCCCCCTACACATCGGATGAAGTAAAACCTAATTTGACCAAACCTTAGATGCTTAACCATAGATCTAGGATTAGCATTTTCATTAAAAATGCCCTACCTGAGATTTTTTACATAAATAATTCACCTAGTTAAACTACATAATTACTATTATTGCTTTGGTTGGGCTCAATTCTAGTCGTAGTTATTCTCTTGTTAATTGTTTTTGTTATTTCTTTCTTTATAATCTATCTCTTATAAAACCGTAATTCGGCCTAGAAAGTATTTGTTTTCCCAAACCTCCATGTGGATTCGATCCCACTCATCCGTGCTACAATTAGACAACTGTACTTTGAGCGAGAATTTTTCTAGTGGCCATAAAAACCTCTTTCATATACCTTACGGATTAAAGTCTATATGTCCTTCTGGTCCCAATCAGTCTCTGATTGGTCTTCTTTCTTGTGGTGGAGTCTGATGACGCGTACATCGACTTCCTAGAGTTGTCGATACTGAAGATGTAAGTCCAGAGTGTCAAAAAATTTTGTTTGGATTTCTAGATCGGAATCAAGAAGTTTGTAGTCTATCTTCTCTTAGTTGATCATCTCGTTGGATGGCTCTTAACTGATGACCACTTCGGGCCCGCAGAGGTGACGTTTGGCGGCCAGTGAGTCGATCTTGAGTTCTTCTTAGTTTCTCCATCTCTTTTTGACGCGTTTGACTCTCTTGATCCAAGGTTTTCCTTCGCTCTTCTCTTTCGTTTGAAAAGCTTGAGCGTAGATACTCTGATCTTCCAATCATGGAATTTTTTCTGCAGCCATTTATTTTTGAAGCTCGATTACTGTACCGTGCAGGTCGACCATTCCAGGTATCATATTAATTTCTTGGTCTCTCACCGTGCTGGATTGGCTTCTGAGGTTCATGTTTGTCATTGGAAGGATTTTAGATCAGTGGTGGTAAAGAAAATTATAGTATTTCCTATAGATGACGCCAATTGTAGGGCATGTTTTATGAAAGGAGAATCTTCGCCATTACTATTAGTAAGGAAAATCCAATAATAGGCTAGACAAACAAGATTTTACATAAAAAAAACTCAGTAAAAGTTGAAAAAAATAATGACCTCGAGGAGGGTTTTGATGCAAAATCCAATATGTTGCTAGTTATTACAAGTTTTAGAGTAATAATAGGGTTAAAAAGTAAGGATATCAAAGTTGTGGATCTGAATAATCTATTTTCTGCCTATATTTATAGTTGATTCAGGTAGTTTACAAAAAGAAAAAAACAGTCTCCTATTTCGGGGAGAGTGGACGAACTTTACGGATCTCTAACAACTCTTTATTGACCAGGTATAACGGCTAATTTTGGTAGGTCGAGGACTTGTGGTATATTCTCGAATGTTATATGTCTTTGATTATGTATGATTGTCTTCGACTATAATGTACTGACTTACTCTAGCCAAATTTGGGGAATATGCTACTACAGTACCTAAAGCAATTGACTCCATAAGCCAGTCAAATTTGTTGGTCAATTTATCATATCCTTTGACTTTGTTGGTCAAATGAGCAATTTTCTTTGCGAGTTGAGCATTTGTTAATGGCGCCATATGGAACAAAAATGTCTCTAATGCCAATTTAGTGTAAATCAAAAGCGGGGAAGCAAAACTTTAATGATTTTGTACTAACCTAATTATAAAATTAGGGTTTTCTACTTTGCTCAAACATTAACTATAAAACTAGATCTTATTTAACTTTTCTCTCAACAACAACTGAGTAAAAGATTACACCACTCTCTCCTATATATCCTAGAACCCTAGAATATCTCTCTTGCAATATCTCCCTAAATCCTAATTAGAAACTAACAATAATTCCTAAAGCATCTCCAGTAATATACTAAACTACTAATCATAAAATATAAACGGTAGGAAGACCAACGCAACATTTTTTTAAGTCATAAAGGCGTGTTTTTGGCATTATACCTCTTTAGATGTGTGCCTTCGGTACTACCCAAAAAAGACTTGTATAAAATTACCAATAAATAAACTCATAGTGCCCGAAAGCCACTCATCTAAATAATCTAGTATTAAGTCTTGCACCAAGTAATTTTATGAGTTATGTCTGAACTTGAATACCGGCATAAAAATACTACTTCAGGTATTCAAGATTTATTTAAGAACCGACCAGACAGCTCTTAACTGCGCAAACAATTCACAGAAAGCCTTTTACTCTTGTATCAACATTACTCCAAACCTCCCTGGTAAGAGAAATATATATATGATATTGCCGCCTCACTACAAGAAAAAATAATTTTAATAGCACAAATTTGATAGTATAAATATTGAAGGGAGAGGATTCGGGGACCCTAACAAAATTGACCTTAAGGAAGCCCTAAATAAGAGCCACACATCCATATGAGATGAGTGGATCACAAAAATCTGCATTTCACTATTAGAGAATGAGGTGGATATAGAGACTGAGGTGGATATTAGAGAATTAGGTGGCTTTCTTGATGTGACCCCCTCTCTTATGGGCCCCTCCCATATTTGAATTCGCCTATACATTCCCTCAAATTCTCAACCTCTCTCTCTAACAAATTGTCTGTCTCTCTTTCTCTCGCACTTTCTCAGTCTGGCAAAGAAAAAAAAATTGGTAATTCAAAAGCAGAAAGAACCACCTAATTCTGAATCAATAGAAGTTCATAATCTTCTTGAGGATGAAAGTAGGAATTTCTGGGGTGGAAGGAGCTGCGATTAGAACTTGCTTAAGGTTTACCACTTTGGTAATTTTTATTTATACGTAGGGTTTGTTTCCCCTGTGATTTTCTTTGTTGGAGGAGTGATTTTCTGTGGTTGGGGTTTCTATGGTTAGAGTTGCTGTGGTTAGGGTTTCAAGTTATTATGTTGTTAGTGATTTTCTTTGTTGCAGTAATTTGCCCAAGTTCTTGTTTGTTTAAGGCTTTGGGAATTGGTAATGGGGTACTTATTTTTTGTGGGTTGTTTGTGTTTCAGATCTGGAAATTAGAGGTTCTCTCAGTGCCGAACAGAATGACTACCCAGGTGAGTAATTGTATGCCCTGTATAATGTCGAAAGCCACTTTTCCTCCAGTGAGATGAGTATCTGGATTTTGATGACCTCAAGAAATAATGAATGCATTGTGAAATCCCTGTGTTAGGTGAATGTGAGACATTGTTATTGTCTTGGACTTGGGCAATCGACAATTCGTAGACTACCTTATTGTCGGAGAGTGGGATGATCGACAATTTATAATCTGTGCCCTCGACAAAAAATGGCTTGTTCTAATTTGGCTTTCAGTTAGTTTGGGGCTTGTTATGATGTGCTAAAGTCATCTTCGCTTTTCATAACCTTCAGAATGGAAATGGGATTTAAATGTATCGCATGGGTACATAAATTACTTATGCGGTGTTTTTGCATGGACGACACGGAGAGGCTGAATGATGTCCACATACCAGTTTCCCCACCTGACAAAGAGAGAGATGAGATTGTGGAACAAGTCGAGGAAGAAGAAAATGCACAAGCTAAAATTGAGTTTGAATTAGAATTTGGTCATCTAGAAACTGAGTATTGGGAAAAAGGGAGTTAAAATGTATGAATGCAGCGAACGATTCTACTGATGACTCTTCAGACAGTTGGCAGAGAGGTCGATATAGTTTGGAAGAATATGATTGCAATTAGATGTGAAAGTTAGGTTGTCGAACATTTAGGTCTTATGGGAAGGGGGTAGTGTTTTGCTTTGCTTAGCGTAATATGTATTTGGTAATCTAACATTTTGACTACATAATGTAATCGTTTGAGTTATTTCCTCTTATTTGAAACTAAATCTTCTATGATTCTAAATAATTTTATCTATGAGCGTGCCAGTGTGACCAACATATAATGGATAACTCTGTTGATGAGAATTGGACAAAAGTCATTGCCGAAGAGTCACCAGAAAGGGCAGATGAGGAACATACAAGAGGTGTTCCATTCGATTATGCAGAATGTTCAACATATCCTTTGTTTGCAGACCCCCCGTATAAGGGCCAACATTTTGATATTGTTGAAGATGCACGTGTTTGCTATGAACAATATGGGAAAGGTAAAAGATTCTCCATGAAAAAACATAATTCCACTAAGAGAAATAGATCAGAGGAAGTAGCTAGAGTAAAATTTAGTTGTTTGAATAGTAGATTTTTGAAGAAGAATATAGGGATACATCCGGAGACTAGTGAAAGAGATGGGAATAGATAATCATCAGATAAATGCGGGTGTAAAGCAATGTTAAACATCAATTGGAATGAGAAACTCTGTAAATATGTTGTGACTAGTTTTTTGGATTTCCATAACTATAAACTTGTGTCTTCTTGCAATCATCATCGCATGAAGGTGAATAAGTTTTTCCCAGAAGCAGTAAAAAACCTTACAGAGACCTTTGAGCTCCACAACATTTTAGCCAGCAAGGTACTGACTTTATTTCCAGAGAAAACCTTTAGCAAACGAGACTGCTACAACCACAAGGAAAAGGTAAACAAAGAAAGGCTAGCAAGAGGTGATGCACAAGCGGCATTAGAATGGTTTATGAAAAAACAAATTAATGATCTAATGTTCTATTTCGATATTGAATTGGATGAAGAGGACCGAGTACTTAATTTATTGTGGATTGATGGACGGTTAAGGTGCGCATACGAGACTTTCGGGGATGTGGTGACCTTTGATACTACGTATCGAGCGAATGTGTATAAGATGCCATTTGCCCCGTTTGCCAGAATCAATAACCACTACCAAACGATACAATACGGATGTGCTCTACTAAGGAATGAAGAAGAATCATCATTCGTATGGTTATTTCATACATGGTTGAAAACAATGAACAGCAAACACCCTACTTTACTAATCACTGATCAGGATGCAGCTATGGGAGCTGCGGTAACCAAGGTAAGCATGAATAGGTTAATGTATTGTCTAAGACATAGTGTCGTCTACCACTGGGTGTCAACAATATGTTGTCGGCTTACTATATCCCTAAAAATATATATCGTCGGTGTTGGGAATGGTATATTGTCGACTACCATTGGGTGTCGACAATATGTTGTCGACGTAATATGTCCTCGAAAATATATATTGTGCATGCCATATTGTCGTAAACAATGTGTGATGGACAATATATTACAGGGTGTCTCATATTTAATTCGTGTCTACTCAGTTATGAAATTATTTATTTAAAGGTTTTCCCAAGCACCAAGCATCACCTTTGTCTATGGCACATCACCCACAAATTCCCAGAGAAAATGGGCCATGTTTATCGGGTCCATCTTCGTTTAAGCAAGTGATTGATTCACTAATGCACAACACTTATGATTCGGGGGATTTCGATGGAAGGTGGATGAAACTAATGAAGAAATATAAGTTGGATGATAACCATTGGATGCAACGAATCTTGAATATAAGATATAGATGGATACTATTATGGAGTAGATCAACCTTCTTTTCAGGCATGAGCACTACAGGGCGTAGTGAGTCAACTAATAACTTTTTTAATGGTTGGTTACTTCCAACTACTGGGTTATACAGTTTTGAGACCGAGTATGCCACCGCCCTGTTGGAGACATATAAATGGGAGAGGGAAGAACACTTTGCTTCTGAGCACAAATATCGTCAAGTAGCTCTTCATCAAGCCCTTTTGAAAGACGCTGTAAAAATATATACAAAAACAATGTTCCATAAACATGAGGAGCAGTTTGATCAAGAAGTATGCCTCGTCGCATTGGAAATATTAGTAGAAGGTAACGTACGTGTACTTACCATCAAATCGAATAGTGGTCATTCAGAGTCGTTCGAGCTACATATAGACTTGGAGAAGCTAACCGATCATTGTGGATGCAAGTTGTTTGAGTACGTTGGAATCCCATGTCGGCACCTCTTCAAAGTTTTCTCGAAATATGACATTCTTAAAATTCTAAAGGCTTGTATTATGGCAAGGTGGAGGATAGGTGCAAATAAATTCTCTCGCTCGTAAGAACATACACAGAATCCAAACAACCAAGAATTTTAAAATATAAACAAGTATATTCCTATTAATCAGTCTTCCAAAAGTTTTGCAATATAAACAAGTGATCCCTATAAATAACTACATACATCTGGGATTTTAGACTAACCAAATTGGCCACAATTAATAAGTATTACAATAAAAAATCTTTTTAGTAGTGGTTATCCCCCCCTCCCAAAAAAAAAAGAAAAAAAAAACCAAAACCCAAATGTACTATATACTTTCCCCTCTTGCTTACTAAATGAGTAAGTATTTATCCCCTCAGAAAATGTACAGGTTATCACCCAAAGAAAAAAAACCAAACATACTATACACTTCCCACCCACCCACCCCTGCTTAGTAGATGAGGTTGTTCAATTTGTACCCCTTAACGTTGTTCTCTTTAAGAAAAGCCTTGAATAGCTTATTCACCAAACCATTTATGTACCATGTCCCTTTGGAAATCACCACAAAGCCCCAAATGTACATGAGCAAGCCAGAGAGTAGAAACTGGACTCATTGGTGCTTCATACCTCGTAAAAAATCTCACATATTGGTTGTCTGAACCCAATCCCCAACAAAAACTTAGTAGTGTCCCCAGCCAGGTTTTCAAACCTTTTCTCATTCGATATGCGGTTATTTTTCCTAAGCCAAAATAGAGGTAAGAATGTGTATGCCTCATGATTGCTGATAAAGACCACAACCTTCTCATAACATGTAGAAAGAAAATGTCCAATGTACCTATATTCCACATGTTGACCACCATATGAACAAGCACGGCGAAACTGTTCGTACACCATCTCACCTCGAGAACTAAAATGGGTATCCAAAGACTGGCTAAAAATAGTCTTCCAAAATTTTGGATCATTTGTCAACAAAGACTCTAACAAATTCATTACCTTCTTAAATTGGCTTTGACTTTGATGTTTAATTGCTGCCGGTACACTAAAAGCAGAATTGTCATCTTCCCCTTGGACACCACGCACATCTAGATGATACTTCACATACAATTGAAACAGAGTCTCATTTATCTTCTTCTTCAGTACAACATTCGCCCTCCTAATGTCTATAAGTTTGTCTTAATTTCCCCCCGTCACTATGAAATCTTCTTGATAGTCACCTTGGGGCCCTTGCTGTGTTATAGTGCAGAATCTATCGTATTGATCAAATTGTTCAATGAATGTTGGATCTTTCTTCTCTACTAACTCTCCGCTGTAAAATTCTTTTTACATTGCTTGACGCCAAGCCTCCTGCACAACAATGGATGGTAGCTATTGAAAATGCATGGGGGCAGAAACAGTGATGTATTGTGAACGTTCAATTTATTGAAAGGGGATACCCATTCATAGTGCTCGACTTCAAGCTTCTTCTTCATCTCATCAACAATGATGAGTTGGCGACACTACAATCACGGTATATCAGCCAACAAGGGATTAACTATCCATTGAAATACAACATTTGAAAACAAACCCTTAAGCTTGGTAACTTATGAGGGTTTTGATTTTTTTATCATGTATAGCAGTGTCGGACTTACACATGGCTACCCACCTATAATTTGATACAATTATCTATATAAAAGCATTAAAAGAGTTGAATAATGGAGTATTTGGTTGTAACATCCAGAACAAAATTGAGGATGATAAAGGTTATAACATCTTTATAACATTTTAACTTGATTAGTGCATCAACCGACAACAGAACTGTCGACGAAGGCTGAGTGGTCAATAACAAAATTGTCAGAGAGTACATTGATCGACAAATTGGTATACTGTTCTCAATAAATATATCCCTATAGCATATCCATCAATAAAACTATTATTAAGAGAGAGAACATACTTAAAACACAAAAATGGTTTTAATAAAAGTACGAAAAATAGTTTTAAACTCTTAAAACACAAACACATAAATACTTTCGAGTATGCCACAATCAACGAATATGTCTCTACTTCCATCCAAACAAATTTATAAACGATTCTTTCTCTTTTAACCTCTTCACAACGTCTTCATACTTGACAGTTAACTTATCAATCTTTTTCAGTAAATCACGAGATGGCACTGCCTCTCCTTTTGGAATCACAGCAAGCTGTTCAAATACGACAAGTACATTACAATCAAAAAGGAGTTCCACATAAGCTTACATTGTGCAACGAATTAGGAAATTATAGGTTTAAACACTCACAGGGACAAGTTCTGAGTGTTGTCTTTCTGACTGCTCCGCCAACTTAGCATTGATATATTATAGTAACTTGCATTCTCTTCTCTGAAGAAAATTTCTCATAACATAAACGGGATAAATAATTAAACTCCTAGACAGGGTTGTAAAGACTTTTAATTGCAGTAAATAGGATTAAAATGATACCTATTTTGCCAACTCTATTGCCAGACTTGCATTATAAGCATCAACTTCTATTTTTATTCTCATTCCTCTACCAGCTTTGTGTTTTCCACATTCAGAACTTGGCACTCTTTTGTCTGCATAAAAACCAAATTGATGCAAAAACAAAGTTGTTTATATATCAGTGATATGATCTTAGAATATAAAACCATAACAAAGTTGTAAGGGAGTAAAGGTTGGGATGATACCTTCTTTGCCAACTCCAGTGATAGGCTTTCATTGCAATCATCCAAAACTTTGCACAAATTTGTCTGTATATAATCATTAGTGTGTACATTATTTCTGAGTGATGTCCCATCTTATAATCAAAATCAAAATTAGTTAAACATAGTTACCTTTCCTTCCAACTTTGCAGGTAGCTTTCAAATGAATTTACATATTGTTCGTGAACAATATCATTGAGTAATCTGTCATGTTTCATTTATTCAATTCTGACCCTCAGTTGTTTACATTCAGTTGCATGTGATTAACAATATATGTTAGGAAATAAATAATTGTCGATTTCAAGCCACAGATCGACAATCCCAAAAAAAAATTTAAAAGGACTTCTATTAAGTAATACTAACCTTCTCAGTTAATTTCTCTATTATTATCTCATATGTTTCCTTTTCATTCTCCTATTTTTTCTGATTTTTCATCTTCTGGACTTCCTCCTTCAGAGCAGATATTTGTTCCACCAATACCTTATTTTCTTCCCTTAGCATGTGATATTGTTCATGTTCATAAACATTAGGGAGCTCCTCACTGACTTCCATCTATAGAACTACCCAATAACCACATGATTTAGAACAACAACTTCTTCAAATAATGTAAAAACAATTATTTGGTTGATGCAAGTTTAATGATCCATCTGGTTTAGTGTGACTTACCGGTATATCGCAGTTATTTGATTTACTTCGCACCCGTCCTATGGGGTGACACGCTGATAACCCGATATCTTCATCGGCAGAAAGGTCTACAGTTGGTGGACAAATTTTGGTCCAGGAGACAGACTGAAACCACTGCATGTACCCCTCTACACATTGTGCAGGTTCCCCCTTTAGCCTCCTTCCTCTATCACGACTCTTCACAATCCATTCCTTCCATAATCCTTTCAAAAATACATCAACCTAGTCATACTTAGGTTTGTATTGTTTTGGCTCATCTCCATCCCATGTTCTCAACCCCGACACTTCAATACATTTTGGGTTCCTAGGGATTGGTTGTATCCTTGCAAACTGCATAACAATCCTATTAGGGTAGATGGGCTCTACATGGTCTGGACTAGATGTAAGCTCATTAAAGAAGGTGCTCTCGTTAAAGTCATGGTCAGACCATCTTTCTGCCCTATATGGGTCCCACACAGCCTATACAAATACAACATCATTTTAGTTTGAAAAAAGAGGCCATGAAGGAAGTAATTTAAATGTAGTAGGCCTTATATACACAAAATGGTAAGGTTACTTAAATCTTCAACCTTGTAATTATCAAATGCTTCTCTATATTTCAACAATTCACGGGCACCGGCCTGATCAGTAATACTTAAACCCCATTTCTACCTAGTACAATACTCTGTTGCATCTGAATGTTGCTCCTTAGGTATGTCAGGTAGCTTTGGAAAGTGAACAAATATCCACGACTGTATGCAGTAACAACAGAAGGTGTGGAAATAAAATGAGAAATACAATTTTAAGCAACATAGGAAATCACAGTTGATTTTCGGTAGGGCGTACCTCAAGGAGCGTTATATAAGCAGCAAACTGCATTCCGTCTGTTCGAGATGCTGCACCTAGGTTGTGAAACAAGTGCGCAAGAACTGCGGAGCGCCAAACCACTTGATGTTCGCTTTGTCCTTCTCGATGAAATAAAGATACCCGTGAACTCACATAACTTCCCTTTTTTACCAGCAATAAAAAGGTACCCAATACATACAGCATGTACGTGTGTACAACAGATAAGGCGGACATTGCCTTCTTCTGTCCAACTAGCCTTTCATTATGTATGCTATCGCTATACTTCTCTAATTTCCTAGCATAGATTTTACCAATTTTACTAGAGACAAAGAATTGCCTAAACCTCTAGTTTTTATTGAGTTAGAAAAATACTCATCTTGGTAAAGATTCTTCTTAAAAATCTCAACAAGCTATGGCAACGACCAACTACCTTCAGTTATTGGAACGTCACCATCAGCCAACAAACCTATCAAGTGTTGCACATCATCTAAACTCAAAGTCATCTCCCCCCAACTGAAATGGAACGTGTTTGTCTCTAGCTGCCAATGATCGCATATTGCGGAAATCAGTCCCACGTTATAGTGCTCGTAGGAAATCTTACTAATGCTATCTAAACCTGCAAGCACAACCAGGTCTCGATCAATTGTTGGTTCCTTCTCAAGGTGCCATGTTGGAGCATGGTGGTGAACGCAGAGACAACCATGCTCCTGTATAAAAATATTGAAGAATATCGTTAAATATTACGCCAATATAGTAAAAAAACAAAATAACATAGACAAAGTAAGGGGACAACGACTAAACTACTTTTGAATACAACTAATTGGGTCCCCAGCTACTTTACCTGGCCAAGGTAAATAGATCTCGCCCGGTGGAATTTGAATCTCAATAGAAAACTCCTATCAGGTGGTTATGTATCGTCAATGGGAGTTGCAGCTTCTTTCAGGGATACCACAGTTTATGGTTCTTTAGACATTGGAGAAGCTTTAACATTATACTCATTCAGAGCGTCGTCACCATCAGTTGGTTGGGCTCCCAAAGCCTCTCCAGCAGATCCACCCCCCAAATCATTCCTTTGGGAGGCAGATTCATCATTGAAGTCTACATCTCCAAACGGTTCAATCTGTGGTTCTTTATAAGTTTGTATTCCTTCATTCATGTTCTTCTTTCTTTTGTAACTTGGGTGGTGTTTGTTGACCTTAGCAAGTCTTACATCTTGCTCTGCCTCACGCTTCTTTGTATTTGATGTTGGCCGAGATAGCTTCACACCCATTGCTTATCACTAAAAATAATCACAAAATTCATAGGTAAGAAAAATATGAAGCAAATAGGGGTTGTCAACATAAAGTGTAAGAACTGAACATTTACACCATAAATAGTATTGTCGACCATGACTGGTGCTCGAGAGATTAAAATGTTTAACATTAGAATCTACTATTTTTGAACATATAGCATGATATATGGGATTACCTACTTCAGGGTACATTGGAATCTACTATTTTTGAACAACATAGAACTTCACATAGGGGATTAACAACTTCAGGATGCACTGGAATCTTAACTACTTCAACTACTTTACAAAACAAAGCAACTACATAAAATATTGTTGACTAATCTATAGTAATCGACAATATATAATTTACTTTTCACTGTAGTAGAAATCGTAATTATCCAACTTATACTCTAGAGGGTACTCTAGAGTTATCTCTGTAATTTCAGGCATAAAACAAACACAAATGTTCCCCCATTTCAAAATGCCTAGCAAAGTAATTTAGTAAAATTTTTTTCAAAAAAGGCATGAACAACTTATGTGGGAATGGCATAAAACAAGCACAAATATAAGATGAAAATATCCCTATATTCCAACATTAGGTCAACTCTAACTATATCTTTCAACAAACAAAAATTTGTGTAAGGGATCCCTTTGTGTATATTGCAAAAAAACAAGAAAGATGACAAACCTTAATAGAAAATTTACAAACCCTAACCACAACAAATCACTCCTCCAACAAACTCTAAGCAGAAATATCAATTACCCAAGTTCTTGCTCGAAGTTTTTATGTTCTCCAAGTTCAATTCAAAGTGCAATTCACAGATCCTTCCACCCACAAATTGATTCTACCCCCAAGTTCAATTTCAACTTTCTATGGTCTCCAAGCTATACATACATCATCTTCTCTCTCTCTCTCACTGCTATTTCTTCCTTCTCTTTGTTATCGAATTGCAGTATTTTTAGGAGAGAGAGAGAGTGACACACACAGAGAGTAATTGTCAGAGAGGGATGGCATTTAGAGAGACTAGGCGAATTTAAATATGAGAGGGGACCCATAAGAGAGAGACCACATAAGAGAGAGCCACCTCAGTCTCTAATATCCACCTTAGTCTTTATATCCACCTAATTATCTAATATAGAAAAGGGAGATTTTTGTGATCCACTCATCTCATATGGATGTGTGGTTCTTATTTAGGGTCAGCTCAGGGTCAATTTCGTTAGGGTCCTGGAATCCTCTGCTACTAAAAATGAACATTTACAACATACTTTATGGGGAGAGGATTCGGGGACCCTAAGGAAATTGACCCTAGGGAGACCCTAAATCATAACCACACATCTGTATGAGATGAGTGGATCATAAAAAGTAGCATTTTTCTTATTAGAGAATGAGCTGGATATTAGGGAAGGAGGTGTATTAAGAGAATGATCTGGCTCTATCTGATATGGCCTCTTTGATGTCCTCTCTCTTATGGGCCCCTCTCATATTTGAATTAGGTGTTTGGACACCATCCCTCTCTGATGATTACTCTCTCTTTCTCTCTCTCAGTCTCCTGAAGAAAAATAAAAGGGAAAACTACAATTTGATGCCATAGAAAAGGAAGAAGGGAATAGCAGTGTGAGAGAGGGAAGACCATAGAAACTAGAAATTGAACTTATGTATAGCTGAGCATACAAACTTGGAGAGAGCCACATCATTTTTTAGTTTGTGAAGAGCATACAAACAAACCCTAAACTGGAGAGAGCTACAAATTTGAAATTGAACTTGGGAGTGGAATCAATTTGGGGGTGGAAAAGGAGCTGCGAATTGAATTTCGATTTGAACTTGGAGACCATAGAAACTTGGAAAAGCAACTTGGGTAATTTTTCTGCTTAGAGTTCTTTTTCCCCTTGCTTTTTTGTTTGTTGGAGGAGTAATTTATTGTGGTTAGGGTTTGTCAAATTTTTGTTAGGGTTTGTCAACTTTCTTGATTATTTGTAATTTACACAAATTCTTATTTATTGAAAGGGATAGTAAGAGATGACCTAATGTTGGAATATAGGGATTTTTCATCTCATATTTGTATTTTTTATGCCAGAAATTACATAGATATCCCACTGTAGAGTACCACCTAGAGGGTGGAATTTCTACTGTAGTGAAAAATAAATTTAAATATTGTCGTTTACTACAAATTAGTCGCCAATATTTTATGTAGTTTCTTTGTTTTATGAAGTAATTAAGATTCCAGTGCATCCTGAAGTTGTTAATCCCCCATCTTAACTCTATGTTGTTTCATGAAGTAGGTAATCCCATATATCATACCTATCATGAAGTAGGTAAAGTAATTAAAGTAGTTTAAGATTTCAGTGCATCCTAAAGTTGTTAATCCCTTATGTGAAGTTCTATGTTGTTCAAAATAGTAGATTCCATATTTAAATTGAGTAATCCTATATCTCATGCTAGGTATGGTCATAAATAGTAGATTCCAATGTCAAATATTTCAATTTGTCGAACAATAGTCATGGTCGATAATACTATTTATGGTGTAAATGTTCAGTTGTTATAGTGCATCCTAAAGTTGTTAATCCCTTATGTGAAGTTCTATGTTGTTCAAAATAGTAGATTCCATATTTGAATTGAGTAATCCTATATCTCATGCTAGGTATGGTCATAAATAGTAAATTCCAATGTCAAATATTTCAATTTGTCGAACAATAGTCATGGTCGATAATACTATTTATGGTGTAAATGTTCAGTTGTTATACTTTATGTTGACAACCCCTATTTGCTTCATATTTTTCTTACCTATGAATTTTGTCATTATTTTTAGTGATAAGCAATGAATGCGAAGCTATCTCGGCCAACATCAAATACAAAGAAACATGAGGCAGAACAAGATCTAGGACTCACTAATGCTAATAAACATGAACCAAGTCACAAAAGAAAGAAGAACATGAATGAAGGAATATAAATTGATAAAGAAGCACAAAATTATAAGTTTAATGATGACTCTGCTCCCCAAAGGAATTATTTGGGGGGTGGATCTGCTGAAGAGGCATTGGGAGCCTAACGAACTGATGGTAATGCTATGAATCAGGATAATGTTGAAGTTCCTCCAATGTCTGAAGAACCACAAACTGAGGTGTCCCAGGAAGAAATTACAGCTCCCATTGACGATACATACCCACCTGATAGGAGTTTGTTATTGAGTTTCAAATTCCACTAGGCAAGATCTATTTACCTTGGCCAGGTAAAGTAGTTAGGTACCCATGTAGTTATATTCAAAGGTAGTTTAGTCATTGTCCCCTTATTTTATCTACGCTATTTTGCTTTTTAACTATATTGGCGTAATATTTAATGATATTCTTCAATATTTTTATACAGGAGCCTGGTTGTCTCCGCGTGCACCACCATGCTCCAACATGGCACCTTGACAAGGAACCAACAATTGTTCAAGACCTGGTTATGCTGGCAGGTTTAGATAGGATTAGTGAGATTTCCTACGAGCACTACAACGCGGGACTGATTTCTGTAATATGCGAGCATTGGCAGCCAGAGACAAACACATTCCATTTAAGTTGGGGGGAGATAACTCTGAGTTTAGATGATGTGCAACACTTGATAGGTTTGTCGGCTGATGATGACATTCCAATAACTGAAAGTAGTTGGTCATTGCCAAAGCTTGTTAAGATTTTTAGGAAGAATCTTTACCAAGATGAGGATTTTTTTTAACTCAGTGAAAACTAGATGTTAAGGCAATTCTTTGTCTCTAGTAAAATTGGTGAACTTTTATGCGGGGAAATTGGAGAAGTATAACGATAGCATACAGAATAAAATGCCAGATGGACAGAAGAAGAAGGTAATGTCAGCCTTATCTGTTGCGCGTACGTGCATGCTGTATGTATTGGGTACCATTTTATAGCCTGTAAAAAAGGGAATCTATGTGAGTGTACGGTATCTGTATTTCTTTGAGAAGGACAAAGTGAACATCAAGTGGTCTTGGGGCTTTGCAGTTCTTGCACACTTGTTTCACAACCTAGGTGCAGCATCTCGAACATGCGGAAAACAATTTGCTGCTTATACAACGCTCCTTGAGGTGGACTCTACCGAAATTCAACTGTGATTTACTATGCTACTTGAAATTGTATTTTCCATATTATTTCCACGCCTTCTATTATTACTGTATACAGTCGTGGATATTTGCTCACTTTCCAAAGCTACATGGCATACCTAAGGAGCAACAGTCAGATGCACCGGAGTATTGCACTAGGTGGAAATGGGGTTTAAGTATTACTGAACGGACCGGTGCCCGTGAATTGCTGAAATATAGAGAAGCATTTGATAACTACAAGGTTGAAGATGTAAGTAACCTTCCCATTTTGTGTATATAAGGCCTACTACATTTAAATTACTTCCTTCATGACCTATTTTTTTGAATTAAAATGATGTTGTATTTGTATAGGTTGTGTGGGACCCATATAGGGCACAAAGAAGGTCTGACCACTACTTCAACGAGAACACCTTTTTTAATGGGCTTATATCTAGTCGAGACCATGTAGAGCCCATCTACCCTAATAGGGTTGTTAGGCAATTTTGAAGGATACAGCCAATCCCTAAGAACCCAAAATGTGTTGAAGTGTCAGGGTTGAGAACATGGGATGGAGATGAGCCAAAAAATATAAACCTAAGTATGACTGGGTTGATATATTTTCAAAGGGATTGTGGAAGGAATAGATAGTAAGGGGTCTTGACAGAGGAAGAGGCTAAGAGGGAGAACTGCACAATGTGTAGAGGGATACATGCAGTAGTTTTAGTCAGTCTCCTATACCAAAATCTATCCACCAATTGTAGACCTTTCTGTCGATGACGATATCAGGTTACCAGCGTGTGACCCCATAGGATGGGTACGAAGTAAATCAAATAATTGCAATGTACCGGTAAGTAAAACTAAACCAGATGGATCATTATACATTACATGAGCCAAATAATTGTTTTTGCATTATTTGTAGAAGTTGTTGTTCTAAATCATGTAGTTATTGGGTGGTTCTATAGATGGAACTCATTGGGGAGGTCCCTAATGTTTGTGAACGTAAATAATATCTCATGCGGAGGGATGAAAGCAAGGTATTGGTGGAACAGATATTGGCTTTGAAGGAGGAAGTCCAGAAGATTAAAGACCAGAAAAAGCAAAAGCAGGAGAATGAAAAGGAAAGATATGAAATGATAATAGATAAATTAACTGAGAAGGTTAGTAATACTTAATAGAAGTCGTTTTAAAAGAATTTATGGCATTCTCGATTTGTGGATTAAAATCAACAATTATTTATTTCCTAATATATATTCTTAATCACAGGCAACTGAATGCAAGCAACTGAGGGATGAAAACAAAGCATTGGTGGAACATATATCGGCTTTGAAGGAGGAAGTCCAAAAGATGAAAGACCAAAAAAAGCTGGAGACTGGAAAGGAAACATATGAGATGAACAAATTAACTGATAAGTCCTTTTAGAAGAATTTTTGGAATTGTCGATCTGTGGCTTATAATCGACAATTGCATATTTCCTAACATATATTCTTAATCATAGGCAACTAAATGCAAGAAGTTGAGGGATAGAATTAAACAAATGAAACAGGACATAAAACTCAATGATGTTGTTCACGAACAATATGTGAAATCAATTGAAAAGCTACCTACAAAGTTGGAAGAAAAGGTAACTATGTTTGACTGCGTTCTTCATTTGGTTAAGTAATTTATCTGCTGATATTATTATAAGATGGGACATCACTCATAAATAAAATACACATTAATGATTATAAACAGACAAATTTGTGCAAAGTTTTGAATGATTATAATGAAAGCCTGTCACGGGAGTTGGCAAAGAAGGTATCATCCCAACCTTTACTCCATTACAACTTTGTTTAAGTTTTTTATTCCAAGATCATATCACTTAAAAATTGTACAACTTTTTTTTTGTATCAATTTGGTTTTTTATGCAGACAAAAGAGTGCCAAGTTCTTAAAGTAGAAAGCACAAAGTTGGTAGAGGATATGAGAATAAAAATAGGTATTGATGCTTCTAATGCAAGCCTGGCAATAGAGTTGGCAAAACAAGTATCATCTTAACCCTATTTACTGCAATTAAAATTCTTCACAACCCTGTCTCCGAGTTTAATTATTTATCCCGTTAATGTTTTGGGAAATTATCTTCAGAGAAAAGATTGCAAGTTACTATTAGATATCAATGCTAAGTTGGTGGTGCAGTCAGAAAGACAACACCCAAAATCTGTCCCTGTGAGTTTTTAAACCTATTATTTCCCAATTTCTTGCATAATGTAAGCTTATGTGGTGAAATTCCTCTTTGATAGAATGTACATGTCGGATTTGAGCAGCTTACTGTGATTCCAAATGGAGAGGCAATGCCTTCACGTGATTTGCTAAAAAAGATTGGTGAATTAACTGTCAAGTATGAAAAGGCTCTAAAGAGGTTAAAAGATAAAGAATCATTTGTAAGTTGGTTTGGATCGAAGTAGAGACATATTTGTTGATTGTTGCATACTCGAAAGTATTTATGCGTTTGTGTTTTAAGGGTTTTAAACTATTTTTTGTACTTTTATTACAACTATTTTTGTGTTTTAAAGTATGTTCTCTTCCCCTGTTAATATTACTTTGAGGGATACTTTGATTGATGGATATGCTATAGGGCATTTGTTAATAAAAGTATACCAATTTGTCGATCAATGTTTTCTCCGACAATTTTGCTATCGACCATGCTACCTTCGTCGACATTTTTACTATCGGTTGATGCACTGATCAACTTAAGATATTATATCTAGTCTTCATCCTCGATTATTCTGCATTCTACAACCAAATACTCCATTATTAAGCTCTTGTAATGCTTTTACACAGATAATTGCATCAAATTATAGGTGGGTAGCCAAGTGCAAGGCCGACACTACGATACATGATAAGAAAATCCAAACCCTCGCAAGTTACCAAGCTTAAGGGTTTGTTTTCAAATGTCGTACTTCAATGGATACCTAATCCCTTGTTAGCTGGTATACTATGATTGTAGCATTGCCAACTCATCATTGTTGAAGAGATGAAGAAGAAGCTTGAAGTCGAGCACTATGAATGGGTATCCCCTTTCAATAAATTGAACGCTCACAATACATTACTGTTTCTGCCCCCATGCATTTTCACTAGCTGCCATCCATTGTTGTACAGGAGGCTTGGCGTCAAGCAATGAAAAAAGAATTTTATAGCGGAGAATTAACAGAGAAGGACGATCCAACGTTCATTGAACTATTTGATCAATGCGGTAGATTCTACACTATAGCACAACAATGGCCTAAATGTGACTATCAAGAAGATTTTACAGTGACGGGGGGAAATCAAGGCAAGCTTATGGACGTTAGGAGGGCAAATATTGTATTGAAGAAGAAGATAAATGAGACTCTATTCCAATTGTATGTGAAGTATCATCTAGATGTGCATGGTATCCAAGGGGAAGATGACAATTTGGCTTTTAGGGTACCGACAACAATTAAACATCAAAGTTAAAACCAATTTAAGAAGGTAATGAATTTGTTGGAGTCTTTGTTGACAAAGGATCCAACATTTTGGAAGACTGTTTTTAGCCAGTCTTTGGATACCCGTTTTAGTTTGCGTGGTGAGATGGTGTACGAGCAGTTGCGTCGTGCTTGTTCATATGGTGGTCAACATGTGAAATATAGGCACATGGGACATTTGCTTACTACATGTTATGAAAAGGTTGTGGTCTTTATCAACAATCATGAGGCATACACATTCTTACCACTATTTTAGGTTAGGAAAAATAACCACATATCGAATGAGAAATGGTTTGAAAACCAGGTTGGGGACACTACTAAGTTTGTGTGGGTTAGATTAGGTTCAGACAACTAATATGTGAGATACGGAGCACCAATGCCCTCAAATTCTACTACCTGGCTTGCTCATGTAGATTTGGGGCTTCGTGGTAATTTTTAAAGGTGGTACAGAAATGGTTTGGTGTAACAAATAAGCTATTCAAGGCTTTGCTCAAAGAGAACAACGTCAAGGGGTACAAATTGAATGACCTCATCTAGTAAGCAAGGTGGGGGGGGGGAGGGGGGGAGTGTATAGTATGTTTAGTTCTTTTTTTTAGGCGATAACCAATACATTTTTGGGGGGGATAAACAATTGGCCATCTACTAAGCAAGAGGGGAGAGTATATAGTGCATTTGGGTTTTGGTTTTTTTTGGGGGGGGATAACCACTACTAAAAAGATTTTTTGTTGTAATACTTATTAATGGTGGCCAATTTGGTTGGTCTGAAATCCCTGCTATATGTAGTTGTTTATAGGGATCACTTGTTTATATTGTAAAACTTTTGGGAGAATAGGAATACACATGTTTATATCTTAAAATTCTTGGTTGTTTACATTATGTGTATGTTTTTACTGATTATCTTGTTGAAACTGTACTCATTGAAGATTGTCAATTAGTTGGCGTAAATGACAATTTGAAATGTGAGGTTAGATAGATGCATTTTGGACAGTGGTGCATGAAGTTGTTCGATTATAAACACTTTTTATGGTAGACTGATTGATGGGAACCCTTGATTAATATATTTGGCTTGGTATGAATTGTCTGTTGTTCAAGTTTTCCACCTATGGTATAGTCTGAACTCCCATTGTCAGTTTTGTATTATCGATCAACTAGGCATCCGACAACCTTGAAATTCAGGATTGTCGTTTAGTTTCTCTAAACGACCATTATTAGTCTATAGAAGACTCCATAACACCTAGCCAAAGGACATGGTCAGCCAAATTCATCATTCCATAAATTATTATGAAAAGTACAATTTTATTGCAATGGACGGATTCCAAGTCATAGTATAAAACAATCACACTTCATAAACTAAGATGAGTGAAATCACCGGATGGTCACTTAGTTTAGGACATGGCACTTATGACATACATTGATAATAAAGTAAAAAAATAAAAATAAACTTGTTGCTCATGCATGGTTGGCTTCTTCTTCCGCTAGATGTTGTTGTTCTCGTGGTTGTTATTCCTCATGTGTCCCCCCTACATGGAAAATGCCACAATTTAGGCTAGAAACGGTTATAGATTAATTAAGCAGAATGTGGGGGGTTATGCATAATATCAAAGTTATACTTACTTTTTTTGGGTACCTTCATTTTAAAAAGTGGGCAAGTCCGTTTGTCGTGGTAGCCAAATACTCCACATCCTGTACATGTTTTCTTCTTCTTCTTCTCAGCAGCTTCCTCCATCCCCCCTTCCATCTCCCTCCACTCTTGTAATCTAATTTTGCCCCGCCCTTTGTTTGAACTACAAGAGGGTTCAAAATAGAAGTTGCTGGCATCATAGATTCCCCGAAAGTACTTGTCGTGGCTAGTTCTAATGATTCCAAGACTGTCATAGGCTGATCCTAATGGTCAAGGTAAGACTCAATCTCATCTAGCTTCGAAATCGTGAATTCAAATATTTCTTTAGTATTTGAAACCCTGTCAAATAGTAATGATGCCCAAAGTGATTAGTGGCTGTGGCGCAACGGTTGTCGTAAGTTCTCGACCGATAAGTGGCTCTCATCATACAACCGAGAGAACTTATTTGCACCTATCCTTCACATTTCCATAATGAAAGCCTCTGGAATTTTAAGAATTTCATATTTTGAGAAAACTTTGAGAAGGTGCCGTCATGAGATTCTAACGTACTCAAACAACTTGCATCCATAATGGCCGGTTAGCTTCTCCAAGTCTATATACAGCTCAAACGACTCTGGATGGCTACTATGTGATTTGGCGGTAAGTACACGTACGTTACCTTCTACTAATATTTCCAATGTAACGAAGCGAACTACTTGTTCAAACTGCTCCTCAAGTTTATGGAACATTGCTCTTGTATATATTTTTGCAGGGTCTTTCAAAAGAGCTTGATGAGGATCTACTTGACGATATTTGTGCTCAGAAGCAAAGTCTTTTTCCCTCTCCCCTTCAATGTCTCCAACAGGGCAGTGACATACTTTGTCACAAAACTGTACAACCCAGTAGTTGGAAGTAACCAACCATTGAAAAAGTTATTAGTTGACTCACTGCGCCCTGTAGTGCTCATGCCTGTAAAGAAGGTTGATCTACTCCATAATAATATCCATCTCTCTCTTATATTGAAAATCACTTGCATCCAATGGTTATCATCCAACTTATTTTTCTTCATTAGTTTCATCCACCTTGCATCGAAAATCCCCAGGATCATAAGTGTTGTGCATTAGTGAATCAATCTCTTGCTTAAACTAAGATGGGACCCGATAAACATGGCCCATTTTCTCTGGGAATTTGTGTGTGATGTGCCATAGGCAAAGGCGATGGATGGTGTTTGGGAAAACCTATAAATAAATAATTTCATAACTGAGTAGACGCGAACTAAATAGGGGATGCCTTGTAATATATTATCCATTATATATTGTCAACACCCAATGGTAATCGACAATATACCATGCCCAACACTCTATGTCCTGGACAACACATTAAAGTATTCAGGCTTACCTTGGGTACCGCAGCTCCCATAGTTACAACCTGATCAGTGATAAGCGAAGTACGGTGTTTGTTGTTCATTGCTTTTAACCACGTATAAAATAACCATACAAATGTTGATTCTTGTTCATTCCTTAGTAGAACACATCCGTATTGTATCGTTTTGAAGTGGTTGTTGATTCTGGAAAATAGGGCAAATGGCATCTTATACATATTCGTTCGATACGTAGTATCAAAAGTGACCACATCTCCAAAAGTCTCATACACACACCTTGGCCGTCCATCAATCCAAAAGAAATTAAGTGCTCGGTCCTCTTCATCTAATTCAATATCGAAATAGAACATTAGATCATGAATTTTCTTTTTCCTAAACCATTCTAATACTGCTTGTGCATCACCTCTTCCTAGCCTTTCTTTGTTTACCTTTGCCTTGTGGTTGTAGCAGTCTCGTTTGCTAAATGTATTTTCTGGAAACAAAGTCGGCATCTTGCTAATTGAAATGTTGTGGAGCTCAAAGGTCTTTGTAAGGTTTTTTGCTTCATCTGGGAAAAACCTGTTCACCTTCATACGATGATGATTTCGGGGAGACACAAGTTTATGGTTATGGAAATCCAAAAAACTAGTCACAACATATTTACGGAGTTTCTTATTCCAATTGATGTTTAGCGTTGCTTTACACCCGCATTTATCTGATGATCGTCTGCTCTCATCTCTTTCACTAGTTTTCGGATGTATCCCTATATTCTTCTTCAAAAATCTATTATTCGAACAACATAATTTTACTTTAGCTACTTCCTATGATCTGTTTCTCTTAGTGGAATTGCACTTTTTTGTGGAGAATCCTTGACCTTTTCCATATTGTTCATAGTAAATACGTGCATCTTCAATAGTCTCAAAATGTTGGCCCTCGTACAGGGGGTCTGCAAACAAAGGATATGTCGAACATTCTGCATAATCGAATGAAACACCTCTTGTACGTTCCTCATCAGCCCTTTCTGGTGACTCTTCGGCAATGACTTGTGTCTAATTCTCATCAACAAAGTCATCCATTGTATGTTGGTCACACTGGCACGTTCATAGATAAAATCATTTAGAATCACAGAAGATTTAGTTTCAAGCAAGGGGAAATAACTCAAACGGTTACATTATGCAGTCAAAATGTTAGATTGCAAAATACATATTACGCTAAGCAAAACAAAACATTACCCCCTTCCTATAAGACCTAAATGTTCAACACCCTAACTTTCACATC
Source organism: Kingdonia uniflora (assembly GCA_014058105.1). NCBI lineage: Eukaryota > Viridiplantae > Streptophyta > Magnoliopsida > Ranunculales > Circaeasteraceae > Kingdonia > Kingdonia uniflora. The sequence goes on along the minus strand of JACGCM010000868.1, from coordinate 104,155 downwards.
TAATTACAATAGCATTCTTCCCAACTATATCGACCCCTCTGTCAACTGTCTGAAGAGTCATCAGAAGAATCGTTCGCTGCATTCATAAATTATAACTGTTTTTTTTCCCAATACTCAGTTTCTAGATGGGCAAATTTTAAATCAAAATCAATTTTAGCTTAAGAACTTTCTTCTTCCTCGACTTGTTCCACAATCTCATTTCTCTCTTCGTTAGGTAGGGAAACTGGAATATGGACACCATCCTGCCTCTCCATTTCGTCCATGCAAAAACACCGCATAACTAATTTATGCACTAAACCCTATTGCCATTCTGAAGGTTCTGAAAGAAGATGACTTTAACACATTACAACAAACCCCAAAGTAACTGAAAGCCAAATTAAAACAGGGCATTTTTTTCGAGGGCACAGATGATCGACAATAAGTTACTCTACGAATTGTCGATTGCCCAGGTCCACGACAATAACAATGTCACGCATTCACCTAACACAGGGGTTTCACAATGCGTTATGTATTTCTTGAGAGCATCAAAATGTCACACATTCACCTAACACGGGTTTCACAATGTCATACAATTACTCACCTAGGTAGTTATTCTGTTCGGCACTGAGAGAACCTCTAATTTCCAGATCTGAAACACAAACAACCCACAAAAATTAAGTAATTACCAATTCCCAAAGCCTTAAAAAACCAGAACTTGGGAATCACTAACAACAGAATACCCAATACCCACAAAAATTAAGTAATTACCAATACCCAATTACTGCAACAAAGAAAGGGAATTAGTAACAACAAAATAACTTGAAACCCTAACCACATAAACCCTAACCAACAGAATAAGCGTACAAATCGCAGCTCCTTCACCCCCAAAATTCCCACTTTCGTTCTCAAGAAGATTCAAATCTTCTATTGATTCAGAATTAGGTGGCTCTTGGTGCTTTTGAATCGCTAAATTTTTGTCTGCTCGTTAGACAGAGAGAGTATGCGAGTGAGACAAACAGTTCGCCAGAGAGAGAGAAAAACAAGGAATTTGGGGGAATGTGTAAGCGAATTCAAATATGAGATGGCCCACAAGAAAGATGACACATCAGAGAGGCCACATCATTCTTAAGAGAGAGCCATCTCAGTCTCTTAATACACCCCATTCCCTAATATCCAGCTCATTCTCTAATATAGAAGTGATGTTTTTTGTGATCCACTCATCTCATACAGATGTGTGGTTCTGATTTAGGTGAATTTGGTTAGGGTCCCCGAATCCTCTCCCTACTTTTATGAATGCCATCGTAGACTTTTTTTTTCCACTAAAATCATGTTTTTGTACTACACGATACTTCAATTTTTTCTCTCATCTTCCCTATCTGAGCTCTCTCCTTCATCTCTCCCAAATCAAACTCCATCTCTATCTGCCTTTGATAAAATCAATCATATCTTCTTTACTGATTTGAAGGACAACTTCTTCTTCTCTCTCTCTCCCTCTCTCAGTGAAAGTGATCCTGAGAAATTGTAAGTTTCTAAGCCCTAATCTCTGATTTGTTCTTATTGCGATTGATTTTTGTTCTCATTTTAACATCTTAGAGATCTTTAATCTCTATGTTTCTTATTTTAGGGTTTCAATTCGAAGAAGAAGACTTTAGGCAAAGCTTTGTCCAGATTCTAGGGTTTCATGGCAGTGTAGGGATCTCTCCCGGCCACCAACTCCGGTCAGTACCAAACTACACTCGAATTTCAATCTTACCCCGCATTAGAAATGTTTGATTTGTTACCGAAGAGAAGCTCCGCCAATGAAAATGTAAGTTTTACTCATTATGATCACTCTCCCTCTCTCTAGATCTTGATTTGTGTTGATTTGAGTTGAAAAAAGGAGATTGAGGTCAAACCCTTTACGATTTGATTCTAATTAGGTTTGAATTTGTAGAATTGATGATTGAAGTCGAACTCGTACACGCAAGTGTTGCAGCATCAAAGGGGTTGGATTTTGTTTGATTATCTATAAAGGGTATGTTTTAGTTGATCTATAAAGAGATTCGATTTGATCTACAGCAGTTTAAGGTACGAACAGGTAAGAGTGAGTACTGATTGATCACTATTACAGTTTATTTTCATTGTAGATTAGTACGAATGTATGTAGTATCTCTTTGTACTTTATACTTGCTGTTTTATCAGTACCAATGTAAGAATCAGGTTTGTTAGACAAACCAATTGTGATAATTGGGTATTGGGGAAGACTTTGTGGGATGTGGGTTTTGATTTTGATGAGTTTTTAGTGGTGGGTCTGTGGTATTATTGATTTTTGTGTACTGGGTTTGCTGAATTTTATATATAAAATATTATGTTAGTTTCATAAAAATTTAGCCATTAGTGGTCAACTTTGGGTACTCTCTAGTTCATCACTAGCTCATATTTAGAGAGAAATAGTTTTCATTTGGAGAACCCAAATAGAGAAAATCTTGTTTGTGAGGATTTGGGGAGATTTTTTTTTGCATTGGGAGGATCTAGGGGAGAGAAGGTAGATATAAAAAAAGTGAAAGGAGAGATTTGAGAGAGTGGGCATTTTGATTAAGACGTTCTCATAAAATTCTAGGCCATACAGTTGTACAATACACCCAATTTTCATGTTACAGAACCCTTTTGAAAATGGTTTGTTTCAATGGTTCAATAATCTCGTGAGAGCAAACAACACTTTCTTAACTATACCCTATTATTGTTATGACCTAAATACCTTTACTTTTCTTCAACAATATTGATAACTAAATTTAGTTCACTACCTAAAATTTTACTAGATGACTTACCCTCTATCCCATCCCTTTCCCACGACTCCTTACGAAATTTAGATCGTCTTTCAATCATGAACGGACAATTTCTAATCTCCAGCTCGAACTGACCCTCACCTGATACATCTAAATCCTCCCCTCCCCTACATCCAATGCATCATTCTCTTCAGGTTGACAATGAGCACCGAAATAATCCCTTAACTAACGACAGATAAAGAAAACTTCACCTTCTCCTTTTAATATGCTCCTGATCTCAGCCTCAATAAAGGCAAAATATACCCCCGTGTTTCCTCCATAACTATGACCTCATCTACATCCTTCTCTCACCGACTAATACTGAACACTTGCCCACCTTACATTGGCACCATGGTCGCTATCTCTCACTCCTCAACTACTGGGTCTATGCCCATTAAGTTCTTGTTACGCAATGAAAAAAAATTCATCGCAATTCCTCATTTAAAGACTTCGAATGGACTTTAACTATGGTTAAATACTTTACTATGAGTAAACTAGCCGTTAAACGGAGCCTTAGATTGAGTACTCGGCTTACCTCCGAGATATGCCCCTAGAGTAATGTTAGTCCTAAGAGCACACTGATTACTTTCTGAGTGCACTCCATGGGCACTATCATTAAGCCCTTTAAGCCCATCACTCTCTATCCCTTCAACCCATTTAGGAAGGTTGTGGGCAAGCTCCAACCATTTCTCAGAACTACCAATAAAGTTCAATATTTAAAGGAATCTTATTAGTTCCCTTGGCCTCTAACTCCTTATGAACAAGGTAGTATGATAAGTAGGGTAGAGGTCCTGCACCCCAATAGTTCTTTTTATGGTATATGTAGCATTCAAACATGGTAGACAAAAATAAAGGTTAAACCAAGTTGTTAACTTTAGATCATCTTGGCATTAGTTGACTGTTCATTTTTTAATGTAATGCAAAAATGGCAATCAAATTAGGCTAAATTTAAATTATTTAGTAAGTTATAATGTTTGTTTTAGCATCATAATTTGTCATAGTAATATGTTCATGCTGTATTTACTATAAGAAGAGTATAACTCTAATAATTATTTTCTTTAGCATTTGGCATCCAAATTTAATATGAAAATTTCAAGAAATGGGATTAAAATTGGGTATTTGAATCAGGTATGATTAAAATTGACTTGTAAAAGGCATTTAGTAGGATCCATTCACCAAGAATTTTCCCCTTTAGTGTTTTTTCTGCAAAAGCTGACTTGTGCACCTTACTGATATTAACTTCTTAAATGGCCCATATTTTCAATAGATGCTTAAAATGCAGCTCAAGCCCTGAATTTTGTTAAGGTTTGCTAAATGTGTCCTTAACATCATCTAGGATACAGACAAAAGTTGGTATTACATTTCTTATAAACTAATGATGCGTACAATCTTCGTGTACCAGATTCAGTAGTTTAGCCGAGTTCTTTGACCGTATAAATCCATCTATCAATGTGCTTCACATGCGGAAGAAGTTGACTACCTTCCAGAAGATTTGCTTTATGGTTGAAGCACTGACAAAAGGTAATAAATACTTGTTGGTAAATCTTTTGATTCAGGTCAACAAAGGCTCATTACTATTTTTTTGGTTTCTAATTGAAAGATCAGTCTTATTGCAAATGTTGTTGAGTCCATAACTCGATTGCACCATTTCTTGAAATGTACTCATTGACCAACCCTCCGCGTGATTGATGGAATTCTTCCGCAACCACCATTATTATTGTTATGCAAATGGTGATTAGGCCAACCATCGAACCAGATGCATAAATGAATAAGAATAATAAAGTTACAATCTAACAAAATGCTCCCCCTCCTATAATTTGACACACAGATCGTGAGAAAAGGAGCTAGGTGCTAGAACATTTTCAGCAAAAGTAATGCCTAGGGAATCCGCTTGAATATTATAGCATAAATAAAAGTATTACAAATTTTTGTATTGATTATTATTTTTGGCATAATATATTGCAAAATGCCTGTAAAATAGAAAATATTAATGCAGGGGATATATGATGGTGTTTACAAATGCTATTATAAGTAGACGATAACGTTTACTAAACGCTATTGAAAGAGTTTCAATAGCACAAAGTAAATGCTATCTATTGTTGATTTGTAATAACATTCAGTAAATGCTATGTTAAGTAAACAATAGCAACCAGTAAACGCTATTAAAAACATTTTTAATAGCTTGCAAAAAAAAACTATTATAAAAAGGACAACATTGCATATTACAGTATACAAAAAATGTTATCGTAACCTTTCCATAGCAGTTTTTGACTGCTATTATAAGCAAACAACAACTATTATAAGCAAGCAACAGCTGATAAAAAGTTTACAACAACATTCTAAGAATGCTATGCTTTTATAGCATGCGTAAAAACACTATTAAAAAAAGGATAGCATCGCATAATGGAGCGGACGAAAAATGCTATCGTAGTTTTTCATAGCGGTTTTCGAATGCTATTATATGTGTTTTTTCTTGTAGTACTTTATGCAACTTAAAATTCCATATATTTCATACAGGAAGTAATTGACGAGGAAGACATATTAAAGAATGATATACCGTATGAAGATTGATAAAATTAAGACACTATTCAATTACCTGAAATCATCTCTGGTGCTCTTGCATCTAACAAATAAAATTAGCAATGGTGATCTACATAAATGGGATTCCTCCAATGAAGAATATTGAATTCACTACAAGAAAGTTGGGCTTTAACGTCATCCAAACTATGTCACTTATTTAAAAATTGATGATATAGCTTTTATTTTACTTTTCAATCCGCAAAACATTAACTGTTGAATGGGTTGTTACGTCATTGTTTTGAAAAGTGAAATTAAATAAGTAAAATCTTACTATCAACGTTGTTTTTGGAGATTACATAATAGGTATTATAATTAAGTCGTTCTTCTTTTGACGTGAAAAACTTTGGTATCTCATTCAAGTCGTTTATTTCCCTACATATGTGGTTTCTTTTTGAGATATTTACAAAATAAAACTCGCGCGGATGCTAGATATAAAACTAGATTGGGGATAAAAACAAGTGCGATAGATTTTTGAAGAGATTTTACCCTAAAAGGGATGATTCAGAAAACCTTTCTACTATGAAATCAGAAGCTTTGAATTGCAAGTACACAAGGTAACTCAAGCAAGGATCATTGGCGGTTTTAAGAACCGAACCCTAGTCTTCATCTTCTCGATGTCTCTTTGCAATCTGAATCTTCTCGATTTCAGATTTCGATTCTAGGTAAACTTTCCTGGATCTTTTTTGTTAGATTTAATTTTTGTTGGAAGACTTCAAAAAGGGTTTTTTGAATTTATTTTTTGGTTAATTGAAAGTAAATCTTATGCTAGTGAGACCATGATACTTGAGAAGCCATAATTCTATTACATTTGCTAACTTAACTAGTAAACTGCAAAACGGTAGGAATTAAACGACTGTTATGCCCTAATTATCTCCTCATCTTAATGGAATTTTGAAATTGAATAACTTCATATTGCAAAACTCTAATTGCATACCTTGAATCGCAAAGAGAAAAGATCAAGTATGAATCCTGTGAATCAAGATTGAAGAACCTAGTTGTTCAATCGAAACAAAGAAACCCAATGAATGAATTCTCAGGAATCACAGTCATGTCGAATTGTAAATCACCAAGATAGTGTGAGAGATGGAAAAGATTTTATATCTGTGGAATACTGAGGGGATGATTATCTTACAACAGTGATTGAGTTTATGCAGGACAATAAGAACTGGGATTATTTACAAGCCATGGAGTCTGAAGTACGTGGAGCCTTATCTAGATTTCTTGAAAAGGAAGTTCCGAATGATAATGTAACATAAAATGAAGATAAATTGAGAGATTCTTCAATGCCGGTGAAGATTTCCATGAATTACAATATCAGAGAAATTTTGCGAGTTGCGATTCTTCAACTGATGATGGCGAGGATCCAGATTTTGATATAGCAAGCAAACCTAATGCAGGATCTCGTAGTGCATCCTTTAATCATGATAGAAAGTAAAGTTCTACTACATAAGGAGATCAGATAAATATCCTTCATCATCCACTATAAGTGGCATTTCTTGAAATTTTTTACTTTTCAACATCTTCAAATCGCTTACTTTTGTTGAAAGTGTTTGTGATTTTGGCCAATGATATTATTATCATTTATTTACATTTTGGTTTGTTTGTCAATTTTTCACTATATACAGTAGACTTTTATTTACTAAAGTTGTTGGTATTGATATATAGATGTAAGAGAGGCATATTACAAGATTTGTTTTCTTCAGTATCAAATCTGAGGGTGTGCTCTAGAACTGAAGACAGAACTCTTGGATACGAAGATTTTGAAGGCTTTGGATAATATTGAATTGGCAAGCATTGTAATTATTGGCAATAAAACATTTCGACCTCTTCAACATCATCAGGCTTGTAAAGCATTCATAGAAAAGAGATATTGCTTCATACCTATGCCAACAGGAGGTGGAAAAGTCTTTGTTACCAGGTAATCACCCTCGTCTCATTGTCTCCCTTTACACACTAGGTAGCAATAGCCATCTTCCCCCATTGCTCTCTTTCCTTCCATGTTCGGTTCTATATTTAGAATAGTGATTGTTATGCTTGCCATGATACATATACCGTAGCGTTACTCATGTTGTTTTATGGTCATCCACTAATCTCCTAATTTCGTTGACAAAGACTTCTATTTTCGTGCACTATAATTTGAAGTCGAGGTCATGGTCTAATTTATGTAACTTAAGTTTTTAATAGCCTGTTATTAAATACTTTATCCATAAAGGTTGCTATTGTACTATTTATATACATTTTATTACAGTTGCATTCTTTGTTTAATTATTAAGTATCATGCCATTTGTTTTTGTTGGATATACAGGATTTCCAAGGGGTTGACACCTTCTATCTATAATGTTTGAAACTAGTATTCACAAGAAAAGATTAAAAATCTCATGTATGATAAACTTCTGTTATCAACTTCAAAAAAATTGAATCTTAGTCGCTAGCAGTTAGATTGTTGTCATTTTTAGGAGCTAAGTTTCATAGTACCTTTGCCGGTAAGATCATAACTTCACGAGGATGAACCCCATGCCACATTGAAGTTACAAGCTTATGTGTTTCACTATTATCTATTAGAAATTTGTGAATAAAGAAGAGGCTAGCCGTTGCTAATGACTACCTGCAGGATTTGTTATTGATGAGGCATATTGTGTAAGGTGTTTATTATAGGTCGTAATGGACTTTGTGCTATCTAAGATGTTATGCACAGATGAATTATGGAATTAAATATAGGAAAACTATAACAAAATATCTAACTAGTTACAATCTTCTGTTGGAGGCTCATAGTCGATCGAACGAGGATCAATATTTTGCCTATAATTTGATCCAGTAACCTTCATTTGGTTTGCTTGAATCCGTTTGAACGAGACTCATATTCGTTTGAACGGCGATGCGGAGGTTTATTTTGATAGGTCATTTAGACTATTGGTTTTGCCTCGAGATTCGTATTGATGTAATTAGTCTACCAAGTACACAAGGTACACTTAGGGTGTTTGGCAGCCACCCTTGGTTAGATCTTTTGATAAAGAATCTTTTGAGAGAAATACCTTGAGAGACCTCAAATTGGTTTGTGAGTGATTGAATAAAACTCTCTTTATTTTGTGTGGACATTGGCAATTTGGCGAACTACAGTAAATGTATGTTCTTGTTTGATTGTGTTTATTCCTTTAGTTCTTTTATCGCTAATCGGATCAAATCAGTGTTTGGTTTTCGCTGTTTGGCTCAACAATTGGTATCAGAGCGAGGCTATATTTTTGATGGTTAAAATTTGAGGTAATGTCTTTTTACGATCTAGATAGTTCTAACAAAAGAGGGTGTCATCTACCGGTGTGACAATGGTTGATATGCCCTTAATTCATGTTTGGTAACTAGTATTTGGTAGTACAGATAAAAAGACTCTAGTGATGGAGTCAATAGTAACTAGTAAACCAAAAAGGAATACAAGTAAGCTAGGATGGCTTACAAAGAACATGGAACTTCTAAAGGCAAATGCTATATAGTAGCCTATGCACTATCGGTCATTGAAGAAGATGTTTTTTCTACTTATAAATGAGCTATTTATGATTCTAAAGCTAACTAAGGAAGGGAGCGATGAAGGAAGAGATATATTCTCTTTTTAAGAATGAAACCTATGAACTTGCGAAGTTGCCTAAGGGAAATAAGGCGATCGGGTTAAGTGGGTCTATACAAAGAAACAAGGATCCCAAAATAATGATATACGCTTCAAGGCAAGACTCGTAGCCAAAGGCTATGCTCAACGAAAGGGATTGATTATAATGAAAGTTTTTTTTTTCAGTGGTAAAACACTCTTTTATTCGTATTTTTTGGCCTTGGTAGCACAATTTGATTTGGATTTACAATAACTCGATATTAAATTCCTTATATGAGAATTTAAAGGAAGAGATCTATATGACTCAGCCGAGTGGTTTAAAGTTGCTGGAAAGGAAGATTATGTGAGATATCCTTGTATGGGTCGAAATAGTTTCCAAGACAATGATACAAACGATTTGATCAGTTTATGATTGGGCAGAAGTACAAACGGAGTCATTATGACCAATGTCCCTACTTACGCAAGCTATGTGACGGGTCCTTTCTTTACTTGCTTTTGTATGTGGATGATATGTTTATTATGTGTAAGCGTAAAAGTGAGATTGACAAGTTGAAGAAATAAATAGGTGAAGAATTTGAAATGAAAGATTTGAGTGATGCGAAGAAGATTCTTAGTATGGAGATTCATAGAGATAGAGAGAAGGGAATTGCGCATTTTTCTCAGATGATGTACATGAGAAATGTACTTTAGAGATTTGGTATTGATGGGAACACAAAACTTGTAATTACCCCCCTTCTCCTTATTTTAAGCTTAAAGCCACTATGTCTCCAAAAACCAATGAGGAACGTGATTATATGAGTCAAGTTCTTTACGCTAGCGCAATTGGTAGTTTGATGTATGCAATGGTATGTACTCTGCTTGATATCTAATAGGTAGTTGGGATGGTTAGCAAATATATGCATAATTCGAGAAAAGATCATTAACGAGCTATGAAATAGGTTCTATGGTATATCAAAGGTACTGTGGATATTGGTTTTGAATTTTGTAAGCAGGATTCGATTGATCAATTTTGTGTGGGTTATGTGGATTCTGACTATAAGGGCCGGTGATTTGGATAAATGACGGTCTTCTACAGAGTATGTTTTTACATTGGGTGGAGGACCGGTTACTTGGAGATTTACGCTACAGTCAGCGGTAACATTATTTACTATTGAAGCAGAGTATATGGAGGTTACTAAAGCGATTAAAGAGTTTATTTGGATAAAGGGTCTTTTGCATGATTTGGGCATTAGGATGATGCATCTTGATGTGTTTTGTGATAGTCAGAGTGCTATTTTCTTGGCGAAAGATCAAGTTCATCATCAATGTACAAAACACATTGATGCGCGATACCATTTTGTCAGAGAGGTACTTGAAGAAGGTGAAATTCGGTTAAAAATTCGCACAAATGATAACCCGGCTGATATGTTTACGAAAGTTATTTTTGGGATTAAGTTCAATCATTGTTTGGACTTGGTCCAAATCCTTCATATGGATTGATTTGGCTCCTATCTGGGATATTGGGAACTACGGGCAACTTAATCCATGGTACGTTGATAACCATTGTTTTGGTGTAGTTTATTTAGTCCTTTGGGACATTTCATTGTTTGGATCTTTGGGGACATTTGTGAGAGAGGGTTTGATTTGTTGGGTTGGCAAAGTTCGGCTCAAATTTGAAGAAATCTCCACCGAGGTATAGAATTGTGGGGTTGTGCATAGTCGTTCGAACGGGTCTCATAGCCATTTGAATGACAATCAATTTTTTGCCTAAAAATTGACCCAGTTACAATCTTCTACTTGAGGCTCATAATCGTTCAAACGAGCCGCATAGTCGTTCAAACGAGGATAAATATTTTGCCTAAAATTTGATCCAGTAACAACCTTCATTTGGTTTGCTTGAATCCGTTCGAACGAGACTCATAGTCGTTCGAACGACAATGTAGATGATTATTTTGAGAGGTCAGGCCATTGCTTTTGCCTCGAGATCCGTGTTGATGTAATAAGTCTCCCAAGTATATAAGCGACACTTGGGGTATTTGGTAGTCACCCTTGTTTAAATCTTTTGGTGAAGAATTTTTTGAGAAAATCGTGAGAGACCTCAAATTGGTTTGTGAGTGATTGTAACCTCAGATCATTAAATAAAACTTCATCTTTATTTTGTGGGGACGTAGGCAATTTGTCGAACCATAGTAAATGTGTGTTCTCATTTGATTGTGTTTATTCCTTTAGTTTGTTCATCGCTAATCGGATTAAATCGGTGTTTGGTTTATGCTGTGTAGCTCAACAGTTAAGGTAAAGCTCATTCCATCTGCATGTGACTTTTATCCTTTTAATTGTATCTTTCATCTCAAATTGTTAAGGCTAGCATGCTTCACTTCATTCAGCTTTAAGCTGCATATGACCTCTATCTTTTTAATGCTTTCGTTTTTAGCGCTTTGTTGTCCATAACACCTTGTTCAAGTCAATCGAGAGCTATTATCAAGAATCAAGAAGATCGGGAAGAGCTCTGTACTAGGGTTGTACATGAAACCCGCAAACCCAGAAAATCGACCAGGACTGATCCGAACCGACCGATTCAATCCGGTTTTGAAGACAACCCGGGTCGGTTTCAGTTTAAAATATTATGACCAGGTTGTTATCGGATCGGTTTTCATTTCCAAGTTTGGTAACTGGGTTAAACCTGAACCGAAGTGATAAATACAAAAAAAAACATTAACACCCTTTACAACATTATTAGCTCTCTCTCTCTCTCTTATCTCTTCTTTCTCAAACGTCTCCATGTAATCCCCACTACAAACAAGCCCTAGCTGTATCCACCATTAAAGCTCAATCTCCATCTCCTTCTTCATTATGGTTTCGATGTGAAGTCTTTGATTTGAATGGTTTTTATTTGAATTCAAGGGCTTCGATTTGAATTGTGAAATTTAGGTATGTAAGCTACGACCCAAGTTCGGGCAAGTTTAATCAAGGTTAAGATCTGTCGATTGAGTTTTCATGGTGATTCGAAGTCTGACATTTGGATTTCTACAATTGGGTATTTAGGGTTTTCTTAGGGTTTGATTTCAGAACATTTAATTTAGGGATTTCTGGTTTTGGGTTAGGAGATGCACTTCTCCTATGCTTTTAATTTCATTTCTTATGTGTTATGATGGTTTCAATGCTCTAAATCACCATAATAGGGTTTGCAGTCAATTAAGGGACTTGATTTTAGATGATAAATGGTTCCAATTTGGGGACTTGATTTTAGATGATAAATGATTCCAATTTGGGGACTTGATTTTTAATTTTGATATCGGCGTGTGATTCCAGTTAACCATTTGGTCATCGTAGTTTTAAGGTTTGTGCGAGTTGTTTCAGTATCTAATGGGATTTTTTGGTTAAAAAAACCCGGGTTAGGACCCGGCCCGACCTGATCAATCCGGCTCAGTTTGGGTCCGGGTTTAGGATCTGATCGGTTCGAGTCCGGATTCATAATTGAGTAACCCGATTGATCCGGGTCGGATCAGGCTTAGGCTTGAACCCGGACCGACCCGACCCGACCCGTGTACAACCCTACTCTGTACCAGAAGAAAGATCTTAGTCGGGTTGTTTGCTTGTTATGTAACGGAATACTTAGTAGAGACGAAAGCTTTAAGTGCGTTATGGATCAAGTACGGAAAATGCAACAACAATATTACTGTGAACTGAAGGTATCAAATTACACCATGTTCCTCTTTCTTTGTTATACATATAAGTCTTAGTAGGTTTTTTTTGTTCTTACAGTGTTAGTGCTCTGCATTAAAGCATGCTTTATTTTGATCACAAGATATGACGCTTAGTGTTTCCAGCATCTTCGGTTTCGGTTTTAATATCATTAAAGATTCATATAAAATAGTTGTAGGTACCCTTTTTATTTCACTTGAATTCAGCATGAATGGCATTACAACATAAATATTTGTTTCTTCCTTTTCAAAAGTACTAGTCAAGACCGACATTAGGAGGTCTTCTTTGCCCAAAATTTTGAACTGCCTGAAATACCCCAAGGTTTTATGATTACGAAGGGTAAAATGTGTAATTTCATTTCTTTCTCATCTCTTACTCGATCTCTTACATCTTCTTCTTCTCTCTTGATCTTACTCCTCTAAAGTCTCAATTAGAAACACTACATCTTTAATTTTGTTAGGATCTTAAAAATTTTGTTTTCTCTCTCTGTGATTTTTCTCTAATAGTGAATTTGAGGGTTTGATTCGCAATGCTTTAGGGTTTCAGTCGAATTTGAGGGTTTGATTCGCAGAGCTTTAGGGCTTTAGTCGACAATACGTCCTTAGATCTCGTCTTTGGTAATCTAATTTCCCCAAATATCTTATTTTTGATTTATTGTTTTTATCAAGGGTTTACCATCTTCTTCGTTTTCCCCCTAATTTGATATATGTTTTGGGCTTGTTATGAACTTTTATGGGTTTTGATTGATATTTTATTTTGTATCTGGGTCCCTAATTTGATATTTGTTTTAGGGCTTTGATTGATTGATAGTTTGTTTTGTATCTGGGGTTCCCAATTTGATATCTTTTTTGGGGGTTTTGATTGATTGATGGTAGCTTCAGTTGTTAATCAATCTAAAACCCTTGATTATAGTTGTATTAGTTTGGGGTTTATCACTTTTTCATAATTAATCTTTTTTATTGCATTCTTTATGAATGGATTTTTTTGTTGCTTGATTATTAAATGCAATCTTTTGTTTTTAGTATTTCTTCCTTATGTTGCCCTTACTGTATCTGATGATATTTTTGAAGATAAAGCTTACTGGAAGAACACAATTCTTTCAGGCAAGACTAGACATATAAGGTATGACATATACATGTTGGCCTCAACCCATATACTTTGATGCTTATTAGATTCATTATAAGCTGAAATTTCTCCTATCATAAACACACAATTCAACACCTCCATCGTAAAACTATACAAGGGGTATTATCCTTTGAAACCAATGGATCCCATAACATTTTTATTAGGCAAACAATTTTCTCAAAACCCCTAATTTTCTAAGAACATATACCTCAAGCCAGAGTCCCTTAATTTCAGTAATTGGTACTTTCAAAGTTTAATAACTATAGACAACATTCCCTTCAACAATAGATAAAAGATATTTGTTATGCATCAACATTAAGAACTCACATCCTTCAAATTGCACTGAAAGTTGGTGCCATAATAACATTTATTGAGGTCTCTTCACCAACTTACATATATACATACTAAGACTACTAAAACCCTAAATAGCTATTATAGACTCAGTTAGACAAGAAAGAGGCTTGCGATATATACATATTTACTACTCAAATAGATATTGTTGAGGGAAAAAACATCAGTTGTTTACAGACTGTTAGGGCAGATTGTCAAGCACAATTCTCTATTGACGTTGTCTCTAAAAATTAGTTGCGAACTGGTTTCAGTCTCTTTGCAGCTTGCACAAATGTTGTTATGACCTGTTATGAATTGGTCTCTGAGGTTCTAAAATTTGGTCTAAAATAGTTTGTGTTAACTATGAATCATGTTATCTTAGTGCAATTATAGGAATCATGCTATAGTGTTTGCTTGAGAATTGGTAGTTTGAGATGTTCAAAAATGATTGATTAGAAACTATGCAAAATTTGACATATAATAAAATATAAAGTAACGATTCAGGTTATACTTGATACCGATGACTTACTGCTTTAAGTAGGTAAGGCAACCTAGGTCTCTTTTCTAGAACTTTCATTTTTCATGCTGGAACAATTGCTTCATACAAAAAAAAAAAAAGATTGTTTAGAAACTGTACAAAATTTAACATAAATATAGAGTAAAAAGTAGTGATTCGGGTTATACTTGGTACTGGCGACTTACTGTTTCTATATAATTAAGGAAACTTAGGTCTCTTTTCTAGAACTGTGACTGAGTTTTGAGATAGTTGAGCTAAAAGCATGATAACAATGTTTTCTTTATTGGACATTTCATACAAGTCTTTTGTGGGTAGTGCTGACGGCACGAAACTAAAGAGGTGTATGATAAGAGGTTTTTAGGGCCTCTAACAAAATACCCGCTCAAAGTACGGTTGTCGAATTGTAGCACGGATGAGTGGGATCGAATCCACAAGGAGGTTTGGGAAAACAAATACTTTCTAGGCCGAATTACAATTTTTTAAAAGATAAATCTATAAATAAAAACTAATTATAAAACTTAATGAGGGAGAGAGCAAAGGTTCAGACTTGGCCTCTTCCTTTCAAAACACTAATCGATATACAACTAGATCCTAATATTTCCACTCATCATATGTTCGTCTTAAGATATATACGATATTGTAAAATAAACCACTAAATCTATGGTCAAGCATTTAGTGGTTATGCTTTTAAGTGATGGTGAAGAGTGTCTTAGAGAATTATCAACTCAATCATGGCTAGGCTTAAGTGAGTTCTCTAGTGTTTCCTTTTTTCAGATCTCCAAATCAAGTTTATGGTTAGCAACACTTATTTGTATCCGAAGTTATCGTACACCAAACCAAAGCTATGGTCAAGCCTCCAATATGATGCACTAACTTATCAATCGTAAAACTAAGATAAAACTAATTAGAACCTACTTAATATCAACTATTGCTCATCCAAGAAGAGGCCTCATCCTAGCCTTAGCTAGGAAATTAGCCGCTCATCTCGGATTTCATCGCATTAACAACTAAAGAAGACATTAACAAAAATAAAACTAAAAGAGAAGAAAAGACAATTAAAAAAAACTTATGACTTTATGTCTTCCAAACTTGCTCTAATACGAGATCCAAATTACAATGAGGGAGGGTTCCTTTTATAGGAGAAGAAACCCAAAATTTAAAAACTATACATTAAATTGTAAAGAATATTTTCATAATAATATCTTATAATTTTACAACCAATCACCTAAGATTCTTGCATATAATTCCCTTAAGTAATGTAAAAATCTTTCTTCATGAAAACTCTTGCATATATCTTCAATATAAAATATCTTCTAGGATCTTGGATGCAATATATTCTTTGATCTTATTCTCTATGAATATTTGTGTATATATTTCTTCAATCTTGAGACCAAATATATTATGTCTTTGACTTTTTGTGGTATGAACTGCTGGAGACACTTTTACTTGACTTTAAGAGCTTGGTTTCAAATATTAATCTCTAATAGCTGCAATCTAACAAACGTACATAAGTACCCAAAATTAAATATAGTAGATGACTGAAATACATGTTCAGGTATATTTAAAATGTAATAATTATGTGCTCATCAGTGTAATGTCGAAGGCATGCTTTTATGAATTAAAAAATATATATTGCGTCGGTCTCCCCACCGTTTAGCGGTAATACTAGTACATATTTATATTTTTCTTAGGTGCTTATATTACTTGATTGGAGATATAAATCCTTTATATGTCTTTGGTTGAAAATGTTGCTACTAAAGTGCCTCGTGTGCATAGCATGTGATGCAGGAGTTGTAGGGCAAAAATGTAATTTTTTTAAAAATTTCAAACCAACAACATCGCTTTTACGGCGATGTAGACTCCTATGTTTTGTGTATCAAAGTCACTTTCCACATGAGGCTAATTCTTCAATTACGTCACTTTTAACATGACATTAATTCTTTACATGCGTCACTTTTCACGTGACATGAATTCTTTAATTACGTTATTTCTTAGCTGACGTAAAAAACACCTATTATGCCACTTTTAAATGACGTGAATGAGCAGAGGTTGGTTACTGCGATCGAAGACACTTTTAACGTCACTTTTTCAATATAAGAAATTTATTAAAAAAAGTGACGCAAATCTATAGTACTAACCAAGTCGCATTGATCAACATCGCTTGCAAAAGTGACGTTATTTTTCTTTCACATCACTTTTTTAGTGATGTAAATACCCGTATTTGTTGTAGTGATTTATGTTGGGATAGAAATAGATCAAAAAAGATCCAAGATCGAGAACAGCAGGTTCCATGATCGAGAATCAACAATGGCACGATCTAATCCCCCCTATTCGATTTCTGTTTTTCTCTTATGTAAGTCTACAAAGTATTAATGGCAAACACAATCTAAATAATTCTAAAACAAAGAATAGTAAAGATTACCTACACACACAAGTTTTAACGTGGTTTGGAAAAATTGATGCCTACGTCCACGGGGTAAAGAGATTTCACTAGAAGAAGAAGGTGACGATTACAATTGATCTTACAATCTCTCTATTCAACTTGTATGATCTCAAAACGATGATGATCAATAGGATTTTCTCATTTCTTCAACTCTGCAAAAGCGATGCAAGAGTTTTCTCAAAGCCTCTTTATTTTTTTGTCTCTCACACAAAAATCAAGATTCACTTCTTTTTCCTTACAATTTCCTAGTAGGTTCTTCTATTTATAGGAAAGAGTCTTATTAAAGTTACAATTCAGTTAGAAATAGCTGTTCCTCTTTTTGCGGCTAAACCTCCAAGCCTTCAATGTGGTAACCTCTACCTAAAGCCAAGGGAAGCCCAACAATCTTCTTCGATGTGGACTTCAACCTTATGAAGAGAGAAGCCCAACAATCTCCCCCTCACTCAAGATGAGACGGGAAGTCCTCTGACCCAATCAAGTCGATGATTAGTGCATCTCCACCATACCGGCTTTGGCACAGCAATAATCATGCTTACCTCTTGGCAAACACTTCGCCATCATAGCCGATCCATTCTCGTCGGTATGAACTTTGTCAATGCTTAACAAGTTCAAGTCAAGCACATCTTTTATCCAATGGTAGCGCACATCAATGTGCTTGCTACATGAATGAAAACTGGCATTCTTACTCAGGTGTATCGCGCTCAAGCTATCACTGTACACAACGAACTTGTTCTGTGCAATACCGAGCTCCTTGAAGAACCGTTTCATCCACAATATTTCTTTACAACCTTCAGTGATCGCAATGTACTCGGCTTAAGTAGGTGAGAGGGCTACACACGTTTGTGGCTTAGCTTGCCATGCAACTGCTCCCCCAGAAAAAGTAAATAGGTAGCCCGAAATGGACTTATTTGTGTCGGTATCGCCTGCCATGTCTGAATTTGTATAGCCGAATAGCTTCGGCTTATCGCCACCATAACATAAACATAACTTGGACCTACCTCGCAAGTATCTCAAAATCTACATGATGCCTTCCCAATGTTCCTTTCCTAGATTTGACAAGAATTTGCTCACTACACCGACTGCAAAGGCTATATCCGGCCTTGTACACACCATAGCATACATAAGGCTCCCAACCGCTGAGGCATATGGAATCTGACCCATTTCGGCCTTCTCTTCTTCAGTCTTTGGACACATCGCCTTTGACGATTTCAATTGGTTCCCGAGTGGACAACTAACCGGCTTGGCCTTGTCCATGTTGAACCTCTTCAATACTTTCTCCACATAGGTTTCTTGGGATAACCACAATTTGCTGACCTTTCTATCTCGAATGATCTGCATGATGAAGATCTGCTTTGCTCGACCTAAGTCTTTCATTTCGAACGCCTTGCTCAAGTCACCCTTAAGCTCGATAATCTTCTCGACATTTGACCCACAATCAACATATCATCAACTTGCAGCAAGAGAATGATGAAACCACCATTGGCAAATCTGCGCACAAACACATAATGGTCCGACTTAGATTTTTTGTAGTTGTGCTGGCTCATGAAGTTCTCAAACTTCTTGTACCACTGTCGAGGTGTTTGTTTCAGCCCGTACAAACTCTTCTTTAGCTTGCACGCTCTGTCTTTCTTGCCTTTGACCTCAAATCCTTCTGGCTGGTCCATGTAGATTTCTTCATGCAGATCACCATGAAGAAATGCCGTTTTGACATTCATCTGCTCAAGTTCCAAGTTCATGCTAGCAACTTCCCCTAGAACAACTCATATGGAAGTCATCTTCACCACAAGTAAAAATATCTCATCATAGTCAACTCCTTTCCGTTGACCAAAACCTTTCACAAGTAGGCGAGCCTTGTATCTCGGTTGTGAGTTGCTCTCTTCCTCTTTGATCTTGTATACCCACTTGTTCTTGAGGATCTTCATTCCCTTGGGCTTCTTAACAAGTTCGAAAGTCTTGTTCTTATGCAGCGAATCCATCTCTTTCATCATAGCCTTCAGCCATTCTATCTTCTGAGCATCTTCAAGAGCTTCTCTGAAGTACTCGGGCTCACCGCCATCGAACAGTTACACATACTCGTTTACTGGATATTTGACTGAAGGGTGTCGAGCTCTTGTCGACCTTCTTAATTCGACCACTTTATTCAGAGGTAGCTTGTCCTGCTGAGATGGCTCGACCTGGGATGACTCAACCTGCGATGACACATCGACCTGTGGTCTGGGATCACTCGGTCTCCTGGTGCATCATCCTCATGAACTTTAGGTTCATGATTAACTTCTTCGACCTCTTGGTTCTCGGGAATCTCAAAATTTTCTCGGCCTTCAGTGTAGAAATCCTCTAAGTCACCAACATAGGCTTTTAACTTCTCTCCCTTTATGAAGTCTTCAATTCTCTGGTCTTCTAGAAACACAACATCTAGGCTTCTGACCATCTTGTTAGCAATGGGATCGTAAGACTTGTAACCCCACTTCTCATCGGCGTAGCCAACCAAAACGCACTGCTTTACCTTGTCATCCAACTTCAATATCTCATCTTTGGGAATATGCACAAAAGCTCGACATCCAAAAACTCTTAGATGTTCATAATCCACATCTTTGTTGCTCCAAACTTTCTCGGCAACTTCTCCATTCAGCGGCTGTGAAGGAGAACGATTTATAATGTGAACTGCTGTGCTAAGTGCTTCGCCCTAAAATTTTCTCGGTAATCGAGCTTGAGACAGCATGCACCTCATACGCTCAAGTAAAGTCTGATTCATTCTCTCGGCTATACCATTGTGTTGAGGTGTCTTAGGTACTGTCTGCTCATGTCGAATACCATATTTTCAGTAGTACTCATTGAATGGCCCAATGTACTCTCCCCCGTTATCTGATAGCACACACTTCAAAGGCTTGTCGGTCTCTCATTCCACCTTGCTATGAAAATCTCTGAAGCACTCAAGAGCCTAATCCTTGGTCTTCAATAAGTAGACCCACACCTTTCTCAAAGTATCATCAATACAGGTAATGAAGTAGGAAGAACCACCCATGGTTTTTTCTTTCATAGGCCCACACACATCTGTGTGTACAAGCTCGTGAATCTCCAACTTCTGTGCTGGTAGTGGTTTATGAAATGAAACCCTGGTCTGTTTTCCCATCAAACAATGAGCACACTTCTGCAAGTGCATTCCCGTTAAGCTCGAGAAGGCTTGTTTCTTTCTCAGGACGTCTAGTCCCTTCTCGCTCATATGAGATAATCTTTGATGCCAAAGCTCGATCGGCATTTCCTTCTCGGCTGCATTCAATTTGGCTCGATCAAGCCTAACTCAACTTATTTAAAGTGAACGACACTTGGTGCCCTTGGAAACAACTAGAAAATCCTTATTGAGCTTCCACTTCCTATTCCTGAATAAACTCACGTATCCTTCATCGCCGAGCTTTCCTGTTGACATGAGATTCAATCTCAGGTCTGGAACATGTCTGATTTCCTTGAGCACCAAGGAACAACCTAGCTCGGTCTTCATGTAGACATCACCCATCCCCATAATCTTGGAGACTCCACTATTCCACATCTTCACGCTGCCGAACTCACCAGTCTTGTAAGTGGCAAAAAAACTTCGATGTGGGGTAACATGATACGACGCCCCCGAATCGACGATCCAATTTGTATCTTGACTTGATATACTCAAGCACGAGTCACCACAAGCGGACGCATACAGGAAATCATTCACGGACATAGAGGCAATTGTGTTCTTTGATCTGCCAGCAATCTTATCTTCATGTACAATTCTATTATCTTGATTGGTCTTCAGAGAATAGCACTTGTTTCTAAAGTGTCCTTTCACACCGTAATAAAAACACTGGATTTCCTTCCTATCCTTAGGAATGCTGGACTTTCCTTTCGATCTCGGCCTCTCATTACTGCTCGAATGAGAATTCTTCTTATTCTTCGGCCTGTCTCTCTTCTCAGCAACAAGGGCCTTATTAGTGCTCAAAGATGAGTGTCACTCGACATCCTTCTCGTCTCCTTGTTCAGCAACACACTAGTAATTCTTTCAACGGAAACAACCCCATCAACTAAAGAGTTTATGACTACTACGGATAGCGTAGTATAGCTATCGGGCAGAGAACCAATGATAAATAGAGCATGCAGTTCATCTCCTAAATTTATCTTCATAAGAGAGAATTGGTTTATCATGTTCTGAACCTCGTTCAGATGCTCGGTCATGGATTCACCATCCTTGTATTTCATGTTGACAAATTACTTTATCAACAGTACTTTATTCCGAACGCTCTTCCTTTCATACAACTCTTCAAGTTTCTTCCAAAGCTCGATGACAGTCTTGACTTGAGCAATATGGTGGTAGACAGAATCGTCCACCCACTTCCAAATCTCGCCTATGCACTTTCAATCTAGTACATTCAAAACACTCAGATCTTCCTTCTCAGGCATCACACCATCATTCTCAATGGGCTTTGCCGAATCCTTGCATAAAGTATATCCTCCATCTTCGATTTCCAAATCGTATAATTCCTACGATTCAGACTGATCATCTTGTATGTAGATACCGACTCCATAACTTACACAAGTCACCAGACTTATCTTCTAAATCTGAAGAGGAGCCTCTGACTCCAAACCTTAGATCTTAATCAGAGACCTTCGTCCCGGTAACAGAACCAATTGTTGGGATAGATATAGATCGAAACAGATCCAAAATCGAGAATCGACAATAGCACGATCGAATTCTCCCTATTCGATTTTTGTTTTTTCTCTTATGTAAGTCTACAGAGTATTAATGGCAGACACGATTTAAACTATTCTAAAACAAAGAATAGTAAAGATTACCTACACACACAAGTTTTAACGTGGTTCGGCAAAATCGATGCCTACGTCCACGGGGTAAAGAGATTTCACTAGAAGAAGAAGGTGACGATTACAATTGATCTCACAATCTCTCTATTTAACATGTATGATCTCAAAACGATGATGATCAACAGGATTTTCTCCTCTCTACAACTCTGCAAAAGCGATGCAAGAGTTTTCTTAAAGCCTCTCTCTCTTTTTATCTCTCACTCAAAATCAAGATTCACTTCTTTTTCCTTACAATTCCCTAGTAGGCTCTTCTATTTATAGGAAAGAGTCCTATTAGAGTTACAATTCAGTTAAAAACGGTTGTTCCTCTTTCTGCGGCTAAACCTCCAAGCCTTCAATGTGGTAACCTTTACCTAAAACCAAGGGAAGCCCAACAATCTTCTTCGATGTGAACTTTAACCTCATGAAGAGGGAAGCCCAACAATTTAACTACTAAAAGGTACTGATACATTAATATCAATGGGGCTTGAATACAAAAATAAATCAACTAAAGGGAGGGTTGCTGTCCTCGATCAAACCTATTAATCAATGCCAAAGCTTCATGTAGAATCCAGATGGTATACCTAGTGGTGGTTACTTTCTAGATATCAATAAAAGCGTCAACTGCACTAACATAACATGACACTATAAAGTGGAGTATTCTGGAGTTATTTAATTGTGGAGTGCTTTTTACCCCATGAAACAGCTTTGATGCAACGCCTTCCTCGCAAGTCGTAATAACTAACATTACACCTTTGGTTATAATTACAACACAAAAGGAATTCAACCCCTCTATACCCATCATATTGGATTGACCCTCCGCATCCTTTAGCACAAATAACTCCTTCTCTTGAGTCACGACCACAATGTTTGTTCTCCCATTGACGCTACCTTGAATATAATCTTCATTTCTAACCCACACTCTTCATTTCTCTCACTACTCTTCGATGCTGATGAATATAATCTTCTTTCCCGAGAACTCCAACAATTGCAGTATACGTAGCAGCACTATGCTTAAAGTCCTGAATCCTCTCGACCCGATAAAAAAAATCTAAAGCCTTGAAAAGGCATTGATGAAGTTTGCATAAAATGCGTATGGTATCCTCCAATAGAGAAAGCTTAAGATCACTCAATTTCGACTTAACCTCATCACTCCAATCTGAACCTAGAATGATTTTAACTAAACTATTAACAGTGACATACTTGGAACTCTCGCCACCCATCTTATTCAGCTTAACAATTTGACTGCCCATTTTCTGATTTATAAAATATCAAAAAGCAATAATGCATTTTTTTTGTCGATAGTCTGCCCCTCGTTGGCCAACTTCTTAATTAAGGTCTAAAAGTCCTCTAAAGATTCATCTTGGGCCAAAATTCTGAGAACAAGACTATCAACAGGTTTAATGTGCTTAAACCATGGATCAAAATACCGAACCAAGTGTATTTATCGACCCCTCACCATTCTAATTTTATCATGGTATTTTGATTTTATCACGATATTTTTGTCGCTGAATATTTTAATCCTTAAAGGAAAAACTGGTTTATACCAAAGAATCTGTATTTATCAGTGATATTTTTGGTATTTTGATGTTTAACATGATAAATTATAACGTTGCTTAAAATGAGTGGAGATGGAAGGAAATATAAGAAAGTATTTAGAAAAATGTCCAAGAAAGTAGTGTATGAATCTTAAAAAATATATGAGCTTTAAAAAAAATAATGGAAATAAATATGAACAAATATAAGATAATCCTTATTTAATAAGATAACCATTATTTATTATAATATGGTATAAGCAATTCAATAGCAAATTTCAACTTGAAGTCTAAGAATTGTCTCATAAAATTATCGATAAACTAATTCATATATGAGTAACGCGGCTCCTCAAATCATTATTTTCCAACTGCTGATTGACGTTATAAACATTCCAACAATACACCTCCCACGTCAAATGCTTAAAATAGAGATCCCAATTTCTTATGTGGTTCTCGCACTCTTATTGTAGTAAGTACGACATAATACCCAGGGGAGGGCAACTACTTACAACAATTACTCCAGCTCTTCATCTTTGTGTGTAATTTAGTCTCGAAGATTGGGATGACTCTTCAGGAACATATCCATACCTGAAGGATAGGTCAACGTACGAATGTTAATTACCAAGTATATCTCCAAACGAGCTAATTTACTGTGCATCGAAGGGGGGCGGATGTGGGTAGTAGCCAGTACTCATGTTACCCATGCTCATACCATCAAAGTGCGATGAAAGGGGAATATGTATCATAACTCTCATGAGATGAACCTTCGCCAAATCTTTGTGATCTCCATGTTCGACCTCGTCAATGTCCCCAATTAATTAATCTTTGACAAAAATCATAATTAGAATCTTGAGTAGGATGGTCAAAGTCAGCCTCTACACTAAAAGGAACATAACCTCCATAACTTGTAAACACTTTTAACAAGATTACCTATTTTTTGACTATTGTTATCGGAATTACTTCTTTTATTATAAAATAAATCCCAGACTCTTTTGGGTTTTGAGAATGTTAAAAGTTAAAACCAATTATCTCTTAATACCATCAAATTATCGTGATATTTTGGTGATAGATTGATAAAATCATAATACATTAACAATTTTATTGCCAAAAAACTAGGTATTGGTGAACCACTCATAATATCATCAAAGTACCAAACTGATATAAAAAATCTTGATATTTATTATGGTATAATGAATTTATCATGGATATTTTAATTCATGGCTTAATCCCATTTTTATCATAAACCCATTTGTATAAATCATAACCTTTTTTGGGTTTGTCTCAAGTGTTCTAACAACGTAAATCACATTTTTATGCTTTGGGGTTAGATGTAATTTCTCCAACTTGTCCTCTAACTCAGATCGAGGAGCGAGATGGGTTTTGATGAGAAAATTAAAGATTGCTTATCACTGAAAGAGTTCAGATAAATAGGTAGTTTTAACCTAGAAGAAGAGAAAAATGAAGAAATGTGAGAGTACTGAGTCACATGGGAGTGAAGAGAGTGAGTTACGGAGGGATGAGTCAGGAGGAACGAGTTGACAAGTTTCATAGACCCCATGATACCCTTTGCTCGATTCATTGTTGGGGTTTCTTTGATTGTTGAAAATAGAAATAAACCAAAACCAAAACCCCAACCCCAATTCAATCAAAGGCCTTATTTGAAACCAACAACAACAACAACAAACCAAAACCCCTAAAGCTCCTCCACCTATTAGATCACCCCTCCCCCCAACCAATTAGAAGTCCCAAACCTTCCTCTACTACCATTGATATTGGAGACATTAGTGAGAATCATGAAGAGAGAAAGACTGAGAAGTTGGAGAAATTATGTTTGTATTAGAGAGAGGAGAGAAGAGGGTAAGATTGGAGAGATCCAGAGAGGAAATTAAAATAAAATAAAATTTCAGTTTTACCCTTCGAGAAAAACTTTTAAACTTTAAAGAAGAAGGGTATTTGAGTCAGTTCAAAATTTGGGTAGACGTAGCTGGCGTCTGCTAAACCATTTGGCATCTCTCTAGCGCAAAGAAGACCTCCTGACATCGGTCTTGATAATGCATCATATAGTCTTAGAATGAAATTTCCTACTATCACATCGACATCAGATTAAGCTAGTAAATATTCATTTACCTCTAATTTGTGTCCTGTTACAACCAAACAAGCTATACTGTTTAAGCAAAAGCTAAGACTGTACCCTTTCTTCACATACCCTTGATGTTTTAGTATGAAGTGTTTTGCTTTACTTTATATTTTTTTATTTACGATAAATATATCCCTGTGGCGCTTAGGAGAAAAAACTATCACTCAACACATATTTACTAGTATTACCGCTAAACGATGGGGATACCGACGCGATGTTTTTTTAAAAGCTATAAAAGCGTGCCTTCGGCACTACGCCTCTTTAGTTGTATGCTTTCGACACTACCCAAAGAAAATTTGTATAAAGTTACCAATAAGTAAAACATTGCTTTCATGCTTTTAGCTCAACCATCTCGAAACTCGTTCAATTTCACAAGAAAAATTACAATTGGTATTCTAGATTTTTCAAAAAATTAGCAGCACTTCCCCAGTTTTATAAGACTTTAAAATCACATGCAAATCATTTCACACCTGTATTCCAATCAAAGAAAATTGGGCAACATATTTTATGTTTTATAGGCTATCATTTCATAAACCTGCATAGCAATCGCAACAAATTGGGCAACACTTACCTAATTTTATAGATTATAAACAACCTGTAAATCATTCATAAACTTGTATAACAATCATTCAACACAACTATACCATACAACATTCACAAAAACACTTTTATGCCATGTCTTAAGCTTTTCATAAAATCAAATAACTCCAATCTAAAGAATGACATAAACAATAGTTCATTGTTACAATATAGAGAAGACGAAAAAGAATGCGACAAAGAAGACTAAATTCAAATATTACAACTTCAAAACTGCAATAATTTGTAACAACCTATCATGCCCCTGCAACTCAAATGATAATGAAGAATGTACATTTGGTTTTCCCCTGTATGTATTGTAAATAAATTTAACATTTATCTAAAAATTTAACTTGAATCTAGAAAATATGTGATGCTCCTTGGTCTTCCCAAATAATTCATGTATATAATTTAGCCAATTACACAACTTGGTACACACTTACACGAGACTATAGACATTACTAATACAATATATGTATCATTAATCAAATAATCGTTTGTTATATCAACGAATCACCAAGTCTAAAAAAATTTTGTCAACCCCAATTAGTAGTAATGGAGCAACAAAACTATCTGCATGTCACAGAACCAATGAGAAAAGCTTGATTTCTCTATTTGCATGTCTTATCAACAAAGGCGGATTGGTACTATGCAAGTAAGGTGTGTGGTTGATCAGGTATAAAAGATTAATCATCAGGCATCTCTAGATATGCTAAGATTTTTATCTCAGAACTGTCATAGTATACATATGAATAACTCTTAATTTAAACTATTTTCCTTTTCCTTTATAATGAACAGGAGCAGGACACAATTACACCACCTGCATCGAAGAAGGTTAGTCCCAAGTTTTTAGACTTGATGGCTTTCAGCGAACCTACGCCTGAGAGAATTAATGGCAGACTTACAATAATACGATTTGTTGCTGCCATTGCAGTGGAGTTGGTGAGAGGCGATGACTTATATTTCATGATAACAATATTGAAGATGAGCAAAGAATAATATGAATATATAATGCTATACAAAATTTCCAAGAGATCTACAGCTAAATTTGTGTTACCTTTGATAAGTGTGATCATATCTTTCCATGAGAGCAAGTATACTATGTTGTACATTCTAGTGCCTATAACCTCCATTATGGGCATTACATCAGATCTCTCTTTCAAATCTTTATCTGCGACTTTTACACTCAAGGCACCAACATTATTATCAACATATCAATTGAAAACCAATTAATGAATCTTTGCAACAACCTCTCACAGAGAACCCTCTAATGATCGTCTCAATACTCGATGAAAAACCACATAAAACTTTTGATAGTGATTTTTTTGTACCGAAAAGGCCATAAAGATAGAATGTTGTAATGGTCAAAATATGCAATGACTTAGCTGCTACAAATGTAACACTGTTATGATGGCGGTTAAAGTGTAACTGGTAAAGTTTGTTCCACAAAAGATATAAAATAGGAACAACATATATCAAGTTTGCATCAAATACATTCGTGCTGATATCATAAACATCGGTAATAGACTTACTTTTTCCATTGAAGAAAGCGCAATAAGTAATTCACATGTATATTTTGCAAGTGAAAAGCCGCATTATTGCATTGTTTTCAATTGGTTGTAAAATCCGCTCTCTATCTGGAAATCGCATGCGGGTAGAACCCGGTCCGACTCTGGGAAATTTTAGTTTTCGGCATTGAATGACAATTTTTATGGTCCTCGGCCCCAACCCTGCAGGGTCAAGAGGTCGAATGTTTTGATGAGCATGATATGTGCCTTGAAGAAGGTAGCATTGTGAACTTAAAGGAAAGGCTTAAACAAATCTCTGAAAAAAAATCAAACATCAAAATCTGAGAAAGAGAGGAAACTCCAAAAACATATTCTAACTACTCTAGAACCAAAGAAATTAGGGATATTATTGGGGATTGATTTATCCAAAAACTATAATCTCAAATTTCAAATTTAATTGTAAGGATCGCGATAGTAACATCCGTGTGTTAATCAAATATAATCATATGGTTCAATCCTCTTTGAAATTAGTTCTGAGATAAAGAGAAATCAAGGCTTCAATGAAAGATAAAAGAAAGCTAGGGTTTTTTTGTTGCTCAAAATCGATGATAAGGCGGGAAGAGGGATTGAGAGAAATCTATACTTCGCCCTTTAAATCAATAACATTAAAGAAAGAGAGGAGATGAGAGTTAGAAAACCGAGGGGGCTAATCGCAATGCGGAAGCACAATACAATTGAGCAAGAACCGAAGATCTAATTCTAACCACGGAGAATTCAATCAAAGGCAATAAAACACATATATAAGGTTTAAATTAGGTGGAAACCCCAAAGGATCAAAAACACCCCCAACTAGCACGACGAATATATTATCACTTAGAGTTACAAGAAGTTTCAGAGATCACTCTTTCTCACCTCTACCCTTGCAGATAATCCTCAGCAGAAACCCTAGAAAGAAAACCCAAGAAATCTCTCTCGAGTAAAACCATAGATTTTGATAAGTGGTTTTTTAGGGCCTCTAGTAAAATACTCACTCAAAGTACGGTTGTCGGATTGTAGTACAGATGAGTGGGATCAAATCCACAAGGAGGTTTGGGAAAACAAATACTTTTTAGGCCAAATTATTATTTTAAAAGAGATAAATGTAAGAAGAAGAAATAAAAACTAATTATAAAACTTAATGAGAGAGAGAGCTGAGGTTTGGACTTGGCTTCTTCCTTTCAAAGTACTAATCGATATACAACTAGATCCTAATATCTCCACCCATCATATGTTTGTATTAAGGCGCATACGATGTTGTAAAATAAACAACTAAATCTATGGTCAAGTATTTAGTGGTTATGCTTTTAAGTGATGGTAAAGAGCGTCTTAGAGAATTATCAACTCAACCATGGCTAGGCTTGAGTGAGTTCTCCAGTGTTTTCTCTTATTATGATCTCCAAATCAAGTCTATGGTTAGTAACGCTTGTTTGTATCCAAAGTTATCGTACACAAAACCGAAGCTATGGTGAGGCCTTCGATATGATATACTAACTTATCAATCATAAAGTACTAAGAGAAAACTAATTAAAACCTACTTAAACCAACTATTGCTCATCCAAAAAGAGGCCTCATCCTAGCCTTAGCTAGGAAATTAGCCGCTCATCTCGGACTTCATCGTATTAACAACTAATTATTTACAAAAGAAAATAAAAAAGAGAGAAGATAATTAAATAAAACAAAAACTTTATTTCTTCTAAACTTGCTCTAATATGAGATCCTCAATAACAATAGGGGGAAGGTTCTTTTAATAGGAAAAGGAACCCAAATTTAGAAACTATACATTAAATTCTAAAGAATATTTTCACAATAATATCTTATAATATTATAACCAATCACCTAATATTCTTGAATGTAATTTCCTTAAGTGATATAGAGATCTTTCTTTATGGAAACTCTTGCATATATCTTCAATATAAAATATCTTTAAGGATCTTTGATGCAATATATTCTTTGATCTTAATCTCCAAGAATATTTGTGTATATATTTCTTCAATCTTGAGACCAAATATATTGTGTCTTTAACTTTTTGTGCTATGAACTGCTGAAAATACTTATACTTAACTTTAAGAGCTTGGTTTCAAATATCCATCTCCAGTAGCTACAATCAAACAAAAACGCATAAGTACCTAAAATTAAATATAGTGGACAACTAAAATACATGTTCGGGTATATTAAAAATGTCATAATTATGTGTTCATCAAATACCCCCAAACATGTCTTTTGCTCATCCCGAGTAAAATAAAATAATAGCCATTTTCGCAGGGAGCGCGATTGCATTTAGTATATGTAACAAGCCGTTAAACCCCCAAGTTTAGTCTGGTGGATGAGTGTTGTCTCGTGAGGGTTTACAGTGACTATACCCACAAAATTCAATGACATTTTAAACAATTCTAGAATACACATGACTCATTTCTTGTGAGCTTATCCTTACTTAGTTATGACAAAAATATACCGATTGAAAAATACTTAAACTTGCTATTCTCCTCAGTATACCAAAAAATATTTAAAGCTTATTCGAAACTGGAGGTACTACCTCAAGATGAGAAAGAGATTCAAGTATTTTTCTTTAGCCATATTTGAGTGTACAGTAAAAATAGTTTT
Source organism: Kingdonia uniflora (assembly GCA_014058105.1). Lineage (NCBI taxonomy): Eukaryota > Viridiplantae > Streptophyta > Magnoliopsida > Ranunculales > Circaeasteraceae > Kingdonia > Kingdonia uniflora. Next base: position 73,881 of record JACGCM010000868.1, on the reverse strand, counting down.
ATCTCCTAATACGTTGTCTAAAATAATTTACTCAGTTTTTGGTACTCTAGTTTGTACTGGAATAAATTTAACGGTCAGTTTGACAAGTGCCTTAGTCAATTCATCTTCCTAGAATTTTACTTTTTTATTTTCTTTTGCAAGCCCTTTCTTTTGAGAATATTGTTTCTTAATAAAGCCTCCGTAACAAGGAGTTTTCAGTCGACAATCCCCACCAGTTAGCTAAGGTTGTCGGAGTGTGGTGCGCCATCGTGACCTAGACTCAGGATTCTCATAAGTAATATTTTCTTGTGCCCATTCACATAGTTCATGGTCAAAATCGAGATTGGTGATAATTTTTCCTCTTTCAGTTCTTAATCATGCGAGTAGCCTTGCAACGTGAAAGTTTTTAGAGTACATTTGTTTTTTTGTTTTTTTTTTAAATTTTTTTTTAGGAATGAACTTATTCTTAGGCAGTTGTTTCCCTTATAGCAAACTATTACAAACATTAATACTAAATTTTCCATACACAGAGCAAAAATCTATTAAAGGAATTTGTAGTGACGTGTTTTCCGGGAGAAAAACCTTCACCAATACTTGTTCATAAGGATCACGTAATAAAGAGCAAACAATCAATATTTTAAGTGGAATATTAAGTAGAAATTGAGAAAAACTACGACCTCGAGGAGGAGTTGATGTAAAATCTAGTAGATGCTAGTTATTACAAGTTTTCTGAGTATTGCTATTGTTTAGGATAGAGAAATGTAAGACGCGCGGTCCTTTAGAACCTATTCTCTGCCTGTATTTATAGTATATACAAGAAGTTTGCAAAAAGAAAGAAAGAGTCTCCTATTTCGGGGAATGTGGGTGAACTTTGCGGATCTCTAACAGTTTCTTCTTGACCGGGCTGGAACGGCTACTTTTGGTAAGTCGATGACTCACATAATCTTTTAGAATGTTGAGTTGTCTTTGCCTACAGAGTGCTGGCTTATTCTTGTTGAATCTGGGGAATATGATACTACAATTGCCTCATTCTCGACAAAAGTACTTGTAGTTGTGTCGAGAAGAAAACTTGAATCTGAAGAGGTTGCCAAACATTCTTAAAGGTTAACATATGTTATTACAGAGGTTAAGGTGATTTGTATTTGGTCAAGTTGGTTTCGAGGCGTAATTAATGTTGTTTATTGAATGTAAATTAAGGATGTTGGGTTTAAATAAGAGGTTGATGAAAGGTGGATGGTGGTGTTTTGTGGAATGAGGTCGCCCTAAGTATTGTTTTTTATTGGGTCTAGGGTTGAAGAAGGTGAGTGTTCTGACAAAAATTGGCGTAGATCGAGAGATGTGAAATCGTTATTTGATCAGGGCAGATCAGTGGGGTGGGAACAAGGATCAAATAGTGACGAGATGTGTCTGTTGGAAACAATAGTATCATCATGCGGTTGTGAATGTAATATATAGAGTGAGTTGGGGGGGGAAGGGGTAACTGTCATTACTGGTGATGAAAGGATGAAGCTTGGATGGGCATCCAGAGATCTTGCCGAACGTGTGGGTGTTCTTGCAATATATTATTGTTGTTTTCCTGCTGAAACGTCTCTTTTGAAGTTCAGTGACTTGAGAGTCATTGAGCTTCGAGGACTAAAAAGAGGCTTTAATGTCCGATTCTGGTGAAAAGTAAACAACGCAAATATTGACATGTCGAAGGATGTTAGTAACAGCAGAAAAATTGTAATGGAAGAAAAATTAAGTATGTAGAAATGAATGTACTCGAAAGAGATAGATGTTGAATGCGATTTTTGAGAATGTAATCGAATGAAAGAGATATCGAATGTAAGAAAGAAGTTTATGAAAATATATATATGTGTTTATCGAATTGTTTCGTGCTTTTGATTTTTTGTATGTTATCGAATATTAAATATGAATAAAAAATTGTGATACAATCTTGTCGATAAAAGTTTGTGTGTAAAGTCGAAGGTATTGGAATATGTGGGGCCAATGATAGATATCAAGGTTGATTGATTTGACTCTGACTGTATAGAGTGTCAAAGCATAATAAATGTATGGGAGTTTGATATTGACTGGAAGGGTTATAAATAGATGTTATGTTTGGAGATGGATGCATTTATCTAAAATGGTGAAGACAAGAGCTCAGGCCTGCGAGGAGGTGTGTCGTCGTGTCCAGGCAATGTACTGGGTGTTGTTCAACCAATATTTTGGTTCGCAGAGCATGGATTGGCATTTTGGTAATCCTGAAGAATCAGATTACGAAGAGATGAGTGATGCAGGGGCGAAGGTGGTTGAGGAGGAATTTGAGTTTCGTGTGAAATTGCAGTTTTGGCGTCCTCCTGAACGTTGTGTGACATGTGGACTCGAACAAAGTTGCTGGTGAAAAGGGAAGATGAAGCGGCAGCGAGGGGTATATGAAGAATAGATTATCAAGGCATAGGTGCGTTGTACTGGTAAATGTTTGTAAAATGTTATGTAAGGAAAAAGTTCAGTATATTTAAAGGAATGTTTATTTGTTGAATGTAAAATGTACGTGACAAACTTCGGGTAATAAAGATTGTGTTTAAGCGAATGTTGTTGAATAAAATGATAGGCAACTGATGTCAAATATAATCCCATAAGTATAGGAATCTATAGGATAGTATGAATAGGGGAACTTATATGCAAAATGAATATGACGAGATGTTGTCCATTAGGTGATGGTATGAAGTATAAAGAAAATGATGTAAATCAGCTATTGGAAAAGATGGAGCGTGCACTGGCAGACATGAATGTGTTTGTATATACTCTTCGAGAATTGGATGAATTGAAGTACGAATGTAGATGTTTATTAATGGGGAGAAGATTAAGAGTCAAAGCAGTTGAGAAAAAATGTATAAGGCGTTATATTCGAGGAACTGGATGGTCACCAAGTGGTATGACGAACAGTTGAAGCGTTACTTATTAAACTTAGAATATATAAATTAACGATACCACTTGGCGACCGCCCATCTTCAAGGCGTTATATTTGAGGAACAGTTGAAGCATTACCACTTGGAGAAATTAACGAGTTATCGAGGTTATTTATTAAACTTAGAATAAACATCGAGAACTGAATAGATAGCTTTTGAATGAAATAAAAATAAAAATACTAAGATGAATTTAGTGATATGAATTAGATCTAGAACTGTGTATAAGTATAAATGCAAATGATAGTAGCAGATGTTAAAGTGAATAACGTGTTAGAGAGTGATCTTAACAGCGATATCTTTATGAATATATGAACTGAAGAATATGTATATATGTATCACATATGAAAGATTCTAATTGTGTTAAAATATGGAATCTGATTTACAGGTTCTTATAATGGCTGAACCCAATTTAAATGATGATAAAGATATATTTGCGAGTCTTGAAGATGTAGTGCCTTTGATGATCAATGTGAAAATGTATGTGCAACAATTGAGGGGGGGAGATGTCAGATAGGTTCGAGCAGTGTAAACACAAGGGGTGAGGAACATTTTAGGGTAGTGCCTAATATGAATGAAGTATCTCAGGAAGAAGTGATTGAGATTGGTGTAGATCATGAGCCTCAGGTGAGTGATCCAGAAGGGAGTGGGGATGGGGAAGAAGATGTGGAAGAGGATGAAGAAGCATGTTATGGGGAGGGTTTAGAGACCAAAGAAATATTAAGATTTAAAAAGAAATATGGTATTCCTAGGGATGTGAGATTAGATAAGTTTCAATACGAAATGATCGACCAGGATATACCCTTAGATGGTATTCTGGTTCATCGAGAACAGATAAAGAAAGGGCTAAAGTTACCCCTTAGGGCGGATTAGAAAAAGTTAATGAATTTCTTCAATATAGCCCCAGGTCAATTCAATCTGAATGTATATGACCTGTTTAGGGTATGTGGTGCAATAAATGGCAGACTTAAAGCCAGAGGGGAGGAGGCAATAACTGTAGATTATTTGTGTGTGTATTATACGATGAAAACAAACCCGAAGTTAAAAGGGTATCGTTATTTGGCGAGGTTCTTGAAGAGGCCGATGTTTTATGATATGGTGTCAACTGGAGGTTGATACACCGAAAAACGTTTACTAGTGTCTAGAAATTATGAGTTCGATCCAAAAGACCCAGGAGAGCCACTTAAAAGAAAAGCGTTTCGTCTAGGCTAGTGGTTAGGTAACTTTAATGTTTAAGTTCGAGGTATGTTCAGGTTTAGATGTATGTTGTCTAAAGATGTGTTTTTTCTCTGTGTTGCAGCATTGTAGGAGATTGGGAAGATAATTGTAGTAAACGAGAAGTTGTATAAGATAAAAGAAGGATTCTTTCACAGGATTGATAACTTAGCGATGAATCAAGATCAGTTAAGTAAAATCTTTTAAGAAGCAGGGTTGAAAAGGTCGAGAACTAAAAGTGTTGAAGTGTTAATTATCAGGGGGAAAATGTTTACAAAGAACAAAAGAGCTTTAGATGAGGCACAGGGCAATTTGTCAAAGGTGAGAAATCTTAAAGCTTATGCTCGAATGAAAAGTTCGGTAAGTCAAACAAATACTTATTATATGAATTTCATGCAGATTAAGACGGTGATGGGTGAAGCAATGGGTCGTATGGAGGTCAGTGGTGAGTTGGCAAACCGATTGGTAGCCTACAAAATTATAGAGAAGGAATTGACTGCAGAGAATACGTAGCTAAATGCGACGCTTAATAGGTACAAGTTGGAAGCAAATAGGGCGAAGAAGGCTACATTAGCTAAGGCAAAAAAAGTGTTAGAGAAAGAAAAGAAAGATGAGTTGGTAGCACAGAAGGCTGAGTTCGATAAAGAAGTTGTCGATGTTCGAAGATCGATTGAGCTGGAGCATAAAAAATTACTCGATGAGATGAAAGAGCAGATGAACGAAGAAAAACTGCAAAAGTGCTATGAAGTGAGGATGCATTTTAAAGAGCAGTTCGATGATGCTGAAGAAAGGAAAAAATATTATAAAGGAGTTGTGAAGGCTGGTGTGTTGCCATGTGATGATAGTTTAGATGATGATGTATCCCAGACGGCAGATGTTCATGGAGGAAATGAAGTGGTCGATAATGAAATGACGATGGAGGGCAAAGGTCATCTTCTTGGGGAAGTAGCAGATGTGCAGGTGCCCGAAGGTCCCGTTAATGAAGAAAAATTCCCGTCTGAAATCTTAAAACTTGACTAGAGAATGTTGGTTTAAAGAAAGTTGTAAGAAATGGTCAGTGGGACCGAAAACATTTGAATTTTGTATGTATGAAGGATGTTGGTGTTTGGTTAGTGTTTTGATAAATAACTATTTTTCTTGTTAAAATAAGTTGAAGTATTGATGTGATAAAGTAATATTAGATTCGAGCAAATAAGTAAATATTGTTGGTGTGCTGGAAATGTGAAAGATTGCTAATAAATGGCAAGTAAGGTGTACCAGATGTTTATCCAAAGATAAGTATATAGATTTAGATTTGCAGAAGAACAGGAGCTCATTAGAGATTGGTCGATAAGTAAAGAGCGCGAAGTAGACTATCCTGTAATTGGATAGTAATTACGTGAAGTCAAGGTTGGCTATAAGATACTTGTGTAAGCAAGGACCTTAAAGCAAATCAAGGTAGTAAGGAATTATTTTGTCTCTGGCATACTTGGTGAGTATTGATTGAGAGAAAACGAAGTAAGAAAGAGATCGTTTATCAGATATATACTTAAGAAGTATAGATCGAGAACAAAGCGATGTAGAAAGAGATCAATTGTCAGATAGATACTTGAAAAGTATAGATCGAGGACAAGTCGATGTAGAAAGAGATCGGTTGTCAAATAGATACTTGAAAAGTATAGATCGAGGACAAGTCCATGTAGAAAGAGATCGGTTGTCAGATAGATACTTGAAAAGTATAGATCGAGGACAATTCAGAATAGTCGAAAGATCGATTATCAGATAGATACTTGAAAAGTATAGATCGAGGACAAATCGAAGTAGAAAGAGATTGTTTCTCAGATAGATACTTTCAAAAGTATAGATCGAGGACAAATCGAAGTAGTAAAGAAGATCATGTATAACAAATTATTTATTTGATTTGAAGTAAAAGATTACATGGTATCATCTGTAGAAGAGTTTAAGTTGAGAAGTGTTCCATGGGTACTTAAGCTAAACTTTGTCTTCAGTCATAAGCCAATAAGTTCCACTATCTGCGATGCTGCATACAATGTAGGGTCCTTCCCAGTTTTTGGATAATTTTCCAAAATTTGGAGGTCGAGTATAATCCTGTATTTGTCTTAGGACAAGGTCTCCAATACCAAATTTATGTTCTCGAACTTTCTTATTATATGATTTTTTCAATGTATCATGGAAACGGCCCAAATTTGCAATAGCTTGGTCCCTGGTTTTCTCGATCCAATTAAGATTGCAAAGGAGGCCGAGCTCATTGTCTTCATCTGAAATTTTACATCAAGTACTGGACAGATCGAGGTCTGAAGGTATAACAGCCTCAGTACCGAAAGCCATCATGAATGGAGTGCATCCTGTTGGGACTCGAGGAGTGGTACGGTAAGCTCCTAATACACTGAGGAGTTCGTCGACCCATCTGCCTTACTTATCATCGAGGTACTTGTGCAAGCCAGATTTGATGCTTTTGTTGATGGCTTCAGCTTGTCCATTTCCTTGAGGGTAATATGGTGTGGATGTTGTCAACTAAATCTTATATTTATGAAGGAAAGCAAGGACTTTAGCGCCGATGAGCTGTTTACCATTATCAGAACGTATCATCTGTAGACAACCAAACTGGGTAATGATGTGCTTCCAAAGGAACTTGATGACCTCATTCTCATCGGTATGTCATAAGGGAACTGTTTCGACCAACTTGGTAAAGTAATATGTGGCAACTAAGATGAATTTTCTGTTTCCCGAAGCTGGATGGAAAGGGCCAATGATATCGATTCCCCATCGTTTAAATGGCCAAAGGACATTACTAAGATGTAAGTCGAGGGCGGGGCTTTTGATGTTTTGAGCATGAATTTGGCATTTGTAGCATTTCCAAACAAAGTCTTCACAGTCTTGTCTCATCTTGGTCCAATAGAGTCCTTGTGTGAATGCACGTTGAGCTAGTGATCTTCCAAAAACATGTGTACCACAGATAACTTCGTGAAGTTCTTTCATTTTGATCTAAGCATGTTTCTGTTATATACATTCGATATGTGGCCCTCCTCCAGTGAGTCGATATAATATTTCATTTTGCACTGTGAATCAAGGGCACTTGGCTAAGAGAGATCGAGCTTCTTCTTTGTTATTGGGGAGGACGTTAAAGTTGGGGTAACCATAAAATGGTATTTTCCAGTCTTTAGGGTCGTCATCTTTAGTAACAGTTAAGTGGAGTGTGGACAAAATAATGAGGCTAAAATGATTGAGGATTTTAATTTCTAAAGATCTTTTTTCACTGTCTCACAATATAGCAGCAATGTAAGCTAAGGCATCGGCATGGTAATTTTCCAGTCGAGGTAAATACGAAATGGTGGCATGCTTGAATTTTTTCAATTTTTCTTCGACCAGGGCAGCATAATCAACAATTTTCCCTGTTGTCCTGAAAGTTTTATTGTAATGATTAGCGACGATTAAGGTGTCAACATACACTGTTAATTCCTCAGCACCGAAAGTAAGTGCAAGATCGAAACCATGCAAGATGCCTTCGTACTCTATTTTATTATTGGTAGCATAGAATTTGAGTTTGAGAGCTTTTTCAATGTGATGATTGGAGGGCGTGACGAGTACTATGCCAGTTTGGGAACCTTGCGGTCCTGCTGGTCCATCCATAAAAAGTCGCCAACCGGAACGTTTGAGCCATGCGTCAGGTTCTGCAATTGAGTCGTCGGTGAAGATTTCTTCGAGTTCTTCCCAATCGGGGTCTTCAACGGGAAAATCTACCAAAAAGTCAGCCATTGCTTGTCTTTTGATGAATATTTGAGGTTCAAAGGAAATGTCATATTCTCCAAGGAAAATATACCATTATTGAACTCGTCGAGATTTTTCTTTTATGGAGACTACGAGTTTGAGAGGGTATTTTATACTGACTTTGATAAGGTGAGCTAAGAAGTATGGACAGAGTTTTTGAGAGTCGTAAACCAAGGCGAGCTATTATTTTTACATGGTAGTGTATCACTTTTCAGCAGGCATAAGAGTTTTGCTGATAAAGTAAATAAGTTTGTCGATGCCTGCATCTTTTCGAATAAGGATAGAGCTGATGGAGTCTTCAGTTGTGGATAAGTACATGGTGATTAATTTACCATCGATGGGAGTACTCATTATAGGAGGACGACCCAAGTATCGTTTACGATCATGGAATGCCATTTCACAGTCAGGAGTCCATATAACTTCTTTTTGCTATTTTTTCGAAAGAGGAATGGGGTTTTCACGAAGAAGGTAAAGAAGTTTGCATCAATCAGATGACTTTGAGATGAATATGTGCAGAACGGCTATTTTGCCTGTGAATTTTTAAACATCATTTTTCGTTCGAGGAGAGGGCATTGTCATGAGTGCTTTGATTTGAGCTGGATCGATTTCGATTCCTCGTTTGCTTACTAGATGGCCCAAGAATTTTCCAGATGCAACGCCGATTTGACATTTCTCTAGGTTGAGTTTCATCTGGTATTGGCGAAAGATATCGAAGATAGTTTGGAGATTTCTGAAATGATCTTCTCATTGCAAGCTTTTGCAGATCATATCGTCGATATATACTTCCATGATGTTGCCGAGCTAAGCTTTAAACATTTGAGTGACCAATCACTGGTATGTAGCTCCAGCAGTTTTTAACCCAAATGGCATTACTGCGAAAGAGTAGAGTCCTCTTTCAGTTATAAAAGTGGTTTCTTCCTGATCTTCTTCGGCGAGTGGAACTTGGTTGTATCCCAAGGTGCATCCATCATAGAAAGAAGTTTGTGCCCTACGACTGAGTCGAGAAGTTACAAAATTAAGGGTAGCAAAAAATTGTCTTTGGGTATAAATTTGTTGGGTTCGGTGAAATCAACACAAACTCGTATTTTACCATTTTTCTTGGGGACGACGACGATATTGGAAACCCATTTCTGATATATTTTCTTCCCGTGGTTTCGGAACCTGCTTGTAGTAGCAGAGTGATCTCTTTTGTGGCTAATTCTTTTGAACAATTAAAGCCAGTGATTGTCGCTGTCGAAGCTTTTACTGAATCTGTGAGGCCTAAGACTTCGATTGCTCTCCAGAATAAGACATCTGTGGCACTTCCGGTATCGATGAGAAGTGTATGTAAGTAATCCTGTCCCACTTTAAGCATAATAACAAGTGGGTTATCATGAGGGTATTGTACATGACTGGTGTCACAGCCCTCGAACGTTATCTGGTAAGGACGTTTGGATTTGCTGGTGGTTAGAAGAAGTCCTACCAATTTATCGAAGGAGGTCATTTTGTAGCAAGACGTAATATGATCGTTTTGTTTTCTTTTCTTCCCTTTTTTGATCTTGATCATGTACAAATGGCGAGCTGGGCCCTGAATTAGATTCTGCTCGACTTTAATAGTCTTAGCTTGTTCGTTGAGAAATTTTTGAATGTCGACGACATAATTGTAGATTCTCCCAGCTAAGAGGATATGGTGAAAGATACGAATGAGGGAGTAACAGCTATCAGTTTCATAACTATGCACATTATGATACTGACATAAGGGTATGTTTGGAAGATCTACAATAACCTGTGGTACGCGATAACACTCATCTCCCTTTACCGTAGGCAAGATAACAGAGAGGGTTATTGTCATTCATGGCAGAATTAGGACAGGTCTGTCAGGTTTGCCCTCTTTCCTTCGAATGTTATCAGTGTTTGTGGCAGGTGGCTCCGATGTTGCTGTAGTGACTACTCTGTGAGACGGGGTCGAAGATACTTCTCGAGGATGTATGACGGATGAGTTTTTCATCTTATCTTTCTTCGAGCGCTCCAACTCGATACAATTATTAACCACGCCAATCATTTCAGTGACCGTACACAGTTTGTGTAGTGTAAGTTCTTCGCGAACTTTTGAGTCGATGTGCAAGGCAGAAGTAAACGCTGGAACCACGATTTTGGGATCTGAATTTCCAATCTTTCGTGTTTCTTGCAGGAAACGCTTATAGAAACTTGCCAAGGTTTCTTTCGTTCCTTGCTCGAAGTAAAACAAAGAGTCCACTGTGATTTCACGCTCCCTAGCATGAGCGCAGTTGGACTCGAATAGATTTTGTAATTGGATGAAAGAGGTAATGGAGGCTTCCTGTATAGTGTGGAACCATCAAAGGGGTTCTTCTTTTAGGCTCATATTAAATAGTCAACACAGGATATGGTTGAGTTTGGAGTATAATCCAATAACGACTTTGAAATGTGGAACATGGGTGAGCGGATCAGTGAGGCCTACATAGCGAATAAATTTGGGCATATGGAAATTTTCTAGAATAGGCATATTTTTGAGATATGGGGAGATGGGGTTTGTTTTGATCCTGTCGAGTGTGGTTCATCGGCCCGAGATATCAGAGTTGATGGCTTGAATTTTGTGTTAAGGTCATCCAGAGTGACAAATTTCTGTGGGGGAAGAGGTAAGGCTGCAACCTGAGGAACAAAGTTACCCTATCCCTCTGGTCCCAATCAATCTTTGATGGGCCTTCTTTCTGGCGGAGGGGTTTGATGACGTGTACGTCGGCTTCCTTGGGTTGTCGAGGCCAAATAAGTTAAACCAAAATGTCGAGAGGCTCTATTAGAATTTCTAGATCTGGATCGGGATATTCGTTGTTCGTCCTCTCTTGGCTGATCATCGCGTTGAACTGCTCTTGAGCGATGTTCACTTCGAGCCAGTGGCGGCGATGCTTGGCGAGCTGTGATTCGATCTTGTGTTCTTCCCAATCTCTCCATCTCTTTTTGATGTGTTTGACTCTGCTGATCCAGTACTTTTCTGTATTTGTCCCTTTCTATTTGTAGAGCCGGAGCGTGGACACGCTGATCCTCCAGTCTCTAATTTTTTTCTGAGGCCATTTGTTTTTGAAGTTCAAGAACCACACCATGCAGATCAAGAGCTCCTGGAATGTCATGATCTCTTACGGTACTAGAATGACTTCTCAAGTTCATGTTTGTCATCGGATGGTGCTCAGATTGGAAATAGTAGAAAAAAGTGTAGTTTTCCTACAAAGGGAGCCAATTGTAGTGACGTGCTTTTCGGGAGAAAAACCTTCGCCAATACTTGTTCGTAAGGATCGCATAATAAAGGGCAAACAATCAAGATTTTACGTGGAAAACTCAGTAGAAACTGAGAAAAACCACGACCTCGAGGAGGATTTGATGTAAAATCTAGTAGATGCTAGTTATTATATGTTTTCCGAGTATTGCTAGTGTTTAGAATAGAGAAATGTACGATGTGATGTCCTTTAGAACCTATTATCTGCCTGTATTTATAGTTTATACAGGCAGTTTACAAAAAGATAGAAAGATTCTCCTATTCTGAGGGTAGTAGGCAAACTTTGTGGATTTCTAACAGTTCCTTCTTGACCCGGCTGCAACGATGACTTTTGGTAAGTCGAGGACTCATAGAATCTTCTAGAATGTTGAGTTGTCTTCGACTACAGAGTGTTGAGTTGTCTTCCACTACAAAGTGCTTGCTTTTTCTTGTCGAATTTGAGGAATATGATACTACAATATTAATTGCAAAACTACAGTGAAGTGCATATTTTCAAAATATGCCAAACGAACTTGAATTAGTCACTAATAAAAAGATAGTACAATCAGTTTAAGGCTTTTTCATAATATTTATGTCAAGATAAAATCAGTTTAAGTGCTTGGAGATTTGTCAAAAATATATTATAAATTGTCAAAGTGCCGTTATTTAACTTTTCTTCTAAAAGCATTTAATGAAATAGTTTCCTACCCCCAAACTTAAATGAAACATTGCCCTCAATGTTTGAGAGCATAAAAAAAATAGATGATAAAAATTATAATTTCTTACCTGAATGTGTCATGGGTTGCCTCCCAAGAAGTACTAAATTTACTGTCTTCAGCCAGACGAATGTACCCTTAATCTTTAAGTTTTCATTATGACTAGAAGGGTACGAAGTTGAAAAGGTGGTGTACTATTTTGGCTGCAAATTCACTTTCAAAAACTAGATAACACATGAATAGTGATCCCTAATATTAGCCCCTAATTGGGCAGATATATTCTGTAAAAACCATAGAGAGTTTAAAACTAATTATCTATGCAAAAGATTTTTTCTAAAAACTTTGTCTATCATTTGATGATTCCAAGTTGAAATTTTTTCGACAAATCAAGAAAAACTATTTTCTCCAAGATAAAGAAAACACATACCCAGGAAACATATTTTCATTTAGAATTTTCAATACAATCATATGATTACTACGTGTTGCAGTAAATAAGAAGATTTCGTCCCCGAAAATGTACTAGATTCAAAACTTGATTTTCCTGGAAAGATATTTTCTTTAAAAATTTTCAAAACCCCTATGTTATCATTGATATTCTAAAAAATATGATAGGTAGTTATGACAAAGCAAGTCTGTGAGGTATCCCCAAAATTATAATTTTTTTAAAAGATATTTTCTTTAAGTAGAAGAAAAACTATATTGCATATTTGTGGATGTGGGGATCGGGGAACAATTGACTCCAACAAACATTTAAAATTTATATGCCTAAAATCACAACTTATCTTAGGGGACTCATCCAGACCATTGACGTGGATATTCATTGGCTTAGGGACATGACCAAGTTGACACATATTTTTCTAATGCTAATGATTGTACCATTTCACGAATCTCAGGATCATTCGTGTCCTCAAAATAATTTAAACATTCATCAACATAAATTAAACAAGAGTTATCTCCGTAAAAGTCCTCAAAATCATTTATGGTCATGGTACCCCCATTACGCTCAGGTGATGGAGGTATGGATTCAAGGAAGAGAGATAAAGAAGATGACACTGGTTAAGATTAAGATGGAGCTCGTATTTTCTCAAGAATCGATGTTGAATTCAAAATTTTAGGAAATTTGTCATCAACTAAGAAATCATCGAAGAATTTGGAAAAATGCTCACTTTCTGTCATGATATTATTTGTGAATTGGTAGGACTCTATCAGTGAAGGGATGGATAATGACATCTGTGGTTGAATGTTGATGGCGGAATTAGGAGGTGATTGAGAAAGAATTTTATTGAACATGTCAGCCGCTTCATTTAAAGCTTCTTGTAACATAGGATCGTCGACCTTAAAATGTTCATCTTCAAAATCTGTCTCATAATATGGTATCCATTCATCCCATGGAGAAAACATTCCTTGATTACACTTGAATTCATTATTTTCTAAATCACAAGGGGATTTAACTTTAAGTTCTTCTTCTTCATTGCTTGGAAGTTTTTCGTGTTTATTTCACTCCACATGGTTGATAACTGACTTACCTGAGTCTCTAATCTAGAGATAAACTGGGTCGTAGAAGTTTGATTTACCAATATCTAATGTTGGAATTGTATCATTTGTTGTTGAAATTGCAATGCTTGTTTTTAATTTTCCATTGATTGTTGCATGAAGAGAGAAAATGTGTCTTCCAAAGATGGTTTGAGTGGAGTGGATTGGAATTCTTTGGATGACTGAAAGGATTGCTGAGATTACATATAGAAATGAGGTTGGAAAGGTTCTACGTATTGAGAATTTTGGTGATCCCATGATTGAAAATGATTTTGAGGATATTGTGGGAAGTCAAAATGTGAGCCGTATGAATTTCAATGAACTTGAATGTACAACATTTTATAATTTAATTAACACCCAATAAAAAAATCAATCAAGCCTAAAACTCTAACATTTCAACATTTATTTAGAAGAAATAATTAGGTCTCCCCTATATTCTTCTATGTTTACAAAAGGGTAGGATGGTCAAAGGATTTGGTTCCTACACTCCCATGCGTCACTGTGCTAGTACCAACTTAGAGTAGATGCTCAGTCCCCACGCTCGAGCAAGTTGTCTTATCATACGTTAGCACTCGGAACGATTTCGTCGTAAACCTACAACCAGTATTTCGTGGCACTAGGCTGGGGCCGTACCTTATGAACCTGTGCTTGTACCCCGGTTTGGTATACCTATCCGTTAGGTGATAAAATCCCGTGGAAATCTTGCTACTCTTTTTTATTATAAGTTATTTTTAGGTCTGGGACGTTGAATTTTCGCGTGATACGAATTTCTTTGTATCCCAAATGGGTGGTCCCACTTGTTAGAGAGCTTTTTGGGTGATGAAATCTCGCAAGTCTTTGGCAGTTTTTACCTTTACTAATGTTAGAATTAAAAGAAATTTTAAACACAACAATAGGTCAATTCAAACACAGCAAATTTTTATTAGACCAGCGTGTATTAGCACAGTCCACACGACTTTATGTTCCTAGTGCCAGGGCGGAGCAGATCTGAACCCCTTTTAGATGTCAAGTTTATAGAGGTACCAACCTACAGAAAGTATTTCCTGGTGAAGCTGTGGTCGCCGCTTCACTTAGGGGGCGAAAGATAGAAGTGTCTATTCACTTAGGGGATACAAGAAGGATTAGATAGAAGCTTGCCAATGTACTTTGTAAATTCCACACGATCTCTGAGTAGCAACTTTGCGACTATCCTGCAAAACAAGAGAAAAAAGATTAGTAAAATTGCGACAATAATATTAATCTAATTTCTAAGTTTATTGCAGTCTATGATGTCTTGATTTTCAAATGCACATATCTTTCAGCTCGGTTGGGAGAGAGCATTAACTAATATCAATTTTGAAAGATAATTCAGAAAGGAAAAAAAATATTCAAGGAAGTATTCTAGAATTTAGTTTCCCTGTCGCTCAAAACAAATGATTAATGAACAGCGGCGTCCTTTACTGATACTATTTTTTACTGTTGTTTGAAAAGGCTATAACTCGTAGACGACTAAACAGAAAAATATGATCTATACCAATTCGGAAAGGGTATTGAATTATCTAATAATTTTATAACAAAAATATTTCCCAATTATGAAGCATAGATGATAAAAAAATGTGAAACATTCAGGAACAGACTTCACATTTATAAACAATAATGAGATGAGCATGTGATAATCAGCCATCATAACTTCTAAATTAAGCACAAATAAATGTCGGGCAACACATGCAGAGTAGAAGAAGCTATAACACCAAATCTCGTGTAAACAATTTTAAATAATAATGTCCACTGTTATGACAGCAATGAATACTCAAGCAAGCACTAAAGTAAACTTATGTTAGGCCACAAAGCTACTGTAGCGCAAAAAACTAGAAATAATTTTTTATTATTTTTCAAGTTTAAACTAAAGAAACAAAAAGAGAAGCGACAATAATAGAAATACTATATAATAGCATTACCTCCCACTATACTTTTCAACGAATATTAGAAACATAGAATTTAAAAATTATTAGCACAGTATTAGAAATAATTAACAAAGAAAAATATGTATTAGAAAGAATAGTTTCCAACGATGCCTCCCCGGCAGCGGCACCATTTGATAAGAGGATTTTTAGGGCCTCTAGCAAAATACCTACTCAAAGAACGGTCGTCGGATTGTAGCACGGATGAGTGGGATCGAATCCACAAGGAGGTTTGGGAAAATAAATACTTTTTAGGCCGAATTACAATTTTATAAGAGATAAATCTAAGAAAAAAAAACTAATTATAAAAATTAATGAGAGAGAGAGAACAAAGGTTCAGACTTGGCCTGTTCCTTTTAAAGTACTAATCGATATACAACTAGATTTTAATATCTTTACCCATCATATGTTTGTGTTAAGACACTTACGATGTTGTAAAATAAACCATTAAATCTATGGTTAAGCATCTAATGGTTATGCTTTTAAGTGATGGTGAAGAGCGTCTTAGAGAATTTTTAACTCAACCATAGCTAGGCTTGAGTGAGTTCTCTAGTATTTTTTTTAATTAGATCTTCAAATCAAGTTTATGGTTAGTAGCACTTGTTTGTATCCAAAGTTATAATATACCAAACCAAAGCTACGGTTAAGCCTTCGATATGATATACTAACTTATCAATCATAAAGTACTAAGAGAAAACTAATTAGAACCTAATTAATACTAACTATTGTTCATCTAAGAAGAGTACTCATCCTAGCCTTAGCTAGAAGATTAGCTGCTCATCTCGGACTTCATCGCATTAACAACTAATTATTTACAAAATAAAATAAAAGAGAGAGATGATAATTAAATAAAACTAAGAGTTTATTTTCTAAATTTGCTCTAATATGAGATCCCCAATTACAATGGGGGGAAAGTTTCTTTTATAGGAGAAGGAACCCAAATTTAGAAACTATACATTAAATTTTATAGAATATTTTGACAATAATATCTTCTAATATTACAACCAATCACCTAATATTCTTGCATATAATTTTCTTAAGTGATGTAGAGATCTTTCTTTATGGAAACTCTTACATATATCTTCAATATAAAATATTTTTAAGGATCTTGGATGCAATATATTTTTTGATCATATTCTCCAAAAATATTTGTGTATATATTTCTTCAATCTTGAGACAAAATATATTGTGTTTTTGACTTTTTGTGCTATGAACTTCTGAAGTCACTTTTACTTGACTTTAAGAGCTTGGTTCAAATATCCATCTCCAATAGCTACAATCAAACAAATGTGCATAAGTACCCAAAATTAAATATAATGGACAACTAAAATACATGTTTGGGTATATTAAAAATTTCATAATTATGCGCTCATCAGATTTTTCTATTTTCTTTCTCTAACTCTTTATCCTTGTACAGAGGCCTTTAACTTACACTATATATTTATAGATTTTCTATTAGATCATCAGCAAAGTACGCATCATGAGATAAGCCATCTCTTTGGAATATATCCCCTTTATAACAAACTTTAAAACAAACAAACAGAGCATTTTTCGTTCGAACGACCTAAGTCTCGTTCGAACGACTTCAACAAAAACTTTTTCATTCGAGCGACTTCATGTTTCATTCGAACGGCTTCCTCTACTTTTGAGTCGTAACCTAACAATCTCCACCTCGATGAAAAAATTATTTCTTCTGCTGCATTCGTCGTGTATCCTTGTCGCGTTGCCCCTATGTGTAACTTCTCAATTAAAAGAATTACCCGAGTCTAGGTTTTTCCTAGACCCACCAATCAAAACCCACTTTCTGATCATCTTTATAGACCGTGTCATTGCTTTACCTAGAACTAAATTCCCTTTTAGAGAAATCTCCATAGCTCTATCGGTACATCCAACCTTCACATCTTCACCTACTAATTTACAAACTAATGCATACAAGTTCCCGCTTAGAACTCCCTTCATGATCAAAGAAGACTTCCAATAAACTTTTATTACTCCATCTCGCCCGAAGTAATTGTAACCCTCATTATCTAATTTGGAAAGTAAAACTAGATTATGAGTCATACTCGGCACATGTCAAAATCATAAAGAACTACAATGCGTCCATCGAACATCCTCACGCAAATATCACCCACTCCTAAAATTGGCTTTCGAGAGTCATCGCTCATCGTCACAAACTTGTTACCCTCACACCTTGTATATTTTCCAAACCTTGCCTTGTGTGCGCATGAATTCATTGTAACCTCACTATCAGACACCCATCCTCTATCGTGGCAAGAACCATCAGCGGCCACCATGAGGAGCGCCTCGTTACCATCATTACTAGTAACCATCGCCAGTTACTTTGTGTCACTTTCGGAGCCCTTTGCCAAACTTGCTCCTTTACCATTCCTTATTTTGCAATCCGATCTATAATGACCTGATATACCACAGTCCTAACAAGTTCTTTTTTTGAACTTATTAAAGCTTATCTTCCCACTAACCACCATCGCCGAGTTTTCCACAGAGGATTCGCTACCCTTAAGCCTTCTCTCCTTGGAGAGAAGCGCACTTGTAACCTCCTCAAAACTTAAAGTTTCTTTCTCATACCTTAACATAGGTTGAAGATGCTTGAAGGTAAAAGGAAGAGACCATATGAGTTGAAGCGCCTTATCTTCATCATCAACATTAACTCCAATTGATTCCAATTCGGAAACGATCCTATTAAAAGAACCTAGGTGATTACCAACGCTCGTACCCTCGTCCATCTGAAGCATATGAAGTCGTTCCTTGAGGTATAAGCGATTCGAAAGACTCTTCGTTTGGTACAAACTTTTATGTTTTTCCCCAAGACCCTTTACGGTCTTCTCCCTAACTACATTTGCCAAAATGATTTTAACAAGACAAAAGTGTATCCCGCTCACAACCCTTAAATCCAGATCTTCCCAGTCTTCTTTATTGTTATTCGCTTTCTGGGCTGCTATACCTTCAAATAGAGTTTTTGGTATAGGCTTCCCTTTCAGTGCCTTGCGTAACCCGCCTTGAATCAAGATATCTTAGACTTGTATTTGCCACAATCCAAAATTGATCTTCCTATCAAACTTCACCACATTAAATTTAATCGTATTAGAATTCTTTGATCCTCTCATCTTACTTCTCTACATGCCCCAAACCTCACTTTGACACCAATTATTATGAAATCGATGGGGCAAATCGTAACACGGAACCATAATACGAATAAGCAAGGACCGAAGATCTAATTCTAACCATGGAGAATTCAATCCAAGGCAATAAAATACATACACAATGTTTAAATTAGCTGGAAACCCCAAAGGATCAAAACCACCCCTGACAAGCACGACGAATATATTATCACTTAGGGTTACAAGAAGTTTCAAAGATCACTCTATCTCACCTCTACCCTTACAGATAATCCCCAGCAAGTAACCCTAGAAAGAAAACCCAAGAAATCTCTCAAGAGTAAAACCTTAGATTTCTCCCATTTCTCTCTCTAACTCTTTCTCCTTATACAAAGGCCTTTAACTTACACTCTATATTTATAGATGTTCTGTTAGGTCATCAGTGAAGTACGCATCATGAGATAAACCACCGCTTTGGAATATATCCCCTTCAGAACGAACTTAAAAATAAACAAATAGGGTATTTTTTGTTCGAACGACTTCAACGGAAACTTTTTCGTTCGAATGACTTCTTTTATTTTTGAGCCATAACCTAACAATGAGATTGAAAGATCAGATATGAGAGAGAGAGAGAGAGAGAGATAAGGCATGGTTTTATTGTTTGGAAAATGTTTAAGAACTGTCTCTCTAGTCAGGATAGGATAATTCAAAAAAATGTTCTTACTAGCTCTTGTTGTTATTTTTGTGCTATAGACTGTGAAAGCACTTACCATCTCTTTATGACTTGCCCCTACATGAAGGAGATTTGGCAATAGATCCTGTTTAAGTACAATATCATAAGGAATGCTACTTCTCTTAATGATGAAGTCAGCTGGATATGTGGTTTGGGAGCTAAGGACCCTATTTCCTTGATTATCACCATTGTTTTCTGCTCTTTGATCTACATATTTGGAAGTCCAGAAACCTTATTTTATTTGAAAATAAGAGAAGAACTGTAGTAACTACTATTCACTTAATTATCTCAGATATTTACACAAAAGCTTGTCACAGCTTACACACCATGGATGATAGTCAGAGGGCCGGAGATTTATGCTACAACTAAAACCTGCAACCTATATTCAGACTGCTTAAAATTAGATTAAGCTCTTGGAAGCCTCCAAACCAAGGAACTTACATGCTCATATACAGAAGATAGAGGGGGTTATGAACCCCCCCTGAAACATCTATAGTTAGAGTTTGTTTTATTCTGTGTCTATAGTTTAGATGTTAGCGTTATCTCATTGTTACTCGCCGTCAAAGATTACACCTTGAGCGGCTACAGTTGAACTGACACTGAACAGGTATGTGGGTTTCTAACTCCTTATTCTATAATATCAAGCCCTGGGTATTTTTACAGAGTTCTAAAAAGGTAATAAATATGTTTTTTTTAAGATAACAAAACTTCTATTTGAATAAAATTGGGAACATTTCTGTTTGAATAAAATGCCTCAGGTAGTTTTTTATTCGAATAGAATAAAATCTATTCGAATAGATTTGGCTCAGCCTGTTTCTTCATGATTCTTTTTATTCGAATAGATTGGCTTAGTTTTATTTTATTCGAATAGATTTTAAATCTATTCGAATAGAGACCGTGATTTCTATTTTCTAATAAAAGACAACTTTCATTTTTTCAAAACTTACTTCTTGAAAAACCTATTTTTCTAGGGCTTATTTTTTAGAGTAAGGAAAGATTACTCATGAGAGATTCAAGAGAGATTTAAATCACTTAAATCTTGAATCAATCATCATTTATCAAGAAACCTAGATTTATGAATTTAAGAACTTGTGGGATTCAAGATTGAAAGCTTTGACGAGAGATTGGAGCGAGGTGCTGCGAGAACATGGAATTGACTACGAGGAGTTCAATTATAAGAGAGGTAACCACAGGATGTGTTTATCGAGTCTGTAAATAATTAAATACTTGTAATTTGATTTCAATAATAGAGTGTTTAGCTATCGGGTGATTCGACAACGACATGTGTGTTTTTTTCCTGAGAAAGGTTTCCCACAGGGTTAAAATTATTTGGCCTTGTCTTTAATTTCCAACTGCTTGCTTGACATTAGATAATTGCATTGTTTTGAACTAGGTTAAACGTAGAATATTAATTTAAAGGAATTAGGACTTATCAAATTTTAGACCTAATTTATTCTAAATCAGTTAGTCTCAAACGACTAAGATTTTTCAATTGGTATCAGAGTGGTCACGATTTGATGATTAACAACCTGAGCGTAGATCTTGGCTTAATTGCTTGAGAATAATGGATTTCGAAAGATTTAGAGGTCCAATAAATCGTCCGCCCCTCTTCGATAGCAAAGACTATCCTTATTGGAAGGTCCAAATAGTTACATACTTACAATCACTCGGAGAAGATGTCTGGATTGCAATTGAGGATAGATGGATGCAGCCTACCATGATGGGTGATGAATCTGAAGGGGTCCTGAAGACTAGGAATAAATGGTCTAAGGATGAAAAGGAAGTTGTTGGATATAATAATAAGGGTCGCAATGTTATTTTCATGGTTGTGAGCTCAAGTGAGTTTCGACACATAAATACTTGCTCCACTTCGAAAGAAGCTTGGGACATAATAGTTCGAACTCATAAAGGCAATAATACAGTCAAGAAAAGCAAATTACAAATGTTTACGTCATAATTCAAGAATTTTTGAATGGATGAGAATGAACTATTTAATGAGTTCTATGTGAGACTAAGTGACATTGTCAACACTAGTGCCGCATTAGGTGCAGCTTACTCGGATGTTCAAATTATTTACAAAGTACTAAGATCCCTTCCTAAGAGCTTTAGATCCAGACGTGATGCTATAGAGGAAGCTCTGGATCTTAAGAAAATAAAACCAGACATATTAACTGGTAAATTGTGAACTTTTGAACTCGAGATGAAAATGGAAAACCCTGAGAACAATAAGAGTATTGCTTTCAAGTCATCATCTTACTCATCTTCTTTTAAGGGTACTATAGAAGCTGACAACTCATCTAATTCAGATAATGATGATGGGTCCGATATGGATTCACAGATTGCCCCAATAAGTCACCAGCTTAAAAATCTTGTGAAACAACGCCAATTTAAAAAATAAGGGCAATCGGTGAATCATAAGTTGCGAACTCATGATCAATAGAGAGTGAATAACCGGCAGACCAACCTTGACACTTACCTAAGTTAAATTGAATGTTATAAGTGTCATAAGCTTGGTCATTATGCTCACAGCTGTCCTAATAAGAAATCTGGGACCATTCACAAAGTTATGAATATCAGCGTTACTTGGGATAACAGTGATAATGATAATAATAATAATAAGAGTCATCCCCAAGTAGTTAATAACGAAAATTATTGTGCATATCCTACTATTCTAAATTATGGTAATAGTAATAATGACGTTTTTGAACTTGAAAATTTTGTTGAAAATCAGAGTGATCAAGAACAAAATAAGTTTGAAGACCTGAATCTTGAGGACTTATATGCTCAGACTCTCACCAAGTGTATGAATCTTGAGGACTTGTATGCTCAAACTCTTGCCAAGTGTATGAAACTTGGTAAACTTAACAAAGTCTTGAAAGATCAAGTTAATACACTTAAGTGCGTGCGAACTTCAAGATAAAACTGAGAATACAAGTCAAGAGATAAAGGTTCTTGAGAATGAGAAACTAGGCCTTCATGACAAAGTTGAGTTTTTAGAAAAAGAAGTTAATAATGCAAAGGAGAAAATGAAATCAACTTTGGATGAACTTCGTTCGGCCAAGCTTGATGTAGTTATATCTCAACAGAAACTTGAGAAGTTTTGTCATGGGGCCAAGAACATTGATAAAATGTTATGTATGGGAAAGACAGATAGTGATAAAAGGGGTCTAGGATATGAGGAACCTCTTCCTAAATCTAAGACTCCTCAAATCACAAAGTTTGTGAAAGCAACTGCATCTACTTCGGTGCCCAAACAAAACATGATATCCACTACTCATAATCACTCCAAACGGGTATCTTGCTCTCATCTTTATTATTGTAGTATATGTGGTCAAAATGGTCATATTGCATCTTATTATAGATTTATTGGACCCTATCAACCATTTGCTCTCCCTTTCAATGGATATAGATATAAGTCATATGTGAATATTTCTAATGTGAAAAGGAAGAATTTGAGTAGGTGGTTTGCTCCAGAAATATCACCTCAAAAGGTGATTCGTGCAGTTTAGATGCGAAAGGATGACTTGTCGCCACAAATAAGGTAATGAATCAAAACTGAGAAGGGTTATAAGTATGCTTCATTGATTAGGTGCGTTTCTTAACCTGTCTCAGTTTATTTTGAAGTTTTGTTTTTGTTTTTATCTTTTAAGACATGAGGGTATTGTTTTGATTTTATTTTTTACTATACACTTTGCACTTTAGGAGCTTGTGTATGTAGAATATTTTTGCTAGACTTGGATTTTGCTTGTGTGTTATATTCATTTATGGGATAATTATTTGGTAAAATCACATTCCACAATAGTCATTGATTCTCTTATTTAAACTAAAAGTTCATCGTGACTAGAACCACATGAGGATAACTGTAGAGACTTTGTACCTAATATAATGTGAGGATCTGACTTTATTTTTGAGCATCGAGTGTTATGATATTTACTCTTCGTTTTTGATCTCGTTGTTAGTGATCTCATTTCGTTTTCATACCCAATTGTCAAATGGTAACATCAAAGTCAAGTTATAGTAGTGATACTTTCCTACTTTTACTCGAGGCAAAAAAGGTGACGGTGCCCAACCGAAGATATGATAATAGGCATTTTTATTGCTACATCTTTTTGGCCTTCGTCTGTGCTTACCCAAATTTTTATTCGCTTGCAGCCCCTTGTACCTTAAAATATGTCATTCGTTTTTTCTACCCATATCCTTTATTATTTTGCCCATTTGTTCTGAGACTTTTCAGTAAAAAAAAATAAAAAAATATGTGACTTTTGGGGGAAAGATGAATAGAAGAATACAATGTGTCCCCAAATGACATTTTTATTATCTCAAATCAGAGTCATAAAAAAAAAGGAGTTAGTGTTACAGTAGTCTCAGAATGCCAGTAAAACACCTACTCTGTCATAAGCTTTCCCATGCCTACATTATAACCTATTCAAAGATCTATTTTATCTTGAGTTCGGCCCAATCACTATTAGTAGAGAATAGATATAGGGAGTCTTTATTAGTTTTAACTTGACACCATATATGACAAATGGGGTTCTTTCCCATGAGATCTTCCAGCTCACAGTGTGCCATTTTTGATGAAATATAATTTTTTTGTTGCTTTATGTTCATATTCATATTTCACACAAAGTGTTTGTTAGTCAATTCTCAGTGATTTTGAGTGACCACCATGAGAGGCCTAAGTTGAAACAACTTTCCAATATAGTATTCTAACTGTGGCTGAATAATACGTTGAAATATGGGTATCTAATTGACTATGCACACACACACACCAAATAATTCATTTAGTGATTATTTTATAATACGTTGGGCAATGTCTTGGTCTTTATAAGATATTTTAGATTCATTGTCTTTCCATCATGCCTTGTATTTAGGGGGAGTGTTATTTTCTTTTGCTTACTTATTTCAGAGACACTCCCCGTGTGTGTTTTCCTTTAATTTAATTTTAAGGGGGTTATCGTTATTTTGAGGGGGAGATGCATATTATTTGGGGGTATTGGTTTTGACTTTTTTAGTATCCCAATAGTCTATCTGTTCAGAATATTTGTTGTGCCAATTATAAGTATATATTTCTTATTTATTTTATGTTTAACTCATGGTTTGCTTCTCCTCTTATGGGCTATTTACCCTTTGTTCATCTGTGCCAAAAAGGGGGAGAGATGACCCTGACAAGTAAGTCAGGTGAGTTATTTCTTTTTTCTGGATCCCTTATTTTAAATGAACAGTTACATGACGTTTCTTGTTTAGTGTGCAGGGATTCCAGAATATAAGCTATATAAGATGAAAGTAGAGCTTTGAGTATGAATGTTCAGTGATTAAGTCAGACCATCGAGTTATATTTTTATTTCTTATAGTTAGTTCTGGCTTTGACACGAAATGAACCAAAGAGGGAGATTGAAACATCCATAGTTGGAGTTTGTTTTACTCTGTGTCTAGTTTAGATGTCAGCATTATCTCGTGGTTACTCGTCGTCAGAGATTGCACCTTGAGCGACTACAGCTAGACTAACACTGAACAGGTAAGTGGGCATCTAACTCCTTGTTCTATAATATCAAGCCCTAGGTATTTTTACAGAGTTCTGAAAAGGTAATAAGTATGTTTTTTTTAAGACAACAGAACTTCTATTCTGTTCGAATAAAATACCTCAGGCAGTTTTTTATTCGAATAGAATAAAATCAATTCGAATAGATTTGGCTCAGCCTGTTTCTTCACGTTTATTTTTATTCAAATAGATTGGCTCAGTCTGATTTTTTTCGAATAGATTTTAAATTTATTCGAGCATAGACCGTGATTTCTGTTTTCTAATAAAAGACAACTTTATTTTCAAAACTTACTTCTTGAAAAACCTAATTTTCTAGGGCTTGTTTTTTAGAGTGAGGAGAGATTATTCTTGAGAGATTTAAAAGAGATTTAAATCACTCAAATCATGAATCAATCACCAATGATCAAGAAACCTAGATTTATGAATTGAAGAACTTGTGGAATTCAAGATTGGAAGCTTCGACGAGATATTGGAGCGAGGTGTTGCGAGAACGTGGAATTGACTACGAGGAGTTCAATTAGAAGATAAGTAACCACGGGATGTGTTTATCGAGTCTGTAAGTAAATGAATACTTGTAATTTGATTTCAATAGTGGATTGTTTAGCTGTCGGGTGATTCGACATCAACCTGTGGGTTTTTCTCTTGAGAAAGGTTTCCCACAGGGTTAAAATTATTTGGCCTTGTCTTTAATTTCCAACTGCTTGTTTGACATTAGATAATTATATCGGTTTGAACTAGGTTAAGCGTAAAACATTAATTCAAAGGAATTAAGACCTATCGAATTTTAGACCTAATTTATTTCGAACACCCCCCCGCATACAGTGAGATGATTGTTATAGAAAGACGGTTGAAGAAGTGCATCCAGTTTGGGATTCGAAGGATTATTGTTGCTACCGATTGCAAGCAAATGATATCCTATATCAAGCATAATAAAGCTCTTCCATGGGAATGCCTTATGCTGCTACATTCAATCAAGTTTTTGATTAATCAGCTTAGCCTTTTTGACATCATACACATGTATAGGGAAGCCAACAAGTGTTCTGATTTACTTGCTTCTTTTTGTACCTCCCTAGGCAAGTTAGATATGGTTGTTAGCTCTCTTCCTCTTGAATTGCATGTAATGATGGAGGAGAATGCTAATGGCAAAATCTTCATTAGGTTGTAATTACTATTTATCTTTTGGATAGATGGTTCATGGGGTATCTAACCCTAGCTTGCCTAACAAATAAAGAGAGAGAGAGGAGATCGAAAAAAGAGAAAGAGATTGAGAGAAGGATCTGATGTATATAATAGCATTTTACCCTCTTTAGCGCACTTAACATCGGTCTTGAAAAACTGTTACTAGCACATATTTATAATTATAATAATAATGCAAGTATTCATCACTGGGAGCAAACAAATAGGTTCCGGCCATCCGCCATCATGGAGTGAACAAATAAGTGTGGATCAATAACTTTTAACATGATGCTTTTTAACTATGACACTCCAGGAAAATGTTCTTTAGCTTTCCCACCAAAAGGGATGGGTATCCAATGGACACACCCTTATGAGGGTCGGTCTACCCTTTTAAGCGTCAAGGACCTAACTTTTCCGAAGGAAATTTTACGAGAAAGCTCAGGCTTAGATAATGATTATATTAGCTACAGTCTGTCTGATATTAGCTAAGTGAGTTTAATGGGCTTATCTTACTCTACATGTAAGTTATAACATGTACATATTTCATGATTTACATCCTTAGGAAAAGTGAATATTCAACTTTACATTGTTACGGAGATGTGTTGAGTTTGGAGAAGCTGGAGCGCCATTGTCATGAAGCTCGCATCTAGCAAGGTGTATTGTTCCAATTCACTTGGACGATGATTCATGTAGGGGATTCCTTTTGAGCTTCTCATAGATATCTCAGGCGTCAGGGCATTTCCAGGTATCTCTGACTAGTCGTCCCTTGAAAATGTTGGTACATCAATATCTGGAGTTAAACGCTTTTAGGGATGATGTGGAAGATATATCGAGTAAGACTGAGTTAAAATTGACTCAGTAAACCAATGTAACTTCTAAGATTAGGTCCTGATTAAACGGGTAATAGTTAGATACGGAGTTGTCTTGGTCTTGAATCTTTACTTTTCGTGCGTTGTTCTTCTAACTTCCTCTTCATTACCTTTCTCTATCAACCATGCCAGAAACCACTCTTCACAGAATAATCAGGAACCTGTTTTTTTTCCTTAACCAATTTCCCTATCTCTCCATGGAGGATCACATTCCGCTTTCAGACGGCAATCATAAGAAGGACATAAATGAGGGCATCCAACTTTTGGGAACCAATGAGGAAATCCTAGTTGGGATCGCCAATGAGAAGGACAGCAATGAGAAAGACGATCAACCTTCACCAACTTCTAGTTTGCCCATCTTACGGTCAGATACATACGTAATTCAAGTACCCAAAGACCAAATATATCATGTTCCACCACCTGAAAATGCATTGATAGCAAACCAACAGTCGGGTGACCCAAAAAACAGTTGTTACTCATGTGCAGTTAAGCTCTCTATCATCATTGTAGTCATTAAAGGAGTAAACAGTAGAAAATTGAAACTGGTAATTACTTATTACTTGATTATTCTTACAAAGATTACAATGGGTATTTATAGAGGAATGCATAGGTGACAGGGAATATTTGATTACATGATATATGGGAAGTGAATATTTGATTGCATACGCTAAATGCAACTGCGTGACATGCGAAAATGGTTTTTGTTTACTTTTACCCGAGGACTAGCAAAATATAAGTTTGGGGGTAATTGATAGACATGTAATATTTACGTGTACAACTCCTAAATTTATATCTACCTAGTAATTTATTAAATAAATGTGACACTAATAGTGTTTTTGTTTGTATTTACAGAAATCAGTCATATGATAAACAAGTCGTACAATTTTTCAGTTTTTAACGAAGAACAAGGGTGATACACTCCAATAATGATTCTCATTTGAAGTTGTCAACCAAAGGCCCATGCATGGAAGCCCATTGAAGAGAATTAGATATATATATTATTCTCATGAGTTGTAATGCATGATTTTAGGCATTGTTTAGGGGATTTTATATTAATGGTGATTTTTAGTAACTCTTCATATACTCTATAAATAAGAGGGGAATCCTACCCATGAGAGATTATCTTGGAGAGTGTAAATCAAAGTTCATAGCAATAAAGCTTATTTTTTCTCTTGTTTTTGTCTTTTAATTTTATCGTAGTAATAGTAGTATGGCAATGATCAAAGGGATGAGTAGCTAATCTTCTTAGCCAAAGCTAGAGGAAGCTCCACCCAATATAGCCTTAGTGTAGATTGTGTAGCTTAATTAGAGTAATTATCTTCTATTTATCCCAAAATTTTACATATTCGTATTCCTTCATCTTATGCTTGACCATAGCTAGGATTAAGAGGAATAATGAATCTATGTAACGTTGGACCATAACAAGATAGGTTAGGAACATGGAGAAGAGAACATAATCCATACTTATCAACCGGACCATGGTTGAGTAAGTTGGTTTATGGGTAGTTCCCAATTACTAAATCTCTTGTATTTTTTGTTGTATTGCATATGCCCGACCAAGGATATGTGATAATCCGTATCAAATCGGGTGTTGAAACATAGAGGGTTTCGTTCTCAGAGATGCAAAGATTTAAAATTGTGAATTCTTTATTAAATTAGGTAATAAAAAGTAAGAATAAAGCTTTTTATTCATTGGAACAAACTTCTATTTAAAAAGTAAAATTCATCAAAACTACGGTGGTCTTCCAGAGAGAGAAATGATCTTTTTTAAACTCTTTCTTCCTCTATAACAAAGTCTCCTCCCAACTCTCAACAACTCTCCTTTTGTGGAGATATTTTAGGTAGGTCTTGACTACCAAGTCCAGCAACTCTTGACACCTTCTCTTCATTAGGTCATCTCCAGTAGCTCCTGACACTAATCATCTCCAACAGCTTTTGACAACTGATCATCTCCAGTAATATCCTTTAGCTTATAAAAGTTAGGCTTTAAGGTCGGGCTTGGTTGCAACTGTCTTATTACCTGCAATAGTCAAACATACTTCAATTAGTCCCAGTAAACATATAATAAGGTTCAAGATAATGTAAATTGAAGGACAAAAATAGGCATTTTTCATGCCTATCAAATACCCCCCAAACTAATATATTGCTAGTCCCTTAGCAAAAGAAAAGAAATTTAAACTCTTTCGTGGTTTCTTACGATTGCGTTTAGCGTATGCAACAAGCCTTTCAACCTATAGGTTACCCCTATAGAATGAGTTGTGTCTCGTGAGGGTTTTCAGTGAATATACCCACAAAATTATATCACAGATGTTCTGGTATTATAAACAACTAATAATCATTGCTCCTGGTATCTCCGAAAATGGATTGAATTCATCTCATAGAAATAGCACTTAAACAAGGGTTAACCATCATATACATTTAGAATTTATCAAGTCAATTATACTGTAATCAGATTAAATCAAGTTTCAGAATTTCATCCTTTGTGTAGTGAATTTAGTTTCTGGAATCAAGGTGTTTGATAATCCTTCCAAATAACCTTAGCCTTATCTTGAGTGTGGTGGAAGAAATCTAGAGGTTTGTTCGACAAGTGCCCTAGTTTATTTGCTCACTTTTATTGATATTTCAAGAAAAATATATATCCACACAAGCTTTTTAAGGTAAGACATTGCATTTGAGTTTTTATTTGCTCTTTGTATACGTGCAACTTGCCATCCTTCACATAGTTCTCAACTATACTCGGATTTTTTTTTGTACGAGTATGTCAGCTTCGGAAGGAGCCCAATAACTTGTGAAAATACATACAAACCCTTAGTATGAATTTATAAGAAACAAAATTTTCTCAGATAATTGTCTCCCTCGTTACAGATTCTTCCTAACCCAAACTGTTGATTAATCAAAAGGTGATAGTTAGTTTTATCAAAACCTTGATAACATAACTATGTGAAGTGCAATTATAAGGGTGATTTTCTTCTAAAACACATCTAATAGGATGGTAGTACCAAAAACTTAAAAAAATTTAATGCACTAACAATTCATAGTTTAAAATAAACTATAACCTTATAATTTTATCCCAAGCGCAACTCTAAGAATATCTAAAGATCAGAGTATACTAAAGGTGTCTACAATACCAGAATGTCCTAGAATAATAACTTTTCTTGGAAAAAGTCATGAAAATCTTATTTACCCCCACCCTCAAACTGAATCAGCATGTGTCCCCACATTTGCCAAAAATTAAAAAAATAGGAGAAAATCTAAAAATATTACCTGAGCATGATAAGGGTTGCCTCCCACAAGCACTAAGGTTAAAGTCTTCAGCCAGACGATGATAGGTACCCCCAAACTAGATAAGACTATGGGTAAAAATAAATATACCTATGTTTCATATGATAGGTCCCGTTGATTTATTTCCTCGCTCGAACCTGTAAAGTACTCGCAAAATGGTTTAAGTCTCTGCCCATTTACATTATTAATGTGACCAGTACGAGGGTCAAGAATTTCAATAGCTCCATGTGGGAAAACAACTTTGACAATGAATGGCCCGGTCCAACGGGATTGAAGATTTCTGGAAAACAAATGAAGTCGCGAAGAATACAATAGAACTTTTTGATCCACTTCAAAGGTCTTTCCCAAGATATTTTTATCATGGAAAGCTTTGGTTCTTTCTTTGTATATCTTTGCGGATTCATATGCATCTTATCGAAGCTCATCCAACTCATTGAGTTGTAGCTTCCGGTGGGACCCAGCCGTTGAAGTGTCAAAGTTAAGCATTTTTATTACCCGAAAAGTTCTATGCTTAAGTTCGATAGGTAGATGGCATGTTTTTCCGTAAACGAATCGGTAAGGTGACATTCCAATCAGGGTTTTATATGAAGTACGTTAAGCCCAAAGTACATTAATTAATCTAACAGACCAATCTTTACAATTTAGGTTAACCGCCTTTTGGAGAATATTTTTGATCTCCCGATTTAAAACTTCTACTTGCCCACTCGTTTGCGGGTAATAAGGTGTTGTCACCTTATGAGTTACACCATATTTTTTGACAAGGGCTGCAAAATTTTTGTTGTTAAAATGTGACCCTCCATCGCTAATGATCGCCCGAGGTGTTCCAAATCGAAAAAAAATATTTTCTTTTAAAAAATTAAGAACAATTGCACTATTATTCATTTTCGAAGGGATGGCTTCAACCCATTTTGATACATAGTCCACTCCAACAAGGATGTACTCATATCCAAAAGATTTGGGAAAAGGGCCCATAAAATTAATGCCCTAAATATCAAAAGGTTCAATAACTAAAATAGGGTATAAGAGCATCATATTTTGTCGAGAAAGGGCTCCCATTTCCTGGCATCTTTCGTACGCTTTACAAAATGCATGCGCATCGTGAAATAAGGTAGGCCAATAGAAACCGCATTGCAAAAATTTTGCCGCGGTCTTCTTAGAGCTAAAGTGGCCTCCACATGCTTGGGTATGGAAAAATGATTAAATATTGGTAAACTCAGACTGGGGAACACATCTCCTAAGGATTTGGTCAGTATAATACTTAAACAAATTTGGATCATCCCAAAAGAAGTACTTCACTTGACTAAAAAAGCGGTCTTTGTCAGGTTTAGTCCAATGATCAGGAATAGCATCCGTGGCTAAATAATTAGCAATGTCAGCAAACCACGATAACTCAGGAACTAAATTCACAGCCATAAGTTGTTCATCAGGAAAGGATTCACTAATCGGTAAGGACTCATCAACAAACTTAATCACTATACGGGAAAGATGGTCGGCTACTACATTGTCTGACCCCTTTTGTCTCAAATCTCGAGGTCAAACTCCTGCAAAAGTAATACCCACCGGATTAGCAATGCCTTAGCATCTTATTCGACAAAAGATGTCGAAGCGCGACATGATCCATGTAAACAATCACTTTAGATCCTATAAGATAAGATCTAAATTTTTCTAGCGCATAAATAATGGCCAAGAGTTCTTTCTCGGTGGTTGTGTAATTCAATTGGGCGTCATTTAACGTTTTAAGCGTAGTGGATGACATGGAGGCGTTTGTCAATCCGCTGTCCCAAAACAGTGCCTACTGAATAATCAGAGGCATCACACATTAACTTGAATGATTCACTCCAAACAGGTGGTCTAATAATGGGTGATATTGTGAGCTGATTCTTAAGCTTATCAAAAGCTACAAGACAAGGTGCATCAAACTCATAGGCCACATCTTTGGCCAAAAGACTTCTTAAAGGATGAGCAATATTATTAAAATCTTGGATAGAACGACGGTAGAAACCTACATGTCCTAGAAAGGAACAGACGTCCTTGACATTTCGTTGTGAGGAGAGGTTAGAAATGACATCTATTTTGGCCTGGTCAACTTTTATTCCTTTTTCAGATATGATATTCCCCAAAACTATCCCCTTTTTTACCATAAAGTGACATTTCTCCCAATTTAAAATAAAAATATTTTCTTGGCATCTGAGTAATACTAAAGAAAGATGATGAAGGCATTGGTCAAATGAGTTGATAAATAATGAGAAGTCCTCTATGAAAACTTCAAGGAATCGCTCTACCATGTAAGAAAAAATGCTTACCATACAACGCTGAAACGTCGCAGGAGCATTGCATAATCCAAAAGGAATGCGACGGTAGGCAAATGAATCGAAAGGGCATGTAAAAGTCGCTTTCTCTTGGTCCTCAGGTGTGATGGGTATTTGGTTGTACCCAGGGTAGCCATCTAAAAAACAATAAAATTTGTGCCCAGCGAGTCGCTCGAGCATCTGGTCAATGAAAGGTAAGGGGAAATGATCTTCCCTAGTGACCGAGTTAAGCTTCCTGTAGTCTATGCAGACTCTTTATCCAGTGATCGTTCTAGTCGGTACGAGGTCGTTATTCTCGTTCTTTACAACGGTGATTCCCAACTTTTTTGGGACAACATGGATCGGGCAACCCTAACAGAAATGGGATAGATGATCCCAGTATCAAGGAGTTTTAAAATCTCTTTTCGAACTACTTCGGCCATAGTCGGGTTCAATCTCCGTTCTCCTACCATGGACTTTTTGGCATTATCTTCCAAATTGATTTTATGCATAAAAATCGAGGGACTAATTCCTTTAATATCCTCTATACTCCAGCCAATAGCTTTCCTATTTCCCTTAAGAACACAAATTAACTTCTCTTCCTGAAGGGGTTTTAGGTCAGCAGAAATAATGATGGGCATAGTTTCGTCTAGACCTAGAAAGACATACTTAAGGTGAGCAGGAAGAGGTTTAAGCTCTATCTTTGGGGAGGTTACTTGAGCCTCCAGAATGGGTTTCTTAACATCTAAGATTTCATGCTCACCTTCCGGCTCTGAAATTTCTAAAGCCGAATCTAATAAGGTTTTCACCTCATTGATGTACGAATCGTCCTCATAATCTCCATCAAAGTGGGACAAAAATGCTTCTAGGGGATCGGAGGTACTTAACCTCTCAAAAATGTTACTCACAAGACTCTGGATCATATTGCACTTGAGTGGTTCAGAATTAGATGGGGAATGCGACGCATTAAAAATATTCAATTCTGTTATCATGTTCCCGAAGGTCAACTTCATAATTCTATTGCGGCAATTGATTACTACATTAGCTATTACCAAAAAGGGGCAGCCAAGAATAATAGCGATCTCGTCCTCTAGTTTTGCCACTGGCTCAGTATTTAACACAACAAAGTCTACTGAATAAACAAACTGCTCAATTAGGATCAACACATCTTCAACTACACCCCTAGGAATCCTAATAGATTGGTCAGCTAGCTGAAGGGCCCTATTTGTGGGTTTATGCACTCCGATATCCAATTGCTCATAGACAGAGTAAGGAATGAGGTTCACGGCAGTACCAAAATCAAGTAGAGTTCTTCCTATCTTACGGGTCCCAATCGTACATGAAATAGTAGGGCATCCTGGGTCCTTGTATTTTGGAAGGGATTTACGCAAAAGGACAACACTAATATATGCATTAAAAAGAATAAACGTATCACTCTCGTGAGCATGAAAAGCCTTTTTCGGGACATGTATGCGCCACTTTAAAGTACAAAGATCTTTAAAGAATTTTGCATAATTAGGAATATGCCTTATGGCCGTAAGGATAGGAATGTTAATCACATAATGCTTAAAAATCCCTAAAATCTTTTCATAGACGTTACCCTTCTTAGCAAGAGTTGACCACTGAGGAAAAGGAGCCAGGGGCTGAACATGTGTTATCGCGATTTCTTCCTCACTCGCACTCGCAGGTTCTTCTATAGGTTTACTTTGAATTTCCAGCTCGGGTTCCTTAGGCATTTTTACCAAATTTTAAATTTTTGTACCGCTCCTAAGGGAAATGATGGCGTTGACTCCATCACAATTGGAAGATCAAGGATATTCAGTATTCCCTTTAGGATTAGGTTGATTTTGACTGGGGAACATTCCTTTGTCTCTCGTGCTTATCTCTGTTGCCATTTGACCTATCTGTCCCTTAAGTTTGGCAATAGATGACTGAGGTACTTGCATAAATGCCTTAAGAGTATCTTCTAAGGATGTGGCTGGAGTAGGCAGATTCCTATTGTGCGGAGGAACATAAGGCACATTAAGGGGAGCTTGGTATGATGGATTTTTTTGCCATGAGGAACTAGACTAGTGTTGGTTTATTTGGTAGTACGGCTGATAAGGGGAACTACAAGAAGAACCTCCTTGGTAATTTCTATTTCCCCGAGAATTGGAGTTGTTGGAATTATTATTCCATCCACCATTGAAAGATTGGCTATTGGGACGTTGATACAAGGCATTGACCTGGTCTTTCCTACCTTCTTTTAAACAAAGCACGTCAGGCTAATCTTGGACCAGATGGTCCAAACTTTCATACTCCACACAAAGTGGCATCGTCATATGGTTAACAGAAGAAGTGGTAGGGAGTTGCTCCCTTTACCCGATCTCTAACTTCTCAAATTTATTAAGAATAGTTCTAAGAGTGGCAAACTCTAAATTAGAGTCCACTTGGTACACATTTGAACTGTGACAAGGTCATTCCTCTCTCATAGTTTGTCATTGGTAGGTCTTATCAGCTACATCATTTAAAAATTTCCAAGCTTCGGTGTAAGTTTTCTCATCAAATGTACCCGCACACATAGACTGAACACGTGCTCTAGTGTCATATTCTAGACCTTCATAGAGAGTTTGAACTATATCAATCAATTGAATCCTATGATGTGGGCATCCTTGCTCTAAATCCCTAAACCTTTGTAGGTAGTCATATAATGACTCTCCTCGGTTTTGCGTGAAGCTATAGATACTCTGTCGTATATTAGCAGTTCTATGGTTAGGGAAATATTTTTTTTAAAACTCCTTAACGAGTTGTTTAAACGTGTTTACAGAGTTCTCCTCGAGAGTGTACAACTAATCGCTTGTATTTCCCATAAAAGAAAAATGGAACACACGTAATTTGAGAGAATCCTCTGTAATACGTTCAAAGTTTAAAATAAGCATATGATCCCTAAAGTCCCTAAGATAGTTATACAGGTTTTCAGTGGGACTACCATGAAATTTGGGAAGCATAGACAAGAATCCCGGTTTTAACTCAAAATTTCCAGCATTTCTAGGAATCACGATACACGAAGGTTTACTAACAACTGTAGGATGCATTCGATTTCGAAGAGTGATTCTCTCCGCATCAAAAGCAGGTTCAGGATCGTTCCTAGCAATAGCGGACCATTAATCTCATCAGTCCCACTCAGATTGACTCTAGCAGCGTTCTTTGTCCGAGTTTGGGTGCTACCCCAATTTAACATACAACTCAATCAATATATGCAGACACACTAAAAGACCTAAGAATAATACAAGCACTCAAGAACGTTTTACTGGTCTCTTTCTAGGTTAAGGTTTGGACCCGGTCTCAGGGTTCAATGCTCCTACTCCTGACGGTACATCGGTTCGCACTTGAGTTGTTATTACTCGCTTTGGCGATAGCTCGCATTCTATCTAGTCACCTAGATGCACCTGTGCTGGAAGGCGAGGCGAACCGCTTTGAGTCACCTATCCGCACTAGCTATGCCAGAAAATGTATGTCCTCCAGCAAACGTAGCCACTTATCAGGTTTTCCTAGTGAGCGTGATGCTCCAGGTCCGAGCGAAGCCTTTTGATTAACTAAGTTTTTATGGCTTCTTTATCTGAAAATCTTTTAAAGTGGTCGGGACTGTCGATATCGAAAAGATTAAAAACCGGGTGATGAACTCCCGGGGTCCTAATGCGTGGGCACGCACGGGTGATGAAATCCCGCTTTGATTCAACCTTATTAAGGCGGTGTTGCAAAAATTAAACATTTTATCAATCAGACAATAGCTACACATGATATACCGCGACAGGGAGGGTGCGGTGAAAAGATGATTACCTACAGGGCAGCCTTTTTAGGGGCACGTTTGGTTACCCTGGTGAAACTATTGGGAAGGCCTACTCAGGATCATTTACGAATTACGCGTTGAAACGATTTCCGGCCATAGTAGGGGTTCCGAAGCTGTACCTGCAGCAGAGTACAATTTCCTCACCTTACAGAGCGTCACTCATTAAACTTTTCATAAACATTTTCTCAACTCTTACAATATTAAAATTACATTAAAAATAAATAAATAAATAAACAACTAAAGGTATTTTTGTCGCTTTTCTTTGATGTTACGCTTTGCTTTAATCAACCATATCCATCTCCTTCAATAACTGAAAAACAATGCAAAATGCAAAATTCAAACTTTAAATCACAGTTCACTGTAATTAATCCAAAAACAGAAACTAGAACAAAGTAAACTACTGTAGCAGCATAGTAAATAGAAAATAAAGTAAATCACTATAGCAGTAGAGTAAACAAAATAAATTATTGTAGGAAGTAAACAGTGATTTTGATACGATTTACCCGTCACAAACACAGTCAGAATCACAGTTACCAAGCTTCAAAGATTCAGCAGTAATACTCGTGTGAACATCGCAAGAATTAACAGTTTATTAGCAGCGAGAACAGTCGGGTAAATAGCGTAATAAATGTCAGTTTCAGCAGGGAGAAACAAGCAGGTTCTAGCAGCAGCAACAGTAAACAGGAGGTAGATTGTACTCTGGCAAACAACAATAAAATTGTAACAAACAAAACAGATTAAAACAGCAAGTAATCGTGATGACAGGAGCAGCAACAATAACTAATTGTAACAGGAGATGCAACAACAGGGAGGACTGTTTCGTCTCAAACAACAATCCCAATTTCCAATTGCAAACAACACCCCAATCTTCACCTGGAAACAACAAAACCCCAATTTCCAATTGCAACAACAAAACCCTAGGTCAAAATCTTTCAAGAGCAAGGTGCGAAACAGAAACGCCAAGCTTGCAAAATTGGAAACCCAAACTTACGAAATTGGAAGCCAAACTCAAGAACAAACCCTCTTAATTGAGCAAAAGTCAAGTTCAAGGAAGAAAGAAAATCAGGGTTTGAAAGAAAAGCTTACAACCTCCAAATCAGATGTGTTTTTCAGAGAAAATCAGAGCCTAAAACCCCCAAAGCATAGATTAAAACCCCCAAATCAGAGAGGTTTTAGTGAGATCTTGTAAAACCCAACGTAATGAAAACCTAAGCGCAAAGCGCGCGAGAGATGAGTCGGTTGTTGCGTTCATCGTTGTTGTTTTTTTGAGAGTGAAGATCAGTTGGTGTTAGAGAGAGATCTGTTGAGAGTTGTGTGGAGAGTTTGGGAGTTGTTTAGAGAGAAAGAGAGAGAGTCAGTTTTGGGAGTCTGAGAAAGTCGATTTTTTGGGAGAGAGAAAGAGAGTGGGATTTGTTTGTTTTGGAGTTGCAAACAACTTTAACACTGCCTTTTCCCAATCACTCGCCTGACATTAACAAATACTTGTAAACAACACAAAAACAAATACCTCAAGGAGCAAAAATAGAAGAAAAATCGTTAATAAAAATAAATAAAAATTCGTCAAACAGAACAATAATTAACAGAAACACGATTTTGGAATCACTTGCATCCCTGGCAACGGCGCCATTTGATAATCTGCATCAAATCGGGTGTTGAAACATAGAGGGTTTCTTTCTCAGAGATGGAAAGATTTAAAATTATGAATTCTTTATTAAATTGGATAATAAAAAGTAAGAACAAAGATTTGTATTCATTGGAACAAACTTTCATTTAAAAAGTAAAATTCATCAAAACTACTGTGGTCTTCGAGAGAGAGAGATGATCCTTTTTAAACTCTTTCTTCCTCTCTAACTAAGTCTCCTCCTAACTCTCAACAACTCTCCTTTTGTAGAGATATTTTAGGTAGGTCTTGACTACCAAGTCCAGCAACTCTTGATACCTTATCTTTATTAGGTCATCTCCAGCAGCTCCTGACACTAATCATCTCCAGCAACTTTTGACAACTGATCATATCCATTAGTATAATTTAGCTTGTAAAAGTTGGGCTTTAAGGTCGGGCTTTGCTGCAATTGTCTTATTACCTGCAATAGTCAAACATACTTCAATTAGGCCCAGTAAACATATAATAAGGTTCTAGATAATGTAAATTGAAGGACAAAAATAGACATTTTTCATGCCTATCAATATGCGATACGAGAACTCGTAATTTACTTTAATTATTTATGCTATCTAAGAGATTTAAAGGTGGAGTGGAATTGATGCCTTGGTTTCTACTCCAATTTATCTTGTAATTTGTTTCGCTCTTCTTTTTATTTCAAAACCTACACAAACTCGTTATAATTGGATAAAACTAGTAGCTCGAAGTATAATTCGCACCACAAGTCTCTTGAGATACGACCACGCTTACCCTTGTACTTAACGGTACACCGTGCGCTTGCGGGTCTTTTAAGACGTCGGTTTATAATCGATCAAGCGCACATATTTTCTTAAACTCGTGGATGTTCTTATAAGGGCTCTCAGAATCAAGCCTATAAAATATAGGTAACATTTGGATCACACTAGGCTTGGTTTCATAATGATTTGTTGTGACGGCTGGTAATACGATACCCAAAGGTATATCGCTCACCACTGAGGTCCAATAGTCCCTAAAAGATTTGACGGCAGCCATGATTAGGGGTCTGACTTCAAGCTCAGCAAAAAGTTTAATTGGGTCAACTCTAGATGGATTACCCTCCTCCAAAACTAGGGCTCCTAAGTCCTCTATTATGTTGACTGGGCGAAGTGGTCACCCTCTTCGCTTAGGGTGAGGCGGTGGGCCGTAAATAGGTAAAGGTTCTAGTAAGCTTCCTAAACAT
Organism: Kingdonia uniflora; assembly: GCA_014058105.1. NCBI lineage: Eukaryota > Viridiplantae > Streptophyta > Magnoliopsida > Ranunculales > Circaeasteraceae > Kingdonia > Kingdonia uniflora. The sequence goes on along the minus strand of JACGCM010000868.1, from coordinate 34,848 downwards.
TTTTCTCCATGTGTCCAATTGATCATGCACAAACTAATATGCGATAAAATTCGGCACCCGATGCAGTAAAAAATCAGCCAAATCAACAATCTAACACTTTAACATTTTTTAAGAAGTAATAATTAGGTATCTTCTATATTCTTCTATGTTTACTAAATGGTAGAATGGTCAAAGGCTTTGGTTCCTATACTCTCCTGCGTCACTTTACTGGTACTAGTTTAGAGTAGATATTCGGTCCTCACGTCTGAGTGAGTCACCTTATAGTACGTCTGCACTCGTAACAGTAACATTACAAATCTGCAACGAGTATTTTATGTTATTAGGCTGGGACCGTATCCTACAAACTCAAGTTTGTACCCCAGCCTGGTATACCTATCCGTTGAGTGATGAAATTGATAGGCATGAAAAATGTCTATTTTTGTCCTTCAATTCACATTATCTAGGACCTTATTTTATGTTTTACTGGGCCTAATTAAAGTATGTTTGACTATTGCAGGTAATAAGACAATTGCAACCAAACCCAGTCTTAAAGCCTAACTTTTAGAATCTAAAGAGCTGTTGGAGATAGCAAGTTGTCAAGAGCTGCTCGAGATGGCCTAGTACTAGTCAACAACTGCTGGAAGACTTAGTCAAGATTTTGGCTAAAAGATCTCCACAAAAGGAGGGTTGTTGAGGGAGATGAGGGCTGGAGTTAGGTTAAGAGAGAGAGTTGTAAAAAGGGAGGAAAGTTATCTTTTAAGTTTACCATTTTTTCTTTACCGTAGTTCTTATTTTTGTTTTCCTTGTAAACCATTTTCAATCAATGAAAACCAGTTTTAATTCACGAATTTTATATTTGCATCCCTGAAGAAAGACAACCCTAACATATATTACAACACCCGGTTTGATACGGATTATCAAATGGCGCCGTTGCCGGGGATGCAATCTATTTTAAAATCGTGTTTAATTGTTCTGTTTATTTAGTTTATCTTATTGATTAAAATATTTCTTTGTTTTAGTGGTTCTTTTATCGTTTCATCATCTCCCTCTCCTCAATATCTCTCTAAACACCAACACACATACACACACTCTTTCTCTTTCTGAAATAATCGTTTAGCGCCAAACTCTTCTCTCATTTCTACGATCAATCGAGTGCGATTGGGTAATTTCAGATCTTCCCATAGTCAAGTTCATCGGCGATTACAAAGGGTTCGATTTAAACTGATTTTGATACCGGATTCAAGGGTTCGATTTAAACTGATTTTTATACCGGATTCAAGGGTTTTGGAGTTTGATTTTCTGGGATTTCTTTCCATTATCATGATCTGATTCCGTGTGATTAAGATATGTCATTGTATAATTTTGGGTTTAAGGGTTTCAATTCTCCTCAATTGGGTATTTAGGGTTTGGTTTCAGAAGATTTGATTTGGGGATTTCAGGTTTTGGGTTAGGAGATGCATTTCTCCTATGCTTTTCATTTCATTTCTTATTTGCTGTAATGATTTTAATGCACTTCTACTATGTTAATCACCATGATAGGATTTGCAGTAAATTAAGGGACTTGATAAAGGGTTCTAATTTTCATCGGAAAGGTTTCAAGTTTATCCTCAGTTTCAATTTCAATTTACTCTTAAAATTGAAGTAGGGTCTGGTTTGTGATTGTGGTTTAATAGTCTTCTCTCTCTCTCATGTGAGTGTGGTCAGTTTTAGAGGAGATTTGTGGATTATTTGGGTTGTTGTGCTGCGATTATCTGCGGATTATATTTATTGTTGTTGTGCCGCTATTTTGGGGTTCGATTTTGTTGAAGAATTTAGTGCTGATTTCTTGGAAGGATTTAGTACTGATTTCTTGGAAGGATTTAGAGCTTGGTTTGATTAATTTTGTTGATCTGTGGGTCTGTTTTTGCTGAATTGGAGAATCTGATGATCTTGGATAGTTTTTGTTTGTTTTGATCTTGTTTTTTTTCTCTGGTTGGTACTCCGATTAATAAATGGATTTCTGTGGTTTGATTTCACGGTTTAATTTCATGACATGTTTTACAGTCTGATTTCACTGTTTCGTTTAGTTATTGGTTTTTGTGGTTTCTTTTCAATTTTGATCACAGAGTTTCAAGGTCATCATTAGTATTGTTGATTAAGAAGGTAAAAGTTTAAACGCTTTGGAAAGTTAACATCAAAGAAAAGCGACAAAACCAAGAAGACTTCTTGTTTAACTTTTTATGTATTTTTTTTTGTAAGGATTGAGAAAATGTTGATGTAAAGTTTAATGAATGACACTTTGTAAGGTGAGGAAATTGTACTCTGCTGTAGGTACAGCATTGAAACCCCTACTCAGGCCAGAAATCATTTTAACGCGTACTTCGCCAACGATCCTGGGTGGGCCTTCTCAACGGTTTCACCAGGGTAACCAAATGTGCCCCTAAAAAGGCTGCCCTGTAGGTAATCATCTTTTTACCGCACCCTCCTTGTCGCGGTACATCGTTGTTTAACTATATGTTTGATTGATTAAATGTTTAATTTTTGCAACAACACCTAGATAAGGGTGAACCAAAATGGGATTTCGTCACCCGTGCGTGCCCACGCATTAGGACTCCAGGAGTTTATCACCCGGTTTTTAATCTTTTTGATATCGACAGTCCTGACCTCTTTAAAATATTTTCAGATAATAAGCCATAAAAAGCATAGTTAATCAAAAGGCTTCGCTCGGACCTGGAGAAACACGCTTACTAAGAAAACCTGATAAGTGGCTATGTTTGTTGGAGGACGTATGTTCCCTGGCATAGCTAGTAAAGATAGGTGACTCTAAGCAGTTTGCCCCGCCTTCCAGCACAGGTGCATCTAGGTGACTAGATAGCATGCGAGCTATCGCCAAAGGAGTATAAACAACTCAAGTGCGAACCGATCTACTGTCAGAAGTATGAGCATTGAACCCTGAGACCGGGTTCACAACTTAACTTAATAAAAGAGACCAGTAAAATATTCTTGAGTGTTTGCATCATTCTAAAGACTTTTAGTGTGTTCGCATATATTAATTGAATTGTATGTTAGATTGGGGTAACACCCAAGCTCGGACTAAGAACACTGCTAGAATCAATATGAGTTGGACTGATGGGACTAATGGTCCAGAACCTGCTATTCCTAGGAACGGTCCCGAACCTGCTACTGCAGAGAGAATCACTCTCCACAATCGAATGCATCTTACAATTGTGAGTAAGCCTTCATGTATTGTGATTCCCAGAAATGTAGGAAACTTTGAGTTAAAACCGGGATTCTTGTCTTTGCTTCCCAAATTTCATGGTAGTCCCACTGAAAACACTTATAACCATCTTAGGGACTTTAGGGATCATATGCTTATTTCAAACTTAGAACGTATTACAGAGGATTCTCTCAAATTACGTGTGTTCCATGTTTTCTTATGGGAAACACACGCGATTGGTTGTACACTCTTGAGGAGAACTCTGTAAACACGTTTAAACAACTCGTAAAGGAGTTTTTTTAAAAATATTTCCCTAACCATAGAACTGCTAAGATACGACAGAGTATTTATAGCTTCACACAAAACCGAGGTGAGTCATTATATGACTACCTACAAAGGTTTAGGGATTTAGAGCAAGGATGCCCCCATCACGGGATTCAATTAATAGATATAGTTCAAACTCTCTATGAAGGTCTAGATTATGATACTAGAGCTCGTGTTCAGTCTATGTGTGCGGGTACATTTGATGAGAAAACTGACACAGAAGCTTGGAAATTTTTAAATGATGTAGCGGATAAGACCTACCAATGGCAAACGATAAGAGAGGAAAAACCTTGTCACATTGCAAATATGCACCAAGTGGACTCTAATTCAGAGTCTGCAACTCTTAGAACCATTCTTAATAAAATTGAGAACTTAGAGATTTGGAAAAGGGTGCAGTACCCTAACACTTCTTCTGTTAACCATGTGGCGATGCCACTTTGTGAGGTTTGTAAAAGTTCAGACTATCTGGTCCAAGATTGCCCTGACGTGCTTAGTTTAAAAGAGGGTAGGAAAGACCAGGCCAATGCCATGTATCAACGTCCCAATAACCAACCTTTCAATGGTGGATGGAATAATAATTCCAACAACTCCAATTCTCGGGGAAATAGACATTACCAAGGAGGTTCTTCTGGTAGTGCCCCTTATCAGCCGCACAACCAAGTAAACTAACACCAGTCTAGTTCCTCGTGGCAATAAAATCCATCATACCAAGCTCCCCTTAATGTGCCTTATGTTCCTCCGCACAATAGGAATCTGCCTCTTCCAACCACGTCCTTAGAAGATACTCTTAAGGCATTTATGCAAGTAACTTAGTCATTAATTGCCAAACTTGAGGGACAAATAGGTCAAATGGCAACAGAGATAAGCACGAGAGACAATGGAACGTTCCCCAGTCAAACTCAAGCTAATCCTAAAGGGAATACTGAACATCCTAGATCTTCCAATCGTGATGGAGTCAACGCCATCATTTCTCTTAGGAGTGGTACGAAAGTTGATAATTTGGTAAAAATGCCTAAGGAACCCGAGTTGGAAATTCAAAGTAAACCTATAGAAGAACCTACGAGTGCGAGTGAGGAAGAAATCGCGATAACACATGTTCAGCCGCTGGCTCCTTTTCCTCAGCGGTTAACTCTTGCTAAGAATGGCAACGTCTATGAGGAGATTTTAGGGATTTTTAAACATTGTGTGATTACCATTCCTATCCTTACGGCCATAGGACATATTCCTAATTACGTAAAATTCCTTAAAGATCCTTGCACTTTAAAGCGGCCCATACATGTCTCGAAAAAAACATTTCATGTTCACGAGAGTGATACGTCTATTCTTTTAGATGCACATGTTAGTGTTGTCCTTTTGCGTAAATCGCTTCCAAAATTTAAGGACCCTGGATGCCCTACTATTTCATGTACGATTGGGACCCGTAAGATAGGAAGAGCTTTACTTGATTTAGGTGTCGCCGTGAACCTCATTCCTTACTCTGTCTATGAGCAATTGGATATCGGAGTACTTAAACCCACTAATAGGACCCTTCAGCTAGCTGATCGATCTATTAGGATTCCTAGGGGTGTAGTTGAAGATGTGTTGATCCTGCTTGAGCAGTTTGTTTATCCAGTAGACTTTATTGTGTTAGATACTGAGCGAGTAGCAAACCCTGAGGATGAGATCCTTGTGATTCTAGGTCGACCCTTTTTGGCAATAGCTAATGCGGTAATCAATTGCTGCAATGGAATTATGAAGTTATCCTTCGAGAACATGATAGTAGAATTGAATATTTTTCATGCGTCGCATTCCCCTTCTAATTCTGAACCACTTGAGTGTAATATGATCCTGAGTCTTATGAGTACCACTTTTGAGAGGTCAAGTACCTCAGATCCCTTAGAAGCAATTTTGTCTAACTTTGATGGAGATTGTGAGGACGATTCGTACATCCATGAGGTGAAAACCTTATTAGATTCGGCTTTAGAAATTTTAGAGCTTGAAGGTGAGCATGAAATCTTAAATGTTAAGAAACCTATTCCGGAGGCTCAAGTAACCTCTCCAAAGATAGAGCTTAAACCTCTTCCCGCTCACCTTAAGTATGTCTTTCTAGGTCTTGATGAAACTATGCCCGTCATTATTGCCGCTGACCTAGAACCCCTTCAGGAAGAGAAGTTGATTCGTACTCTTAAGGGAAATTCGAAAGCAATTGGCTGGAGCATTGAGGACATTAAAGGAATTAGTCCCTCGGTTTGTATGCATAAAATCAATTTAGAAGATAATTCCAAATTGTCCAGGGAAGGACAACGGAGATTGAACCCGACTATGGCCGAAGTAGTTCGGAAAGAAATTTTAAAACTCCTTGATGCTGGGATCATCTATCCCATTTCTGATAGTCCGTGGGTTAGCCCGATCCATGTTGTCCTAAAAAAGTTGGGAATCACCGTTGTAAAGAACGAGAATAACTACCTCGTACCCACTAGAACGACCACTGGATGGAGAGTCTGCATAGACTACAGGAAGCTTAACTCTGTCACTAGGAAAGATCACTTCCCCTTACCTTTCATTGACCAGATGCTCGAGCGACTCTCTGGGAACAAATTTTATTGTTTCTTAGATGGCTACTCTGGGTACAACCAAATACCCATCCCACCCGAGGACCAAGAGAAAATAACTTTTACATGTTCTTTCGGCACATTCGCCTACCGTCGTATGCCTTTTGGCTTATGCAGTGCTCCTACGACGTTTCAGCGTTGCATGTTAAACATTTTTCTGACATGGTTGAGCGATTCCTTGAAGTTCTTATGAACGACTTCTCATTATTTGGCAACTCATTTGACCAGTGCCTTCATCATCTTTCTCTAGTATTACTCAGATGCCAAGAAAAAAATCTTATTTTAAATTGGGAGAAATGTCACTTTATGGTAAAAAGGGGGATAGTTTTGGGGCATATCATATCAAAAAAATGAATAGAAGTTGACCAGGCCAAAATAGATGTCATTTCTAACCTTCCCTCACCACAAAATGTCAAGGACGTCCGTTCCTTTCTAGGACATGCAGGTTTCTACCGTCGCTTTATCCAAGATTTTAGTAAGATTGTTCGTCTTTTAAGCAGTCTTTTGGCCAAAGATGTGGCCTATGAGTTTGATGCACCTTGTCTTGTAGCTTTTGATAAGCTTAAGAATCAGCTCACAACATCACCCATTATTAGACCACCTGTTTGGAGTAAACCATTCAAGTTAATGTGTGATGCCTCTGATTATTCTGTAGGCACTGTTTTGGGACAGCGGATTGACAAACGCCCCCATGTCATCCACTACGCTAGTAAAACGTTAAATGACGCCCAATTGAATTACACGACCACTGAGAAAGAACTCCTAACCATTGTTTATGCGTTAGAAAAATTTAGATCTTATCTTATACCTCGCTCAAGTGCGGATTTACTGTTGTAGAAATTATGGAGTGGGGGTTGTACCACGGAGAGTGTCAAGATGTGAAAAACTAATCCTAGGCCGATTTATCAATGAGTTGGTATTTTCTTCAAAACTAAGAGAAAACTAAGGAAATAATATCAAATTAAAAGAAACTAGACATGACTAGAGTTCCACCAAATGGAAATAACAATAGATCAAATAGTTTTACTAGGCAGATTTATGTACCAAAAATCCTGAGTAGGCCATTTTTAGTATAAATGTTAACCCTAGATCCATGGTTAGGCATCTATGGTTTAATCATTAAGTTTCACTAAATCTGATTTGGATGAGAGATTTAACCAACTATGGTTAAGCTTGGTTGGATTTTTTCTCACGCGTTTCTTCCCTTTATTGCCCTAAAATTCGACTTAGTTATTATAACACCGACTTTTAGCAAAAGAGCTAATACTAGAAAACTATATATCACTATTGCTACTTAGGTACGGGCTTCCCTCTAGTTATAGGTAGAAAAATATTAGCCTCGCATTATCGCTAAGATCATCATATTAAAATAGATAAAGCAAATAAAAGGGAGAGAAATAAAAAAATGCTTTAATAAAAAGTACTCTTGTATTTCTTGAATTCTTTCAAATATGAGATGCCTCAATTACAATTGAGGCGGGTTCCTTTTGTAGGAGAAGGAACCCAAATCTTTAAGAATATTACAATATATATTATTACAATCAATCACTAAGATATATGAGAATATCTTCATATCATTTCCTTGTTGAGTATAGAAATCTTCTAACCATGAAAATACTTGAGTATATCTTTGTTGTAGAATATCTTCTCAATATAATTATTGGATCTTGAATGCAATCTATTTTTATATTATACTCTAAATATATTTGTGTATATATTTATTTAATCTTGAAACCAAATATATTGTGTCTTTGACTTTTTGTGCTATGAACTCCTGGAGGCACTTTTACTTAACTCTAAGAGTTTGGTTTCAAATAGCCATCTCCAATAGCTATAATCAAATAAGCGCGCATAAGTACCCAAAATAAAATATAATGGACGACTAAAATTTAAATTTGGGTATATTTAAAATGTCATAATTACGTACTCGTCAGAGACTCTTATGAACTATGAAGGTTCCTTTTGGTAATTGCTACAATAAGATCAATAACTTTGTTCACCTTGTTATACATTGAGTTGCATTCCTTCAATATCTTCTTTATGGAGTGAAATTACTATTTCCATAAGTTGGTTTCAAGATCTAGCTAGTTATTGTTAATTAACCATTAGAGAATCTCCTAGAGTTTACTCTTGGCAAAAACTTGAAACTTGAGTTTGACAAAAAATTAAAAAAAAAACTACTCAAGTTTCTTCCAATAGTGCCTAGCCTCTTACTTAAATTGAAGGTGAGATGGCAGATATAATGGTTGGGACATAATTTCATCATGCGCATAACCGTTAGGAGCCTGATAGCAAATCAAATGTCGAAGTTCTAATAAAACGATTGGGACTTAAACTTAGATTGAGTGCATAGCGTTAGGTGCCTAGTCATTAACTCAATTTCAAGTTTCAGGCTAGAAACTCAAGTCTGAAGCTTGAGTTTTAAGTTTGCAAACTTGAGTTTTGAGTAGTTGTTTAAGTGCAAAATCCAATGTATGAGTAACTGTAGAAGATGATATTAAACTCTACTGCATAAAAACATTTCAGGTATTTCATATTTTTTTTATCTTGTTAAAGAACTTTAAAATTATGGTACATCGATTCATTGTGATGATTGATAATTTTTTAATCACAACCCTAACTCAGATAGGGCTAAGATCTCATTCTATTTAAAAACATATACTCAAATCATAAGTTCCTAACCCAAGTGGGATTTTTTGTTTGTAAACTTGAGTTAGGGTTGTCTTTTCATCATGCTTAAAATAGTTCAAACCTTAAAAGCTAGGCGAAATATCTGTTCTTATACAAATGTAACGTAAAGGAGGTTAGCTTTAGAAGAATTTGATATATCAGAGCAAAGTTTCCTATTTTTCCATCAAAATCTGCTTTTCACTCCCTGTAATTCCTTTGTTCTACTTTTCTTTATCCCAATAATCTCCTCCTAGTGAAGTGCAAGCAATACTACTTTACAATGATTTTTCTCTTCTTTAGCTGCCCAGGTTTAAAAGCTTAAACTTGATTAATTATAAAATGGTCCCTCTTCCCCTCCATATTCAACCACTATGGAACAGGCTGTCACTAAACTCGTATATAAGCTGCATTATTTGTGTTATAATCATATATCGCCTTTTACATATTGTATTCATAAGCAGGAGTAAGACGAATGAGCCTATGCCACATACCGCAATACTCATACATTCCCCATAATAGGGGAATCTAAAACCACATGGGAGTTACATGTAAACGGCCTATGGTATAATGTTGAGATCTTCCAAGACGAATCACCACTTTATCAAGCAACCGAAAATCGCCCCTTTAACACACGTATAATATCGATTTTATTTTTATTTAAAATTAATTATATATATATATATATATATATATATATAAAGAGCATGGGCCTAAGTGTTAGGCATGATAGTAGGTAATGTTTATGAATATTTCTTGGGTCTTGTTTTGTGGGAGCAAGATGAAGTCAAGAGAGACCATATCTACATTGCTTTGGAAGACATCATAGTTTAATACTAGATTGAAGAAGCTCCAGGTATCTAAATGTTTCTTTTCAAAACCCTAGTAAAGAATGATTGAAAGTTAGTAAGAAGGTTTGAGTTGGTCGTCTATGTTGCACCAATAATTGAGGGTTTACTCACCTCGGTTAAGGTACCAATGATGGGGTTGAATCTAGTGGAGTACATCTTTACACCTAGGTTTTCAAAGCCTGGAGTTATGTTAATGTCTCCATCGAGAATCCATGTGTGTTCTTCCCATCAAACCTATAAGTGGAATCCAACTCCTCTTCAACTATTTATATATATTTTTTATTTATTTAGTGGGGTTTCCCTTTCACAACCTAACGAAAAAGTATATTCTACAATGTCCCACCACACTCGCCTCACTCTCTATGTGGGTCATCGCCAAATCTTAGTGCCCAATAGTAAAGCTACCTTTTGAGGGGTTTGTGAACAATGGATATAGAGATTGGGATTTTAGGATTACAACATTTCTTACTTTCTAGGGTTATAAGACTCATTTATAACATCCCATGATGTTGGACAAGTTTCTTAGTTATAAAAGGAGCATTGACTATTATTTTACTTCGTGTCAAATTGTATCAAGCTAAATACATTTGGTTTGAAAGCTAAATGCATTTATATTAAGTTTCTATAGGCCTTTGCGCAGATATGAAGTTGTAAGTAGCAATTAGTATGTAGAAATACTATTGTAGTTGGTGAATCCCGGATTTCTATTTAAATTTGAAGGAGAAGAGAGCTAATGCTAAAATGGCACATGAAGAGTCCTAAACTACATTAAAGAAAACAATGACTTGCTTATTAAAAGAAACAAGGGACTTTATCTTCATCTACCAATTTATAACTATGTATTTCTTGATTGTTTGTTTTTTCAATTGACAGAAAGAAACTGAGAAAAGAAAGAAAGAGTGTCTACCTATCTTTCTATTTTGGATAATCAATAATTGGTGAGAAGAGTTTTACATGAGCTTTCATGTTTTGGAATATCAAGTAAATGCTTAACTTCAGATTTGGTGTGAGCCAGATGAGGAAAAATAATTTCCTTTGTGAATGATATGAGTGCTTATTTTTTTGGCTAAGACACAACAATGGATTATGGACTGAATCTCTTGAAAAACCAAGTTGACATCGACACATTCTTGCGGAAGGATAGTGCCTGGCCATCTCAATCCTTATTCAGTACTTGGTGGACTTTGATGTATTCTTCTAAGTCTCACAGGATATTCCATGTGTGTTATTTATCACATGGCCATCTCAATCCTTATTCAGTACTTGGTGGGCTTTGATGTATTCTTGTAAGTCTCACAGGATATTCCATGTGTGTTATTTATCATATACCATGTGTGTTACTACTTCTGTCTCTTGCACCACTCAAAGCTCTTCAAGAGTGTTAAATCTGCTCTGATAGAAAACATGGACAAAAAGACCGAAAAGAGAACAGGGACATCTTCCTATGTTATCTACCGCAGTGTTTGATAGTCTGATGAGGAAAAAAATCATCTTTATGAAAGGAGAACTATTTCTTAGTGTCCTACTTTTGTGTGTGAAAGAGAGAAAGGAAACTCATTTTCTTGGCTACAACACAATAATTTAGCTCCCAATACAAACATTTGAATAAAGCTCGAAAGAAACCATACAAAAACTAGAACATTTTTACGTAAGAATATTATCCTGTGATCTCGATCTTTCCTACATTGGGTGCACTTTGTTTACTTGTCTAGCATACAATTATTGATTTGTGAAGAGTTCACCCTAAGATCAAGAGTTCTTCTCACCAAACTTTATAAAGGCTATATATGATTCAAGGTTTCCATTAGTGGATAGTAGTACTAAAGTGGTATTGCTCTCCATGTTTGAAAAAAGCTTTCCCTTAATGCATAAATAAAGAACATTGATCCTCACTACTACTAGATACTCAGATGTATCAGACTCAGACATCTTAAACTTTACTGACGCCCCACCACCATCTATGCATGAATCCAACTTTAATTTTCATGGCTTTAAGAAAGAAAAAAGAAAAAAGAAGCTTTAATTTTCATGTGCCTTCTAATATATAGTGATAATGGTGAGGACGACATTATTTGACATTGTTTATCAATGCTCTGAAATTGGTCCCAAAACAAGTTTTAGATTTTTAACAGAAACTACAAATGTAAGGAAGTTCGAGTGAACTATTAAGCTTAGTTCAGACTTCAGAGTCAACTTCTAGAGAGGTTGAAGTATTGGATGCAGATCGGTAGCTAACATCTATTTCATGTGCCAAAAGATTTCATTTTACTCTATTTTACCTGACAATCGAAACATAAACATAAACAGAGTCAATAACACACAGCTTGTACAATAAGAACACCTTCTATAATTTAGAGAATTTGCAAAATTACATTGTCAAATGTAAGCCAAGTCAATCCCCAAATAATTGGGACTAGGCAGAGGCAGAGGCAGAGGCAGAGGCAGAGGCAGAGGCAGAGGCTGAGGCAGAGGCTGAGGCTGAGGCTGAGGCTGAGGCTGAGGCTGATAATATTTTTTCACCTTGTTACATAAGTAGTAGTTACAAAACTATAAGCAAGCCTTAACCAAAACAGAGGAGAAAAGCCTTTCTTTATCTTTTCTTCCTTCTTTACTTTCCTAAAACAGGGAAATCAATAATATTTCCCATTCTTCAAAAGTTACTTCCATGGATGGATTAGATATATTCATCCATCTTTTCTAAACCCGTGAACGTCTTCGCAGCGACAGCCGCTTCCACTCGACCAATCGATGCAAGAAATCCATTACTTCAGCTGGTTCTTGGAGAGAATAAGATGCACTTGTGTCCTTGGGATTCTTTGAAACTAGAATTCCAAACCCTTGTCCCCTCTTACGTAAAACCTAATTATCACAATAAACAAAGTTTAGTATGTTGTGTTACCTAATAGACCTTTATAACATACAAAACACCCACTCGAACATAAGTTACCTTAAACGCGTCTTCGTCAGTACGATCATCTCCAATGTATAAAGGCAGAACATTGTTACCGTTAGCGAATCCTAAGTAACCATAAACATAAAATTAGATTAGTAAAGAACCAAGATCTATACTCTTAAAAAACTATTGTTAAACTAAACACAAAAAAACATCAAACAGCAAGGTGTTGGGGTTTTGACAATTAAAAACAGACTTACCAAGAGACTCTAGCAAAAATTCAACAGCTTTCCCTTTGTCCCATTTAATAGTTGGCCGGATCTCTAGTACCTGTTTTGTTTAAGGTAGGAATAACAAAGAAAGTGAGACCTCATTATAGATCGCAAATAAAATACTTGGTTTGTGTTTGTTTTTGTTTTAAAGCCTTGGTTTGTAATGATGCCTACAAAGGTAACCATCAATAGTGAAGATTGTGAAGCTCACCATCCTCCCTTGAGTTAGTTTAAGCTTTGGATACTCCTTCATCACTGATTTCACCTGCTCTGCAAGTCCACTCCAACTCTGCAAATTTTCAGTCAAAACTTCATAAATTTTCCAGTCAAAACTGGAAAGTAAGAAGAACTAAGAACATTTGTGGTAAAAAGATTTTACCTTTTCTTCAACATTTCTATAGTGAACTGAGACACAAAATTTGTTGTTCTCAACAGTAGCTCCTGGGATGGACTTGGTTTTCTCAATCAAAGCTTTGTTAATCTAAAAAACTTGTAAAAATCAGAAGAAGAAAAAAAATATATTCCTCCACAATCTTCCTTGAGGTTCTCATGTTTAGAGTTGTAATATCTAACCTCATTGATCATTGGGAGGAACTCACTGGCAGGTTGAAATAGAACAGCTTGATTTCCCTGAAAAGAGCAAAAAAAGATTGAGAGTTTGTTCTATTTTAGTGCAAAGAGATTGTGTACTCTGCAACAACACTGCAAGACTGAGACTTACTTTCTTGTATTTTGAACTTTTGGTTGGGCCTTTAATGTCCATACCATGGCTTCCTGCATAGTACAACTCTGCTAATCGTACAAAGTTATACACCTGTTGCCAAAAAGAAAGAAAAAAACATATGATTGAGAAAATCCCATTGAAGGATTTGAGAGTTTGAATCAACAAAATCACCAAAACCAACCTTGTCTCTGGACCTCCCACTCACAATAGCAGTAGGGAAATATCTCGCTGCGTTCCTCACTGCTCTTCTCATCTGAAAGATACAAAACTTGTTTGAGAAAACAGAGGGAGGAAGATTGTAGAGGAGGAGGAATCGAAATGGAGGACTAACCGATTCAGACATGAAAGCACGATCAGAGTCATTTACAATAGGTGAAAGGGTACCATCATAATCAAGAAACATGACGATTTGCTTCCCTTCTGATGCATTAGTGATTTGTTCAAACATTTGGAGAGCTGAAGGATGGTCAAGCTGTTTCAAACAATCAAATCAAAACCCCACACTTAAATCACTATTAATCAACAAATAAACTGACCCCAGAGAGTTTAAAGTTGAAAAATTACTCACAATCCATGACCTCAAATCTACAGTTGCTGCAAATGAAGCAGGGGACATCACATGAGTAGGAGAAGAAGCTTTCATTGAATCAACCCAAGCATTGATTCTCTCCCCTCCAACCCCAACACCCACAACCCCAGTTTCAAGCTTCTTCAAAAGCTTGTTGTTTCTCGAAATAGTAACAATGGGAGACTTTCTAGTTGCTGTGGTTGAAAACAGAGACGTGTTTGTCAACCCCACTGTTATCTCCAAACCCGATTTCGCATCCGAAACAACCACATTTTGCTTCGTCATTTCAACCCCAGAGAAGGAAAACACACTAAAACAGAGCAAAACAGAGCAAGAGAGAAAGACAGAGACCAAATTCGACCAGGTTTTAGGCTTTTGTTATAACCCCACAATACCCAACTCCAGATTAAGCTCTGTTTCTAGTTCTATAGAGAGAAACAAATGAAGCTCTGTTTCTAGAGAGAGAGAAAGTGAGACTGAGACTCTGTTTCTAGAGAGAGAAAATGGGACTTGTTGTAGTGAGAGAGGAAGAGCCGTGTGAGGTCAATTTATAGCCCAACCGACGAAAAACGTCCCCGGCCCCACAGATCTACTGGGCCCACGTAGAGCCCACTAGAAGAACTTCTTTGTTGGGCTTTATTTATTATTATTACGGGTCGATCCAAGCCGTCATAAGACAACCCTGCTGGTGCCATGCCCGACCCACGTGTCCCAGTTATACTAACAACTGTCTTTTATGACAAAAAAAACTTAATTGGGAAGACATCTATTTTGTTTTACAAAGTGCCTTTTTTTTTACTACGTGTTTGAATAATAGGAACTAGTTTACCTCATGCATGAGATCACTCACTAGTATAAGTTGGCCTTTTGTACAAACTTTATGCCCCGTTTGGTTTAGAATTATGGTGATTGTTTTCCGAGGTGGTGGAAGGGGGATAATTTGTGGGGAAGAAGTTGATCGTTGATTGTCGTCATTGGGCAACCTGGATTAATATTCTGGTATACCAAACAAGGTAGAAGGTTTGGTTGTATTTTCGAACACATGTTAAAGTACGTAGATATCAAATCAATGATCGGTTTGATCTCTTGTGAGAGATGTTAAAAGTTTTTTTTTTTGATCTATGGAATGGAACAATTTAGGGAGACCTTGTATGAAGTTTTCTTCTATGAATTCATACTTTATCAATGCCTAGAGTTGGTGTTTTTCTTCTTTCTTGATTATGTGCTCAGTCCCCAATGGAGCATAAGGCTTGGAACTTCAATTATCGGTGGGATGCCTAGGCACATAATAGTTATGAGCCTGATGTATTATGACTTTTGTATGTATAAGAACATGCAAAGATAAAACTCACCGTGCTTTGGTGAGGCTCATTGAGCTATTATTTATAGAGGTTTATGCGATATACATCAACTCTATAATCCCTACCTAGATCACAAGAGAGCTTCTCTAGTGGATGAGTACAAGAGAGTTTATATAAGAGATGGTATTGATCTATTTATCTGATAAGTAAAGCTCATCTTTTCAAGGTTGTGAAGACTCCATATTCTTCACGTTAATACTCCCCGGCAAACTGAGCGGCGCGGATGTGACGGCATGTTTGGATCGTAGTTGTTGAAAACGAGGTGTGCTTAAGCTTTTAGTAAGAACATCGGCAATTTGATCTTTAGAAGAAATGAAGCGAACTAGAAGATCCCGGCGGGCAACCTTTTCCCTTACAAAGTGAAAGTCAACTTCTATATGTTTTGCACGAGCATGAAAAACCGGATTGGCGGAAAGATAAGTAGCCCCCAAATTATCACACCATAACACTTGGGGCGACAAAAAATTGACACCAAGTTATTTTAGAAGAGATTTGAGCCAAATAACCTCGGATGTGGCTAATGCTAAAGCATGATATTCTGATTCTGTGCTAGACCGAGATACCATATCTTGCTTCTTGGAACTCCATGTGATGATGTTAGGTCCAAAAAATGTGCATAAACCTGATGTAGATCGTCTATCATCTGGACACCCCGCATAATCTGCATCAGAAAAGGCATGTAAAATTGTCGAAGATACGGGACGAATCCATAAACCATACCCGATTGTGTCCTTGAGATAGTGTAAAATTCTCTTTACAGCGGCCCAATGATCATCTGTAGGGGACTGCATAAACTGACAAACTTTGTTGACTGGATATACGATATCTGGTCGTTTGAAGGACAAGTATTGCAATGCACCAACGATGCTTCGATATAAAGTCGGGTTCTAGAAATGGCCTACCATTATATTTGGAGAGAGTAGTGTGAGTAGCCATGGGACTAGATGAGGGTTTTGCTCCATCCATTTTGCATTTAACCAGTAAGTCCATAATATACCTCTAGAGTTTCGAAACACTTCGATGCCCAAAAAATAGTTTAGTGGACCCAAATCTTTCATGGGAAATTTTGAAAGTAGCTTTGAAATGGTAGAACGAATAACTGATTGACATCAACATAGACAAGTAGATACACTACATCCTGCAAATATCTCATAATAAATAACGACGAGTCAGAGTTAGAGTTTGTGAATCCAATATGACATAAATAAATGCTCAACTGAGCATACCAGACTCGCAGGGCTTGCTTAAGACCATAGATTGAACGACGAAGTTGACATACATGATGTGGACGATTGGGATCTAGAAAATTAGGAGGTTGGGACATGTAAACTTCTTCGTCCAGATATCCATGCAAAAAGGCATTTTGCACATCCAATTGATTTATCGACCAATTTTTGGATACGGCAATAACGAGTACCAACCGGATTGTACTTGGTTTTACTACTGGGCTAAAAGTTTCATCATAATCTAAACCGTGTTGTTGATGGAAGCCCTTTGCCACAAGTCTTGCGCGATAATGATCAAAAGATCCGTCTGCCTTTCTCTTTATCCGAAAAACCCACTTACAACCAACAATCTTTTGACGCGGTGAAGACGCGACAAGTGTCCATGTTCCCGTGTTATGTAGCGCATCTATTTCTTCGGTCATCGCTAGTCGCCACCGATCATTTTTATTAGCTTGTGTAAAACATGTCGGTTCGATGTCACTATGAATTTCAGACATCGGATGTTTAGTAGCGGTAAAAGCTTTTAGTTTAAAAATTCCCGCCTTTCCTCGGGTAACCATATAGTGATCTACTCGGTCCATAGAACTGGGGAGAGGTAAAGTAATGGTAGATGGAGGTGCTTGAGGGATAAAAGTAGGGTCGTTGGGAGGAGATGCTTGTGGTACTGGTGATATGGGAGTCGATGAAGGGAGTTGGATAATTGGTGATAGTGCTGAGGCACTTTGCATTTGTGGAGATGTTGGTATTATAGCTGATGATGGTGATGTGGTGTTGGTATATGTATGACCACTCGATAATGCATTCAATGGATTAGTAGATGTTACCGGAGGCGGTCCAAGGATACTTGGTTCGCTGGTGGATATTTTTGTAGAGAAGAGCGAGTTATGAGAAAAAAGAAACTTACTTTCATTGAAAATTACATTGCGGGAGCTGTAGATGCGCGCGGTCGGGACATGTAAGCAACGATAGTCTTTATGGGACTCACTATAGCCCAAAAACACACATGGAAGAGAATGATACATTAGTTTGTTTGCATTGAATGGTCTAAAATGTGGAAAATATTCACAACCAAATTCCTTAAGAAATGTGTAATCTGAAACTTTTTGAAAAAGGATTTCAAATGGGGATTTTTGTTTGAGTACAGGAGATGGCAACAAGTTTATTAAAAAGACAGCCATTGTAAAAGCATCATCCCAATATATCATTGGAATAGAAGCATTAGACATAAGTGTGTGGCCTGTTTCAACAATATGTCTATGCTTCCTTTTCCCGGAGCCATTTTGCTCATGAGTATAAGGACATGATATACGATGCGTGATACCGTGAGTGTTCAGGAGAGGCAAAAATGCTTTATATTCAAGTCCTCCATCAGTTTGAATGTTCTTGATTTTATCATTAAAAAGATTTTCCACATTTGCCTTAAAAGAAGCAAACATACGCAGAGCGTCTGATTTACGACTCATGGGAAATATCCACGTATATCGACAAAAAGCATAAATTAAATGAATATAATAACGATAACCATTATTTGACAAAATTGGTGAAGGCCCCCAAATATCATAAAAAATAAGTTCCAGCGGTTTATTATAGACACTACTACTTGGTACAAACGAGAGATATTGACTTTTCCCCATTTGACATGACGGACAAAATGTAGAAACTAACAGATTGCTTCAAAGAATAAAGTCCCCTTTACTCGGTCTGCGCAACACCTCCTTCCCCGTCAAGCGATCCTTCACAAGAAAATAAGTAGGATGAAATTCAAAATAAACATCATTATCTGTTGTGAATCGAGAGACAGATAAAAGATTTTGTGTGATGGAGGGAACACGATAAATATTACTCAAAGTAAAAGTTTTGGAAGGTGTGCGAAGAAAAGGAGTACTTTTATGAGTAATAGAAAGGTTATGACCATTGCCTACTTTGATGGAGTCAGGGCCGCGATACTCTGATTGAAAACTCAAGTTGTTCAAATCTGTCGTAAGATGATTTGTCGCACCGGAGTCGGGATACCAATTTTGATTTGTAGGAATCCCCGGGGTAGCCATAAATGTAGCATTACTGGACACAAAATTTCCTTGATTTGATGCATCATTTCGATGCCAACATTGGGCAGTAGTATGATTATGCAAACTGCATACTTGACACGCTCCTCCATATGTAGATACCTGTGGGTGATTACCAAAATGTGAGTAATAAGAATTACCTGATCGTCCACCGCGGCCGCAATTATTTCGCCCACGGCCCCAATATGAATGTTGATTTCTATTGAAAGATAGCTGATGCTGAGATGAACTCGCGTGGTTGTGAGATTGGAGGCCGTGAGAAGAGGTGGCAACATTTACAGAAATTGGAGTGGTGTCGACAATAGCACTTTGTCGATCTAGACGATGTTCAAAAGCCATTAGATGAGCCTGAAAGTCCTTCATATGAGTGTCATCTATTATCGTTGTAAGAGTGGTGTAAACGGCATCATATTCAGGACTAGAAAGACCGCCAAGAATAAGTTGTTGAAGATCTGGTTCATGGACTATTTGGCCTGATGCTGTTAGATTATCTGTTAACGTTTTAGCAAGTTAAAGATAATCAGACATTTTTGTTGTACCTTTACGCAAAGTCTGCAATTCGCGTCGTAGAGTGTTGATGTGGGCACGTGATTTAGATGCAAATTTGCGCTCTAAAGCGTGCCATACTGCCTAAGAAGATGTTGCAGCACCCACAACATGAGCTAAAATAGTTGCATCGAGAGAAGATAAGATCCATCCTAGTAAAATATTATCTTGCTTATTCCAAGCAACGTACTCCGGATTCAGAGTATTTTGATAGACTGAAGTAGAGGGGAGAAACTTAGCCGGACATGGAAGCGTGCCATTGACGTAACCTTCAAGATCATATCCCTTAAGAAGAGGGACAAACTGGGTCTTCCAAAGAAGATAATTGTGGTTATCTAGTTTGATAGATATCAAATGGTTGATTTTCGTGATATTAGTATTGGTGATTGAAGCCATGGTTGGGGAAGCTGTGGTGGAGATATTAGTATCTGTTTCACTAGAACCAGTCATGATGAGAAGAAAATTGGAAGGTAGAGAAAAAAAGAAGAAGAAGAAAGATGACGTGAGTCTTTATGGCTCTGACACCATATAAGAACATGCAAAGATAAAACTCACCGTGCTTTGGTGAGGCTCATTGAGCTATTAATTATTGAGGTTTATGCGATATATATCAACTCTATAATCCCTACCTAGATCACAAGAGAGCTTATCTAGTGGATGAGTGCAAGAGAGTTTATATAAGAGATGGTACTGATCTATTTATCTGATAAGTAAAGCTCCTCTTTTTAAGGTTGTGAAGACTCCATATTCTTCACGTTAATAGTATGTAAGATGAGTGAATCTGTGACAACAACGTTTACGAGGTTACAAGATTTAGGTGCTATTTCTTCTCTATATATGACGAAATGCATGATGCACGTCTTGGCATTCCTCGTCTCTTAAATCAAATTTATTTTTCATTTTTCTTTGCCTAATCTCTTAAACCAAATTTATGCCAAGAAAAAAGTTTGTTTTTTCATGATGATAAAGATGTGCAAGTCGCATCTCCAACATTAATTTCATTAGCTTGCATTTTTTTTTATACTTCAAAAATTAACCTAAAAGTACTACTAATAAAAGAACTTCCCAAAAAAAATTGTACAGATTCAGTCGTTTTATAGTCATTTTTTAAGTTTACAGGCTAAAATATTCCAAAACTCTCTTTTGAGCTAAGCCATAAACCCGTTTAAGTTTTTTTATGGATATGAACGATTAGGTCAAAATTAGATTCTCATCTGGTAAAATTAAAACAACCAATATTCAAACTTGAGTTGAGATACTTGGTCCATACTGGAGTTACTCCTCTAATTGCCATTTTTGTACATGAATCCTCCAGTTCTATTATAATTATTTGAACGAATATTTTTCTTCTATTTGCCATGCCCAACGGCCATGTGTTCCGTGTAACATTGCATTATTGTTGTTAATTGTTAATCTTAGATTAGGTTGTATCAATGTAGTTTTATATAGATACAACTTCACTTTTAGTTTGAAAATTAACCCAACCTAGCTTATTACCCGTATTTCTTCAAGCTTATTAACATATATGCAATGTAGACTATACACATTTCAGTCTTCTTACAGCTATCACAATGCGGTTAAACTTCTGGACCCCCAATTCCAAACACTCAATAAGTCGAATATTACTTAGCTTTATAATTAGCTAAAGTAGGTTAGAATGCTCAGCATTATGAGGAAACCTCACGAGTACCTTCCCCATGTTAGCTGCTCAGGCTGCCTTAAGAGCATTGGATGCTCTTGCTAAAGCTATCAAAACTACAAATTCAAACAAAAGTCACAAAGGATGTAGTACTTCTCCACCCAAAACTAATACTTTAATTAAAAGCCCCTAGTAATACATGTTCCTCAAACTAGCAATGGATCTCACTTTAAAACCTCCTAACTTGGAAAGAAAAACAAGCTATTCTGAGCAAAACTACAAAAGCTCTCAAATGCGTGTAAAGCTTGGAAAAAAAAACCAGCAACTCATCAAACCTAACTTGAATTATTTCAAAACCAGAAGCAACAATGAAGACCAACAACAGCATACACTTCATTTTAGCTTTTGCTCAAAAAGTATTTTGTTGTAAAATTAGTTATATTTTGTACCAAACTCACTATTGCGAGTTGTTTGCTTAATGGCTTTTATACACGTGGTGGCATCTCCATGGACCACAACCTGGGTCTGGATGTACAGTGAGAGTCACTGCAATTTGAGACACCTGGTCTAGTGTATCTGCAGGGTTTGTCTCTCCCTTGTTCTAGACCTAGTTAGTTTTAGAAGTAAAACCAAGCTCTTTGAATCAATGCCACGTTAGGTTGAAATAGTTTGGTTGTATTTCACACTCACATTGTCAGTCAAACATAAAGCTTTTGAAAGAGAGAGAGGGTTGTAGATGTAGTAGTAGTACTGTGTTGTCTTTTGTTCCTGGTTCTCTTCTTCTCTGCACCTTCCCAAAGTAAAAGAAAGTCACTGGGTTCTCTCTTTCACACTGCACCTAACCTTCAAAGCATCCAAAAGAAAAAGCTAACCCTAATGATTCTCTCTATTTGTACATAGAGAATATTCCAAGTTAAGAGAATCAAACATTACGTTTTAAATTACTAGTATAAAACGTGTTTAAGGAGAGCATAATCTTAGGTTTAGTAACATACAACATTGTTTGTTTGAATCTCTTTTTGTTGATTTGATTTTCCTTCAGTTGGTGAGAAAGCATGAGATTCCTTTATGAGAATTTAATTCTCACATATGCATTGCATGGCTTTGCTTAAAGCATTTTATACATCAAACCATGTTTGGTCTCAAGGAACCCTAAAAAGTTCTCCCCGCCTATAATTCACCGTAAGTTTGGCCTTTTTTTGACCACCAAACATTCAGCTTTTCCAAGGTATTTAGGGTTTAGGGCAACTTAACATCGCACACGTGTAAGAGATTCGTGGTGCCCCCTTTGACACGCACGTGAGAATCTCGTATGGGTTTAGATACTGGACATTTCACGTGTTGGCTTTGTTATTGTAGGGTCATTGGTGGGCCCAAAAGTATTAGTGGGTTCCTCTAATTGCTTAATTGCACGCGTAAGCTTAATGGGGCGATATTACTCGTGGCATCAAGAGGGCCCACGGTTCCGTTAGTGGTGGTGGTGGTTATGTTAGGTATTGGCGATATATCGCCAACTGAGATAATGATAAATTGA
Organism: Kingdonia uniflora; assembly: GCA_014058105.1. Taxonomy (NCBI): domain Eukaryota; kingdom Viridiplantae; phylum Streptophyta; class Magnoliopsida; order Ranunculales; family Circaeasteraceae; genus Kingdonia; species Kingdonia uniflora. Next base: position 12,411 of record JACGCM010000868.1, on the reverse strand, counting down.
GAAATGGGCCAGAAGTGATGGGTTTTGGACTTTAGTAAAACCCGAATCCAGATGGTGGTTTACAGCCAATTGCAAGGAGGAGAGACTGATGTCAGTTCATAAATCCCATCAAAATGGGGTCACTTATGATGGGATCAGTGCTGGTACTGGGTTGGACTGCAAATTTTTTGGGGGCCCATGTAAATAGCACCTGACAGTCAAATTGGTAACCACTGGATTTAGTTACTCTCTAAATGTTAAACTTTTAATGATCAAGTTTAGAGTTTAGACCTAAAGTGAGACGATAACCATTTCCTATTATCTTTTAAGGGTCATTATGCCAATTGCAATCAATCTTTCATCTTCTCATCTTCTTTGCTTTACTTGATTTTTATGCAATTTTGTAATGCAACTACAAGGGGGGATCTTTTATCTTATTATGGGCTGAATAAGAATTTGCAGAAGATTTGCCTACTGGTTTGTGATTAGTTATTCTATATTACAAATGCATTGAACTTTGTATAGTTTGCTTTTTTACTACTTTTTATTTTATTTTTTGTTTTTGTAATTATTTTGGTAGTTTGCATGATCAAAAGACAAAAACAATGAATTTTATCATTTGAAAAGTTGGATTATGATCTTATCAAAACATATGTAATGTAATCTTAGAGATGGCAGCCTATAAGCCTTAAAAGAGGGGATAACTTTTCTTACTTCTAACTTTTGAGAAATTTTGCTTTGACCTTTTCGTATTTTTTTCATATACCTCACTTTACCCAGGTTAACCGGATGTACGTATTTTCAACATTTCTCATGTCATGAATTTAATTATGTCTGTCTTTTAATTTATTAGGAAGACTGGGTTTTGCCGTTTTGGTAAACAACTGAAGGCAAGTCATAGAAACCCGAGAAGTAAACATATTAACTTCTTCAAATTGGGGTTAGCGCGAATTAAGCTTTCAATCTTGGGTAAATCAAACTACATCTTTGTTTTTCATTTGTGCATTCATATTTCTCCGGGTTACTCTTTCTGCAATAGTACTATGAAAGAGATTCGGTGATCCTTATGCACATGCATGCAAATGGGCATACTTTCTACGAAATAGTATGCAATTGAGCATACTCATACTTTCTACAAGAAACTATACGTTAATATTGATCTATTAGATGATAGATACTCGTGCATACATGCTCTAACATGTATAAAGCTTGTAGACGGCAAATATAATCTAGCTTTCCATTTGTTTCTAGGAAGGCGCTTGGAAAGGAGTCTACGTGGGTGTGATGAAAACAATTGTCATAATAATATATACCCCGCATATCTAATTAATATCTCTACATTTCATTTATAAAAGATCTAAAAGCGGAACCATCATAATTCAGCCAATTGTGTTTGTCTTAAGTTGCAAACCCTTAAATAAGAATGAAATCATTGATCGCTTTAGTACAACAATATTAGTCGACTAGGGCTAGGGTACCTTCGATTGGATTCCAACTCTAGAATGATTTGTGGGGCACTTTTGATTGAGACACATATTTAGAAAATTAAGCCCTCACCAATGACTAAAGTTGAGTATGTTTGAGAGAAGCGTGGAAAGCGAAATAAGCTCATGACATTAATATATCCCACATGGGTAACTCTATCTTTGATGATATTTTACGTGGATTTAAGTTTACGATCATGTTTAAAAGCGAAAGATAGATTTGGGATAAACCCTACTTTTTATCTTAACCATATTTCACAACTGAAATAGTTGTTGGTGATGGACTGATGGGATCGATGTTGAGACCTCCTCCCTCACTCTTACTGGGTTCCTAGTCAGCATGGAGGCTGGACTTGCACGCGGCGAGAACCAAAACAAAACCTGGAAGAGATATAAAGCTCTTTATAATGAGCATGTCGGCAAAAATCGATCAACTCTTGAAATATAATCATTACCCCAGATACTAATGATGAGAGGGCACGCCAATGAGTAATATTTGAATGGGACATTGAAATGTTAATTCTAGGCAAGTTTGCAATGAGTAGTTTCATCATTTATAATCTTTAGAGAGAACCTATAATGGTAGTCAACAAAGCTAGGGTTCACTCGGCCACTTAAGAAACTTTAGGGTTTTGGCAAGTTACAACTGCCTTAGTCCAGAATCCAGATATTGAGCATGCATAACTTATGCCTTTTATTATAAGGCCCAATTAATTTCAAATGGTTTCCAGTCGTTAGTGATTTCATATCAAGTTTAACACAACTTGGTGCAAAGTAGAATGTGTCATGGTCTTGCGGGAATTAATTCCCTATGACTTCATAGCATTTCTCTTTCGTAGAATATTCCGATATCATATTAAGGAACCAAAATCTCAACTAACTAATATATACTTGAAGCTATAGATCTTCTTCGACCCTCTTAAATCTTCTACATTTTTCATGTCCTACAAGTTCCAAGTTCAGTTGACTCAGACCTATATATACTCTTGGTTCACAGAACCGAGCCAGTTAAAAACTTATGACGCAATTTGGCTATTTCCACGTTCTAGAATCAAATTTTTGAGGAGAATAATTCACTTTTGACGTAGTTGGACGTTGGTTAATTAAGGGAAAAAAACATAAAGAACTTAATATGTTTTTTTTTTTTGCTGACCAAGGTGATCCAGGTTCATAATTTATCACCATTTGGCATTTGCCCATGAGATCCCAACAGGCATACCTGACGATGCCGTCTATGCAAGGGTAGCATATCGCGACGCCTTCCTACGTTGGTTTCTCTTTTCTTAATAAAATGGGATATCTGATATAATTAAAGTTAGATTAAAAGGTAAAAGGACATCCAGATTTGGTGTCGATTGCTTATTTTGTTAGTGTTTAAAATGTGAAAGTTTAGATAACCCTACTTTTTATCTCTACCATTTTGCATATGTTGATAAGGTGTTGAGATCTTCCTACTGAGTTTCCAGTCAGCATGGATGGCGATCTTGCACGCCGGCAAGGCCTTGGTAAACACTTTAAGGATATCATGAGAATGTCGGTATTAAAAACCACTTTATTGCTCCCTACCTTTTGCATATATAATAGAAGAGGTATATATGTCAATGTATAGATAATAGATGCATATATTGGGAGTGAGGACACTGTAATTTTATTATCTTCTTGGCCTCAAAACAAGTTTACAAATTTGAATGCGAAAGAAATTAGCGTCTTACCGGGCGCTTTATGATCTCTCTGCAACCATGCGATTTTGCATGCTTGGCACCTCCGCAGGCAATGCTTTCGCTTAAGCTTACACTTATATATATGGGCACCAATGCTGATGGAACATGCATGTTAATGATTTTCTTCCCCGGGCTAGTTTCAACGATCCAACCTCAAGTACTATAGGGTGCAAGGTTAATGTTGTGAAGTGAAGTCATTAAGAAGAAGCTTTCCAAGTCGAAACACCAAAGTGTTTAGATAGATTGGGCTATGATTATCTCATCACCTCCCTTTGACTTAACACGGTTGGGAAACCGAGGGGGCAAATCGCATGCGGAAGCACAATGCGATTAACAAGAACTCTATGAACTAACTCTAACCAAAGAGAATTCGAACAAAGGCAATAAAAACACAACGCAGGGTTTAATTGGGTGGAAACCCTAAACATGATCAAAACCACCCCCGACAAGCACGACGAATATATTATCACTTAGGGTTACAAGAAGTTACAGAGATCACTCAAAACCTCACCTCTACCCTTAGAGATAATCCCAGCAAGAAACCCAAGAAACCTCTCCAGAGCAAAACCTTAGATTTCATCATTTTCTCTCTCTAACTCTTTTCTCACAGTACAGAGGCCTTTAACATACACTCTCTATTTATAGGCTTTCCATTAGGTCATCTCCGAAATACACATTACGAGATAATCCATCACTTTGGATCAAATCCCCTTCAAAACGAATTTAGAAATAAACAAACAGAGCCAAAGTCGTTCGAACGAGTCATGAGGTCGTTCGAACGAATTAGACAATCCCCTGGAATTTTGGCCCAAGCGCTATTTTCGTTCGAACGACTTCCTACTCGTTCGAACGACTTCCCACTCGTTTGAACGACTTTCTTAGTTTTGAGCCGTATTCCTAACAATCTCTACCTCGGCGATAAAACCGTTTATTCTGCTGCATTCGTCGTGTATCCTTGTCGCTTTTCAATTAAGAGAATTACACAAGTCTAGGTTTTTCCTAGACCCACCAATTGGAACCCACTTCTGATCATATTTATAGACCGTGCCATTACTCCACTTTGGGCTAACTTCCCCTTTCGAGAAAACTCCATAGCTCCCTTGGTACACGCAACCTTCACATCTCCACCCATTGATTTACCAACCAATGTATACAAGGTCCCGCTTAGAACTCCCTTCATGATCAAAAAAGATTTATGATAAACTTTCATTACTCCACCTCGCCCGGAGTAATTGTAACCCTCATTATCTAACTTGAAAAGTAAAATTAGATTATGAGTCATACTCGACACATGTTGAACATCATGAAAAACTATAATGCGACTATCGAACATCCTCACGCGAATATCACCCACTCCCGAAATCGGCCTTCGTGAGCCATCGCTCGTCAACACAAACTTGTTTCCCTCACACCTTGTATAATTGTCGAACCATGCCTTGTGTGCACATACATGCGTTGTAGCCACACTATCAAATAGCCATCCTCTATCGTGGCGATAATTATCAACGACCACCACGAGGAGTGCCTCGTCACTATCATTGCTAGTAATCGTTGCCAGCTTGTTAGTGTCACTTTCGGAGCCTCTTGCCGAATTGCTCCATTACCTTTCCCTGCTTTGCAATCCGATCTATAATGACCTGATTGACCACAACTCCAACAAGTTCCCTTTCTGAACCTATAAAAGCTTTTCTTCCCACTGACCACCATTGCAGAGTTTTCCCCAAAGAATTCGCTACCCTTAAGTCTTCTCTCCTCTGAAAGAAGCATACTTGTAACCTTCTCAAAACTCAAGGTTTCCTTCCCATACATCAACGTAGGTTGAAGATGCTTGAAGGAAGACGGAAGAGACCATTTGAGTTGAAGCACCTTATCTTCATCCTCAACTTTAACTCCGATCGATTCCAATTCTGAAACGATCCCGTTCAAAGAACCTAGGTGATTACCAACACTCGTACCCTCATTCATCTTAAGCGTATGAAGTCGCTCCTTGTGGTATAAGCGATTCAAAGGACTCTTTGTTTGGTATAAACTTTCAAGCCTTTCCCAAAGACCCTTTGCGGTCTTCTCTCCATACATGTTTGCCAAAACGTTCTTAGCGAGACAAAGGTGTATCCTGCTCGTAGCTCTTGAATCCAGATCTTTCCAGTCCTCTTCTTCATCGTTGTCCGCTTTCTGGGGCGCTATACCTTCAACCAGAGTTTTAGGTATAGGCTTCCCTTTCAGTGCCTTACGTAACCCGCCTTGAGTCAAGATATCTTGGACTTGTATTTGCCACAATCCAAAATTGATTTTCCCATTGAACTTCTCCACATTAAGCTTGATCGCGTTAGAATACTTAGATCTTCCCATCTTGCTACTCTACTTGCCTCAAACCTCGCTCTGATACCAATTGTTGGGAAACCGAGGGGGCAAATTGTACGCGGAAGCACAATACGATTAACAAGAACTCTATAAACTAACTTTAACCAAAGAGAATTCGAACAAAGACAATAAAAACACAACGCAAGGTTTAATTAGGTGGAAACCCTAAACAGGATCAAAACCACCCCCGACAAGTATGACGAATATATTATCACTTAAGGTTACAAGAAGTTACAGAGATCACTCAAAACCTCACCTCTACCCGTACAGATGATCCCAACAAGAAACCCTAGAAAGAAAACCCAAGAAACCTCTCCAGAGAAAAACCTTAGATTTCTCCATTTTCTTTCTCTAGCTCTTTTCTTACAGTACAGAGGCCTTTAACATACATTCTCTTTTCTTACAGTACAGAGGCTTTCCATTAGGTCATCTCTGAAATACGCATCACGAGATAATCCATCACTTTGGATGAAATCTCCTTCAAAATGAATTTAGAACAAACAAACAGAACCAAAGTCGCTCGAACGAGTCATGAGGTCGTTCGAACGAATTAGACAATCCCCTAGAATTTTGGCCCAAGCGCTATTTTCGTTTGAACGACTTCCCACTCATTCGAACGACTTTCTAAATTTTGAGCCGTATTCCTAACAAACACAATATTCCTTTCTTCGTAGAACAATTCTAGAACAAAATCTTACCCATAATCTCAAATATATAGGTTATTGAACCTAAAATTTCAAAACTAAGTTGAAGCGTTGTCTCTATCAACCCACTTGACTCCAACAACTTTCTTTCCACGTACTAATTAGATTATGTTGGTTTTTCAAAAACTCCTTGGGCTTGGGCTTACCTTTAAGATTTTCCTATGGGGTTGGGTTTGTTCTTGACTTGGTCTTTACTCTCAAAACGGATAGTATTGAAGACCTGATTTTTAGGCCTTTATAACGCATGTACGTTATGGATAAAGCCGTTCCACAACTCCTATATATATATATCTATTAGAATACCACTATTGAATATATAACACATAACTTCTTTCTCTCTGAGCACTATTCATCTCTCTCTCCCAACTTGATATTGCGGTTTACCTTGAGGTGCTACCATCGTTTACGTAGACTTCCCGGTGTGAAGCTATAGTATACCTGCTCGTTGTATCTTGGGAGAGTACTCGAGATACTCTTTAAAGAGAGTGCGACCCACGCCTCGAGCGCTAATCATCTTGTTACTCTTTCAGATCAATTGCTGTCACAAAAATTAATTCTATTGCGAAGTTCAAAGTTACTGTAGCTGTAGAAGTTTGAAGTTACTGTAGTTGTAGCAGTTCAAAGTTACTGTTGGTATTTGAAGTTACTATAGCTGTTAAGTGTTCAAAGTTACTGTAGCTATTGCTGTTTGATGTTACTGTAGCTGTTACTGTTCTGAATCTCTAAACAGAAAAAGAAAAGGGAAAGCTAATTACAGGTTCTTTACATATTTTATTCTATAATTTTAAAGAGTATCTATTTCTGTAATATGTTTCCTACTTCAGAAGTGCTGAAGTTTGATTCCAACAAACCCTCTAAGTTTGATGGTCTCAACTTCAAGAGATGGAAGAACAAAATGTTCTTTTATCTCGTACTTAAGGAAGTGGCTTATATTATAGAACAAGAATGCCCAATTGAACCTCCCTTTCCTATACCTGCGGTAGACCCTGATCTGATTACAAATGAATATGAAAAAAAATCATAGAATCAATCTCAAACTGGACTGAGGCTGACTTCAAATGCCAAAATTTTATCCTGAACAGTTTATTAGACGAACTGTATGATTACTATCTATAGTCTGAAATTGTGAAAGCCGTTTGAGAAGCATTATAGAGAAAGTATGATACAGAAGAGGCAGACGCTAAAAAGTTTGCTATAAGCTGATATCTCAAGTTCACTATGGTCGACGATAAGTCGGTAATTACCCAATCACATGAGTTGCAACGAATTACGCATGAGATCATGTCCTAAGGGATACCTCTTGATGAACAATTTCAGGTTGCCGTGATGATTTGCAAATTACCGCCTAATTGGAAAGACTATAAAAATATCCTACGACACAAGTCAAAGGAACTTACGATGGAGAACTTCATTACTCGTCTTAGGGTTGAAGAAAAATCTAGAAAACAAGACCTGAAAGAGGAAATCTTTTGGTTCAAGCCAAAGGGAAGGTCCATCTGAAACCTAAATGGAAACCTTTCAAGGCTAAAAATGGTGGTAATCGGAACAAACGTCCTAACGGTGGTAATCCAAATAACCATCAGAAAAATAGACACCAAAATCCTAATAAGGGAACGAACCAACAAGTCCCACCATATAACGAAACAATTTCTATTGTGTGCTTCAGCTGTAATAAGCCTGGACACATATCTAGAAACTGCCGAAACTGCAAACCTGTTGCTCAGGCGAAAGTTACCGAAGTGCCCTTAGTGGCTATGATCACGAAGATCAACATGGTCGGTGGAACCGATGGGTTGTAGGCTGATTCGGGCGCTTCTAGGCATGTATGCTATGAACACAATTGGTTCAAGACCTACAAGAAGGCTAAAGACCAGAAGGTGCTACTTGGGGATTCCCACTGTACCAAAGTGTTAGGCACTGGGGATGTTGAACTAGTATTTACCTCTGGAAGGAAAGTGACTCTGAATGATGTGATGTACACACCTAAAATGTGGAAGAATCTTATTTATGGCTATCTTCTCAATAAGGCAGGATTTCAGCAGACCATTGGCTCAGATCAATACATTTTGACTAAGGGTAGGATTTTTGTGGGAAAGGGCTTTGCTTGTAATGGAATGTTCAAATTGAGTATTGAAATGAATAAATCTGTTTCTGCTTACTTATTGTCTTCTTTTAATATTTGGCACTCTAGACTATGTCATCTTAATAAGAAGCTAGTACACAATATGAGTAAACTAGGTATGATCTCTAAAGTAGATTTAAACGAATTTGATAAATGTCAATCTTGTAGTCAAGCTAAGATTACTAAAGCCTCACATAAAAGTATTGTAAGGGAATCATAACTTTTGGATTTAGTACACTCTGACATTTGCGAAATAGACGGTACATTAACTTGAAATAGTAAAATATATTTTATAACTTTTATAGATGATCACTCAAACTATACTCAGGTTTACTTAATACATCACAAAAGTGAAGCTATAGATATGTTTAGGACATATGTAACAGAGGTAAAAAATCAGTTTGATAGGCACATTAAAAGATTTTGTAGTGATAGATGCACAGAGTATGATTCACATGAATTTCAAAACTTGTATGAATCATTAGGGATTATACATGAAACTACTGCTCCTTATTCTCCAGAATCTAACGGTATAGCTAAACGCAAAAATAGAACATATACTGAGTTAATAGTTGCTATTTTACTTAGTTCTGGATCACCTAAATCTTTATGAGGTGAAGCCTTATTATCTGTTTGCCATGTTTTAAACTGTATTCCTCATATCTCATATGAATTATCACCTTATGAAATTTGGAGAAAAAAAAGCTAATGTTAGCAATTTTAAGGTTTGGGGTTGTTTAGCTTATGTTTGTAAACCTGATCCTAAATGGATAAAACTAGCTAGTCGAGCTTTAGAATATGTTTTCATTGGTTATGCTATTAATAGTAAAGCTTATAGGTTTCTTGATATTAAGAATAATGTAATAATTGAATCACTAGATGTTGATTTCTATGAGGACAAGTTTCCCTACTTACTGAGGGACAATAGAGGTAGTAGTGGGGGTTCTCAACCTTCTATGTCTTCAACTCCTAATGTGCCTCAAATAAACGCTCCTAAAGCTGTTGATTCTCATGTTACAAACCCAGAACTTCGTAGAGGTAAACGTTTAAAGATTGCTAAGGATTTTGGCAATGATTATGTTGTACATACCTTAGAATATGACCCCAATACTATCAGGGAAGCGTTAACCTCAAGTAACGCTGATTTGTGACAAGAGGCCATTGATGATGAAATGGATTCTCTTACTACAAATGAAACTTGGGATTTAGTTAACCTACCTCCTGGTAGTCGTTCTATTGGGTGCAAATGGATATTAAAGAGAAAACTTAAACCAGATGGTACTATAGATAAATATAAGGCAAGACTTATAACAAAGGGATATGTGCAAAATGAAAATATTGATTTCTTCGACACATATTCCCCAGTTACTCGTGTGATAAACATCAGAGTATTATTGGCCGTTGCTGCCGTACACGATTTGTTTATTCACCAAATGGATGTAAAAATTGCATTTTTAAATGGAGAGCTTGAAGAGGAATTATATATGGATTAGCCTGAAGGCTTTGTAGTACCTGGTGAGGAACACAAAGTCTGCAAGCTGAACAAGACCTTATACGGTCTAAAGCAAGCTCCAAAATAGTGACACAGCAGAATCGACCAATTACTTCTTTCAAATGGTTTTAAGACTAACGTTGTTGATAAATGCCTATATTATAAAGTATCTGGTGAAAGTTGTATTATGATATCTCTATACGTTGATGATCTACTTATTTTTGGTTCTACACTTAATATCGCTTTAGAGACCAAAAACATGCTTAACAATAATTTTGATATGAAGGACCTAGGCGAGGCTAGTGTAATTTTAGGCATGAAGATCACACGCAAGTATTATTGGTAGCCTTCGCTATGCTACGGACTATACTAGACCCGATATAGCTTATGCTGTAGGGGTTTTATGTTGATTTATAAGTAAACTAAGTTTAGCGCACTGGGGTGCTATTGATAGAGTTATGTGGTACCTGAAAAGGACCATGAACTTGGGTTTACACTATCAGAAGTTTCCCGCGGTCCTTGATAGATTTAGCGATGTAGATTGGAACTCATTTTCGGATGATTCCAAAGCCGCCAGCAGATATGTGTTTAGTATAGCTGGAGGGGCTGTTTCTATGAGATCCAAGAAACAAATGATTCTAGCCCAGTCGACTATGGAGTCTGAGTTAATAGCACTAGCTATAGCTAGCGAGGAGGCAAGTTGGTTGAAAGACCTCTTGTCTTATATTTCTTTATGGAGTAGGCCTATACCGTCGATACTGATCCACTCAGATAGTACTGCTGCGATAGCCAATGTACAAAACAATTACTATAATGGTAATAAGTTAGCGATACGTCGCAAGCACAATACGATGAGAGGTTACCTCATATCTAGTACTATTATAACGGACTTTGTAAGATCAAAAAACAACTTGGCAGATCCTTTGACGAAAGGACTGTCTCATGACAAAGTGTGAAGCATATCTTTAGGGATGGGGTAAAAACCTGTTATTAAATCACAAGTGGTGGGAACCCAACCTAAATGACTGGAAATCCCAAGAAATAGGTTCAATGGGGAAAACAAATCACTGTGATATAAAATAATGCAAATAAGGGGTTTGTCACTCCAGAGTTCATCTCGCTGTACATAAATGTAAATGTGCATGATATCTTGAAGTGAATGCTAGACTGAGTTATCTTAAACTCTTAATGAGTTATATATCTCAATATTTGAGTGGGGTGCCTAGCTATAAAAGCACTCTTCATAGATTCACCAAGGTGATTGTGGAAGTGCGGCCGCTTCCTATGAGAAATTAGGCTAAATTCTCTAAAGCCTTCACCTATACTGGGTTTAAGCACATGATCAAAATGTGCTGGCATTTAGGAATTACACCTGGTAGGGCTATATGTGGTTTTCCTTACTGTATAAAAGTGAATAATAAGTTTAAGACTCTGATCACTTATTATTCTTATACGTTGAAGATTGTCCACTACATAAAGGTTCAAGTCTATGGACACCTTTACTTATGTACATCTCTATATATCAAAACCGTTATCTCATTTCTTTTCTCATTCAAAAGTTTTTTAAAAGTGGGAGATTATTGGTTTTTTCAAAAACTCCTTGGGCTTGGGCTCACCTTTAAGATTCTCCTATGGGGTTGGGTTTGTTCTTGACTTGGTCTTTACTCTCAAAGTAGATAGTATTGAAGACCTGATCTTTGGGCCTTTATAACACATGTACGTTATGGATAAAGCCGCTACACAACTTTAAAACGGATGTACGTTATGGATAAAGCCGTTCCATAACTCCTCTATATATATCTCCATTGGAACACCACTTTTGAATATATAACGCATAACTTCTTTCTCTCTGAGCACTATTCATCTCTCTCTCCCAACTTGATATTACAGTTTACCTTGAGGTGCTACCATTGTTTGCGTAGACTTCCCTGTATGAAGCTACAGTATACCTACTCGTTGTATCCTGGGAGAGTAGTCGAGTTATGTCGAGATACTCTTTAAAGAGAGTACGACCTACGCCTCGAGCGCTAATCATCTTGTTACTCGTTCAGATCAATTGTTGTCACGAAGCTTAATTCTATTGCAAAGTTCGAAGATATTATAGTTGCAGAAGTTCGAAGATACTGTAGTTGTAGCAGTTCAAAGTTACTGTAGCTATTGTTGTTCGATGTTACTGTAGCTGATCGATTAAAAACTGACGTCTTAAAAGACCCGCAAGCGCACGGTGTACCGTTAAGTTAAATTACAAAGGTAGCGGGGTCGTATCCAAGAGACTTGTGGTACGAATTATACTTTAAGCTACTAGTTTTATCTAATAACAATGAGTTTTGTATGTTTTGAAATAACAGAAGAACGAACAAATTACAAGATAAATTGGAGGGAAACCAAGGCACTCGATTCCACTTCCACCCTTTAAAACCCTGTAGCATAAATAATAAACTCATTACGAGTTCCAGGTATATCGCATTTCCTTGGTCCGGGCTAGCAATACATCAAAAAATACAAGAGATTTAGTACGGGAACTACCCATAACCCAAAAAAAAAAAAA